>CM065591.1:395894561-396494561 GCA_033119425.1 Bufotes viridis | reverse complement strand
TTTACTGACATAAGCCTAATATGCGTTTTCACCAGAAATTACTGCAACTGTACAGTGGGTACAGTATATATTACACTTTTTTTTAAGTGAAAGAAGCCCACTATGCGCTTTCACCAGAAATTACTGCAAATAAACCAGGCCAAAATGCGCTTTCAACACAAATTACTGCGACAGAGCAGTGTGTGTATATTTGTTGTAGTACTGAAATACGACCCTATACACTTGTCATCAGAAATGACTGCAAACGTGCAGTGCGTTTATATTTTTCGTATATTACTGAAATACCACCCTAAACTCTTTCACCAAAAATGACTGCAAACGTGCAGTGCATTTATATTTTTTGTGTATTACTGAAATACCGCCCTATACTCTTTCACCAGATATGACTGAAAATGATTTTAGCGTAAATAACAACAAAAGTGACCTGTATATATATTTATCTTTTCCACAGATAAAAGCCACTAAAGGCTTCAACATAGCACTTGCACCGCAATAATTGCTGGAATGACAGAGCTGTATTATGAGACTATCTGGATCCCCAAGTAATGTTTTTCTGCACTTGTAAATCGCTTTTTTTTCCACAATGAGGATTTTCCTCTGACTCTCCCTAGCATCTGCACACATCTCTCCCTGCCTGTGAAATGATTCTTCTCACTATCCTTTCCCTGCACTAGTAAATCACTTCTTTCCTTTTTGTTTTTTTAACAATCAGTTTTTCTTTCACTCTCCCTAGCGCTTGCATACACGTCTGTCCCTGAACAAAGTACAATTATGAATGGCAGAATCTAAGATGGCTGCCGAATTTATAGGGCTATGACATCACCCTGCTGGCTGGCTGCTAATTGGCTGCATGCATGGCATTATGGGTCATCCCGCCTTTCCAGAGTTCCTTGCCCCATGTCCTCACACGAGTAGCCAGCATTTTAGCCGCCATTGTAGCTGCCATGTTAGGAAAAATTACGATTCATTACCATGAAGTGCGAGGAAATTTACAATCATTGCGAATCAAATGAGCTTCGATTCACTCATCTCTATATACAAACATTGATGTGTCTGTCTACATGTCTATCTGTCTTGTAGTTTATATATTTATATATCTGCTTTTTAAAGATATGAGCACTCCCGTAAAGAACCCTCAGTACAGTCAGTGACAGCTATTTGTGTATACATACATACACAGAATGCTACCAATCACTGATAACATCTCATTCCTGTACTGACAACTGTTCACGAGGTTGGTCTTCAGTTAGAAAAAGCAGAGATATAAATGTATAAATAACAAGTTTTAATGTTTTTTCACAAAAATAAACATGAATCTATTTGGCTCCTCCTGCGACAGGCCCTCTTTAAAGATGACTACAGTTTCTGCTGAGAGCAGAGATAGGGTTTTACTCACACATTGGCGCCCTCTGGTACTCTGATGCTCCTGGAATGTTTTTATTTTTTGCAGCCTCTGGCTCAACACATAATCCATTGATTCCTAGATTTTGCAACTAAGGGTTAATAGGATGCAGCAATGAAAACCCATCACTCGCTTTCAGAATCACCTCATGAGTCTGCTGCTCCTCTGTACAGTGCATGTGTAGTGAAAAGCATAGACTATACTGTTCTGTACAGTGAATACCTGCTTATGGTGAACCAGAATGTTTATATACTTTCTGTGTTAATCAGATGTCTTAACAAGGACATGATTGATTGTTTACAGGAAGATAGAAATATATTTCACTATACAGTAGGTGTACGACACTAGTGGATACAGTATTTAACACTGTAAGGGGGTTCCAGGTTCTTGACAATCCATGTTTAGTCTACATGCACATGATGGTGAAAAGAAAAAAAAAAACTGTCAATTTTTCATGGCTATTTTTCAATCATGTGTGCATCCATTTTCTGGCCATTTGTTTTACAAGGCTGTTATAAATGGCCATGAAAAATGAATGCATTTTATTGGTTTCTCTTTTTTAGAATGCCAACCTCTGTCAGTACACTCTATAATGCCACCAGTATCTATAATACCCCCCCCCATAATGCTCCAAGGGTCTATAATGCGCTTTATAGTAGCTCCAGTATATTATATATATATGAGGCCCCCACAGTGCCACCCTGTATGCAAAATCCCCTAATAGTGCCCACTGTATTTAAACCCCCTCAATAGTGTTCCCCTAGTTAAAACTACCCCTAACAGTTCAAACCTAATGTATGAAATCCCCTCAACTGTGCCTCCCTGTAGTGCCCCCAGTATAAGCTGGTCACTCTGTTGCTGGGTACACAAAAAAAAAAAATATTCACCTCATCCATTTGAACATGCTGACAGTTGCTCTGCACTGGAAGGACCTTTTAATGGCTGTTAGATTGGTGCAGTCCACATTTACCATTATATGGATCATTTTTTCTTCTGTAAGTCTCATATACAAGTGTACTGTACATGGATTGGATCTTCATATAGTAATAGAGGTTGCATGAAATGCTAACAAAATGCCTTAAGAAGCTCAGAATCCAGTGTCTTGGTGATGTCCGTTCAGGAAAATGCTGCAAAAAATGTGTTACTTATTTAAAAAACAAAACACTATGGGGGGTGGGGGGTTGATATTTATCAATGGCTATACACCAGAGAACTGGTGTACAAGACTCTCAAATTTTGGTGTATTTCTCATACAACAAAAATTTTGACTTTCAGATGTTTTACACTGCATTCACCACTTTTCCTGAAAATAAGGCATAGCTTGGTAAGAGTTATGCGGGCTCTTGCAGACCAACATATTTAATACAACTAACATAAATTATAGCATAAATCTATGCTAGCTCATATTTGGTATATATTTCATGGCATATGGACATGCAAAGATGCAATAACTTTCTCAAGAAACATTTGTTGCATTTTAATCCAGTAGAGTTGGACAGATGCCAGTCTTAGTAAATTCCCCCTATGTGCAAACCCCCCTCATTAACACCAACATCATTCTGTATTTTGAAAGAAAAATAAATACATTTAAAAAAAAATATAGCAAAACTCTTTGTATATTACTGTAGACTTTTCAGCAATTTGCTGGGGACTTAAACATTTAGCCTCAACTTTTTCTAGCTACAAATATGCAATTAAAAACCCCAAAATGCTGCAAAATGCTGTGTGTGAATCCAGCCATATAAAAGTAAATTCTTGTTATGATATATTTCCCTATGTTATTGTAAATTGTGCCATGCCAAGCGGTTTACAAAGGACATACAAATGTTTTTTGTGCAGATATAAAATTTTAATTTGATGCATCATTGAGATTTTTTGCAAAAAGTCAAAAAAAATGATGTGTACTCCATTTTCCTAGTGGAGTCGAAACTGAGGACACCTTTATAATAAATAGCGTTAGACCTAAGTCAGTAAGAAATCACTATGTAATTCACAAAAAAATTTAACAAATGATGTGTTACATTTTATTAATTTGTCACAAAAAAGGTTTCAAACCAAGCAGAAAAAACATTCAAGAAGTCACATCTTGCTTCATTAGCCGCTTAGACAGGCTGTCTAGATCTGCACTACATAACAACTATTGGTTGGATAACATTGAGAGAGTTTTATATCAGAATTGTGGTGTAGTTTGGGCACAACATGGTACGTATTCTGCTACTTTCACACTAGCGGCAGGACGGATGCGACAGGCTGTTCACCTGTCAGAACAGCCTGTTGTATCCGTCCTGCCAATAGTGAACGTGTGCTACCGGACTACCGCTCTGGCCCCATTGACTATATTTGGGGCGGGGTGGAGTTCCGGCAGAGGCACGGTAGTGCACAGTGAGAGGCTGCCGGAATAAAACTACGACATGTCCGACATTTATTCCTCTCACCGTGCGCTGCCGTGCCTCCGCCCGAACTCTCCCCCACCCTATTATAGTCAATGGGGCAGGATCAGTAGTCCGGGGGCACACGTTCACTAGCGGCAGGACGGATCTGACAGGCTGTTCTGTCGGGTGAACAGCCTGTCGGATGCATCCTGCCGCTAGTGTGAAACTCTACTTAGGCTTCTCCTTGCCAGTCCTTCTGTCTGCAGATAGATATCTGGTTTTGCATCTTCCCTTGTCATGACCCAAAGCGTGTTAAAAAGTTTGATTTTGATTAAAAGGGATCCAGTTCCACAATAAGGTGCTGTAGAGATGGCATCCTCTTCTTCGGAGAGACCTATATGCATCCTACAATATTGAAAATCTGTTAAATTTATCTGAACCAGGCTTGCAGAAGTCCATATGCTTCTCACCTAAATAACCCCATTAAAATGAATGGAGTTGATTTTCAGTGGTAGAAATTTCTGTAGAAAAATATGTACATGTGAAGGCACCATTATTAGCCTGCCATGTAATCCCCAACAGATGTTCACTGTTGGGAAGTCCAGTACATACTACACTGTTCCTTTAATAACTCTCCAATTGTGTTGTAATATTCAGAATTTTTATTTAATAAGCTGTTCGAAATCTCTATAGAAATGTTTTAAATCCTAATTTTAAAAATGCTAATGTGACTGCGATAACACATAATTTATCCAACAAACATCCTAAACTATAAAGCAGAACAAATGTGCACATATTATTATATTTTCTACCATATGTTACATTATTCTAGTACGAGGGACGAGAGGCAGCAATCACTTTTGTTATGCTAATTTTTGAACTCTTGTATGATATAAGAAACGAAACCCAATCCCCTAAGTTTCATTAGATTTCTCTACTCTTCCTGTTTAAGCTGCTCGCACATCTCCCAGTACCGAATAAAATACCCATTTGTAATTATGTTTAACCTTTGTAAAGCCGCCGTGTAAAGTCAACTCATTAATCTTTAACCTGACAAGCCTTAGGGGCTCTGGAATAAGTGCAGCCATGTATTAGATGAACAGAGACCACAGACTGAAAATAGAAAGGGGTAATTAGGAGGAGGTATGGAAAAGAAAAGAACAAAATTAAAGGGATGTTACAGTATTATCGTATTCTAGATGTCAGTTTGCAGCATGGACAAAAGAAGTAACATTTTTATAGACAGAAAATGAGCATTTATCTTGGTTACCAATTGGTTGAACTGTTGCTCTCATCATCTATCCAAAGTGAACATATCTGACTAGTTGAGTAAGGCAAAAAAGCACAGATTATTATCGAATAATCCATTATCTACATATGCTCATTCACTGAGGACTAATGATAAGCAAATCAATTCTAAACTAATCAGATTAGTTACAAACTTCAACAATTCATCCACCAAAAGTATCTGAGGCTTTTGCTAATAATTTTGGACATTTTAATGTTAATTTTGGCAGGGTAAAACCATGAGGGAGGATGAAGACAGAGGATCAAATAATATTTGGAGTAAGTGTGGGTGAGGGTTTGCCTTGATTGGCTTGGAAGCTGACAATCTGTATCAACCAATCAGGAGGGGCAGTAGGCAGTGAGCTATCTAGTTCAACCAGCAGAATCAACATAAGTGTGTTCAGCTTCCGAACTATAAGGTATGTGTGTCACAGTATTAGTGAAAAAATGAGTCAAAAGCAACAGTATGATTGGGACAGTATAGCAAAAGAACAAAAGGATATAATTATGTAGATTTTAGGGAATTTGAACAGGGAAAGCTTTGAGGGAACGCTGTGCCTAAAGTTGCTTGCTGCTGCAGCAACGCAGCCTGGAAGTTCTACATTACAAATCTTACAAGAATTTAGTTTTTTTATTTATATGTAAGCAGGGAGGCAGTTTATTTTCAAAGCCATATGTTTCTACAGCTCATTATTACCAACACAGCACCCCAATAGCATTCTGCTGCAAATGCAATTGCAACTTTTTCTTTCAGTGCATTTTATCCATCCACGTTGTTAAATGTGTTGCATTATAGAAAAGAGCATTTTATGGCAATATTGCCATTTTTATACCAATGATATTAAATGCAAAGTTCAAAGAAATTTTACCACCAACATCTAACAGCATCGTTATATTGGTGGTAGTAAACTCATTATTGCATTGCACAGTGCATTTTATAGTACAAATGTAATTGGTGAACCAGTTCAGTGATATTAAATGAATATGATTGTAGCTCAAAGAAATTTCACTGCCAACACAGCATCGTTATATTGATTGAAGGAGACTCATTATTGCATCAAACTGTGTGAGTTATAGATAAAAATGTCACTGTTGGACCAGTGCATCATGTATGTATACATAGTTTAAATAAATTTTACCGCTTACACAACATCATTATATTGGTAGTAGTTGGCACTTTATTATATTGTACCATGTGTGCAAAAAATTGGACCATAGTACAAAAATTTCATTGTTAACAAGTGATATTAAATGCATACATAGTTCAAGGAAATTTCACCACAAACATTATATTATTTCCAAAGTAAGTTGTCAATGGAAGTGTGCAGTGTGTTTGTAGAAGGGGAAGGATACTTAATTGTTCTTCTGTCTTAAAGGGTGGGTTCACATCAACGTTATGGATTCCGTTATGGCTTTCTGTTATAACATGGTTATAACGGAAAATAACAGAAAATAACAGAATCCATAAGACAAAAAAATGGAGCCTTTAAGAGGCATTCCTTTTTGATCCTTCATAATACAAGTCTATGGGCAGCAGAATGAATCCATCCTGGTTTCCATTATGCAGGTGTCCAGTGCTGCATAATGGAAAAAGGGCAGATCCAACATGCTGCCTATAGACTTCTATTATGACACAATGCAAAATGGAAGCCTTAAAAAGGCACTCCGTTTAGCTTTCTGTCATAATAAAAGGCTATGGGGATCATAACGGATCCGTCCCATTTCCGTTATGCAGAACACAAAAAAAAATCCTGTCAACAGTACTTTGTTTTCCGTCTTGCATAACGGAAACCAGACGGATCCGTTATGATTCCCATAGACTTCTATTATGACAGTTCAAAACAGAGTGTGCCCTAAAGGATTCCGTTTTGAGTTACGTCTTAAGGATTCCGTTATTTTCCGTATTAACCATGTTATAAAGGAAAGCCATAATGCAATCTATAACACTGATATGAACCCACCCTAACTCATTCAAGTCCAAGACCATTTTAGTTTTTACATTTTCGTTTTTCTTCACTACATTCCAAGCGCCAAAACTTTTTTGAGGGCTTATTTTTTATGAGAAATGTTATAATTTGTAATAGTGCCATTTAATCTATCGTGTCTTGTATTGGAAAATGGAAAAAAAAAAACATTCCACCAAGATTTTTTTGGTTTTGAAATTACAACATTCACTGTGCACTCAAAATGACATGAACTCCTTCTTCTGCTATTCAATACAATTGCAACAATACCAACCTTTTATAGTTTTGTATTTTGTTTTGCTACTTAAAAAAAATTAAAATAAAAAAAAAATAAAACATTTCTTTGCATGGCCATTTTCTAAAAAAACTTATCTTTAAAAAAATTGTAACTATAGAGCTATATGGGGGCTTATTTTTTGCAAAACAAGCTGTGGTTTTTATTAGTATCATTTTTGTGTTATAAACAATTTTTTTTTTTTTGTGGTACAAACTAATTTTTGATCACTGTTGTTGTCATTTTTCGGGAGGGACAAGGTGACTTAACCCCTTAAGGACACGGCCCTATTTCACCTTAAGGACCAGGCCATTTTTTCAAAATCTGACCATTGTCACTTTATGTGGTGATAACTTTAAAACGCTTTTTCTTATCCAGTCCATTCTGAGATAGTTTTTCGTCACATATTGTACTTCATGACAGTGGTAAAATGAAGTCGAAAAATTTCATTTTTATTTATAAAAATACCAAATTTACTAAAAATTTTGAAAAATTTGCAATTTTCCAAGTTTCAATTACTCTACTTCTATAATACATAGTAATACTGCCAAAAAAAGTTATTGATTTACATTCCCCATATGTCTACTTCATGTATCGATCATTTTGGGAATGCTATTTCATTTTTTGGGGACGTTACAAGGCTTAGAAGTTTAGAAGCAAATCTTGAAATTTTTCAGAAATTTTCAAAAACCTACTTTTTAGGGACCAGTTCAGGTCTGAAGTCACTTTGTGAGGCTTACATAATAGAAACCATCCAAAAATGACCCCATTCTAGAAACTACACCCCTCAAGGTATTGAAAACTGATTTTACAAACGTCATTAACCCTTTAGGTTTTCCACAAGAGTTAATGGCAAATAAAGATAAAATTTTAGAATTTCGATTTTTTGAAAAATTTTCCGTTTGAATCCATGGTTATAACGGAAAATAACAGAAAATAACAGAATCCATAAGACAAAAAAATGGAGCCTTTAAGAGGCATTCCTTTTTGATCCTTCATAATACAAGTCTATGGGCAGCAGAATGAATCCATCCTGGTTTCCATTATGCAGGTGTCCAGTGCTGCATAATGGAAAAAGGGCAGATCCAACATGCTGCCTATAGACTTCTATTATGACACAATGCAAAATGGAAGCCTTAAAAAGGCACTCCGTTTAGCTTTCTGTCATAATAAAAGGCTATGGGGATCATAATGGATCCGTCCCATTTCCGTTATGCAGAACACAAAAAAAAATCCTGTCAACAGGACTTTGTTTTCCGTCTTGCATAACGGAAACCAGACGGATCCGTTATGATTCCCATAGACTTCTATTATGACAGTTCAAAACAGAGTGTGCCCTAAAGGATTCCGTTTTGAGTTACGTCTTAAGGATTCCGTTATTTTCCGTATTAACCATGTTATAAAGGAAAGCCATAATGCAATCTATAACACTGATATGAACCCACCCTAACTCATTCAAGTCCAAGACCATTTTAGTTTTTACATTTTCGTTTTTCTTCACTACATTCCAAGCGCCAAAACTTTTTTGAGGGCTTATTTTTTATGAGAAATGTTATAATTTGTAATAGTGCCATTTAATCTATCGTGTCTTGTATTGGAAAATGGAAAAAAAAAACCATTCCACCAAGATTTTTTTGGTTTTGAAATTACAACATTCACTGTGCACTCAAAATGACATGAACTCCTTCTTCTGCTATTCAATACAATTGCAACAATACCAACCTTTTATAGTTTTGTATTTTGTTTTGCTACTTAAAAAAAATTAAAATAAAAAAAAAATAAAACATTTCTTTGCATGGCCATTTTCTAAAAAAACTTATCTTTAAAAAAATTGTAACTATAGAGCTATATGGGGGCTTATTTTTTGCAAAACAAGCTGTGGTTTTTATTAGTATCATTTTTGTGTTATAAACAATTTTTTTTTTTTTTTGTGGTACAAACTAATTTTTGATCACTGTTGTTGTCATTTTTCGGGAGGGACAAGGTGACTTAACCCCTTAAGGACACGGCCCTATTTCACCTTAAGGACCAGGCCATTTTTTCAAAATCTGACCATTGTCACTTTATGTGGTGATAACTTTAAAACGCTTTTTCTTATCCAGTCCATTCTGAGATAGTTTTTTCGTCACATATTGTACTTCATGACAGTGGTAAATGAAGTCGAAAAATTTCATTTTTATTTATAAAAATACCAAATTTACTAAAAATTTTGAAAAATTTGCAATTTTCCAAGTTTCAATTACTCTACTTCTATAATACATAGTAATACTGCCAAAAAAGTTATTGATTTACATTCCCCATATGTCTACTTCATGTATCGATCATTTTGGGAATGCTATTTCATTTTTTGGGGACGTTACAAGGCTTAGAAGTTTAGAAGCAAATCTTGAAATTTTTCAGAAATTTTCAAAAACCCACTTTTTAGGGACCAGTTCAGGTCTGAAGTCACTTTGTGAGGCTTACATAATAGAAACCACCCAAAAATTACCCCATTCTAGAAACTACACCCCTCAAGGTATTCAAAACTGATTTTACAAACGTCATTAACCCTTTAGGTTTTCCACAAGAGTTAATGGCAAATAAAGATAAAATTTCAGAATTTCGATTTTTTGAAAAATTTTCCGTTTGAATCCATTTTTTCCAGTAACAAAGCAAGGGTTAACAGCCAAACAAAACTCAATTTTTATTGCCCCGATTCTGTAGTTTTCAGAAACACCCTATATGTGGTCGTAAACTGCTGTATGGCCAAACTGCAGGGCGTAGAAGGAAAGGAGCGCCATATGGTTTTTGGAAGGCAGATTTTGCTGGACTGGATTTTTGACACCATGTCCCATTTGAAGCCCCCGATGCACCCCTAGAGTAGAAACTCCATAAAAGTGACTCCATCTAAGAAACTACGCCCCTCAAGGTATTCAAAACCAGTTTTACAAACTTTGTTAACCCTTTAGGTGTTCCACAAGAGTTATTGGCAAATGGAGATGAAATTTCCGAATTTCTATTTTTTGTTACCTTGTCTCAAAAAAGTGTAATATAGAGCAACCAAAAATCATGTTTACCCTAGAATAGTACCAACAAAACTGACACCTTATCCTGTAGTTTCCAAAATGGGGTCACTTTTTTGGAGTTTCTACTGTAGGGGTGCATCAGGGGGCTTCAAATGGGACATAGTGTCAAAAACCAGTCCAGCAAAATCTGCCTTCCAAAAACCATATGGCGTTCCCTTCCTTCTGTGCCCTGCCGTTTGGCCATACAGTAGTTTACGACCACATATGGGGTGTTTTTGCAAACAAGAGAATCAGGGCAATAAATATTGAGTTTTGCTTGGCTGTTAACCCTTGCTTTGTTACTGCAAAAATGGATTAAAATGGAAAATTTGCAAAAAATAGCTGTTTTGGGACTGTTTTTATTTTTTGTTATTTACATAGTTGAACTGACAGGTTAGATTGTGTGCTATTTCTATAGAGCAGGTTGTTACGGACGCGACAATACCAAATATGACTACTTTTTGGGGTTTTTTGTTTCAGTTTTACATAATAAAGCCTTTTTGAAAATAATTTTTTTAGTGTCTCCACATTCTGAAAGCCATAGTTTTATTTTTATTTTTTTGGGCGACTGTGTTATGTAGGGGCTCATTTTTTGCGGGATGAGATGGCGGTTTGATTGGCACCATCTTGGGGTGCATATGACATTTTGGTCGCTTGCTATGACACTTTTTGTGATGTAAGGTGACAAAAATGGCTCTTGACACCGTATTTTTTTTTTTTTTTGCTGTGTTCAGCTGAGGGGTTAGGTCATGTGTTATTTATATAGATCAGGTTGTGACGGACGCGGAGATACATAATATGTATACTTTTTATTTATTTATATAAGTTTTACACAATAATATAATTTTTTAAAACAAAAAATCATGTTTTAGTGTCTCCATAGTTTGAGAGCCATATATATATTTTTTTTGGGCGATTGTCCTATGTAGGGGCTCATTTTTTTGCGGGATGAGATGGCGGTTTGATTGGCACCATCTTGGGGTGCATATGACTTTTTGATCGCTTACTATTACACTTTTTGTGATGTAAGGTGACAAAAATGGCTTGTTTGACAACGTTTTTATTTTTTATGTTTACGGCGTTCATCTGAGGGGTTAGGTCATGTTATATTTTTATAGAGCAGGTCCTTACGGACGCGGCGATACATAATATGTATACTTTTTTTTATTTATTTTGGTTTTACACAATAATATCCTTTTGAATGAAAAAACATGTTTTAGTATCTCCATAGTCTGAGAGCCATATATTTTTCAGTTTTTAGGCAATTGTCTCAGGTTGGGTATCATTTTTGTGGGAGGAGGTGACGGTTAGATTGGCACTATTTGGGGGTCATATGACTTTTTGATCGCTTGCTATTACACTTTTTGTGATGTAAGGTGGCAAAAAATGGCTTTTTGACAAAGTTTTTATTATTTTTTTTTACAGTGTTTACTTGAGGGGTTAGGTCATGTGATATTTTTATAGAGCAGATTCTTACGGACGTGTAGATACCAAATATGTCTACTTTTTAATTTTTTTTTACATTTAACACTAAAAAGCATTTTTGAAACAAAAAATCATGTTTTAGTCTGAGAGGCATAGTTTTTTTATTTTTTGGCCAATTGTTTTAGGTAGGGGCTCGTTTTTTGCGGGATGAGATGGCGGTTTGATTGGTACTATTTTGGGAGGCAAACACCTTTTTGATCGCTTTGTATTACACTTTTAGTGATAATGTGCCAAAAATGGCTTATTTACACCATTTTTTGGGGTTTTTTTATGGCGTTCACCTGAGGAGTTCAGTCATGTGATATTTTTATAGAGCAGGTTTTTACGGACGCGGCGATACCTAATATGTGTAGTGTATTTTATTTTTTTAGTTTTTATTCAGTGTTATGTGATTGTTTCATTTTTACTTTTTTTCACTTTTTAACATTTTTTTGACCCAGACCCACTTGGTTCTGAAAGATCCAGTGGATCTGGTGTTCAGAGTATTACAGTACAGTACACTATATAGTGCACTGTACTGTATTTTGTACTTTAGAAAGTCTGAATAGACCTTTAGCAGGTCTATTCAGACTTTCAGCACCATGGAGAGCAGGACGCTTCTGAAAGCGCCCTGTCTCCATGGTAACCATCACCCCCTGCCATAACTGGGCAGGGGTGATGGATAGGAGGGAGGGGAGCACCCTCCCTCTTCGATCCCATCCTGTTGGGGGCTGCAAAGGCACAGCAGCCCCCGATGGGAGAGGGAGGGAGCGCTCCTCCTTGTGCTAACCCTTTCATACCGCGGTCCGCACGGACCGCGGCACGGAAGGGTTAAACGGCTGGCATCTGCAGCACAGATGCCAGCTGCTTTATCAGAGTGTCAGCAATGTGCTGACACTCTGATAGAACCACTAGACACCAGGGATAGATTACAGGGGAGGCGGGCGGGGATCGCATCGCGATCCCGCCCGCCGCACCGCCCGCCTCCCGCCCGCCTCGCGCCGCCCGCAACCACCCCTCTGCACCCCCGCAGCCACAGTATGATTGGGGGCTGCAGGGGGTTAAAAATCTGTTTGGGGACATAACTTTCTGATCCCCGCGGTCATAGACCGCGGGATCAGAGATCGCATGAAGCGCTGCAAACCGCAGGTCTGAATTGACCTGCGGTTTGCAGCGATCGCTTCATATGGGGGGTCACAGGACCCCCTGGGCATTGTAACAAGGTACCTGCTGAATGATTTCAGCAGGTAGCTTGTTCCGATCACTGCCAGCTGAGCAGCAGTGATCGGAACAACTCATGACGCACCGGCACGTCATGTGTCCTTAAGGACTCGGGAAACATGCCGTACCGGTACGTCATGTGTCCCAAAGGGGTTAAAAATGTTGAATCATGTGTTTTTCAGTTTTTGTATATTCCACAGATGGAAATTATTTTTATGTTTTAATAGTTCAGACATTTTCAGATACGGCAATACCTAATATGCTTTTTTTTTATTGTTTAAATATATATATATATATATATATATATATATATATATATATATATATATAAAAATGAAAAAAACCTGGCAGCACCGGGCAACTCCAAAACGGTATGGGTGCTAAGTCCTGGGGTGTGAGCGACTCAATTGTATACTGAGGAAGATGGACAGCACTCCAGGGCTTCCAGGTGTCTTTATTCAACCAAGTGGAGAGACAGTCTCTCCACTTGGTTGAATAAAGAACACCTGGAACTTTTTTTGGAGTGCTGTCCATCTTCCTCAGTATATATATATATATATATATATATATATATATATATATATATATAATTGGGAAAGAGGGTGAGTTAAACATTTTTTTTTTTAACTTTCACATTAGGGGGGGCTTCCTTATAAGACTGGAACCTGGGATCTCCCTACATTCATTCACATCTTAATGTACATGATAATGCATAAGGTGGTTAAATTACAGAAAACACTATCAATTTTGCTTTTACTGTTTAATCTGTGTGCACTAAACCTGTCACTTTTTATTTATAGGAAACCCACGAGTTTTCATTTATAGGCCTCATAATAAAATGCCTGGGAAATGGAAGAGTGGAAAATGAAAGACCCAGAACTCATTCACCCAGATTAAGAATGTGAGTAGTAGTAGTAGTAGTAGTAGTAGTAGTAGTAGTAGTAGTAGTAGTTGTAGTGGTAGTTGGTAGTAGAAGTAGTAGTAGTAGTAGTAGTAGTAGTTGGTAGTATAGTCCACAGTTCTCCTTGGCTTCTGAAAGGCACAACATTGTTATTAAACTTTAAAAGGATGAGATTATGGACTTGATGATTCACTGCTCTTATCAGTAATAGCAGCATGATGTCCCCTATGAGTATATGCAGTTATATGTTCTAAAGCCTTTTGTGGCGACTATTAGTGGCAAAAGTCAAATGTATTTGACTTTCAACGGTGCAGTTATATATCATAAAGCCATTTTTGTCGTGTAATAGTGGCAAAATAAAAATATATTTTCCGTTTAGCAGTGCAGTTATATGCTGCTTCCACCTCCACACTATGTCTAGTGATGAGCGGCAGGTGCCATATTCGATTTCGACGAAATTCGCGAATATTCGAATGAATATTCGTTTCATATTCGTCGAAATCGAATATTCGTCATTTTTTCTAGTTATCGCGATTAAAATGCGATTTAAATAATCGCATATTGCGATTTGTACTTAAGGCTACTTTCCTATTGGTTTCATATCTAGAATTAGCGAGGATGACGAATATGACGAATGTATTCGTCATATTCCTCAAAACGAAGATAACGAAGTATTCTACATCTTCGTTTTAGCAACCTATTCGTCAACCTCGCTAATTCTAGCAATCAAATAGGAAGGTTGACTATAGAGACAGCTGTGTTAAATTCGCTATGCGATTTTTTTTTTTAATAAATAGAATACTTATAATAATATTATCATATCAAGTAATATAATTATTGTATTAAAAAAAAATCGCATAGCGAATTTAACACAGCTGTCTGGTAAGTCAACCTTCCTATTTGATGATGATTGCTAGAATTAGCGAAGTTGACGAATAGGTAGCTAAAACGAAGATGTAGAATACTTGCTATCTTCGTTTTGAGGAATATGACGAATACATTCGTCATATTCGTCATCCTCGCTAATTCTACCAAGCCAACCATAACTTCTGTGCTCATGGAGCGTCCCCATCACCATGGGAACGTCTCCATATACTAAAATGTACTGTCGGATTTGAGGAATTACGTTGAAATCGCAATGCGATTAATTCAAGTTATATTAATCGCATTGCGATTTCAACTTAGAGCTGGGTTTATAATGGGTCAGCTTGCTAGAATTAACGAAGTTAACGAATATGGAATATAGCAGCAGTGCTAGTTGAAATCGCAATGCGATTAATTTAACTTAAGTATTCGCGATTGCGATTTCAACTTAGCACTGCTAGTGCATAGCTATATATTCCATATTCGTTAATTCTAGCCTATGTAAGATAGCAGTGCTAAGTTGTAATCGCAATGCGATTAATATAACTTGAATTAATCGCATTGCGATTTCAACGTAATTCCTCAAATCCGACAGTACATTTTAGTATATAGAGATTTTCCCATGGAAGGGGACGCTCCATGAGCACGGAAGTCGGCAGAAGCGGCAACGGGCACTGACTGGAGCAGCCAGGAAGCCAGGAATCCTCATGACAGGTAAGAACTACTTTTGGGAAGTGGGAAAGAAAAAAATATAACTAAAAAAAAAAAAAAAAAAAAACGAATATTCGAAATAGCGAATTTATAGCGCTATATTCGAAATATTCGCGAATTAGCGAAGTGCCGATATTCGCTAAAAAAATTCGCTTTTCGAATATTCGCGCTCAACACTAACTATGTCACCTTGCCACTCTGTGGCCTCCTGATGCTGCTGCTGCCACATCTACTCTGTCATTGTGCCACCCTGTGGCCTAGTCCTGATGCTGCTTCTGCCACCACCTCCATACTATGTCACCTTGCCACTCTGTGGTCTCCTGATGCTTATTCCACCTCCAAACTATGTCACCTTGCCACTCTGTGGTCTACTGATGCTGCTGCCACCTACACACTATATCACATTGCCACTCTGTGGTCTCCTTAGGCTGCTGCCACCTCCACACTATGTAACCTTGCCACCCTGTGGTCTCCTGATGCTGCTGCCACCTCCACACTATGTTACATTGTAACTCTGTGGTCTCCTGATGCTGCTGCCACCTCCACAATTTGTCACCTTGCCACTCTTTGGTCTCCTGATGCTGCTGCTACCTCCACACTATATCACCTTGCCACTCGATGGTCTCCTGATGCTGCTGCCACCTCCACACTATGTTACCTTATAATTCGGTTGTCTCTTGATGCTGCTGCCACCTCCACACTATATCTCCTTTCCACTCTGTGGTCTCCCGATGCTGCTGCCACCTCTACATTATGTCACCTGGCCACTCTGTGGTCTCCTGATGCTGCTGCTACCTCAACAATATATCACCTTGCCACTTTGTGGCCTCCTTATGCTGCTGCTGTCCCCTCCACTTGTCAATGTGCCACTCTGTGGCTTCCTGATGCTGCCGCCACCTACACACTATCATTGTGCCACTCTGTGGCCTCCTCCTGATGCTTCTGCCACCTCCAGACTCTGTCAATGGGCCACTCGGTGGTCTCCTCATGCTTCTTTCACCTCACCACTATTTAATAGGGCCACTGTATGGACTTCTCATGCTTTTTACACCCTCCCCACTTCATGACTGTGCCACTATTTTGCCTTTCGGCCTGGCTGACATCATCATCATTTATTTAGAACTTCTTCTGATCTGTCAGAAGGAAGGAAAAATTAGATGCATAACAGTTCCTGTCTGTGTAGCAGTTGTTTGGCCTGTATGGTCCTATCAGAATTTGCTTGTGATTTGGTAGCCAAAAGCAGGAGTGGGTATAAAACTCAGAAGACGTTCACGTGTCATCTGTGTGTTTGATCCACTCCTGTTTTTATTTTGGCATTAGCAGTACTGATGGATTACTGAACAAATGCCGACCGAGTGAAGGCAGATGCTCAACTGACAGGATCCATTTTTTGGGGGTTATTGTTCTGACGGAGCAGAGAATGGGGAAAATTAATAAGTGACATCAACACAAACTTACTGCTGACACCCTCTGCACTCTGTCGGGGGGCTCTACCTGTATAAGTGTCTAATAGGACAGGTTCTGAAGACATCTATGTGGAATCAGCTGACGACGGTGTAAAAGGAGTGGGCTTCTTTCTTGACTAACATTGACCTGTAAGGCTTGAGTAATTTGGTCAGTTTTGTCCCCATGACTGCCCAAATAAGTGAAGTGTGCAGTGATTCTAAGAGTGAACAATATCATCTGCATGTCATACTGACACACAGTATTATTTCACTACAACAGCAGACTCCCTATACATGTTACTGGAAGGCACAATGTTCTACACCACTATAAAGGCTCTCTGCAACCAGGACATAGATATTTTTAACGCAATTCCCTGAAAATAAAGAAATTCTGCATACCGGCCGAATCGAGTTTTTGAAAAATTTGCTTATCTCTAATTGTATCAATGTGTTAAATCTTCAGTGTTGTCCCATGAAAAGATAGAATAAAATATTTACAAAAAATGTCAGGGGTGCACTCACTCTTGTGTATGTAAAGTGAATTTTTGCCATTTATTAGAGTTGATCAGTCTAAAATGCATCAAGCAGCAAACAGCCTGCTGGCTGTCTCCTCACCAACTCCAACTGGGCAAGGTGGTCAGCAACAGTGGCAGGAGCCTCGTGGCTGTGCTGCATTTGGGGAAATTAACACATGCTCACTACATGGCACATGTGATCAATTTTGTCATGCAACTCTGGCTTGCAGAGGATGCTTGCCATGTCCAGAAATTTGTAATTGCACTTCAGCCACTCATATAAGGCAAGGAACACCCTCCTGGACTTGCAGTGATAGAACTGTCTGCTGGTACACCGTTTAACCCCTTAAGGACCGGAGGTTTTTTTTGTGTTTTCGTTTTGCGCTCTCTGCCTTCCCAGAGCCATAACTTTTTATTTTTCTGTTCACATAGCCATATGAGGGCTTGTTTTTTGCGGGACAAATTTTACTTTCAAACGAAAACATTTACTTTTGCATGTGATGTAGTGGAAAGCAGGGAAAAAAATTCCAAATGGGGGGAAATTGCAAAAAAAAAAAGCAATTCCACCACAGTTTTGCGGTTTTAAATTTCCGACGTTCGATGTGCGATAAAACTGACCAGTAACTTTAACTCTACAGGTCAGTACGATTCTGGCAATACCCTATATGTATAGGTTTTTTTGCGTTTTGATAGTGAAAAAAAAAATCAAAAGTGGGAAAAAAATCTGTTTTACTTTTGTGTCACCAAGTGTTGACCCCTATAACTTTTTTGTAATTATATGTACAGAGCTGTATGGGGGGCTCATTTTTTTGCCTCATAATCTTATCTTTTTACTGATACTATTCTGGGGTGTGCATGACTTTTTGATCACCTTTTATGTAATTTTTTGTGGAGAATGAAGCAACCAAAAATGGCGAATCCGCCATTTGGATGCTTTTTTCCGTTTTTATGTTTGACGTATGGGGAACATTTATTTATATTTTTATAGTATGGGCGTTTTCACACATTGCAACACCCATGATGTGTATTTTTTTATATATATTTTTTTGAACTTTTATTTTTTTTTATTTATTTATGTTCAAATTTTTTTTTTGTTCTTTTTACACTTTTATATAGTTCCCATAGGGAACAATAACTTACAATCATTTGATTGCAATTATCATACATTCCAATGCAATAGCATTGGAATGTATGAAAAAATTGCATATTTCCTATGAAGCCTATTACAAGCTCCATAGGAAATACTACAGAGCAGCCTGGGTTTAATTCATAGAAACCCAGGCTACTACAGGCGCGCTCCGGCTGCTCCGATTGCCACACGGGGGAGCCGGAGCGCAAACTGAAAGTACAACTTTCGGTCTGTGCGCACTCAGATGCCGTGGTCAAGATTGACCACGACATCTGAGGGGTTAAATGTCCGCAATCGGCATCGTTGTCGGTCGCGGAGATTAGCCGCTGGTGTCTGCTACAATAGCCATGCGGACACCCACGGATAAGGTGCCCGCATGAAGCAGGAGCGGGCGCCATCTTTAAAGACCTAAAGACAGACGGGTACGTCCTGTGTCCTTAAGAGGTTAACTGACAACATTCCAAATCACTGGAATTCCACCTTGCAGATGCTACAGTGTCTCTGTATGAGCAGTGTAAAGTGGTGAATGATTTTGTCATACACCAGACCATCTCAGCAGGATGCATGTGTTGTATTGAGGGGAGACAGTGACAGCTCAACAGAGATGCCTGTAATGTACTGAATCTCTTCACAATATTTGTCAGTCAAAACAACTTTGACAAAAAACAATGTCACCCCCCTGATACTTATCTTGGAGCAGATACCTACACTGATGCAACAAGGAATGGCAGAAGAACGACTTATGCATTTTGTGGCTGTTGGGGACTCACATGGAGACAGTCCCATGGAGGAGAATGAGGAGCTGCCACAATATGATGAGGAGGAGTCGATGGTGGAGAAGGAGGATGATGATGATGATGATTTTGGCCACAATGACGACAATGGAGCCCAGGAATGAAATATCACCCATAATGCCGTGCAGACAGCCAATTCGCAGATAGCCATCCCCTGTGATGTTACAGCCCTATAAAAAGTCTCCTCATGCCCAGTCTCTGGCATTCTCCATTGAACAGTGTAGGTAGAGATGCTAAGTGATAGTGTAGGGATATTATAGGGAGGCATATCCACACTATAGGGAAGAGAGCAGGAACTAATTGAACAGTGTAAAACTTGGCTAATAGGAGCTATTCTATTACACCTTGCTGCCCTAATTAATTGGGGTTAAAAAGTGTTATAATACTACTGATTTTAGTTTGTTTGCATTCTTTTATACATAAGTAATTCCATTAATCCTTGATTCTTTCATTGGTGTAAAACTGTGGCCTAATACTACAGATTTTGGGGGGATTCAAATTCTTTTATATGTAATTCAATCAATTAATCCTTGTATATAAATTCATCCTCGATTTTAAGGTTAAATTGCAGCCTGATACTACAGATTTTAGGGTGCTCACATTCTTTCATATATAGGTACAGTACATCCATTCATACTTGTTTCAGGGGTGAAATTGCAGCCTGATAATACAAAATTTAGGGTATTTTCCATGTTTTTTACTTTATTCAATTCTTTAACACCAAATTTTGTAATTGGTGTGTAATTGCGGCCTGATACTACAGATTTAAGGGTGATCACATTCTCTTATATATAAGTACATTGTCACAAGGGTGTTAGGAGCCACGTCTGACTCCGTTATACCCGGGGTCAGGAAGTCGCAGTGGGTGGCTGCGCGCTCTATGTCTAAATATCATGCTGTTACTTAATGGTAGCTTTCTGTGTTTGCCTTGCAATCCTTATCGTCTCACTCAGGGATCCGTAGCTTCTTCTCCTCAGCTGTTTCTTGTCCGTCACTCTCAACCTCCTTATATTCACGCTTCCCACTTCCCTGGTTGCCAGATATAGAGCTTCCTGCCTGGACTTCTATACTGACCCACTGGAGCTGTGTAGCTGTTGTTCCTGGTTGTCATACCAGAGCGTTACCCTCCGGATCCCTGTTGGGCTTTTGTTGTCCGCTGTTGTCGCCCACCTGGGCTTATAAATTTTGTCTGTATTGTCTGTCCTCTCCCTGGTATTTTCCGTTAGTGTTAGTGGTGAGGACTCGTGCTCCCACCGCCCTATTCACTACTTAGGGCTCATCTTAAGGAAAGCCAGGGTTTAGGCACGTGATCGGTGTACAGGTGAAAAACCCATCTAGGGACGTCAGGGCAGTCAGGTGCCATATTCTAGGTGATTTAGGGGTCACCACCTTTCCCTCTCCCTTGGACAGGGCTTTACTTCTTCCCTTTCAGTCACACGTCTGTGATCGGCACGCCGGTCATGATATACATCCATGCATCCTTGTTTCTGGGGTGAAATTGTGGCCTGATACTACAGATTTTAGGATGTAGACGTTCTTTTTCACACAATTCAATTAATTCACTTAATTCCCTAATTGTGTAACTAGGGTGAAATTGAGGCCTGATACTACGCTCACGTTCTCTTATATATAAGAACATCCATTCATCCTTGTTTCGGGGGTGAAATTGCAATTGCGCACTTACACTACTGCTATTTTACACTTACACTTACAGTTACTGTTACAGTACAGTGTCGGATAGACAGGTGCCAGGCCCTTCTAAGAGAACGGGCAGTGGAAAAAAATGTTTTCTGAAGCTAGTAGACGTAGCAGCAGAAGAAGGGGAGGGGGGGGGTTGGTAACAGCAGTTTGGTTTGAATACTCAAATTCGAAGTTTGGTTCGGGTACCCGAATTTGACCCTGAACCCCATAGAAGTTAATTGGGGCTGTAAAATGGCTGTAAAATAGTCATAGAAAGGGCTAGAGGGCTGAAAATGAAACAAAATGGGGGTAAGATCAAAACAATTGGCCTGCTAACAAATGTGTATAGGGAAATTATTTAAAATAACATAGAATATATTTAAAAAAATAATAATCATCTTGAACCAGAAGGCGGAGGTCCAAGAGGAGTATGAGGTTGAGGAGGTGGTGTATGTGCCAGCATAGGTGGAAGAGGAGGTAGTCAACACTGTTTTTGTGTTTTAATTTTTTTTTTGTCTGTTACTGTCTGTGACCTATAGACATTTTTTGGTGTGCAGACAGTACACTTCTATACTCCCAATATAACAAATAATAATCTTGATCCAGGAGGTGGAGGTCCAAGTTGAGGAGGAGGTGTACATGGCGGTGTAGGTGGAAGAGGCAGAGAAGGCGGAGGAGGTAGCCAGCACTGTTTTGGTGTTTTTGTTTTTTTATTTATATATATATATATATATATATATATTTGTGGTCGTGGCACCGGGACAGGAAAGGACATCAAGAAACAGACTTATGAGGAGATGAGAATGAGGTGTGAGGAGGTGACAGTACGATGAACCTGAGAATGACCAGATGTGTTCCCTTTAGCCACGATCGCGGTTGGCCTAAAAGAGGGCCAAAAACCAAGCTGATAGGAAGAAAAGATTTATTTCACAATTGAGAATTAAAGTGCCAAAGTGCGAAAAGCTGAAGCCATTTCTGTTTGCGGATTTGGGACATACCGAGTGTAGCAGGACGACTGCCATCGGCCCATCTTCTTAATGGTGTGTACTGGGACACCATGACTGGAAGCGGCTGAGGCTGCCCCTATCCGAAAAGAGTGCCCTGAAATTGAGGAGGGGTCGAGTCCCAGACCTGACATGAGGACCCTAATGTGTTCTATGAATCGGGAAGTCGTGAGGGGCCGACCTCTGAAAGGCAGTAGGGGGGTAGCTGGACCTGCATTCCCTAGCAGTGTCATTAACTGGTGTAGGACGAGTACTGGGCACCAGTTGTTGTGGGACTGATAATATCTGACAGGGACAGCAGGACCCATCTGATTGGTTTTGGTGCGTGTAAGGGAGAGACTGAAGTGATTGCCATGCCATGTCAGCTGAGCTCTGGTCAGCCCTTCGCTGGTTGCGGATCGGCTGCAGAGTTCGCCGGGGCGGAGGAACCCGTAGAAACACAGATACATTGCCGCTTTGATTATGGTGCTGTTGTAGTGCCCAAAAGGAGAACCATCTAGGGCTCCGGAAAGCTTCCTGAAGAGCTCACCAGAAACTGGCTGATGGCTGCCTGTGGTGTTGTGACCCTCTCTTTGAATGCCTCTGAGGGTGGCCCTGACTGCTTGGGAGGAAAAAAACTGACCTACGACCCGGGTGCTCTATCGTGGTAAAGTGCTGAACCCCTGCCAAGTATAACCGGATGGAATTGTGTGACAATTTTAACTCCTTGTGGCAATGGGCTAGAAAGGCCATGATATGCCGGTGGTTCAGAGCACTAATACTTGTGGCAGGGTGTGACTGTTGGAACTGTTTAAATAAGGCCCAACCTGTTTTGTAATTCCGGATGGTATTTCTGGAGAGTGACCTATGGGCGAGTTTTTGTGCCGACTTGAAGAGGGTGTCTAATCCATGATCAGCTGGTGGAATTCCGGGGGAGATACTCCGAGCGGGTCTGGCTCTGGGAATATCTGGAAAAAAGTGGAAAATTTAAAACGTGACAGGGCATCGGCTGCCTGGTTGTGTATTCCTTGGATGTGCTTGCATGTGAAGTGAAAATTATGCCGAAGGGCTAACCACACTAACTTGCGCATGAAGGACACGATATGCTGGGATCTGGATCTACCCGTTGTTAAGACCTCCACAATGTCCTGGCTATCTGTGAAGAAGGCAATTGATTGGCCCATGCCTCCCCCCAAACTTGCGCTGCCGCCATCACTGGGTACATTTATAGTAAGGGGGAAGACCTGAGGGATTCCGGAAAGGTTAGAATTTCTGGAGGCCACCAGCCCGCGAACCACTGGTTTTTAAAAATTTCTGCGAAACCTTGCGATGCTGCGGCGTCCGAAACGACAAAAAGGTCGCCTGGTTTCCATTGTGGGACGAAAAGGGAAATACCGTTCCATTGGGATAGGAAGATATCCCACATGGATAGATCCGCCATGGCCTCAGAATCCAGTGTGACTAAACTGTCTTGGTCTGGGGCCTCGGGGAGGAGTTTCAGCAACCTGGACATGAAAGAACGACCCTGCGGCATAATTTTGGTGGCAAAATTTAGCATTCCCAGAAGAGACTGCAGCTCTACTTTGGACAAAGACCTGGTAACCTTGGCCTTGTGGATCTCTGATCTGATCCTGGTCAGCTTCTCTTCAGGTAGCCGGGCCTGCATGTTGAGGGTATCCAAGATGATACCCAGGAAGGTGATCACCTGTGCAGGCCCCTCGGTTTTAACAGGAGCGACTGGAACATTGAGACTGGAAAAAATGGATAAGAGTACGTCTAGCATTGAAGAGCAGTGACCAGGATAATCAATGAGCAAAAAGTAATCTAGATAATGAATAATCATGAGGGAAGAACCATGATTAACCAGAATCCAGTGTAAGGCCTGCGCAAACTGGTCAAAGAGCCACGGACTGCTCTTTGAGCCGAAGTTTAGACATGTAGCGAAGTAGTACTGACCTTCCCATTTTATGCCATAGTATGGCCACAGCTCGGGCCGTATGGGGAGGAGTTTAAAGGCGTCAGAAATGTCGGCTTTTGCAAGGCTGGTCCCCCTACCTATGTGGAGAATGAGCTGAATGGCTTCGTCTACAGAAGAATATTCCATGCTAAATTCTTCCGAGGGAATTAGTGAATTTAGACTAGGTATGGAAGAATTATGAGGCGCTGACAAATCATAGATTAATCTTTGTTTATTGGAGAATTTTTTGGTAACCAAGCCTATGGGATTGGCCCTCCAGGTATGGAAAGGTGGTTGCAAAAAAGGGCCAATGATGAAGTTCTTTTGTAATTCCGACTGAATGAGGGCTGAGACTGCCTCTGGGTCACGACCTGCTGACAGCAGATTTGGCCCCTCCCAAGTGGACTGAGGGAAAGCCACCAGCCGGTGTGAAAACCTTGTTTGAAGCCTGTCAATAGAAACTCTGTAAATTGAGGATTATGGCGACGGGATAGCAGCGATGCGAGCAGGTCTGTGTTAACCCGGCTTAGTCAGGATGACTGAGATGTCCTTTGGGGACAAGCTGACTTGGGGTGGGCTCTGAAGCAGATGGTACATACGTGCAATGCCCGACACCTGCTATAATTGCAAGTGTCAAAGTTATAATTGTTGCACACCTGGGTCTTGCCCAGCAAGACTATGGGTCTGCCTAATTTGTCTAAGGTTGGTGACGTGCGGGTGCTCTTTGTTGACGGTTGGGCAGTGCTGGCCTGAGGGATCGCTGTTATATTTGGACACCATTCTGAGGAGTGGGAGACTGACATGAGCCACAAACAGGAGCCTTGAGGCCGGCAAAGTGCCTGCAGAACAGTTCCATGTCAAGTGAAACCCAGTTGGTAACATGTTGGAACTGAGCCAGGGTGGCTGCTGCTTTGGCGGAGAACGAACAATGGTAATCGTAAAAGGCGTGGCCTCCATATTTGTAGCCCAGGTCAGTGACACGGTAGAGATATGTATCTAATTCCACCCTCCTATGGGGCTGTGCCGAACAGACGATGTCCCTGTATAGGCTGAAGGCCAACACGAATTCAGGAATCGTCAATTTCTTATTCAACCTGGCATCTTTCGATTTTAATACTACTGACACGTCACCGCATGCAATGGTCTTATTGTCGTTGGTGTCGTGAGTGGTGATGAGGATGGTTGCCAAGTTGATGTCTTTACCCGCAAGGATATCCTTCCTGATATTCTCGGGCACGAAGTGCGAGGGAGCCACGTGGGGGGCGCAGGGGAACCTACCCGGGGAAGGGGACCTTGAAGAGGAAGGCACCGGCTCTGAGCTTTGCACTGAAGAGGCAGTGGTATCCCTAGCCTCTACAACCTGGAGCCTAGTTTGAAAGTCCGACATGGATTCGGCGATGTTGCTAACTGAAGACTGCAATTGGGCCAGGGTCTGCTGGATGGCGGACAGTGAAACCTCCTAATCCCGCGGGCCGGATGAGGCCGACATGAGGATCCTGTACAATTCTGCCTTCCGGGCGGTAGCCGGGTAAGGAACCCCTCTTCTGTTTAGCTCGGCGGTGATCCTTGGAATGGTCCAGTTTCTTAAAGAGGAACCACTGGCCTGGCCTGACATGAGCGACTCCAGGACTGAGAGTGTGTCCTCGATGTCGGATGCCCGAGACATGGTATCTGCAATAAAAAGTACCGTCGACAAACGAGCAGCGACTATATTAAAGTGAGCGAAAAGGCCGGAAATTGTGCTAGAAGAGCCCCACCAGACCGGACGATGGGAGAGAAGGATGTGCTGAGAAGAATGAGGCCTTAAAGAGGACCTTTCATGACTTCTAAAGATATCAACTAAGGATGCTCACATGGAGAGCGGCGCCCAGGGATCTCCCTGCACTTACTATTATCCCTGGGCGCCGCTCCATTCTCCCGGTATAGGCTCCGGTATCGACGCTCACCAAGTTATAGTAGGCGGGGACTTGGTGGAATTGGTTATAGTAGGCGGAGCCTGCCCTTCATCTCCTTCTCCCCGGCTGTAGCGCTGGCCAGTCGCAGCGCAGAGCTCATAGCCTGGGAGAAGGAGACGAAGGGCAGGCTCCGCCCACTATAACTTAGTGAGCACAGATACCGGAGCCTATACCGGGAGAACAGAGCGGCGCCCAGGGATAATAGTAAGTGCAGGGAGATCCCTGGGCGCCGCTCTACATGTGAGCATACTTGGTTTATATCTTTAGAAGTCATGAAAGGTCCTCTTTAATGTGCTAGCGCCTGCGTGAAGAAGGTAATGCTGCCCAACCTACCGAAGCACAGGTAACTTGAAGGCTTGCCCACCGTTGATATGAAGCCCGGAAGCTGTAATGACACCTACTGAAATTGGTCAATACTGAAGACTTTTTTTTTTTTTTTTTATAATATAGCCACTGCTAATCTGCCCACTGGGAAGCAATCCCTGTCTTGAGGAATGCAGAAGGAACGCCATGGGGACGCACTTGTGACCCTGGGAGGAAGGAGGGCCATTGGCCAGCCCCAAATCCTGATGACCTGAATACCCTGCCGTGGCAAGAGGCGAATGCCCGGGTGTGCCAAACAGCCCAGCAATTGTGAGGATAGCCTGCATCGCAGAGAACCCCCCACATTCAAGGACCGTGAGTACAGTCGACCCTGGATTCGGCGTGTGACCAGGAGACCACGAGCGCGTGGTGCAGTTGTCCCCTATATATGAGGTGGGGGACTGTTGGGATGTCTAGAGCGACGGCGGCTGACCAGGGATTTACCTGGAGGGGCCCTGCGCCATAGATGAAGCCTGCCGCTGTAGCCCCAGGCATGCCCTGGTTCCTCCTCTGTGTGGCATGCGAGAATGACAGTAGTCCCTTGCAGAAGAGCACAGGGAACCGTGGTTGATGCGGCGTGCCCGGCCTGGACGTGACCAGGTTAGATTGGCCTGAAGGAGACGTGGCGTGAGCGGTGCGCTGCGATGATGACGATCGCGCCGGCAGGGAGAACCTGTGATGCCGTGACTAGCAGCAGAGACCGGCTCTGCCTGGTACGTACCTCCGGGTGAAACGGGGGACGGTGGAAGGAAGTTCTGCTGATGCCGCGCGTCGTGACAGCTTACCTAACCGGAGTGCCCAGCTGGTCCTGTTCATGCAGCTGCCCGCTTTGCCGAAGGGATCGCAGGACACGCCTCCTGTAGTGCGCACTTCTGGAACATGCCCCAAGCCGCTGAGATGCCCGTAGCATGCCGAAATGCACGTGGAGGATCAGAGGGTGAGCCGACTTAAATAGCCCCTCTGCCCCTCCCACAAACACAGGCTGTGCCAGCCTTAATACATATATACATTTTTTTATTGGGTGATGCCCCAAAACATTGGAAAATGGCAAACAGAACAGACTGAGCTGGAGTTTAACGATGGCTGGGTGTGGACGGTGTACTTCTCTACTGTGCCAATATAACAAACAATAATCTTGAACTAGGAGGTGGAGGTCAGAGTGAAAGAGGAGGTGGACAAGGCTGTGTAGGCAGTAGAGGTGGAGGAGGCGAAAGAGATAGCCAACACTTTTTTAGTGTTTTGTTTTTTTATTAATTATTAGGGGAGAGACTACTAGAGATAAGCCAATTGAAGCTGACAAAGTGGAATTTGTTACAAATTTCTGGAAAAGTTTGATTTGCAAATAATGCAAATTTCCTCACGCTTCGTGGTAATGAATCACAATTTTTCCTAAAATGGCATCTACACGTGTGGGAACATAGGGCAAGGAACTCTGGGAAGGTGGGATGACCCATATTGCCATGCATGCAGCCAATCAGCAGCCAGCCAGACCTGTTGGATTCAGACATTTTTCAGCGTTCTGAATGCAGGGACAGACGTGAGAAGGGGTTAGGGACAGCAATAGGAAAAACCTCATTGTGAAAAAAAAAATATAAAAAAACTAGCAATAAGTGCAGCATGGCTGGGAGTCGGCAGGGTTGCATCAGTGGGAGGTCGGGAGCCAAGCGGGCCCAGGGAAGACCACTTGCTTTGCAGCAGCCTACCTGCCTGGGAATTAGCGGTGCACGGGTTCACAGAGGCCACAGAGGTATCAGTGTGGACTGTTGGATGACTCAGTAAGTTAACGATATGGATGGAATTATTTAGCAATGCTAAGTTGAAATCGCAATGCGATTAAGCAAATATATAAGAATCGCATTGCGATTTCAACTTAACCACTTAAGCCCCCCTAGCTTAAACACCCTTAATGACCAGGCCACTTTTTACAATTCTGCACTACACTACTTTCACCGTTTATTGCTCCGTCATGCAACTTACCACCCAAATGAATTTTACCTCCTTTTCTTCTCACTAATAGAGCTTTCATTTGGTGGTATTTCATTGTTGCTGACAGTTTTACTTTTTTTGCCATTAATACAAATTTAACGAAATTTTTGCAAAAAAATGACATTTTTCACTTTCTGTTGTAAAATTTTTAAAAAAAAACTACATTTCTATATAAATTTTTCTCTAAATTTATTGTTCTACATGTCTTTGATAAAAAAAAGTCCAATAAGTGTATATTTATTGGTTTGGGTAAAAGTTATAGCGTTTACAAACTATGGTGCAAAAAAGTGAATTTCTGCATTTTGAAGCAACTCTGACTTTCTGAGCGCCTGTCATGTTTCTTCAGGTGCTAGAATGTCAGGAAAGTATAAATACCCCCCAAATCACACCATTTTAGAAAGAAGACACCCCAAAGTATTCGCGGAGGGGCATGGTGAGTTCATGTATCATTTCATTTTTTTTCACAAGTTAGCGGAAAATGACACTTTCTGAGAAAAAAAAAAAAAAATATTTTTCACACACAGTATAGGTATATATAAAAATACACCCCAAAGCACATTGCCCTACTTCTCCTGAGTACGGCGATACCACATGTGTGCCACTTTTTTGCAGCCTGGGTGCGCAAAGGGGCCCTAAAACCAATGAGTACCTTTAGGATTTCACAGGGCATTTTTACGCATTTGGATTCCAGACTTCTTCTCACGCTTTAGGGGCCCCTAAAATGCCAGGACAGCATAAATACCCCACATGTGACCCCATTTTGGAAAGAAGACACCCCAAGGTATTCCGTGAGGGGTATGGTGAGTTCATGTAAAATTTTATTTTTTGTCACAAGTTAGTGGAATATGAGACTTTGTAAAAACAAAAAAAAAAAAATATATCAATTTCCGCTAACTTGTGCCAAAAATAAAAATTCTGTGAACTCGCCATGCCCCTCACGGAATACCTTGGGGTGTCTTCTTTCCAAAATGGGGTCACATGTGGGTATTTATACTGCACTGGCATTTTAGGGGCCCTAAAGCGTGAGAATCCAAATGCGTAAAAATGGCCTGTGAAATCCTAAAGGTACTCATTGGTTTTAGGCCCTTGCACTTTGGCTGCAAAAGTGCCACTCATGGTATCGCCGAACTCAGAGAAGTAGGGCAATGTGTTTGGGTGTATTTTACATATACCCATGCTGCGTGTGAGAAATATTGCTGTAAACGACAACTTTTTACATTTTTTATTCAAAGTTGTCAATTTACAGAGATATTTCTCTCACCCAGCATGGGTATATGTAAAAATACACCCCAAAACACATTGCCCTACTTCTCCTGAGTACGGCGATACCACATGAGTGACACTTTTTGCAGCCAAGATGCACAAAGGGGCCCTAAAACCAATGAGTACCTTTAGGAGGGCATTTTTACGCATTTTTCTTCTCACGCTTTAGGGCCCCTAAAATGCCAGGGCAGTATAAATTCCCACATGTGACCCCATTTTGGAAAGAAGACACCCCAAGGTATTCTGTGAGGGGCATGGCGAGTTCATAGAAGATTTTTTTTTGGCACAAGTTAGCGGAAATTGATTTTTATTGTTTTTTCTCATAAAGTCTACCTTTCTGCTAACTTTTGACAAAAAGTTAAATTTTTCATGGACTCACTATGCCCCTCAGCGAATACCTTGGGGTGTCTTCTTTCCAAAATGGGGTCATTTGTGGGGTGTTTGTACTGTTCTGGCGTTTTGGGTGGGGCTAAATTGTGAGCAGCCATATAAAACCTAAAGGTACTCGTTGGAATTTGGGCCCCTTTGCGCACCCGGGCTGCAAAAAAGTGTCACTTATGTGGTATCGCCGTAATCAGGAGAAGTAGGGCAATGTGTTTTGGGGTGTATTTTTAAATATACCCATACTTTGTGTGAGAAATATCTCTGTAAATTGACAACTTTGAATAAAAAAACTTAAAAAGTTGTCGTTTACAGTGATATTTCTCACACACAGTATGGGTATATGTAAAAATACACCCCAAAACACATTGCCCTACTTCTCCCGAGTATGGCAATACCACATGTGTGACACTTTTTTGCAGCCAAGATGCGCAAAGGGGCCCTAAAACCAATGAGTACCTTTAGGATTTCACAGGGCATTTTTACGCATTTGGATTCTCACACTTTAGGGCCCCTAAAATGCCAGCGCAGTATAAATACCCCACATGTGACCCCATTGTGGAAAGAAGACACCCCAAGGTAATCCGTGAGGGGCATGGTGAGTCCACAGAAAAAAAAAAAATTGGCACAAGTTAGCGGAAATTGTTTTTTTTTTTTTACAGTCTCATATTCCACTAACTTGTGACAAAAAATAATATTTTACATGAACTCCCCATACCCCTCACGGAATACCTTGGGGTGTCTTCTTTCTAAAATGGGGTCACATGTGGGGTATTTATACTGCCCTGGCATTTGAGGGTCTCCGCAATCATTACACGTATGGCCAGCATTAGGAGTTTCTGCGATTCTCCTTATATTGAGCATACGGGTAATGAGATTTTTTTTTGTGGTGTTTTGGTGCACTTATAAAAGTTTCTTTGGTGGTCCCAAGCAAAAGGGACCACCAAAGGAATGATCAGCAAGCATATCAGACGCTGTTAACAAAACAGCGTCTGATATGCCATTTTTTTAACTTCTACAGCCTGCCAGCGCACGATCAGCGCTGGCAGGCTGTAGCTTACCTTGCCCCCGACGTGATCCTGTGAACGCGCGCACGCGCACGCGTTCACAGGAAATCTCGCCTCTCGCGAGATGACGCGCGGGCGCGTCAAGGAGGAACAGACCGACCGCCCGCAGGACGCAATCCTGCGTGAGGCGGTCGGAAAGAGGTTAATTCTCAGATCCGACAGTACATTCTACTGGAGGAGGCGTTCCCATGGTGATCGTTAGCTCAAAGTTGTAATCGCAATGCTTTTATTGCGGTATATTATCCCTCTGGGTGTCTTTTACAGCCTTTTTAGTGCCCAAAAGTTCGGGTCCCCATTGACTTCTATGGGGTTCGGGTTCGGGATGAAGTTCGGGTTGAGTTCGGATCGCGAACCCGGACATTTTCCGGAAGTTCGGCCGAACCTCTCGAACCCGAACATCCAGGTGTTCGCTCATCTCTAGTCACCATGAATCAGGCCTGGATCAGCCAGGATTTCCACCTATCAATGCCTGATGCATCTGATTAGATCATCCATGCCGCTTCACCCAAACCTTGACAAAAGAGTCCTAATTCTTCTGTCTACCTGCTTCAACTACTAGTCTGATGCTGCAACCCGACTGATGCCACACATCTTATGCCAAGTGCTCCTTCTTTCACCCACCCTTATCAGTGGGTATTGGTATTGCCATTCACCTCCCCACTCAGTCACCAGGTCACTTTGTGGTCTCCTGCTACTGCTGCTGCCACCACCTCCAGACTCTGTAATGGTGCCACTTGGTGACCTCCTCATACTGCTGCCACCTCCAGACTCTGTAATTGTGACGACCGGTGGCCTTCTCCTGATGTTACTACTGCTGCTGCTGCCACCTCCAGACTCTGTAAATGTGCCACTAGGTCGCCTTTTCCTGATGCTGATACTGCTGCTGCCGCCACCTCCAGACGCTGTCATTATGCCACTCGGTGGCCTCCTCATACTGCTGCCAACTCCAGACTATTTCATTGTGCCATTCCATTGCCTCCTCATACTACTGCTTACTCCAGACTCTGTCATTGTGCCACTCGGTGGCCTTCTACTGATGCTGCTACTGCTGCTGCCGCCACCTCCAGATTCTGTCATTGGTCCACTTGGTGGCTTCCTCATACTGTTGCCAACTCCCGACTCTATCATTGTGCCACTCGGTGGCCTCCTCATACTGCTGCCAACTCGACACTCTGTCATTGTCCCACTTGGTGGCCTTCACATACTGCTGCCACCTCCACACTCTGTCATTGTTTCATTCATGACCTTCTCCTGATGCTGCTTGCTACTGCTGCTGCCACCACCTCCAGACTCTGTCATTGTGCCGCTCTGTGGCCTCCTGATGCTGCTGCTACCTCCACACTGTCATTGTGCCACTCTGCAGCCTCCTCCTGATTCTGCTGCCACTTCCAGACTCTGTCATTGGGCCACTTCGTGGACTTCTCATGCTGTTTCCACCCTCCCCACTTCATGACTGGGCCACTATTTTGCCTTTCAGTTTGGCTGACATCATCATTTATTTGACCTTTCTTCTGATCTGAAAAATTTGTTCATCTCTAGTAACTACCGTAGCAGCTACTATGGGGCCAAGGGCCCGGTTGGAATCATCTCCTCTTCTACTGGGAGTGAAAACTGGGTCAGGACTCTACCCTCTAAAGAAACAACTTTTAACAAACGAGGCAGTATGGCCCAAGGGTCATTGAAAGGGGTTAAGGCAGAAACCCTTTGTCCTGTGTGGAGAGCCTGATTTGTTCCTTGCTATGGGGCCCTTAATTCTCTATGTACGCCACTGCTGGTGCCTCTTCATAACTTCAGCGGATCCTCCGGCAGCTTAGGGCTTTATTAATACCGGCATATAAAACACCGGTCTTAATAAATGAACCCCAATGTTTTTACCTAATGCATTCATCAATGCACAAGCCATTTACAAAACTCCATCTACAACAGTATTTGGAAGCACAGGAAAATACTTGCATTTTAAATTATGCAGCTCTAATTATTTTCTAAGATCTACACATAATAATCTATTTCATTTTCTGCCATGATAAAGTGTCAAGATGAGAATGTGACAAACTTTGCACATTTTATTTCTCAACCAAAATGATATTAGCAGAACAGATTGCAGATTAGAAACAAATGTAAAGTCAAGGTTACTTTCTAATCTCAAAATGGCTTAGTTTGTACATTGTGTTTTGTTGTACTGTTGGCATAAATACAATCAGAATTTAAAATGGCATTGAAAATAACTCCCTGACTTTCATCCTTCATTAGCACTACGTTCCCACAATACAGGAGCTTTAGAAATGTCATTATTTTAGATCAGTTGTTATTACTGCACACTTGTAATAGGTAAACGGGCTATTGTTACTGTTCTTTTGGCAAAATTTGCCAATGACATATACTCTGAATACAAACATATTCTGTTTTATTGTTATTCAATGCATTTATATTGGACAAAATCACACACACACACACAAAAAATAAAACACACTTTTATAAGAGAATAACATGAAATCCCTAATCCCAATTCCAAAACATTGGGACACTGTATAAAATGTAAATAAAAACAGAATGCATTGATTTGCAAATCTCATAGATCAATATACTATTCACAATAGAGCACACAACACATATCTGATGTTGAAAGTATGAAATGTTACCATTTCAAGAAAGAAAAAAATCATTTAGAACTTAGCAGTAACACATCTCAAAAAAGTTGAGATAGTTGCAACAAAAATCTGGAAAAGTAAGTGGTAATAATAATAATAATAATAATAATAATAATAATAATAATAATAACAGGTGGAAGAGCAATTTACATCTAATTCACATGAAAAGCATGCTAGAGAGACAGAGGGGGAGACTTATTAAACTGGTGTAAAGCAGAACTGGCTTAGTTGCCTATGGAAACCACCCTTCATTTTTCACAGCTTATGTGTAAAATGAAAGGTGGAATCTGATTGGTTTCTATGGGCAACTAAGCCAGTTCCACAGTACTTTACACCAGTTTGATAAATTTCCCACAGTGTCTCTCAGAAGCAAAGATTGGTAAATGTTCACAAATCTCATCTAAAGTCTGTGTCTAAACTTTGTGGAACAGTTTCCTCCACTTACATCATACAGTTGCAAAGACTTTGAATATTCCACCATCTAAATAATGTCATCAAAAAATTCATTGAATTTGGAAAAATCCATGTGCACAAAGGCTGATGGTCATTGGTCAATACTGGATGATTGTAATCTAGGGGCCCTCAGGCAGCACTGCATTAAAAACATGATTCTGTACTGGAAACCACTGCATGGGCTCATGAACACTTCCAGAAACCATTGTCTATGAAAGTAGTTCACCCTGCAATCCACAAATGCTAGTTAAAGCTGTTTCATGCAAAGAAAAAGCCATATGTCAACATGATCCAAAACACCGCCATCTTCTGTGGGCCAAAGCTAATTTAAAATAAACTGAAGTAAAATGGAAAACTGTTCTGTGGTCAGATGAATCAGAATTTGAAATTCTATTTTGAAACCATGGACGCCATGTTCTGTGGACACAAGAGGAGAGGAACCATATAGCTTGTTATCACCGCACAGTTCAAAAGCCTGCATCTCTGATAGCATGTTTTTTTAAAATTAATTTTAAACAATTGTTTTGAAAAAAGGAAAAATGGACAGCTGGGCAGACGTATGAAAATCATATAGCAAAATTTAATAATAGTTTTCTCATGGCCATACATTCCATTATGGATGTCTCACGAAGGAGTGAAAGACCAGAAGGTGTAGCAGTCTGAGTAGGAAAATGAGAACTGATTATAATGACAAGGACACTGTATTGCTTGGGGATGTGGACTGACTGCCACAAAGAAGACCAGGATAAGGAGGATAGACTTGTTCTATTTGGGAATGCTGTCCACGTTTATTTTCCCAAAGGATCTAGTGATGCCGCCTTATGTGCTGCAATACAGTTCACTTATCTATGTTTGCATTTGAACATCTACGGGAAATATGGGAGTTGCTTGCACAGAGCTGGCGGCAGCTAAGCTTGAAGTAGAGCTAGCAGATTTTGAGCCTGCACCCACAGTATTAGCAGCAACACCAGTTCCTGAGATGACCACAATATTTTACAGGGCAAACAGCTCCTGATGTCAAACTAAGGCAGAGCTGGGGGGAGTTGATTGACGGTGCATCAGCTAAGTCATGGGGCCCTGAGCACTGTACTGGCCTGCCTGCCCAGCAGCCTGCCTGCTCGCCCGTCCTGCATCTCCTCTGCCCACCTGTTCAGCAGCCTGCCTGTCCATCCTACAGTCCAGCAGCTTATCTACCTGTTCAGTGCAACCCGCCTATGACCTCTGCCAGATGCATAGGCCATAGAGTGCTGCTGGTGCTTCTATTCCTGGGTCTCTGGGCTCCGCTCACATGGAGATCGGGAGAAGGATGCTCAGAATCCCAGCAGCTTTCAGGCAGTATGCTGGTAACGGCACATGGTGCACACCCCCTATCCTGTGGCTGTGTGGATCCAGCCTGGAAAAGTTTGGCCAATCATGTCAAGTCCCATTATCATACCCTGTACTATGCTACCTTATACCATACACTGTATTTCCATACTCTATACTGTGCCTCCTAAAGTTTACTATGCCCTCTTATACCCCGTACTGTGTATAGAGCAGGGCAAAGTACAGTGTATGACTGGGAGCACAGTTTGGGATATAAGAGGGCACTGTGCAGGGTAAGATAAGGGGGCACCCATAGTACACTATACTATGCCCCCTTATTATACCCTGTATTATACGCCCTATCCTGTGCTATGTACCCTTGTGATACCCAGTAAAGTGCCCTTTAAACCCTATCCTCTGCCCCAGTCATACACTGTACTGTGCAACCTGTGCTGTGCCCATTTATTATATCCTCATTATACTAGTCATATACTGAAGTTTACCGTGTCTCTATCATATACTGCATTATTATCCTTATTCACTATACGTTGCCCACTTTTCCTAAACTGTGCTGTGCCCTGCACAATGCCTGCTTATACCCTATACTGTGCCCTTAGCCATATACTGTTTTGTGTCCCCTTATACCCTGTTATCCAGTCACTGAATGGTTGTGTTATCCAGTCAGTGTATTGCAATGTTATCCAGTGACTGTATGGAGGCATTATCCAGTCACCTTATGGTAGCATTATCCAGTCACTATATAGGGGCATTATCTAGTGCGCTCAAATATGCAGATTCAGAAAAAAGTATTTTCCACTGTAAAGCAAAAGTTGTCAACCTATTATGAGATTAATTACCCCCCACACAAACACTCAAACTGTCTGGAGATGCCCTGTAACAGATTTGGGCCTACTGTTTGATGTGTGTCCATAGAGACTTAAAACAGTACTCTCTGGATTGTAAAACACATGTTGCACATTTTATTATGCCAACACACACACAAACCAACACTTTAACTATCAGGAGATGCCCGGTAAAAGAGTTGGGCCACCTACCCACTATCACTGGGGTTCGCGTGGGAAATAGCACACACACTATCTCTCTGTACGCGGACGATATTATCCTCACGCTCACTAACCCCTCACATTCCCTCCAGTCGGCCCTCGATACAATTACACATTATGGTCTCCTCTCATATTATAAATTAATAATTCAAAATTGCAAGCCCTTCCAATTAACATCCCTCCTTCAGACCTGACCACATTGCGTGCGATGTTTGATCTTGACTGGCAATCGTCAGAGATTCCCTACCTAGGCGTAAAAATCACGACCCCCTGCACTTTGCTTTACACTAGGAATTACGTCCCTCTGCTTGACGTTATGACAAGGGACTTTAGCACCTTTTCCACGCAAACCATTTCCTGGATGGGGAGAATAGCGGCATTTCAGATGATGACATTGCCGAAGCTCATTTATATATTCCGAGCCCTCCCTGTGCCGATCCCAACTATGTTTTTCCACAAAGCCCAAACTCTCTTAAGCAGGTATGTTTGGGGCTCCTCTAGGCCCAGAGTTGCCCGAGCACTAATGTTCAAAAAGAAATCAGCGGGAGGAGCTGGCCTTCCAGCGATTAAAGATTATTTTACAGCCATTGGTCTTGCCTTTGCCAGGGAATTCTGGGCTTCAGGGGACATGAAGGCATGGCAGCAAATAGAATCCTATGTGTTGAAGCAACGGTCTTTTAGAGACTACCTAATCCATGCTCTATGGACCCCTACATCCCTGCCCTGCTCCCTCCTTACTCTTACTCATGTTGGTAGTCTATGGTCCTCCACCCACAGGAACCAAGGGGACTCTACTGCGCACTTGTTTGAGTTTGCGACCCTTCAAACTATTAAATCATCCATCCCCGACATTGACCTCGATGTGTGGAAAAGATGCGGAATACTCACTATCTCCCAAATCCTAGTAAACCGATCTGTCCTCCCGTTTACACTCCTCCAACATAAATTTAACCTGCCAGATTCTGAATATTTTACCTTCCTTAGAGTTCGACATCTCCTCTCGCAAATCGAACGTTCCCCTCCGTCGGTCAATTCAGCACTTCTAAGACTTTTCAAGTTCCCATTTCTCTTTAAAAAACACTCCACAAGGTGTATCTATGACTCGCTGGGTGGAAAAACTACCTTTGTTAAGTCCCCTTCCATTCTTAGATGGGAGCGGGAATTGCAGGCCACTTTCCCGGAGGAGTCTTGGACTAGCGCCATTAAGTTCCTTACTCGCAGTTTTAAATGTGTCTCTCACTACAAGGCAGGATTGAAGACCTTGCTTAATTGGTACTTTACGCCTCAAAGGCTACACTTAATTTACCCAACAACCTCTCCGTATTGTTGGAGAGGCTGTGGAGGCCAAGGCACGCTGTTCCATATCCTCTGGAAGTGTCCTGTTATCACTAACTTTTGGCGAGAGATCTTTTCCTTGATCTCCATGTTGATGGAATACACACTGACACCTCGTCCAGAGCTAGCACTTCTGTTTTTGGGCATATGGGACATCCCTCCCCTACACCGCAATATTGCAGGCCGTATCCTGCTGCACGCTAAATTGGTTATCACTAGACATTGGAAAGAACCAAAATCTCCCTCAATTTCTGAGGTTGTATAGGAAACCAACCAAACGTGTAGATATGAATTATCTCTGCCAGTGTCGATTGTCTCAAATAAACTTAAGCACCTTACCTGGAGTGGGTGGACTCAAAGCTCCCATTATTCCCCCTAAGCAGTATAAGATGTTCGTGCTTTTGAATAGTTGGATCATGTTCCTCTACCCTCATTCCTCTTGTGTTACCTGTCTTGTCCTTGATCTGTTTGTCCTGTCTCTTTAGTACTGCCTTGTTTGCTTAGGATGTTTGTTGTTGCCTTTTCTCTATTATTGTTGCTGCACGACGTATGCAGCCTCATATGTTTATGACCTGTGCTTATCCTCCTTGTTCCTGACGCGAGGATTGCACCTCCAAAATTATCTCCTCTGTTAAATATCGGAATCCACGGTACCGATCAGGAGATATGATTATCTGTATGTTCTCGTGTTCATTTGTCATGACTTCTGCTCATTAACGTGGCTGCGTCCACACTTGTGCTACATGTCTTGCATTATATTCTTTCCTTTTTGTGCTCTGATAAAATTAATAAAAATTATTGAAACTAAAAGAGTTGGGCCGACAATTTTATGTGTGAGATTTAAAACAGTGCTCTTTGGATTTTAAAAAATGCGTTGTATACTTGTATTGTGATTACTCTTCCCATCCCCCCACACAAACACTTGAACTACCTTGAGGTGCCCTGTAAAAGATTTTGGCTTATTGTTTTATGTGGGTTTTTGCACAGAAATTTTAAACAATACTTTTTGGACTGTAAAACATGTGTTGAACACTTGTATTGCAATTATTACCCCTGTCCCCCACACAACACTTGAACTGTCTGGAGATGCTCTTTAAAAGAGTTGGGCCTACTGTTTGTGTGTTCACAAAGATTAAAAACAGAAATCTCTAGATTGTAGTCTATATAGTATCCCATCATGCCTTGAGTCTGAGGGTGTGAAATGGCCATAGGCTGTGCTGTTTAGAGCATTGGTGTCATGCTTGTCTTCCTTCTACATGTATTTTAAAATTATGCAGTAAAGAAGATTTATTTTATTTTTTTTTACAAGCGGTGATTGCCTTGGATATTCTTCTTATGGATGTATATTTATACACTGACTTTTGATGCTGAGCACCCCCACTAGAATTATGCTGATGTAACTTCATTTGATTCGCCAGTTCGCCTAATTTTTCAGGAAGAATTTGGTTTGAGCCAAATATATTCGCAATGAATTAAGTCAAAAAACGGCTATTTCCTAGCTGCTGAGGGCCAGTGGTGTAGAACACTGTGTCTTGCAGTAACACACATAGGGAGTCTGCTTTGGTAGTGAAATAATACTGTAAGTCCGTATAACATGCAGATGACAGGTGTCGCTCTTAGAATCACTACCCACACTTCACTTATTTAGGCAATCACGGGGCCAAAACTGACCAAATAACTCAAGCCTTACAGGTCAATGTTAGTCAAGAAAGAAGCCCACTCCTTTTACACCGTTGTCAGCTAATTCCACATAAATGTAAACAGAACCTATTCTATTAAACGCTTAAACAAGTAGAGCCCCCCTTGACCGAGTGGAGAGGGTGTCAGCAGTAAGTTTGTGTTGATATCACTAATTATTTTGCCCTTCCTCTGATCCATCAGAACAATAATCCACAAAAAAACTGATCCAGTCTGTTGAGAATTTGCCTTCACTCGGTCATCATTTGGTCAGTAATCCATCAGTATTGCTAATGCCAAAAAAGCAGGAGTGGATCCAAAACAGAGATGACACATGAAGGGAATATTTGCATGTCTTCTGTGTTTTGTACCCACTCCTGCTTTTGGCTACCAAATCACAAGCCAATTCGGATCGGACCATACAGGCCTTACAGCTGCTACGCAGAGAGGATCCGTTGTGCATCTCATTTTTCCTTCCTTCTGACAGATCAGAAAAAGGGTAAAATAAAAGATTATGTCAGCCAGGCCAAAAAGGCAAAATAGTGGCCCAGTCATGAAGTAGGGAGGGAAGTAACAGCATAAAAAGTCCACAGAGTGGTCCTATGACCTAGTGGTAAGGTGGGTGCAGCATGAGGAGACCACAGAGTGGCCCAATAACAGAATATGGAGGTGGAAGCAGCATGAAGAGGCCACATAGTGGCACGACGACAGAGTATGGAGGTGGCAGCAGCATGAGGCAGCCACAGAGTGGCATAACGATGAGAGAATGCAGAGGTGGCTGCAGCAGCAGCATCAGGAGGAGGCCACGGGGTGGCACAATGACAGAGTGTGGAGGTGGCAGCAGCATCAGGAGGTCATATAGTGGCTCAATGACAGAGTGTGGAGGTGGCGGTAGCATCAGGAGGTCACAGAGTCGAACAATGACAGAGTCTGGAGGTGTTGGCAGCATCAGGAGGTCACAGAGTGGCACAATGAAGGAGTCTGTAGGTGGTTGCAGCATCAGGAGGTCACAGAGTGGCACAATGACAGAGTATGGAGGTGGCAGCAGCATCAGGAGGTCACAGAAAGGCCCAATGACAGAGTGTGGAGGTAGGGGCAGCATCAGGAGGTCACAGAGTGGCGGTGGCGGCAGCAGCGGCATCAGGAGGAGGTCACAGAGTAGCACAACAAAAGAGTATGGAGGTGGCATCAGCATCAGGAGGTCACAGGGTGGCCCAATGACAGAGTGTGGAGGTAGGATCAGCATCAGGAGGTCACAGAGTGGCACAACGACAGAGTCTAGAGGTAGCAGCAGCATCAGGAGGCCACAGAGGCCACAATGACAGTGTCTGGAGGTGGCGGCAGCATCAGGAGGCCACAGAGTGGCACAATGACAAAGTGTAGAGGTGGCGACAGCGGCAGCATCAGGAGGTGTTCACAGAGTGGCACAATAAAAGAGTGTGGAGGTGGTGGCAGCAGCATCAGAAGTAGGCTACAGAGTGGCACAACGACAGAGTGTGAAGGTGGCGGCAGCATCAGGAGGAGGCCACAGAGGGGCATGACGACAGAATGTAGAGGTGGGTGGCAATAACAGTACCCGCGGACAATGGTGCGTGTAAGAAGGAGCACTCGGCATCAGATGTGTGGCCTCAGTCGAGTGGCAGCATCAGAATAGTAGCTAAGGCAGGTAACCAGAAGGAAATCATGGATGATCCACACCTGATTCATCTTGACAAAGGTTCGTCTCTCCACATTTTGGGTGGACAGGCGAGGTCTTCTTGGGGTAACTATAGCCCCCGCTGCACTAAACACCCGCTCTTATGCCACACTATTGGCCAGGCAGGACAGCTTTTCCGGAGCAAACTCTGCCAGTTGCGGCCACAAATCCCGTTTGGCTGCCCAGTAGTACAGCGGATCTTCAATGTGGGGTGGCAAGGTGCTGTCCAAGTATGCCACCACCTACTGGTGTTACTTTCGTCACTATGCGGGTGAAGAAAGCTGCTCATTAGCGACTCTAGACTCAGGCTGCTGCTGATAGAGCTGGTACTGCTCCTGCCACCCCTCCCCAGCAGCCATGGCAGTGGAACGTGAGTGCAGAGAGCCCCCCTGGTTGGACCAGCGAGTAAATCGACGATGGCGCAGATAGACAGCAGCCAACTGACTACATAGGATGTCTCTATAGTAGTTCAGTTTGTCCACCCTCTCCGCAGGTGTAAAAAAGCCCCCATTTTGGACCAGTAGCAAGGGTCCAACAAGGTGGAGAGCCAGAAGTTATCCCTCTGCTGAATGGTAACAATTCAGCTGTCAGTACACAAGCAAGTGAGGATGCATCGGGCCATTTGTGCCAGTGACTCAGAGGGACTCCCTCCATCTCCACTGCATACTGTCACGGTGTGTCTGGGTCATCTGACTCATCAAACTCATCGCCCTGTAGCTCCTCTGGCTTCTTTTGCTCCTCCTCTACTCTCATCTGTGTGGAAAAACCACCCGTTTCGCACCTATTGATGAGCAGCAGGGGCAATATTCGAATTTGTGATATTTTCCAAATATTCGCCATATATTCACATTACGAAAAGTCGCATTATGAAAATTCACATTCAACACTACTCCTAAAATTGAAGGTATTGCAGCCTTCTCACCGGCCCACAAGTTAGAAGCAGGGAGGGATCATGTGTACTGTTTTTATCTCCAGTCATTATTTTCTTGATTGCGGAAATTGGCAATTTAGAAATTCGCATTACAGATATTGCAGCCTTCTCATTGACCCACAAGCTAGAAGCAGGAAGGGATCATGTGTACTGTCTCAAATATTCAAAAATATGAATATATATCACTATATTTTAAATATTCGAGAATTCTCGTAGTGCCAATATTCGCTTTGTGGTGTACGAGTGGCTGAAGTGCATGCAAAGTTTCCTGCCCATTTTTAGGATGTTTTGCAGATGGGTGGAAGACTTTAGGAACCCCGTGACAAGCAGATTGAACACTTGTGCCATGCAGATCGCATGGTTCAGTCCTCCTTGACGCAGCGCCGACACAATGTTCTTCCTGTTGTCGGTCACCATGGTTCTGATTTTCAGTTTTTGCGGAGAAAGCCAGGGTTCAATTTGTTGATGAAGGACACGGAGCAGTTCCTCTCCTGTGTGACTCCGTTGGTCCAAGGAAACAAGGTGCAGAACAGCGTTAACACTGCGGTGCCTTGCACATGTGGTATGCTGGAGGGCCCCTGTGAATTGTCCCAGCAGCGGAGGCTGAGGACACGGTGGAGGATGAGGAGGCAGAGGCGCACATTGTCATAGGACCAACGGCGTGGCAACGTGGAGGCGGAAGTCGCGTCACCTGGCCAAGTTGCTGGTGCGGCTGTGCAGGAAACACATTTGTCCAGTGGGCCATGAAGGACATGTATTGTCCCTGCCTGTAGTTACAGCTTCACATGTCGGCGCTGCCGTGCACTTTGGCAGACACCGACAGGCTCAAGGACTGGCCCACCTTCTGTTCTACATGTGTGTGCTGGGCTGGTACTGCCTTTTTGGCAAAGAAATAACGGCTTGGGACTCTCCACCTCGACTCGACACAAGCAATCAGTTCTCTGAAAGGTGCAGAGTCCACCACTTGGAAAGGGAGGGACTGCAGGTTGGACAGGAACACATTCAGCTTCTGCACCATTGGATGCGTGCACGCATACTGTTGTCTCTTGGCAATCGCTTCGGTGATCAATTTCTGACAGAATGACTGATGAGGAGTAGTAGTAGGAGGATGAGGAGCAGGAGAATCAGGATGAGCAGATGATGGGAAGGACGGACAGCTACCTTCGCCTGAGGTGGTGGAGCCTTGACTGCCTGAAATCGGGTGCATGCCACTGGGTGATGCCGCGGTTACAGCGGCAGGCTGGACCACAACATTGGAGCCACCATTCTCCCAGGCCACTTTTTTGTGACGCTGCATATTTTGATGCATGGCCATGGTAGCTTGTCCTTGCTGAAAAGTGGAGTCGAGCCCACAGCATAAAATATTGGGACGAAGTGGATGACCGAGTCAACCATTCAAGAACCCCTGGGTTGCTTGTCAGGACACGGCCGCTAGATGACAACGGGAGCTCAGGCCTCTCGCTGTGACCCCAGCTGCCACGCCCCCTTACTCTGCTGCAACCTCTGCCTGCGCCAGAAACATTTACGCCTCTGCCACTCCCCTGTGCTGGGCCTGGCACTTCTCTGCCTGACATACTGTTAGATCAATTAATCCAATGTTAGATTAAATATTTTTTATTTCGCCACTAATACACGGCAAACTGAGCTTTACAGTATGTTAATGCACGGCAGAACGTCAATTAGGCCCAAATTTTGTTCTACTTTTACACCACAGGCTTTTCAACAAAGAAGTACAACACTGGACGGCAAACATATTTTAATTTTGCCCCTAGTTTTAGGCAAATTTATTTGCCGTATTTGTGCGAGAGGAGGCGGGGTTTACCTTTAAAAATACCTGCAGGGTCTTCAGCATTATGTTTTCTGGACGTTTCACGTCACTTCTGGTTCGACTATGGCACCATCCAGAATGAGGAGGTTCGAGTGTGCAGCATTATTTCGGTGAGTTGTTCGTAGCAGAGTGAGCCATTAAGTCTCGGTTACTTGCGGTAAGATCGAGGCCTCTAGGTGGGTCCTGCATCGGACCAGGACTGAATAATGTATAGAGTAGGTGCATGCGATCTATCTCATCGTAAGCAGTATACAGAGTTTCATAATTGGAATCCGCGTGCGACTCTGCCACGATCATTTTCGAAGATTCTGGCATGGTCGGGGCTGGCGCGCTCTGCTAAGAATAATAAGACGTGTTTAACCTTCGTTTCAGACATTGTTTATATCTGGCTGGGCACGTCATGTGATTACTACTGTTCAGGGTAAACAATTTTAGATGTTACCCGCAGTCCGGGCGCTGGTGCTCTGTTCGCAGCTTCTTGCTCTCTCTTTCCTCTGTCCTGTAATTCATTCTAGCTGCCATTATTAGGTAGGAGTGCCATCTAGTGGCCATGTGTGGTAGGGCAGTTACTGCCAGTTATGTCACCCCTTTTGGTATAAACTTTACTCTAATGTAGAGTGGTGAGGGGGGTGGGGACTTTGTGGGGTATTCTTGGTTGGATATATAAATGCTGAGGGGAGAGTGGTATGGTGGTGAATTAGGTAGATGATCCTTGCATGGCGGTTTACTTATCCCATGACTACAGCATACTTTGTGTTTCTGTTTATTAACAGTGTAGATAGCGCAAGATGGTCAAGTCGTGGTATGGTCATCCAGAATAAATGTAGAACATCATCGCGTTTTCACTCCATTAGTGGTAGAACGTGGGGCCTTCATATAGGTGTGTGGAACTATGAAAGTATTAGATATGATTTGCTCTCGGCTGGTGAAGTTATTTATCGTTTTCTATTTAGGGATCACCTTGGTGAATTACGGCTGTTTGCCTACTTCAGGATTCTAGGGTAGGTATAGTCGCTTCTTGGTTGAGTTACTGTCACTTCACTTGTTGGGGCTCGATAAGTAACACGGGGGGTGGGTATTTAGGGTGAAGGGCAGCATCAACTTCATCAGTTACAGGTATCCTACCATCCTGTCACGACTTACAGGATCGATAATTCTGTACACGTACATATTATCATCTACCTTCAAGTTAGGTCACTTGAATATTATAGCAGATCAAAATCGACTCATAGCATCTTCATGGCCATTACTATGTCTGTCATGTTTATAGACTCAAACTTAAATCCTGTCACAACTTCAGGTTGCATCTTCACGACTGTCACAACTACAGTCCGATATAAGTCCTGTCACGTCCACAGGCCAAGATTTGATACATCTGTCAACACTACAGATTAATTTTAAGTCTTGTCACGTCTACAAGCATAGTGTTACTATTATCTGTCACGACTACAGAGAAGATTTAAGTCCTGTCACGACCTCAGGCTCCTTCTCACAGGCCGCCAGGCAGGTAGTTGTTTCCCAGGTAGTCACGTTTGTCGGCCAATCAGGGCTAGCCCAAAGGATGGAAGGGGATTATCTTCTATGTCAGGTCACGGTAGTATCTCACCGCCATAGGTCATGTTATTTTAGCACATGTGCTGCTGGTGGTTCAGTAGTTGGCTTCATCACGCACCATTAGTTGGTGTTCAGTCTCACTCGAGGTCGTAGTAACATGGGTGCAATACTGGTGCTGGGCAGCACGCATATTTGTGGTGACGGCGCCCAACTACTAAAGTTGTAGTTCCCTTAGTAGGTTTGTCTCAAGAGTTCGCTGAAGACACATCCTCAGCCCGCGGGAGTGTGGATTTGCAATCTGACAGAGGCTCAATCCCGTCATTGAGGTCCTGGGATATTTCCAAGTTAATGGCAGAATTGCTGCAAAGAGGGATTCCGTTTCCAGCCTTAGCTAGGAAAGCGGAACTATTCTGTCACCTTTTCGAGAATGCGGCTGTCTCAAACCAGCAACCTGTTTCTATGAATATGATTCAGACATCACTTACCCAATTACATGTGGTTATTAATACAATGGCTTCCTCCATGGTAGATCTCCAGGTTAGGTTAGAGACAGTTGAAGCTAGCTCGGCAGTATCCGGCTTGGCATCTCAGAGACCAGCCGCGTCCACCAGTATGCAATCTAATGTTTCTGGTGGGTCGGGATTTACTCCCGCTATCGCACCTTCTCATTTTATCCTAGCAAATATACGTCAGGATATTCTCGAAGGCAAAGACATTAATCTAGCGTCATTACTCATTGCAGCACACAAAGTCCCAGATAACAAAACCATCACATGCGGTGAGGTATCAGTAGTCTTAAAATCAAAAGATGTAAGATTGAACAGGAAACTCAGTATACTGTAGCAGAGTTCGTTCTTGTATTTAGCCTTTTTCGAGATGTAATTTGTACCGTTAGCCCGCATAGGAGAGAAGAATTGGACCTATATTTGTATAAGGTGGTTGATTTAGTTCACAAGTATGGTGGGTCAACCTTCTATGACTACCATTGTTCATTCTTGGCCAAAGCTATAGCTGCGCTTGCACAATTTCAACACACGGTAGACTGGTCTAACATCAATGCAGAACTGTTCTGCCAACACTTTGTGGGCCTTAAAGCCCCGTTGTGTATGGTGTGCAATTCCTATTCTCCCATGGTGGAATAGTGCTCTAATATCAATAACCTTAACTTTGTAACTTGACAGGGATTGTATATACATTCTGTAAACCCTGTGCAGTACTGCTGTTACACTTGCAGGCTGTGTGCTTGCTTGGCCCCTGCATATTCTCCCCTTACCGGTGGTGTGCAGTGGACCAGGCAAGTTCCAGCCTCCATTCAGTATTACCACATATGACTCTCGGCACTTGTATATGATTATTTACTATCCCCTACCCATGTGTTCTCCTCATATTCTTGCTACCCCACTGGTTCATGTTTACTTCCCTTGCTATATGTATTTTTTAAGTGATATCTAATAAATTACAATTTGCTACGTTGTCGGACTTATGTGCTAATTTGTTGGGTATGCACATTCCAAAATTTTTTTAGGTTTTGTTTTATTAAATGATTCAACTCAATCTATAGTCTGTTATTTTGGCCTCTTTAGTCTGCCCTATTTTCAGCAGTTCTGGCACTTACTCTGCTGCTTTAATTAGGAAGAATAGGTACCAGTGGTTAGCCGATCCGAGCACAAGTTTTAGGCAAATTTATTTGCTGTATTTGTGCAAGCGGAGGCAGGGTTTACCTTCATAAATACCTGCAGGGTCTTCAGCATTATGTCGGCTGGACGTTTCACCCCACCCTCCCATCCCCTTTTATAGGCACTCATTACTAGGGTGGGCCTCTTTAGTCTGCCCTATTTTCAGCAGTTCCGGCACTTACTTTACTGCTTTAATTAGAAAGAATAGGGTAGGTACCAGCGGTTAGCCGATCCGAGCACAAATACACTGAAAAAAGGGCTTCACAATATTTTACTGCACCGCAGAATGTCAATTAGACCCACATATTTTTCTAGTTTTGCACAACAGGCTTTTCAACAGATACAGTATATGCGACGCTGGACTGTGAATATATATTTTTTTCGCCACTAATACACGGCAAACTGAGCTTCACAATATATCAATGCACCGTAAAACATCGATTAGGCCCAAATTTTGTTCTACTTTTACACAACAGGCTTTCCAACAAATATATGCAACGCTAGATGGCTAATATATTTTTATTTCACCACTAATACACTGAAAACAGGGCTTCACATTATATCACTGCACCGCAGAATGTCAATTGGCCCAAATTTTGTTCGACTTTTACTCAACTGGCTTTTCAACAGATATATGCAACGCTGGACGGCAAATATATTTTTATTTTGCCACTAATCACTGCACCGCAGAACAGCAATGAGGCCAAATTTTATTCTACTTTTACAAGACAGGCTTTTCCATAGAGAAGTACCACTCTGGAAGGTGAATACATTTTTATTCCGCCATTAATACACTGAAAACAGAGCTTCAGAATATATCACTGCACTGCAGAATGTCAATTAGGCCCAATTTTTTTTCTGATTTTACACAACAGGCTTTTTAACAGATATATGCAACGCTTGACGACGAATATATTTTTATTTTGCCACTAATACACTGAAAACAGGGCTTCAGCGTATATCACTGCATCGCAGAATGGCAGTTAGGCCCAAATTTTGTTCTATTTTTACACAACAGGCATTTCAACAGAGAAGTACAACTCTGGACGGCGAATATATTTTTATTTCGCCACTAATACACTAAATACAGGTCTTCACAATATATCACTGCACCGCAGAACATCAATTAGGCACAAATTTTGTTCTGCTTTTACACAACAGGCTTTTCAACAGACATATGCAATGCTAGACAGCAAATATATTTTTATTTTGCCACTAATACACTGAAAAAAGGGCTTCACAATATATCACTGCACCGCAGAACGTCAGTTAGGCCCAAATTTTGTTCTACTTTTACACAACAGGCTTTTCAACAGATATATGCAACGCTGGACGGCGAATATATTTTTATTTCGCCATTAATACACAGCAAACTGAGCTTTACAATATATCAATGCACCCCAGAACATCGATTAGGCCCAAATTTTGTTCACTTTTACACAACAGGCTTTTCAACAGATATATGCAAAGCTGGACAGCGAATATATTTTTATTTCACCACTAATACACTGAAAAAAGGGCTTCACAATATATTACTGCACCGCAGAACGTCAAATAGGCCCAATTTTTTTTCTAGTTTTACACAACAGGCTTTTTAACAGATGTATGCAACGCTGGACGTCGAATATATTTTTATTTCGCCACTAATACATGGCAAACTGAGCTTCACAATATATCAATGCACCGCAGAACGTCAATTAGGCCCAAATTTGTTCTACTTTTACAAGACAGGCTTTTCAACAGATATCTGCAATGCTGGACGGCGAATATATTTTTATTTTACCACTAATACACTGAAAACAGGGCTTCAGAATATATTACTGCACCGCAGGACAGCAATGTGGCCCAAATTGTATTCTACTTTTACACAACAGGCTTTTCAACAGAGAAGTACAACTCTGGACGGCAAATACATTTTTATTTCACCACTAATACACTGAAAACATAGCTTCAGAATATATCCCTGCACCGAGGAATGTCAATTAGGCCCAATTTTTTTTCATAACAGGCTATTCAGCAGATATATGCAACGCAAGTCTTTCCTATTACTGTCCCTAGCACCTGCAGACACGTCTCTCCCTGCACTAAGCACGCTGGTGAATGGCAGAATCTAAGATGGCCACTGTATTTATAAGGCTGTGACATTACAGGGCGGGCTGGCTGCATGGATGTCAGTATGAGTGATCCCGCCTTCCCAGAGTTTCTTTCTCCATGTCCTCACACGTGTAGCAGCCATTTTAGGAAAAAATGTCATTAGTTACCACGAAACGTGATGTAATTTGCATTCGGTGCAATTTTTCCTGAAATTCGGATCGAATTCCACTTCGTCAGCTTCGATTCGCTCATCTCTAGTAGCTATACCAACCATGCATCTTCTTCTTATGTACACTCGGGATTGTAAAATACACATTGCGCACTTTTATTTTATTATCCAAATAGCCCCCACACTAACACTTGAACTGTGCATGGAAAGTTTTTTGATTTCTCTGTACAGTGTAATTTGCATTTAACTCCCCTGGTAGAAAAATAGCATAATTTGCTTTTGCTGCAATTGATTGCATATAACAACAAAGATATGATACACTGAAAAAAATAAAATAAAATTGCTCAGCAGTAGGTGGCATTATTGCTGTAAAATGTTTTTGCTGTAATGCAACACATTTAACATGGGGATATGATGCACTGCAGCAGATTTGTATTGGGATGCAATGATCTGGCAATAAGCCTATGTAGAAACTTCAGGTTTAGGGGAAAAAAAAAACATCCGTCTTTCGGTTCAATAAAAAAAAAAAAAAGAAACGTTCTTGCAGGTGGTCTACAGCAGCTGCAACTGTATTATAAGACAGTATCTGCTACTGGAATCCATTGACTGTGCCAGCCACAGCTACTCAGTCCTCACCAATATGTCCGTAGAGCACAACCACATGCACTCCATGGCTCTTGAGGGGCCAGTTTGTATGTGTCCTAATTATCTCAAACCAGTGGCTGGGAACCACAGGGTACTTAAAGCACCTTCTCCTGTGGGAGGGTGGCTAATAACTGATTACCTAGTCTGCTAGTTCCCTCAAAGATGTGCCGTTGCATTTGTCTTATTGTATAATGACTTCTGCTTTATCCTGACTCTTATTCTTCTCTGCTTCACCTGATCTGTGCCTGGTTACTTTATTAACCTTTTACAATGGCGGTTTAAGGCTATCGCTGTCCAGTGTGCATGAGTGCCAGCTTCCTGTTTGTGCATTAGGGCTTGTATTCAGTGCACCTTTCTCTTCAGCACTGCTAGGGTATATCTTTTCCTGCACTTTGAGCTGCTGCATTGCTGTGTCCAGTTGCTAATCAGCCGCTCCTATATTTGTCTTGGTATTTCCTTCCCTGATCAATTGGTCTCTACAAATCTTGCTTGGTCTCTCTAGTTAGCTACAACCTGTAAAAGAGCTATTATCCATTTGTATACCCGTTTCCTGATTCTTGGTTCCTGACCTATGCCTTTTCACCATACTGATCCTGTGTCGCCTGTCCTGACCTTTGGATTGCTTCTTGGATTTACATGAATTCTGTCCACCCTAACCCTGGCCTGTTAGTTGTTATGTGTATTGCCTGATACTATAGTGTTACACACTGGGGTCTCGATTCACCTGGGTCCGTAGCCAACCACATTTGGACTATTCCAAGAGGTAGAAGCAGTGTTGGACTGGGGTGCTTAGGGCCCACCAGTAAAATTTATTTTAGGGGCCCACTGTACGGATACATTCAAATATTACCTGCTCACACAGCAGCAACATGCTACCAGATGATTGAATATGGAGGGCCCTGCAGAAACTTTGAGAAGGTATGGTCCTGGGGAACAGAGGATACTGGCTAGCTTTCCTCTACAGCTAGAAGTTATCTCAGCTATCTGATTGTGTCTATATTAATAAACTGAGTAGTTTCTTTAATAATCTATCAAGTTTTTTATATGAACATAGGCTGGTTCAGGTGCTGTACATTAAATGTATTTATGTAGAGCAGTAAGTCTGTGTTATGTGCCACTTGTGCAGGGGGTGGGAGACTAGGAGACCACCTTGCTCAGGGACCACTGGAGGATTCACCTGTACCGTTGTGAGCCAGTCTGAGCCTGGGTAGAAGCCTGGTTGCTCCTCTGCAGCAAAGGCCAGATCTATACAAAGGGGTCATAAGTAGAAATCCAGAGGATTGCTGAGATTGTCTAGTCCAAAGTCAAACCAGTTAGTTGGCACATTAGTTACAACCATTGTCTGTAACATGACCCTGTACTTCCTGCTCTGATTAGCGATGAGCGAATCAAAGTTCAAAAAGTGGACTTAGACTCCGAATTTTGGGATAACTTTGATTAGCCGCAAAGCCAAATTTCCTCGTGCTTTGCGGTAACAAATCGATCTAACCTAAAATAGTATAAAAAAATTGTAAAAAATAATAATTACCTGATCCATTTGCTAACAGTAGGCCAGCGGCTGCCATCTTGCTTGAAGATCTCGGGCGAAATCCAGTGCTTGATGACGTATGACGTCACCACACCAGTGTGATGACATAATCTCTGGCCACGCGAGATTTCAGCCAGACACTCAAGTAAGATGCTGTTGTCCGGCCCATCGTGATTAAATTGATCAAGAATTATTATTATAATTTTTTTTTAAAGTTGTACACACTGTAATTAATATCAGATGGCGCAATCATGTATGAACGCGGCATCTGAGGGGTACAATGATGGGGAACAGCTTGATCGCAGCTCCTTGCCATTGCAACCATTACTTACAAAGAAACGTGCTTTGTGACAAAGTAATTCATCATAAAGTGGATTTTTTCATTTGAAAAATTTGGCGAAGCACCCGAATCAAACTTTTTAATATTTCACTCATCACTAGCTCTGATCGCGGTGCAGTGCAGCAAACCTACAACTGCTCTTTTTATCCTCTAGAATTGGATGAGCTGTTGTAATTACACTGCAACACCTCTATGATCTATTTAAACAGTAAATAGGTCAAAGCATTTACAAAAGCGCAGCAGCCTCTTCAAACTGCAGATTAGTAGGGGTCCCAGGATTTGGACCTACTATGGTCGATATTGATGACCTACAGCATAGGTCATCAATATATTTGTACTATTACTAGTACTACCCCGTTATTGTAGCAGAGAAAGATGAGCCAGATGTGGGCTGAAAATGGATGCCGGGCTGGGAAATAGTGGATTGAGTGTGTTGGTTGACCAGTTTATCATTAAAGGGGTTATCCCATGACTAATGTAAAAAATTAAAATTAGACATCATATACTGTAGTACATGACTAGTGTTGAGCGAACCCGAACTGTAAAGTTCGAGTTCATACCGGACTTTAAGGTTTTTTGTACCCGGAACCAAACCCGAACTTTTCCGTAAAAGTCCGGGATCTAGTTCAGTGTTTGGCCGTTTAATAAAGTTTGTTGAAAGGCTGCAGGGCAGCAATTCAGTAAATCAATCTGTTAGATTCTGGGGGGACATTTCCATGGTTATCAGGCCAGTCATTCACAAGTGGCTTAGAGGGTGTGTTCCTGCTGCACTGCATACCTGACTGGGAAGTGTATTCTGCAAATTCGGCGGCGTTTAGATTGCTGGGTGATCTGTACCCCTTTTTTCTTTCAAACTACTCCTGCACTGCATACCTCACTGGGAAATATATTCTACACTAGTAGACGTGCCGCTGATGGCATTCCCACCTGACACCGGGGCCTCAGTGGAATCAAAGGCGAAGGGAGAGCAGGAGGAAGAAGTCGCCAAAGCAGCTATGGCACCTCCAGCACCTCAGAAGGCAGGGTTAGCATGGCCTTAATGTGGAAAAGCTTTGTCAGCATGCCACAAGAACCAACACCACCAGCTGATATGGAATGTCTCAGCAGGATGCAGCATTTCAGCAACATGGTGGAACAGTACATGTGCACACGCATACACGTGCTGACTGATGCGTCTGCCTGATTCAACTTCTGGGTCTCCAAATTGGGCACATGGTCTGAGCTTGCCCTTTACGCCTTGAAAGTGCTGGCCTGCCCTGCAGCCAGATTATTGTCTGAACGTGTGTTTACCACAACAGGGAGCGTTATCACAGATAAGCGCAGCCGCCTGTCCACAGCCAATGTGGACAAGGTTACGTTAATTAAAATGAACCAGGCATAAAACCCACAGGACTTGTCCGTACCTTGTGCAAAATAGACATGTATTCCGGCCTCACCCAGCCGTTGTTATACTCCAGCGCACTTTCTTTTTGTTTTATTTTCTATATTTCCCAGAGTTTTGGGGTCTACCCAAATTTAAAAGAAAAAAAAAACTGTGTAGTTGGTGACTACCTCCTCCACCACTGCTTCCCCCTACACCACCACGTCCACCGCCTCCTCAACCCAGTATTCCATATGGACCTCCTCCTCCAAGTTCAAGATTATTTTTAGTTTTTATATATTTTATGTTATTTTACGTAATTTCCCTATCCACAATTGTTTGAAAGGCAATTGTTTAGCTCTTACCCCATTTTTATTCCTATTTTAGCCCTCTAGCCCTTTCCATTACTGTTTTTAGAGCAATTTTAGTGCACCAAAGTTCAGGTCCCCATTGTCTTCAATGGGGTTTGGGTTCGGGGTCAAGTTCGGGTATGGAACTCGAATTTTGTGACAAAGTTCGGCCGAACTCGGCGAATCCGAACTTCCAGATGTTCGCTCAACTCTATACAAGACAATTAGAGATGAGTGAATTTTTCAAAAATTCGATTCGGCTGGTTCACTGAATTAACCGAAAAAATTTGTTTTGATCTGAATTTATTTGCGGCAAATCACGTTAAAAAAATGCTATTTCCGGGCTACAGAGAGCCTTTATAGGGGTGTAGAACACTGTGCCTTGAAGTAACACGCATAGGGAGTATGGTTTAGTTGTGAAATAATAATGTGAGTCAGTATGACATGCCGATGACAGGCGTCACTATAAGAATTCCTGCTCATTTCACTTATTTGGGGAGTCACGGGGACAAAACTGTCCAAATAACTTAAGTATGAACTCATCATTACAGGTCGATGTTAGCGTCAATAAGACCATCGTCAACTGATTTCACATAGATGTCTTCAGAACATATTCTATTAAACGCTCATACAAGTAGAGCCCCCCTATTAACAATGCAGATCACCTAAACAATGTTGTCTTTATTAGTTTAACTAGAGCCCTCTATGGCCCAGACAGCCATGTGGTAATTGAACACAGCATGGCCACGTCACAAGCACCACACCAACATCTCATTTTGTTGTGCCCTGCAGTCACAGGGAGCCCAAATGACACAAGGAGCTCACACAGAGGCCTAAGGGGCACAGGGATAACAAAGAGCAGACAGTGGAAACTCACAGGTCAATGACCATCAGTACAGCTACAATGAGAGTGTGACTCCAGCAGCCTTGCACCCCTCCTCCACAGACTCTACTGCATGCTTCTTACTATATGGACTTACCAGGTGCTTTAATAGGAAGGTCCTGGGAGCCCTAGCAGTCCGGCAGCTGAGGTAAGAGTCTGTGGGTCAGATGCAGCAGAAGGCCCAGTCACCCAGTCTGATGTTTGGACATTGCAGCTTGGAACAAGTGCAGGCAAAGGCTGGGGGCGGGGCTATGTTTCCTCCACCCACACAGAATGTCCTGATGCTGGCCTGTCACTGAGTTCTGGTGAGACTGGGGGGGGGGGGGATACTTAGATATCTTACAGCAGCGGGACACTGCATGGCATTATGGGTGATCCTGCCTCCCCAGAGTTCCTTTCTCCATGTCCTTACACGAGCAGCAGCCATTTTTGGAAAAAATGCGATTGATTATCACAAATCGCGAGGAAAATCGGATTCGGTGCGAATCGAATAATTCCTGAAATTTGGATCTAATTCCGCTTCGTCAGCTTCGATTCGCTCATCTCTAATGACAATCTCTAACAAAGCTTGAACCAGCCCTGCACCTAACATGGATCCACAGATCTCCCCATTCATTGCTCTGCTAGATTTTTATCAATCTGACAGCTCAAAGGTCTTTCCTCCTACAGCTCAGGAGATGTGTCTTTTCTGCTGGTGCTCTCTCCCTATCACAGCTCAGGAGCCGGACAAAGAAAGAGAAAAAGAACAACGAGCAGTTGGTACTTTACAGATACATTTTATTGAATATAACTCATTGGTTATACAAAATTTTTAATTGCATGAAATTACAGGCTGGTTTGACAACTGTGGAATCTTTTTCATGGGACAACCCTCTTAAGCAAGCTTACTTTTTCAGAGCTCTTTTTGGTCACCTTTATTAATTCCAGCTGTTAGAGGGGGTGCCAGCTGTGTAACATCTACATGGTCTTTGTGTGTTCTCCCTATGTTTATGTGGGTTTCTTCCAAACTGAAACTGAACTGAAAGCATTATTTGCTCTCTATGAAATTGACCCTAGAGTGCAATTAAAAAAATGAGACTGTGCAGTCTGTTGGGGACAGGGATAACTGAATAGTAAATAATCTCTGTACAACACCATTAACTATTTTTGCACAGAAAGTAAGCATTTTCAAAAGAAATCTACAGTAATGATATACGGGGATGACAGACAGCCTCTAAAGTACAGTTAGACACCTTTTAGATACAAAAGAAGTTTCATAAATTATGTGCATTGGACCTTATAACTATAAGCCAAGGACAACCTTGCATAGAATCCCTCTTTAATGGGCTTGCAGGCAGTTCTATTTTTAAGTCATTAAAAATTGAATGGTTATCCTGTAGCAGTGTAAGTAATGCCTTTAAGTAGTTAAGTTTTTTAATCAAATACTGAAGAAAATGTCTCACCAAGTAACCGATTTCTTTTACTCAAGATTCCACAAAACGCAAATGTTCTCAGCAGGATTTTAAGTCTTGCAAATGTATTATCAGAATACATAATGTGTTAGTGATTAACATATGATACTGCACTTGACAATTATGTGAACTATTGCCATTAACAATGAGATTGCCAGCACATCTTTTAGAAGCTTGACATTAATGAATTTACAAGCTCTCTAAGCTTCCACTTTATATCATACACTAGAGCAGAATTGTTCCCTGAAATATCTTTAATATGTGCTTAAGCTATCCAATTAGTCATTTTAAATATTTGTAACAACATTTCTATTAAACACAATAAGCTGTATAACAAAAATGAACCACAAAACAATTATTATTTCACAAAATGTCTATCTATACATACAGATTTTTGCAATCTGTTGGTCCTCCTGTACCAGTCTGTAACTTGTTCATGCTTAGTGCAATTGTCTGTATTAGGTATATATACACCTTATCATGTGTACAGCACCATGTAATGAATGGTGCTTTAATAATAAAGAATAATAATAATAATCATGCAGTATTTTTTTGCTCCATCTGTCTTTATAGGGCAGCCCTTACTGCTGAGCACTGTTGAATCATTCAAAAAGGTTCTATGGGTTATGTACACCTTCAATGGTATTTTTTTAATGATTTCATTTTTACTCATTTTGGCTAAAAATATTTTTATCAATTGGCCTCTATTAAAATTGTTCAGCTGTTTCTTAGGTGCAAGAGTTAAAACATCAGTCTGTCTGCAAGCTCATGTAAAGCTGTTATCGCTGACCTTCTGACCTCATAAACATTCATTATAGGTCAAACTGATAACAATGTGGCTTAAATAAGTGTATATGAGGTTAGCAGATCAGAAATAAGAGCTCTACCTGAGTCCTCACAGGATTTAAAGAACACAGAAAGTCACAGATTGCAAACAGACTTATGTTTTAACTCTTGCATTTCAGAAACAGCTGCATATTTTTTATAAAGATTCATTGGAAAATTGATTTTTAGCCCAAAATGAGTAAAATGTAAACATAAAAAAGTCCTAAAGGTGTACATAGACTTTTATAAATATGGATGATTACTCCTGAAGTTATGTCATCAGTATGTTTAGATAGAAACTTGCAGGCTCGCCAGCATTAAAAAAAAAAAAAACACAAACGCTGACCAACTTGAGTATTTTTAGTGTTAAAATCCACACATAAAGCGCATCTGGGCTCACGGCATGGCCTACAGGAGCATGGAGTGAGACGCTTTTCAGATGGCTCCTGCAGGCATCCTGAAACATCCTGTTGTCTACTAGTGTTGAGCACGAATATTCGAATTGCGAATTTTTATCGCGAATATCGCAACTTCGATAATTCGCGAATATTGCGAATATATCGCTATATATTCGCAATTTCGAATATTCGTTTTTTTTTTTGTTGTTTTTTTTTGTTGTTAATTCTTGTTGCTCTCTGGTTGTCTTCTCACTTCCCAAAAGCTGTTCTTACCTGTTCGGAGGATTCCTGGTTCCCTGCCCGCTTCAGTCAATGCCCGTTGCCGCTTCTGCCGACTTCCCATGTGCATGGAGCGTCCCCATCCCTATGGGAACGCCTCCATGCTAAAATGTACTGTCGGATGTGAGAATCACGATTTCACAAATTTGACTAAATTGTAATCGCAATGCGATTAATATAACATTAGCAAAGATATAGTCACCGGGAAGATACAAAATGGACTTCGCTGCAGGTCCTATGTACATGTGGGGATCAGTTCACACTATGCAATTGAAGGTTGAAGTTAAGACCACGCGATATTCTTCTCCCGAATCCAACACTCCTTCGAGATACTAAAAGTTCCAAAAACCAAAAGGTTTCCCAGATGCCTTCACCTCAAAAGGACTCTGTGGAAATCGAAATACATATGTGCAGATAGTGAAGTACCATTGAGACCATTCACCTGCTAGTTTTATCAGTCTACTTACTAGACTTCAGCGATTTTCATGCAATGATTAGTCTCATTCGTAGATTTTCAAAATAATCGACGTTTATATTTTCGATATAGACTGAGTTTGCGCGGTCTTAACTTCTACCTTAGATTAATATAACATGAATTATTCGCATTGCAATATTCGTTCTATTCTAGCAATACAACCATTAGGAACTTAGCTCTAAGATCAATTCGCAACGCGAGTATATGTTCGCCTCACGAATGAAACTTAGAGCTAGCTGAGTTCCTAATAGTGGTATTGCTAGAATATAACGAAGATTGAGAATATAGTGCTATATTCGTGAATTCGAGATATTCTCAATCTTCGTTCTATTCTAGCAATACAACCATTAGGAACTTAGCTCTAAGATCAATTCACAATGCGAGTATATGTTCGCCTCGCGAATGAAACTTAGCGCTGAGTTCCTAATGGTTGTATTGCTGGAATAGAACGAAGATTGAGAATATCTCGAATTCACGAATATAGCACTATATTCTCAATCTTCGTTCTATTCTAGCAATACAACCATTAGGAACTCAGCTCTAATTTTCATTCGCGAGGCGAACATATACTCGCGTTGCGAATTGATCTTAGAGTTAAGTTCCTAATGGTTGTATTGCTAGAATAGAACGAAGATTGAGAATATCTCGAATTCACGAATATAGCACTATATTCTCAATCTTCGTTATATTCTAGCAACAATACAACCATTAGGAACTCAGCTCTAAGTTTCATTCGCGAGGCGAACATATACTCGGATTGCGAATTGATCTTAGAGCTAAGTTCCTAGTGGCTGTATTGTTAGAATATAACGAAGATTGAGAATATAGTGCTATATTCGTGTGATATTCGTTATCTTTGTCAATTCTAGCAATACAAGTTAACCATTAGGAACTCAGATCTAAGTTTCATTCGCGGCGCGAATATAAATTCGCGTAAAATTCGCAATATATAAAATAATGACGAATATTCAATTTCGACGAATATATGATGAATATTCAATCGAATATTCGCGAAATATCGCGAAATCGAATATGGCACCTCCCGCTCATCACTATTGTCTACAGACATCTGGTGGGCGAGGAAAACTCTGAACGGTGCCTGGGTGTGAGAGGAGTCTCCTGCACTGCCTTTATGAGCACAAGAATGCTAAGGAGGGGGAAGAGCAGCGCGCGCCTGGACAGAGTGGATCACAGCCAACATGGCGCCGCTGCGGAGGAGGAGGAGGAACTAGATGAGAAAGTGAGCCGAAGCGCGGCAGCGTGCCTCAGTAGATTAGCCAGGGTGTCGGAGGGGGCACGGGACTGATCCCAATGTACAGTGGCAGAAATAAACTTCTTCAGATCAGGAGGAATGGCTATCAGATGAAGAAGGGGAGAGAGATAATGGATGCCAGGTCCCTACTTTAAAAGAAAATACACAGGAGAAAGAAACCCCTCATAACCCCAATGAACAAGAGCCCACCCTTGAAGGTATTATGGTGGCAGTAGCCAGTTATACCACCATTCTCAAAGCCCTCAACCTTCAAGTTGGCAGTCTGCGGGAAGCTATATCCCTGATAAGGCACGATATGCACAAAATTACTGAGATAACCCCAGGGCTAGAAAAAGAGTATCAGTAATGGAAGATGAGGTTCTGCACTATACACATTGATAATGGATACGTTTTTGGACTTTCATTCGTTGACATGAACGAAGAAATGGGAGAGAGATTTGGGGGAGATATCAGAGGACCAATGGGAAGACATTCTAGAAGTGGTCCCCCTGATGTCATTGAGCGAACAGGGGAAACTGTCCCATCTTTTTATTATTCATAGAGTGTACAAAACGCCAATATTTTTACTCCATATTGGAGTCAGAACTGATGCAAGATGTCCAAGATGCTCACTTGAGCCAGCCGACTTGCTTCACATGCTGTGGCAGTGTAAGAGTCTGGATGGGTGCTGGAAAGGTATATTGGAGATAATACATCAGGTATTTTCGGTGAGAGTCAATAGAGATCCCAAAATATAGGTATGTATATTTGGCTATGTCTCTAAAGTTGGGACAGATGAATATAGAAAGGTGGCGTTGGGTAGATTGTATGTAGCTAGAAAATTGATAGCCCTGCATTGCATACAGGAGAGTCCTCTGACACTGGAGGAATTCGGGTTAAAAGTTCATAATATGCTGGTGTGTGAAAAAGCTATATTCCACAAAAGGTTATGCCCACACAAGTTTGATAAATTATGGAGTGACTGGTTGTCTCATAGTCATATTATGATTTAGAGGACAAAGTAGGAGCTGAGCCATTGCCGGAGTGAGTAAGGGTTGGGGAGGGGGAGCGGTTAAGGGAGAGCGGGTTGGGTTAACTTTATGTACAAATATTTCTGTATATAAAATAACTTCACAGTACACAGCAGATTGCACCAAATAACTTTATTTTCTGTTATGATTCAGTATACGTAATGTGTATCTGTAACACCAATCCTGTTAATAAATAAAAAAAGATTAGATTTTTTTTTAAACATATCTAGACACAACCCCTTTTTCAGATGTGCATGGAAATATACACATTCTTTTTGTGTTTTGTCAAGCAGATATGTCATCAATATCAGATTAGCGGAGTTCAAACTGTCTGAAGATTGGTAATCAGTATTTAAATTTAATACTCGAAACCACCCCTCCAACAAACTTCTTGAATTATAAATATCACCGACGGAACTGTTGACCACTAGCGTTGAGTGAATCGAAGTTGGAGAAGTGAAATTTGTTCCATATTTCAACAAAAACTTGATTTGTCACGAAGCTAAATTTCCTCGTGCTTCGTGGTAACGAATTTGATATTTTCTAAAATGGTTCCTGCACATGTTACAAAGAGAAAATAAGATGCCAGGGAATGAGGGATCACCCATAATGCCATGCAGCCAGCCAATCAGCAGATAGCCTGCCCCTATGATTTCACTTCCCCATAAAAAGCCTCATCCTGCCCGGTCTTAATAAACCGCTAAGCAGGCGGTGGTTCTGACAAAGTTATGGAGAGAAAGAGATGCCTGCCTCTTCATAACTTCGTGAATCCTCCGCCAGTTCGAAATGTAAGACAGCTTCCTACTAGTGTTAAGCGAACAGTTCGAGCATAGTCCGGGTTAATACCGAATTTTGGGGTGTTCGGGACATTTTCAAAAAAGTTCGAGTTCAGGTCCGGTGTTCCGCGATTTCTTCCCGCTTTCTGAAGGGCTGCACAGCAGCCAATCAGCTAGCGTTTTACTTCTTGCCCTAAGAAGCCATCACAGACATGCCTAGACATTGGCCAAGTGCAGCATGTGACCCAGCCTCTATTTAAGCTGGAGTCACGTAGCGCCGCACGTCACACTGCTCTGATTAGTGTAGGGAGAGGACGCAGCTTCTGTGAGGGCGAGATTAGGCAGGGAAAAGTCAGCAACAGCACCTAATGAACTGATCCATCTACAGCTGTGAATGAGTCAACTTCTGCTAGTTAATTGCTCACTGGTTTTAGGCTGCACAGAGCGTTTTTCTGGGGTGATCGGCGGCCATTTTGTGACATGTGGTGCACCAGAACAAGCTGCCACCAAGTCCAATCCATCAATACTAGGGTTTTTTTTTTTTTTTTTTTGCTATATCCTACATCAGGGGCTTGGCTGTGCTTATTGTCACCCCTAGAAACTCAGGATAGCAATTTCTATATTTTATTAAGGGGTTAAATACAATTGCCCAAATACCAATCCCCTAAATCTGGTGTTCCAGCTTTGGCTAGACAAGCATAATACTGTCTGCTGTCTGGCAAAGGATAGATTATTTTCTGTGGTGAAATTCAATTGCCAAAATAGCAATCCCCTAAATCTGGTGTCCCAACAGTGGCCTGCAAAGTATAATAGTGTCTGGCAAAGGATGTATTTTGTTCTGGGGTGAAATTCAACAGCCAAAATATCAATACCGGAAATCAGTGGTTTCAGCTGTGGCTGGCAAAGTATAATAGTGTCCGGCAAAACATATATTTTGTTGTGGGGTGAAATTCAATTGCCAAAATAGCAATACCCTGAATCTGGTGTCCCAGCCCTGGCTAGCAAAGTATAATAGTATCCGCCAAAACATGTATTTTGTTCTGGGGTGAAATTCAATTGCCAAAATAGCAATACCCTGAATATGGTGTCCCAGCACTGGCTGGCAAAATATAATAGTGTCCGCCAAAACATATATTTTGTTCTGGGGTGAAATTCAATTGCCAAAATATCAATACCCTGAATCTGGTGTCCCAGCACTGGCTGGAAAAGTATAATAGTGTCCGCCAAAACATATATTTTGTTCTGGGGTTAAATTAATTTGCCAAAATAGCAATACCCTGAATCTGGTGTCCCAGCACTGGCTGGCAAAGTATAATAGTGTCCTCCAAAACATATCTTTTGTTCTGGGGTTAAATTCATTTTCCAAAATAGCAATACCCTGAATCTGGTGTCCCAGCACTGGCTGGCAAAGTATAATAGTGTCCGCCAAAACATATATTTTGTTCTGGGGTAAAATTCACTTGCCAAAATAGCAATATCTTGAATCTTGTGTCCCAGCACTGGCTGGCAAAGTATAATAGTGTCCGCCAAAACAAATAGTTTGTTCTGGGGTAAAATTCAATTGCCAAAAAAGCAATACCTTGAATCTGGTGTTACAGCAGTTACAGGCCTAGTTTAAAACTGTCCGTAACAGGGTATATTTTGTTCTGGGGTGAAATTAAATTGCCAAAATAGCAATACCCTGAATCTGGTGTTCCAGCAGTTGCAGGCCTAGTTTAAATCTGTCCATACCAGGGTATATTTTCTTCTGGTGTGAAATTCAATTGCCAAAATGGCAATACCCTGAATCTGGTGTCCAGCACTGGCTGGCAAAGTATAATAGTGTCCTCCAAAACATATATTTTGTTCTGTGGTGAAATTCAATTGCCAAAATAGCAATACCCTGAATCTGGTGTCCCAGCACTGGCTGGCAAAGTATAATAGTGTCCGCCAAAACATATATTTTGATCTGGGGTGAAGTTCAATTGCCAAAATAGCAATACCCTGAATCTGGTGTCCCAGCACTGGCTGGCAAAGTATAATAGTGTCCGCCAAATCATATATTTTGTTCTGGTGTGAAATTCAATTGCCAAAATAGCAATTCCCTGAATCTAGTGTCCCAGCAGTGGCTGGCAAAGTATAATAGTGTCCACCAAATCATATATTTTGTTCTGGGGTGAAATTCAATTGCCTGAATCTGGTGTCCCAGCAGTGGCTGACACAAGATAATAGTGTCCGCCAAAACATATATTTTGTTCTGGGGTGAAATTCACTTGCCAATATAGCAATACACTGAATCTGGTGTTCCAACTGTTGCAGGCCAAGTGTTAATCTGTCCGTAAAAGGTTGTATATACAAGTGCTGAGAGGGTCATCCTCAATAACTTCACACGCTACCGTGCATCTCTCATTGTATTTCTGTCCGTTAAAGAGTATATTACACAAAGTGTTAAAATACAATTGCTGAATATTTTTACATATTTTTTCACACGCTACTGTGCATCTCCAAGTTTAAATCTGTCCATAAAAGGATACCTTTCACCCAGGGCCTAAATACTAGCCCTAAAAGAGATATTCCCCTAAATCAGTGGTTAATGTTGTGCCTGTATTAGTGTAATATGCTTCATAAATAAATAGGCAGATAGTGTTAGGTGCTTGTAGAAAAAGGCCTGAATTTGAAATCAATACATTGGGCCAAGTATTTTTTTTCTTATTGTGGTGCTTGGTGAACGGTAACAATGAGGAAAACATCTAGTAAGGGACGCGGTCGTGGTGGTTAGTGTTGAGCGCGAATATTCGAAAAGCGAATTTTTTTAGCGAATATCGGCACTTCGCTAATTCGCGAATATTTCGAATATAGCGCTATAAATTCGCTATTTCGAATATTCGTTTTTTTTTTTTTTTAGTTATATTTTTTTCTTTCCTACTTCCCAAAAGTAGTTCTTACCTGTCCTGAGGATTCCTGGCTTCCTGGCTGCTCTAGTCAGTGCCCGTTGCCGCTTCTGCCGACTTCCGTGCTCATGTGGAGCGTCCCCATCCATGGGAGAATCTCCATATACTAAAATGTACTGTCGGATTTGAGGAATTACGTTGAAATCGCAATGCGATTAATTCAAGTTATATTAATCGCATTGCGATTACAACTTAGCACTGCTATCTTACATAGGCTAGAATTAACGAATATGGAGTATAGCTATGCACTAGCAGTGCTAAGTTGAAATCGCAATGCGAATACTTTAGTTAAATTAATCGCATTGCGATTACAACTTAGCACTGCTATCTTACATAGGCTAGAATTAACGAATATGGAGTATAGCTATGCACTAGCAGTGCTAAGTTGAAATCGCAATGCGAATACTTTAAGTTAAATTAATCGCATTGCGATTTCAACTTAGCACTGCTGCTATATTCCATATTCGTTAACTTCGTTAATTCTAGCAAGCTGACCCATTATAAACCCAGCTCTAAGTTGAAATCGCAATGCGATTAATATAACTTGAATTAATCGCATTGCGATTTCAACGTAATTACTCAAATCCGACAGTACATTTTAGTATATGGAGACGTTCCCATGGTGATGGGGACGCTCCATGAGCACAGAAGTTATGGTTGGCTTGGTAGAATTAGCGAATAGCTGAATATGACGAATGTATTCGTCATATTCCTCAAAACGAAGATAACGAAGTATTCTACATCTTCGCTTTAGCTACCTATTCGTCTCGTCATCGTCAACTTCGCTATTCGCTAATTCTAGCAGCAATCAAATAGGAAGGATGACTTACCAGACAGCTGTGTTAAATTGCTATGCGATTTTTTTTTTTAATACAATAATTATATTACTTGATAAAATTATTATAAGTATTCTATTTATTAAAAAAAAAAAAAATCGCATAGCGAATTTAACACAGCTGTCTCACTCTCTATAGTCAACCTTCCTATTTGATTGCTAGAATTAGCGAAGTTGACGAATAGGTAGCTAAAACGAAGATGTAGAATACTTCGTTATCTTCATTTTGAGGAATAGACAAATACATTCGTCATATTCGTCATCCTCGCTAATTCTAGATAAGAAACCAATAGGAAAGTAGCCTTAAGTACAAATCGCAATATGCGATTATTTAAATCGCATGTTAATCGCGATAACTAGAAAAAATGACGAATATTCGATTTCGACGAATATGAAACGAATATTCATTCGAATATTCGCGAATTTCGTCGAAATCGAATATGGCACCTGCCGCTCATCACTAGTGGTGGTGTTAGTGTACCCTCTGGTGCTGGGAGAGGACGTGGCCATTCTGCCACAACCACACGTCCTAGTGAACCAACTACCTCAGGTTCCAGTACCCGCCAGAATTTACAGCAATATTTCGTGGGGCCCAATGCCGTTCTAAGGATGGTAAGGCCTGAGCAGGTAAAGGCGCTAGACAATTGGGTGGCCGACAGTGGATCCAGCACGTTCACAACATTATCTCCCACCCAGTTTTCCGCAGAAAGCGCACAGGTGGCGCCTGAAAACCAAGCCCATCAGTTTGTCACATCACCCCCATGCATATCAGGGAAACTGTCTGAGCCTCAAGTTATGCAGCATTCTCTTATTCTGTTTGAAGACTATGCTGGCAGGGTTTCCCAAGGGAATCCACCTAGCCCTTCCCCAGTGGTGGAAGACATAGAATGCACTGATGCACAACCACTGATGTTTCCTGATGATGAGGACATGGGAATACCACCTCATCGGAGTCCGCACGTCTCTGATGATGACGAAAAACAGGTGCCAACTGCTGCATCTTTCTGCAGTGTGCAGACCGAACAGAAGGTCAGGGAGGAAGACTGTAGAAGACGATGCAGGGGACGATGAGGTCCTAGACCCAACATGGAATGAAGGTCGTGCCACTGACTTTCATAGTTCAGAGGAAGAGGCAGTGGTGAGAACGAGCCAACAGCGTAGCAAAAGAGGGAGCAGGGGGCAAAAGCAGAACAGCCGCTGCCAAGAGAGATCGCCTGCTACTGGCCACCGTCACCAGGGACCAAGCACTCCAAAGGCAGCTTCAAGGAGTTCCCTGGCATGACACTTCTTTAAACAATGTGTGACGACAAGACCCGAGTGGTTTGCACGCTGTGCCATCAGACTCTGAAGCGAGGCAATAACGTTCTGAACCTTAGCACAACCTGCATGACCAGACATCTACATGCAAAGCATGAACTGCAGTGGAGTAAACACCTTAAAAGCAAGGAACTCAATCTGGCTCCCCCTAATCCCTCTTCTGCTGCTGCCTCGGCCTCTTCCTCCGCCTCGGGAGGAATGTTGGCACCTGCCGCCCACCAAACAGAGGATGTGCCACCGACAACACCACCTGCGTCACCAAGCATCTCCATCATGTCACACGGCAGCGTTCAGCTCTCCATCTCACAAACCTTGGATAGAAAGCGTAAATTCCTACCTAGCCACCCTCGAGCCCTGGGCCTGAATGCCAGCATTTCTAAACTAATGGCCTTTGAAATGCTGTCCTTCAGGCTGGTGGACACAGACAGCTTCAAAAAGCTGATGTCCATGACTGTCCCACAGTATGTTGTTCCCAACCGCCACTACTTCTCCAAGACAGCAGTACATTCCCTGCACAACGAAGTATCCGATAAAATCAAGTGTGCACTGCGCAACGCCATCTTTGGCAAGGTCCACCTAACCAGAGATACGTGGACCAGTAAGCCCGGCCAGTGACGCTATATCTCCCTAACTGCACACTGGATAAATGTAGTGGCGGCTGGGCCCCAGGCAGAGAGTTCCTTGGCGCATGTCCTTCCGCCGGCAAGTATAGCAGGGCATCATTCTTTGCCTCCTGTAGCCTCCTGCTCCTACTCAGCTTCCTCCTCCTCTGCTTCCACCAGCTCATCTAGTCAGCCACACACCTTCACCACCAACTTCAGCACATCCCGGGGTAATCGTCAGCAGGCCATTCTGAAACTCATATGTTTGGGGGACAGGCCCCACTCCGGCAGGAGTTGTGGCGGGGTATTGAACAACAGACTGACGAGTGCCTTCTTCCGGTGGGCCACAAGTCTGGCCTGGTGGTGAGCGATAATGGGTGAAAACTCGTCGCAGCTCTGGGACTAGCCAGTTTGACGCACATCCCTTGCCTGGCGCATGTGCTGAATTTGGTGGTGCAGAAGTTCATTCACAACTACCCCGACATGTCAGAGCTTCTGCATAAATTGCGGGCCATCCGGCGTTCACATCCTGCCGCTGCTTGCTTGTCTGCGCTACAGCGTAACTTAAGCCTTCCCGCTCACCGCCTCATATGCAACGTGCCCACCAGGTGGAACTCCACCTTGCACATGGTGGAGAGACTGTGCGAGCAGCAGCAGGCCATACTGGAGTTTCAGCTGCAGCACGCACGCGTCAGTCGCACTGTGGAACAGCACCATTTCACCACCAATGATTAAGCCTCCATGCGAGACCTGTGTGCCCTGTTGCGCTCTTTCGAGTACTCCACCAACATGGCCAGTGGCGATGAAACCGTTATCAGTGTTACAATACCACCTCTATGTCTCCTTGAGAAAACGCTTAGTGCGATGATGGAAGAGGAGGTGGCCCAGGAGGAGGTGGAGGGTGAGGGGTAATTTTTAGCACTTTCACATTTTAACGTGTGCGGACTACTGGGTTGCCACCCTGCTGGATCCCCGGTACAAAGACAATGTGCCCACCTTACTTCCTGCACTGGAGCGTGATAGGAAGATGCGCGATTACTAGCGCATGCTGGTAGACGCGCTCCTGAGAGCATTCCCGAATGTCACAGGAGAACAGGTGGAAGCCCAAGGTAAAGGCAGAGGAGGAGCAAGAGGTCGCCAATGCAGCTGAGTCACGGCCAGCTCCTCTGAGGGCAGGGTTAGCATGGCAGAAATGTGGAAAAGTTTTGTCTCCACACCACAGCTAACTGCACCACCACCTGATACGGAATGTGTTAGCAGGAGGCAGCATTTCACTAACATGGTTGAATAGTATGTCTGCACACCCCTCCACGTACTGACTGATGGCTCGGCCACATTCAACTTCTGGGTCTCCAAATTGTCCACTTGGCCAGAGTTAGCATTTTATGCCTTGGAGGTGCTGGCCTGCCCGGCGGCCAGCGTTTTGTCTGAATGTGTATTCAGCATGGCAGGGGGCGTCATTATTGACAAACGCAGCCGCCTGTCAACAGCCAACGTGGACAAGCTGATGTTCATAAAAATGAACCAGGCATGGATCCCACAGGACCTGTCCCTCCCTTGTGCAGAATAGACATTTATAACTGCCTCCCCCTCAACCATGTATTCTTGTACTCCAGGGCACTTCTTTATTGAATCCTTATTTTTTTAAATTTACCATGATATTGCAGTGCAACCCAAAGTTGAATGAACCTCTTCTCAATCTGGGTGCAGGGGCCTAAATAACTGAAAGTGGCCTGTTACAATGGTGGGTGACATGAAGCCTGAACCTCTGCCATGCGACCTCTCTCCACTGTCTGGATGCTGGGGCCTAAATAACTGAAAGTGGCCCTCTCCAGTGTTGGGTGATTTGACGCCTTATTCCTTGCTGTGGGTCCTCTCTCCTCTAACTGGGTGCTGGGGCCTAAATAACTGAAAGTGGCCTTCTCCAGCGGTGGGTGATAAGACGCATGATTCATTGCTGTGAGACCTCTCTCCTCTGTCTGGGTGCTGGGCCCTAAATAACTGAAAGTGGCCTTCTCCAGTGGTGGGTGATATGACGCCTTATTCCTTGCTGTGAGACCTCTCTCCTCTGTCTGGGTGCTGGGCCCTAAATAACTGAAAGTGGCCTTCTACAGTGGTGGGTGATATGATGCCTTATTCCTTGCTGTGGGACCTCTCTCCTCTGTCTGGGTGCTGGGGCCAAAATAACTGAAAGTGGCCTTCTCCAGTGGTGGGTGGTATGACGCATGATTCCTTGCTGTGGGACCTCTCTCCTCTGTATAGGTGCTGGTGGGGCCTAAATAACTGAAAGTGGCCTTCTCCAGTGGTGGGTGATATGATGCCTTATTCCTTGCTGTGGGACCTCTCTCCTCTGCCTGGGTTCTGGGGCCGAAATAACTGAAAGTGGCCTTCTCCAGTGGTGGGTGATATGACGCATGATTCTCTGCTATGGGACCTCTCTCCAATTAATATTGGTTAATTTTTATTTATTTTATTTTATTTTAATTCATTTCCCTATCCACTTTTGTTTGCAGGGCATTTACCTACATTTTGCAGCTTTTTGCAGCCCTCTAGCCCTTTTCTGGACTATTTTACAGACTTTTTAGTGCCCAAAAGTTCGGGTCCCTATGACCTCAATGGGGTTCGGGTTCGGGATAAAGTTCGGGTCGAGTTCGGATCCCGAACCCGAACATTTTCGGGAAGTTCGGCCGAACATCTCGAACCCCGAACATCCAGGTGTTCGCTCATCTCTACTACCTACGTTTAGACCTTTTTTTACTCCTAAAGCAGGCGTTGAAAAATGGAAAATGAGACAGGCCTACTTGCACGTCTCCTTCCTCACCCACACCCCGCCCACTTTTTTAGACCTGGCATGATCGACAAGAAGTCACATATTGTCGCAATCTGTATCTGATTTACGCCTAATATAGGTGTATTTCAGCTTAATAAACTACTAACTTTATTTACTAAATATTACTATTGAGCAGTTCAGGGACAGCTGAGAGATAGTGTACGGATATAATAGGGAGGCTTTATCTACATTATAGGGAGAGAGCAGGGGGCAATTGAACAGTGTAAAGCTTGGCTACTAGGGGCTATTTTACTATAACTTGCTGCACTAATTGGGGATACAAAAAAAGATCTAATACTACAGATTTTTGGTTGTTTGCATTCTTTTATATATAAGTATTTCCATTAATCCTTGATTCTGTTATTTATGCGAAATTGCGGTACGATACTACAGATTAAATTTCTTTTATACATAAGTAAATCTATTCATCCTTTATTCTGGGGGGAAATTGCGGCCTGACACTGCTGCTATTTTACACTAACAGTTACTGTTGCAGTACAGTATGTCCGACAGACAGGTGTCAGGACCTTCTAAGAGAATGGGCAGTGGCAAAAATGTTTCTGGAGCTGACAGAAGAAGCAGCAGAAGAAGAGGGGGTGGTAGCAGCAGTCGCAGGGACAGGCCACAGCTACCAGTTTCATCCAGTTACCAGTTTCATACAGTTGTGTGTTGACCAGCAACCCAGCTGTCCTTGAATGGTTGACTCAGACATCAAACACCCCCAACCAGGAGTTAATGGGTTTCTCTGACACAGTGGCGTTACTAGAAATGACTGGGCCCCACAGCAAATTTTTGAATGGGGCCCCTTCCCCCAGTAATTTTTTCACAACCCCTTCCTTTCATGCTGCCCCCTTTCCTGTGGATAGTAAAGATGGCTCTCTCAGACCAGGCCCAGCAGCTGTTCCATCTGTTTTCTACACTCTCTATACTGCCACTGTATATAATTTCATTGTGTAATACTGTTGAGGGGGCCCTGACAAAATCTTTTAGTACTTCTACTCCTCCTATTGGATGGGCCCCTTCTGGGTCAGGGCCCCAAAGCAGCCGCTTCCCCTGCTTCCCTCATAGTTACGCCCCTGCTCTGACACCACGCTTAGTTGGCATGGCCCAGGAACAAGCCTATGAGCCTATTGAGGACAGTCACCAGCTACTTCCCAGTCAAGATATAAACGAGAGATCTGCTGCTTCCTCCGGTAGGCGGTCAAGTAACAACAATGAGAGTTGCGTGTGAGCAGGTGTTGCGAGCTGTCAGGCACATGGCCCTGAAACTGGTGAAGGTGACATCAGTGATGTGCAGACAGTAGCCAATGATGATGTAACTGATCACACGTGTGAGCCGGGTGAAGAGGGGCTTCATCTTCATCAGGAAAAGAGGGTGGCAGCTTGCACATGAGGCAGCGACTGAGCAAGCAGATTGCTAGTGTGGCTGCGAGTGTTGTTGTACAGCCTGATGCAGCAACTGTTGCATCTCTGAGTTGCCCACAACCACAACCCTTCTCCAGCAGTCAAAGCTTTACCACCTAAGCAGAGGTGAGCTATGTTTCCTTTCTATCATTTATTGGTCCTGGTGCTCTTGCTACTCCTCATCACTCATTTTGGCTTCTGGCATTTTGGTATCTTATGTGATCTCCAGGTTCTGACTCTTTGGTGTGTTTTGGTTGTCTTATTTGCTTCTGTCATACTTGTTCTGGGATGACCATTCTCAATTTTGACCCTTTTTCCATACGATTATTCTCATCGTGTTTGTTTGTGTGTTTGTCCCTGTTTGTGTTTCACTCTTCAGATATTGCAGTATAGGGACTGTCGCCCAATTGTGGGTGACTGCCTAGGGTGATTGTGCAAGTAGGTAGAGATAGTGGATCCAGGCAGTTTAGGACTGCACCATCCCTGTTTGCGCTTTATGGTAGTCATTATTCTGACATATTCACCTGCCTTACCTAACTCTGACTGGAACCTAAAAATCAAGCTTCCAGAAAAATTACCGGGTGACATAAAATTGTTTTATTCATCTTCAAGGAGGGATGCAAACTATATTTTAGACTCAAGCATTTTTCTTCCGGTTGTGAACAGCCCAGGAGTGGGCATTCTTATTTCAACTGCTTTAGCCTCAGTTGACAATTTGTTTCCGGCCTTAGGGCTGTTATATGATGAACCAGACAAAGCAGCCTATATTGAGAAGGTAGTCACCATGTGGATGAATATTGTGCAGAATTTAAGAAATGGTGTGTAGTCTCTGGTTGTAACGATATACCACATTAAGGTGTCAGTTTGGTCCACGTCTTTCTGAGGCCTTAGATGACTTATTGGTCAGGTACCCTAACCCCAATACCTTATACGAGACCATGACGCTGACTGTATGTTTGGATCGTCGAGTCAGGGAACATAATAAGGAATGTATTGTTTTGCTGGGTCCTAGGTCCTAGGTACCTTCCAGATTTGGTCATACTCTCCCTACACAGCGTGCCACCTCCCTCACCTTGAAACAAAGAATACTCATAAGACATCATTTGGGGCACATTTATTAAGACCAGCGTTTTAGATGCTGGTCTTAATAAGGCCCTGCGCTGGTGTCAGCCTCTACATAACTTCAGCAGATCCACTGCCACTCCTAAACGTAAGCCAGACCTTTGTTTCTATTATGGTTCCACTGGTCACTGGGTCAATTTGTCGCAAATGCCCCTCATGGAGTAATGTGAGGCTGGGTAAAGGTATTCGTGAAAAATGGAAAGGTATTTAACGATGCTTCCAGAAGAATTATGTTACCAATTTGTATTCAGTTTGGGAATAAGTAATTGACAGGAGAGGCTTTTGTAGATTGTGAGGCTGCTGCAAATTTTATCAGTGATAAGTTTGCATTGTCCCTAGATTTTCCTTTGTCTCCATTGCACTTTCCAGTCCAGGCGACAGCAATTGACTCCACCATCCTAGGGAAGGATGGTATTACATTCTGTACTCATGAAATTACCATGTCTGCAGTGGTCCTTCACTTTGAAATTAGTGTATTTCTGGTATTGAAACAATTATCTGTTGATGCCTTGCTTGTTATTGCTTGGTTACAGGCTCACAATCCTGCTATTAATTGGGAAACAAGGTGGTTCTGATTTTCTCCCTCCACACAGAGACTATGACTGCGTGATTGACTTGATTCCAGACTCCAAATTTCCAAAAAGGCATATTTTTAATTTGTCGGATCCGGAACATCGCATCATGAAGCACTACATTAAAGAAAATCTGGTAAAGAGTCATATCCAACCATCTGTTTCTCCTATTGGGGCAATATTCTTTTTTGTCAAGAAAAAGGATGGCAGTTTCAAACCATGTATTGACTACCAGAAGTAGTGTTGAGTGAATAAAAATATCCAAAGTAGACTTCGATTTGAATTCCAGGAGAATTTTATTTGTCACAAAGCCGAATTTCCTTGCGCTTCATGGTAACAAAACAATTTTTCCTAAAAGCGTGGCTGGAAAAAAATATATATATACTCACCTCATCTACATGATTATGGAGAGGCTTTCCACTTCTGTCTTGATTGAATAAAACCCGGCAAAGGAACTGTGGCGAGCATGATGACCTCACCCCGTGTCTAGGGAGGTGAGGTGTGGGGGTACTGTCATGGTTCTACAAGCTGCTGCTGCTCCATATGGCAGCAGCGTCTCATTGCTGGGGGAATCAGAAATGTGGCAGGGCCTCAGTGACATCAGAGCTTCGGGCCAGTGAGGAAGTATGCTGAGGCTGCGGAACATCAGTGTATGCGGGGCAGCTCTACCTGGAATACTAGCATGCCAGTGCGAGCTGCCTCTTTCCAGGCATAAAAGACCGGCACCTACACTGTATAGGTGCCGGTGAATTTCTGTCCTCTGGGTCCCCCTACCAGTTCCTTGCGTAATTGAAGACTCTTCTGATTTTGGATTTATGGATTCTGACTTTGTGACTACGATTTTGGCTTCTAGTATTTTGGTATCGTATTTGATCTCCAGGTTCTGATTCTGTGGAGTGTTTTGGTTTTCTTGCTTGCCTCTGATGAACTGACTACTATTCTCATCGTGTTTGTTTGTCTGTTTGTCCTTGTTTGTGTTTCACCCTTCACATAGTATAGGGACTGTCGTCCAGTTGTGGGTCACTGCCTAGGATGATCTTGCAAGTTGTTAGGGATAGTGGGTCCAGGCAGTTTAGGGCTGTACTATACGTTTGTCTGTGTGACGGTAGTCCTTATTCTGACACTTCCCTAATTGATACATTTGGAATCTGAGTGGAAATAATCTGTGACCATATGGACAGCAGCATGGACTCCCATTGATAACAATAAGAGGTGGATTCTGTGTGGATTCCATGTGGTTTTCAGTGGGGAAAACAAAATCCAAAGTGTGAATGAGCCCTTACTTTTGGAAACCTCCTACAGAGTCACTTGGAAACCACATATATACATTGTCTGAAGTGTAGTCTGCTCAACACTTGCAGGGTAAGCATAAATTAGGTAATTGATCAAACTGGTGTAAAGTAGAACTGGCTTAGTTGCCCATAGCAACAAATCAGATTCCACCTTGTTTTTCCAAACAAGCTGTCAAAAATGAAAGGTGGAATTTGATTGCTTGCTATGGGCAACACAGCCATTTCTACTTTACACCAGTTTGATAAATGACCCCAAAAATGTCTTTATTTCATCTCCGGAAATAAACATGTTAAAAACAGAGGGGGTCATTTATTAAGCATATAGGCATATTTCAGGCACAGATTACAGTGCAACTAACTATGACTAATCTGTGACTTCTCCCCGCTCACGCCAGGTCTAAGATTGTGGGTGTGGCATGGGCAGGGAAGGAAAGGGGACGGGCAGGGAGGCTCATCTCATTTACCATTTTCTACACCTGTTTCAGGAAGCTGCCATACATTTAAAACTGGTGGAGGATCCGCCAAAGAGGCTGGTGGAACTTTCGGCGGAACCACTGCAAGCTAAGGGGTTTATTAAGACTGACGTCTAAAACAGCAGTCTTAGGCTCCATTCACACGACCGTATGTTGTCCGCAAAAAAACGGATCCGTGTCCGCAAAAAAACGGATTGCATTCCGTTTTTTTGCTGATCCATAGACTTCAATAGGACATGGCCCTATTGAAGTCTATGGATCAGCAAAAAAACGGAATGCAATCCGTTTTTTTGCGGACACGGATCCGTTTTTTTGCGGACAACATACGGTCGTGTGAATGGAGCCTTAATAAATGAACACCATATCGTTTGACCGGTTTCAGGCAGAGGAGCCCTTAGTCATGGCATGGCATGACTAAGGGCTCTTCTGCCTGAAACTGGTCAATGCTGAACAGACTACATTTCAGACAACGTGTTTATCCTGGGACCCAGCCCTGTGCTCATGCACCGCATCACCTATGGAGGTGAGCTGATTTTATCCTACTTTCTTTCTTACTTAAACCACATATAGAGGCTCATTTATTGTTTTTAATAACTGACATGGTCAGTGCTTTACATTGATGTGCATGTAGCATCCATGCTCTGTGCCATGTTTCTCTGAGTGTAAATAACTAGCTTGTGCTTTCTATAAGAGACTGTACTTGTATTCTTGTTGCCTCATTCTGAGTAAACTACTCTCTAATTTATAGCTTGCCGGCTCTGTATGAGTCACTGCACCATCCTCAAGTGGGTGGCATTTAATAGTCATAGTCCACACCCATAACCTTCTGACCATTTACATGTCTGTCTGCCTTTCTATTTATCTCACATCATACTATTTCCACAACCAGGCTCTCAATGCCAGTGTGGAAAATGACTTAAAGACCACACCAGATGCATGTCCACTGTTTACTTATGTGGACCCATTCACATGCTCTATTATTTTGCGGTGCAGAGGCACCGACCAAAATCCCATGGAAGTGCTCTGTATTGCTTCCGCGGGTTTCCTCACCGGGCCTCCATGTCACACCGATCCATATCTTGCACAAAGGGGAGAAAAGACCAGCGTAATAAAAAGCCAGTCTTTGTAAATGACCCCAAATATGCGTGACAGAAAACTGGGTCAGAATACACTAAAAACATACTCCAGATCCTGCCTGGAGCAGGTTTCAATTCTGGCACATGAACAGCAGAAGAAGCAACAAATGTATTGAGTCATGTGAAACACTGTTCTTCAGAGCTCATACACACAACCACAAATTCTGCAAAACTCAGATACGGGCTTTGTGAGTTACGCATTTTGTGTAACGGAATGTCCTGTCCTCTATAGAACTGTCCTATACTTGTCTATAAAATGGAAAAGAATCGGACATGTTCTATTTTTTTACGGGGCCACAGAACGGACATACGGATATGGACAGCACATTAAAGGGCTTCTGTCACCCCCCAAAAGCATTTTTTTTTTCCCTCACTAAAAAGCTTATAGGGCGATTATTCTAAACAAATTCTTGTTAACCGTTTTAGCAGGTTAATTTTGCTATAAAACGTTATTTTATATTATGCAAATTACCTTGCTACCAGCAAGTAGGGCGTTTACTTGCTGGTAGCCGCTGCATCCCGCTTGTAAAAAAACGCCCCTCCTGTGGTTGATTGACAGGGCCAGCGATCGCTCTCCTCCTCCAGCTGGCCCTGTCTCTGTTTAAAATCTCGCACCTGCGCCATACCGTTCTTCAGTCGGCGCAGGCGCACTGAGAGGAGTACTCTCGCTCGGCCGCTCCTTCCTCAGTGCGCCAATGACGTCACAGCTGCACCCGGAAGAGAAGACGCAGGCGCACTGAGGAAGGAGCGGCCGAGCGAGAGTACTCCTCTCAGTGCGCCTGCGCCGACTGAAGAACGGTATGGCGCAGGCGCGAGATTTTAAACAGAGACAGGGCCAGCTGGAGGAGGAGAGCGCTGGCCCTGTCAATCAACCACAGGAGGGGCGTTTTTTTACAAGCGGGATGCAGCGGCTACCAGCAAGTAAACGCCCTACTTGCTGGTAGCAAGGTAATTTGCATAATATAAAATAACGTTTTATAGCAAAATTAACCTGCTAAAACGGTTAACAAGAATATGTTTAGAATAATCGCCCTATAAGCTTTTTAGTGAGGGGAAAAAAAAAATGCTTTTGGGGGGTGACAGAAGCCCTTTAAGGTTTCATGCACACGACAGTTGTTTTTTGCTGTCCGCAAATCTCAGATCCGTCTTTTTTTTTCACATCCACATCCGTTCCGTGTGTCCGCAAATTTTGTAGGTTGTGTTTCCGTGCGTCTCCGTGCATCTCCGTGCTTGAACCAGTTTCTTAAAGTACCTGTACAAGTGCCCTGGTTTCCAAGCAACTATCCACAAAAAAAAAAAAAACAGATGCGGATGACAAACGGATGGCTTCCGTTGGTCATCCACATTTTTTACGGACCCATTGACTTCTATGGGTCCGCAAACCGTTTTATGCGGACAAAAATAGGATATGCCTTTTTTTTTTTGCGGACATGAAATGTGAACAGCAGACGCGGACGGGCAACGGAAGAGGCATCTGCATTTTTAAAGGATCCATAGAAATGAATGGGAAACCATCGGATCCGCAAAAAGAACGGAACGGAGGCCGCAAAAAATCACTGTTGTGTGCATGTAGCCTTAGGCCTCTTTCACACGAGCGTGTCCGGATTAGGTCCGGATGCGTTCAGTGAAAACTGTGCGATTTCACAGACAAAGCCATTAAGTTTTGCCTGCGATTGCGTTCAGTTGTTCAGTTTTTTCCACGCGGGTGCAATGCGTTTTGATGCGTTTTTCACGCGCGTGATAAAAAACTGAAGGTTTACAAACAACATCTCCTAGCAACCATCAGTGAAAAACGCAACGCACCCGCACTTGCTTGCGGATGCAATGCGATTTTAACGCAGCCCCATTCACTTCTATGGGGCCTGCGTTGCGTGAAAAATGCAGAATATAGAACATGCTGCGATTTTCACGCAACGCAGAAGTGATGCGTGAAAAACAACGCTCATGTACACAGACCCATTGAAATGAATGGGTCAGGATTCAGTGCGGGTGCAATGCGTTCACGTCACGCATTGCACCCGCGCGGAAAACTCGCTCGTGTGAAAGGGGCCTTAAGCTTCTTTCACACAAAAGATACTGATTGTGTCAGGATCTGTTCAGGAAAAAGTTGATGGTTTTGCATACAAGTTCAGTCAGTTTTGTGTGCGATTTAGTTCAGTGTTTCAGTTTTTTCCATGCAGTTTCAATCAGTTTTGGATGCATTTAACAATCTACTTCTCCTAGCAAACATCAGTGAAAAACGCATTGCATCCAGATTGCATTCGGATGCAATCCGTCTTTCACTGACGCCCCATTTACTTCTATGGAACCAGAGCTGCATGAAAAACGCAGAAAATAGAACATGCTGCAATTTTTCCGTCGCACCCAGACGGAAAACTCGCTTGTGTGAAAGAAGCCTTAAGGTAGTTTACCTTTCACATGCTGAATGCCACTATCTTTTGCCTTATGGCCAATTACTGATTGACAAGACCATGCATGTTCTACGACTCATTTTGATTATTTTATAGTGTGGGGTTAGCTGTCTGAGGTTCCAGACATTGGGCTCGTTCACACGACCGTATGGTATAGCAGTCCATTTTTAACAGATCCGTTTTTCCGTTTTTGGTATCAGTAGTGTTTCCTTCCGCTTCCATTCCGTATCCATATGGTTTCTGTTTGTGATCCGTTTTTTGTGGATCGCAAACTGAAACGGAAGCATATAATAATGTTTTAACAGTAAGTACATTAAAAAATTGGGCTGGGCATAAAATTTTCAATAGATGCTTCCGTAAAAATTGAATAGATACGGAAGAAATGCATTCCGTATGCATTTGTTTTTTTTTACAGCCCCATTAACTTGAATGGAGCCACGGAACGTGATTTGAGGGCAATAATAGGACATGACTCAAAATGTTGCAGAATGGAAAAACGGAAATACGGAGACGGAATGCATACGGAGTACATTCAGTTTTTTTGTGGACCCATTGAAATGAATGGTTCCGTATACGGATGCTATACTGAACGCAAAAAACGGCCCGTACACGAAACGCTAAAAAATTTGTGTGAAAGAGCCCTTAGGCTAAGTTCACACAGCAAAATTAGCAGCAGAAAAATCAGTAGCAAATTAGTAGCTGAAAACAGGTCTTTTTGGTGGCAGATTTCTCAATTGGTGTATTGAAGAGTATTTGGTTGAGATTTCTATGCTTCCCATTGATTTCTATGAAATCCTCAATCAAGATCAAAGCTCAATCAAAGCCTCAATCAAAGTTTCTAAGAAGCAATGAGCAATGTCAATTATCAAGTGTGGTGGAGTTTTTAACATTAAAGTGGAATTGGGAAACTGTTGGTGAGTTTTGGTGGTAGATTTAGCAGCTGAAAACACCTGTTTTCTGCTGATGAATCAGTAGCAGCTTACTGGCAGATTTTAGCTGTATGAGCTTACTGTTAGGCCCCTTTAACACGGGCGAGTTTTCCGCGCGGGTGCAATGCTTGAGGCGGACTAGTGTTGATCACGAATTTTCAAATTGCGGATATTTAGAATATCGCAAAATATATTCGCAATTGCGAATAATTGTTTTTATGCGAATTTTTTATATGCACATTTTCGCAAGCAAGGAAATAATGTCATTATTTTCTGTTTGCGAAAATGTGCATAAAAAAATTTGCATAAATTTGTATAAAAATCGCATAAACTGGTATTTGAAAGGTATCTTTTAGATGCCAGTTTATGCAAATTTTTATGCAAGTTTTATGCAAGTTTTATGCAAATTTTATGTACATTTATGCTAATTTTCACAATCAGAAAATAATGACTGGAGATTACGAATTTGCGAATTTTCGAATATATGGCGAATATGCGCCTAAATATTTGCCAAATATCGCAAATTCGAATATTGCCCCTGCCGCTCATCACTAAGGTGGACGCATTGCACCCGCACTGAATCCAGACCCATTCATTTCTATGGGGCTGTGCACATGAACAGTGATTTTCACGCATCACTTCTGCGTTGCGTGAAAATCTCAGCATGCTCTATATTGTGCGTTTTTCACGCAACGCAGGCCCCATAGAAGTGAATGGGGCTGCGAGAAAATCGCAAGCATCCGCAAGCAAGTGCGGATGCGGTGCGATTTTACCGCATGGTTGCTAGTAGACGATTGTGATGCGTACCCGATCTTTATTATTTTCTTTTTTTTTTGGACTGGCTATATTAACTTGTCAAGTCCCAAGGTTAAAAAGTCGAACTTGGATAGGGAGAAGGCACTAGCGAGATTGCTCTCTTTTCCAAGGAGAAACCTCTTTCCATATTTTTTGCCCATAGAACATTGCCAATATGTTTCCATACAATGGAATACTGCTAAAAAGTCCCTCTTCTTCATTGTAAGAGCAGTGAGACTATGGAACTCTCTGCCTGAGAAGGTGGTGATGGTGAGTACAATAAAGGAATTCAAGAGGGGACTGGATGTATTTCTTGAGTGTAATAATAATACAGGCTACAGCTACTAGAGAGGGGTCGTTGATCCAGGGAGTAATTCTGATTGCCTGATTGGAGTTGGGAAGGAATTGTTTCCCCTTAAGTGGGGAAAATTGGCTTCTGCCTCACAAGGTTTTTTTGCCTTCCTCTGGATCAACTTGTAGGAAACAGGCCGAACTGGGTGGACAAATGTCTTTTTTCAGTCTTATATACTATGTTACTAAGTTACAACAGTTTTTATTTTATTTTTTTAAGGAGAGCCAGCACCCTGCTAAAGATGCTATATGACATATTTAATGACTGTAAAGCCAATATTGGTCGATGGTGAGGATTCATTGCATTACAATTGTGGCCTGTGACTCACAAGCAAATTACTTTGCCTAGAAAGACCAGGATAGGACATTATTAAAGAATAAGCTACAGGCTCATGTGTATGTATTGTGAGTACCTGTTTTATTTGATCTGTAATTTGTGGGTTTTCAGCCATCTTGATTCCTTCTTCTCCTCAGATATGGCTTTCCTATTGAATACACTACATTTTCCATCTCCCCTGGCTTTGCAGAGACAGAGGAGGCAGAGTCTCTCCACACTGCACTGCTCTGAGTCCTCTGTGGGCAACCATGACAGATGAGTGACACAGCTGCTTTCCTCTCACACTGCACTCTCCGTGTTTTCCTGTTTAATGCAGCTTGATCCTGTCTGCCCTCTCTTCACTGTCATATCTCTCATGTCAGCTCTTACATGCAGGAGGCAGGGAGATCAGTGTGAAGCTACATCCCATACAACTACACTGGAGAGTCAGCAGACACAGATAGTACAGGCAGTGTGAGTCAGAGAGTTTCTATAACTGCATCTAATCACTGTATATACTAACCTACTATTTATCTAAAATCCTGGTCCTAAGAGACATTATACCTTCAACAAAATGCAGAGAAATGCAATGTGCCACCCCCCAGGGCCAATTATGTCCCAGGTTTTTAAAAAATGCTAAGTGGTGATATGGCCTTAATAGTTTTGTTCATGTCACAGACAGTGCTCCTACCTGGATACTGTCGCTCCCCAGGGTTAGGTTTTATAAACTTTACAAAGCTCAACAGCTTTAATTGAATAAACTTGCATTCAGACAATATTTTTTTTCCTCTTGGTTCCAGCAGGTTTTGGGGGAAACTGGCAGGTGAATTTGAATATCCTATTTCACCTTTCTCTGCTGTGCTAATGACTGGCTCCAGTCTGGTTACGGGAATTTATGACAGTTCTGGTACCATTGAGTGGTGTGCCTTTGGCTGTTGAACCCTACGTAATACTCTGTCTATGAGCTATAAGGCATCCTGGTGCTCTATGAACTGCTTCCCTTGGGAGACCCCTGGTGCAGTAGGGGGAGGGCTCATATTTTATCTCCAAATCTCTTTATCAACTGACTAAAGCTCCCTGCAGCCCCTCCCTGCAGCCCACTTCTTTCCAAAGGGGGGGGGGAATGGTAAGTTCCATTATATCTAAAGATCTGTCTCTGCCAGATACAAATTTGCCACCTGCTGGGAACCAGACACAGTACATTAACATAATGGTTTCATAATAATACTATTAAAGCACAGTGTAAGAGGACCTGGAATAACTACACAGATGACATTATTGGTTAGCCATTAGAGACAGTAGCAGGGTGTAGAGGTGGTAGTGCCCGCTGTGTGGTATTACAGATATAAAAAGGAGTGTGGGGAGGGCTGGGGTCTGAGAGCTGCCAGGAAGTATTTGATTGGTGATGATGTCATCTTGTAGTTCACAAGAAGTCAGCCAAAGGGGAGGGACTGAGTAACCATTTACATATTGGAGCAAGCAGTCACACTTGAGATCACATGACCAGGTTGCTATAATGAAAAGGTTTAAAATGTATGGATGCAACTGAGTTAGTGTATTTCTTTAAATGTTTCACTATGAGCACAAAAAAATACACATAACTTGTGATCATGAGAAAAAAATGAACCCAAATTGTTCTTTCCCACACAAAAATACAGAAGTGAAAAATTTCAGCCACAAAGTATTTTTCATTACAGCATTCCAATATGTACAATATTATACATCCCAAATTTTAACATAAAAAACCAGCACTGAGAAACTTTTGACAGGGCAGGTATGGGAATAAAAATGTATTTTACCTTCATTTTATATTTGCTCCAGTCATGTTTAAGTATTAACATATTGCAATCAGAACACTGTGTTGGTAAAATGCCATTTAATTGCAGATTTAGCTTGCACAAATTATTTCAAAGCGTTATTTTTTCCTAGCTTGATTTTCCTGTTTGTCATATTCACTTTAAAAGCTAGAATTGATTACCACTAAGAATACTATAATCAATTAAAAAAACTTCACTGAGGGAAACCTTTTGTATTTCTTCACCCTTTGTCTCCAAGCCATAATGCGTGTGACTGTAGGTATAATGCATGCATTTTAGCATGTTTTTATTTTTTTCCTATAATCTTTTAATTTCCTTTCCATTTTCAGCACCATGGTGCTCTTGCCACTTTGAAAGCTTGTTTTTAAATAATGCAACATGAGAAAAAATAAGGATAAGTTAAAATCCTGTTGTTGAAAATAATAATGACACAACCTGCAGTAACAATAGAAGGTAATTGTTTCCCACACATTTTGAATTTTTAACTAACCAATTAATGTAGGGTTTAACCCCTTAATGAGCTTCCTTTTCAATCCTAATAATTTTTCCCCATTTTCTTTTCATTATCACTTTCTGTGTAAGGCCTCTTGCACGGATAAGATGCGGGTGCGTTGCGGGAATCGCCGCGATTTTTCCGCGCGTGTGCTAACGTTTGTAGTGCGTTGAGCATGCGCGTGAAAAAATCCGCATGCTTGGTACCCAGACCCGAAGTCAGACTTCATCACTGAAGTCTGGTTTCGGGATGAGTATTCTGTATGTGTAATTATTTTCCTTTATAACATAGTTATAAGGGAAAATAATCGCATTCTAATTACAGAATGCAATGTTCCCCGGGCTTTAAAGGGTTAAAAATAATAAAGAGTTAACTTACCTTCTCCCATTGTACGCGCAGAGCCCCAGAACGTCTTCTCTCTTGATAGTTTGGATGCATGAGGACCTGTGGTGACGTCACAGGGTCACATGGTCCAATCATAGAAGCATTTGAGTGGACCATGTGACCCATGTGATCCTGTGACATCACGGCAGGTCCTTCATCCAACAGATCCTTGGATGAAGGACCTGCCGTGATGTCACAGGATCACATGGGTCACATGGTCCACTCAAATTCTTCTATGATTGGACCATGTGACCCTGTGACGTCACCACAGGTCCTCATGCATTCAAACTATCAAGAGAGAAGACGTTCTGGGGCTCTGCGCGTACAATGGAGAAGAGTTAACTCTTTGTATCTTTAACCCTTTAAAGCCCGAGGACATTGCATTCTGTAATTAGAATGCGTTATTTTCCTTATAACTATGTTATAAAGGAAAATAATTACGATCGGGTCCCCATCCCGATCGTATCCTAGCAACCATGCGGGAAAATCGCAACGCATCCGCACATGATTGCGGATGCTTGCGATTTTCCCGCATCCCCATTCACTTCTATGGGGCCTGCGTTGCGTGAAAATCGCAGAATATAGAACATGCTGCGATTTTCACGCAACGCAAAAGTGATGCGTGAATATCACCGCTCATGTGCACAGCCCCATAGAACTGAATGGGTCAGGATTCAGTGCGGGTGCAATGCGTCCTCCTCACGCATTGCACCCGCGCGGAAAACTCGCCCGTGTGAAAGGGGCCTAACTTTTTTTTTTTTTTTATTTCAATTGTCATAGCCATAGGACAACTTATTATTATTATTTTTTTTAGGGACAAATTGTTATGTCATTTTAGGATATATATAAAATTCTCCAGGAAATTGAATTCCCTCGTGCTTCGTGGTAATGAATAGATTTTCCCTGAAATGGCAGTATAAAAAAAAATAAAAAATCATATTTACCTCATCCATTTGAGTGCAAAGTGGCAGCCACAGCCATTTCGCTTGAAGATCCCACGCAAAATCTCGTACATGCGCAGCGTGAGATTTTGTGCTGGAACTTCAAGCAAGAAGCAAGATGGCCGCTGTGGCCTCTTTAAGATCAAATGGATGAGGTAAGTATAGTTTAGTTATTCATTTTTATTAAAAACCAATAAAATGCTTTAATATGGATCTCAGATCCTGCAATCAATGAATGCAGCATCTAAAGGGTTTAATTACGGGGGGCGCAATCACTTTTCCTAGTCGTGGCACTTGTTACTTACAAAGAATTGTGCTTCGTGATGAAGTAATTTGTCACAAAGTGATTTTTTTTGTAAAATTCGGAAAAGCAGCCGAAGAAAATTTTTGGGAACTTCTCTCATCTCTACATATAACATAAAGATTTTAGTAATCTTGAGTTTTTAAAAGAACCTCTAATGGTTGTCATCTGGTAAATGTGCAGAGAAAATAAGCAAATATAGAACAAGTGGCATTTTTCTTGGCATGGACTGATGGTCCATGCAGAACATTGCTCAATTGAAGATACATATTCAGTTGAATGGGACAGTATTCAGTGTCCATTCAAAACTTGTACAGCACCTGGATAGGTTTCATCGCCCATATAAAATTAGACTAGTAATGTGGTATTTGTGTAGTTATTTCACAGAAGGTTGTATTTTAAATTTGCTTCCAATCACATAGCTCATCATAAATAAAATGCAGTAGGTAACTTTAATATTTGGCATATTATCTGTTCCACCTGGCAAATGCTGGGTAAATGACAAACACGGTAGTTTCTGCAGAAAAGTGACAATGGCGTGTCTTATTCATCATGTCAAAGAAATATGGGCTCTTTGATAAGTAGAAGTCTCAAGATGTGCCTTCAATGATCTTGGAACTGGCTTGAAATGATAAACAGGTGTTACACTTGTTAGGTTCAGAAGAAAAATGACTAGTGAAGAGAGAGTGTAGGTACAGGTCAAGCTTCTATAAATAATACAGCTTACAATGCAATAACCATATCTCATTTCACATGATTAAATGAATGATGGGAGATGTTGTTTCTGTTCATAACTTAAAATCTGTAAAATGAAATGTTAGAAATGTATGTGTAAAAATGAATGAGAAGAGGTCTGTGACACATACTAATTTTTCAGATCAGTGAGCTCTCTGGGGATTGAAGCTCTTGATTCACCACCTGTCTCTTTGGCTGCACTCACTGCTGTCATGTTTTTCCCATGCCTTTTCAGCTCCTTTTAATCTTTCTCTTTTCCACATCATGCCACTTATTTATTTATTTATTTAGCTATGTTTAATGAAAGAAATAATCTTGTTCTAGGTCTGTGTTGTATAAAATGCAGTTATATAATGAGAAAGAGAAGTTAGCCACTGTGCACATTGATTGATGTTTTGTGCATCCTACGGAAAGAGCTTCCAGCGTTTAAATTAAACATGTAAAAATGCAGAACTCAAAATAAAATCCACAATATACAATACTGTTCACATAGCGCACCAAGGCTTTTTATGCTGTTAATTAGAGGTGAGCAAAGCTTTCAAAAATTCGATTTGGTAGCTTTGCCAAATTTCTCCACAAAATTTACTTTGATACAAATTTGTCTACTTTCACATCAGTGTTTTTCCTTTCCAGTATTGACATCCGTCATAGGATTGCAATACTGGAGGAAAACGCATCAGTTATTTTTTTATTTTTATCAAAACTGAACTGAATGGAATGGAGTGCACCAGAATGCACGTTTGGTTGTGTCCCCATGCCGTTCAAAAAAAAAAAAAAAACACCTGACAAAAAAATAAATAAATAAATAAAAGATCCAGTTTTAGTGCTGGATCCGTCATAGCTATTTTTGAGATAATACAACTAGATCAGTTCATAATGGACACAGCCAGTTGCATTATCCTATCGGAAGCGTTTTTGCTGATCCATAATGGATCCAGCAAAAATGCATATGTGAAACTAGCCTTATTTGTCATGAAGTGTGTTAAATTAGGTCTGTCTCGTCCTGCAGTTAAACTTTAGGGAGAATGTATCCTGGTGTACATCACTGTGCAGAGCGGCAACATGCATAACTAGTGCATTCTGGTAGCAAAACAGTAGACAGGAAGGTCACATATATAGACGCATGAGTCATCATGTAGACCACAAACTTACCTAGCTAACCGCAAGCTAAACACAAAAAAAATAAAAAAATAAAGCTTGAGTGCTCCTACGGGTGTGGAACAAAATAATGACATGGTGGCAGTGCCAATAAAGTAGTGAAAAATAAAAAGGTTCCTTTAATCTATGTTATGGCACTGCAAACACATGCATTTGAATCCCTTCTGTTAGATGTAGAATGACTGTGTGTCACTAATAGGATTAGTTTACACTTCGCTTATTTGGTTGCAAGTGAGGGTCAAACCCACAGAACAGGTGCAGATCTTTTAATGATACCTAATCCAACAGTAAGCTTGGCTAATGAATTTGCCTCACAATAACAGAAGTGTGAACTCCATCTTACAGGTCAAAGTTAGCGTCAGCTCTAATTTATCGGTGTGGACTTCACTGTGCAGTGGCCCTAAATTCAAGTAGTGGCCCCATGACAGTGGGGTGGGGGGGGGCAGCAGTAAGGCTGTGTTCCCATCACTCTCTATTTTTTATTCATCTGATCCTTTAGAAGAACAGCCAAAAAGCGGATCGTGTAGTTTAAGCATCCACCTTCACATCATCAGTATTTGGTCAGCATTTGATCAGTATTGGTAAGGCATAACAAGGAGTTGGTTCAAAACAGAGATAACATGTGATGGAAATATTTGCATGTCTTCTGTGTTTTGGACCCATTCCTGCTTTTGGCATCCAAATCATGATCAAATCCTGATGCAAAATAATGACCAAGTGATAGAGGCGCTCTGGACGCTCAAACAGCACTGTTTTTGTTGTTGTCATTCTTATGTTCTTCTGACGGACCAGAAGAACGGAGAAAAAAAAGATGATGACAACACAGCCAAACAGGGACACTAGTGGCCCCGTAACAGGCTGGTGAGAGTGGCAGCAGCATGACCAGTCAAAATAGTGAAAAAAGGTCATCAGAGACTGGTGCTGCTTGAACCTTTTGTAGTGGTGCTGAAAACAGGAGATACGCTTTTATTCTTTTGTCAACGCGTTTAGAGGGCGCACAGCCCTCTTCTTCAGGACAATAAGGTTATTGTCCTGATGAAGAGGGCTGTGCGCCCTCGAAACGCGTTGACAAAAGAATAAAAGCTTACCTCTTTTTAACAATACTATGTGGAACATTGCCTCCTGTTTTCAGAGCCACTACAAAAGGTTTGAAAAATCGGTACTTCTTATCTTTTATACTTTATCCCTCTTGCCATATTTGGGGCAGAGAAAAAGGAAACTTGGCAGCATACAGGACCCCACTTGCTGGATTGGCAAATACCAGCAAAAGCTTTCTACAGTTGTTGTGGCTCATCACAACAATAAATGGTTAGTGCTCCTTATATATAGTGCCTTAAAAACTGTCAAACAGCCACACACACAAGGCACGGCCTGCTGTCTCTTTTTCTCCTTCCACATGCTTCTCCTGATCCTCTCCTTTCACTTGGGCAGCTAAACCCCCTAGTTCTGTATAGAATTCCTGGGAATTTATGGCCTCCTCATTGTCCTCATGCTATGCCAGATCAGCCTCCCCGGGGCTCAGGTGGCCATGAGATATAGGTGCCACGTGCTATAATATCATTCATTCCATAGTCAAAGGGCCTGAGCAAAGAGCAAGTGTCACGCATGAGCTGCCACTGTCTAACGTCAAAGTTACACTGAAGAATAGTCTTGTCCGCCTGCATCAAGAAATTAGTCACAGGCTTCCTCTGCTCTTACAGTCAGTCCGAAGTGTGGAAGGTGGAGTTCCAACGTGTGGAAATGTTGCATATGAGGCAATGTAGAGGAACCCCATTCTGCCATTGCAGCTCATGGATGGCGTGTTTTGCACAATAAGAGTGTCTGAAGTGCATACACAGTTTCCTTGATATTTTCAAGACATCTTGCAGTTGGGTGGAAGACTTCAGGAGCAGAGTGACAACCAGATTGAAGACATGCACCATGCGGTGCACATGGTTCAGCCCTCCCTGATGCAGAGCAGACAGAATATTCTTCCTGTTATTGATGACCATGGTTCCCGTTGGTGAGAATACAGCCAGGATTCCATTACATAGTTGAGGACGTGGAGTGGTTCATCCCCAGTGCACGGAACCGCATGGCAACGCCGTGATTTGCATCTTTGCTATGCTGGAGGACCATTCTGAACTGTTTCTACAGTGGAGGCTGAGGACAAGGTAGAGGATTAGGAGGCAGAGGGGGTCATTGGTGCAAAAACAAGATGATTGCAATGCTGAGGTGTGATTGCCATGACCTGGCCAAGAAGCCGGTGTGCCTGGACTGGAACTACATTTGCTCAGTGGGCTGTAAAGGACATATATTGTCCTTGACCATAATTTCAGCTCCACACATTGGTGCTGGTCATGAACCGTACCAGACACAGACAGGCTCAAGGACTAACCTACTTTCTGCTTAACCTACGTGTGCAGGGCTGTTACAGCATTTTTAGAGATGTAATGAGGGCTTGGGACTGTCCGCAGGTCCACAAAGAAAAAGAAACACAATGCAACAACACTCTGCAAACCAAATAAAGTACAATAATGCCATAGTAATAGAAAATATTCTGGCGCTAATGCTATGTTTATTTTATAATTTGAGATTCTTGGCAAATACATTTTGTACAAAATTATTTGGGCCCGTCTGCGCATCTTATTTTACAAAATAAGCGTAACAGAGCACCAGAATATTTTCTATTACTATGGCATTACTATGGCACTGTTTTTTTATCCTTTGTGTTTGTAATGGAGTAGTGGCTGACTCCATTTAGTCTTGCACCCCTGACCAGCCTGTCTGCCCCATAGGCTGATTTTAATTAGTGTAAGTATAAAGTTGCAGCCTGCTCTTCATGAACTCACTGGAAACCTTTTTGGCACCAGGAGAGGTATAGAGTGGTCTCTCATTGCATTCATTGGAAGCCATCTGGCAACAGGAGAGGTATAGAGTGGGTTCAGCATATATGTTGGTACCTGCATTCCTTGAATTTAATAGAGGCCATTTTGGCACCAAAAATGATAAAAAGCAGAGTGGACCCAGCATGCATGTGGAACCTGCACTCACTGAATTTTATGGTGGCTGTTATGGCACATAACAGGTAGCATTTCGTGTTAGTTTCTCGTCTTACAGAGATCGCCTTGACGTGAGGCAGACTGCCCAAATAATTTTGTACAAAATGTATTTGCCAAGAATTTCAAATTTACTAAATAAGTGTATCATTAGCACCAGAATATTTTCTATTGCTATGGCATTATTGTACTTTATTTGGTTTGCAGAGTGCTGTTGCATTGTGTTTTTTTTTCCTTGGGACTGTCCACCTTGGGTGGGCACAAGCCATCAGTTTTCTGAAATATTCAGAGGTCACAATATGGAAAGGAGGGACTGTAGTACTGGCAACTTGGCCAGGAACACATTCAGTGTCTTTACAATCGCTCTTGGTGATCGATTGCTGATGAAACAGTTGACGAGGAGGAGCAGGAGCATATGGAGCAATAGATGATTGGAAGAAACAACAGCTTAGGTTGAAGAGCCCTGAGGCAGCGTGCAGGCCATTGAGAGATGCAGCAGATGCTGCTTCAAGCTGTACCACTACATTAGTGCCACAGTTTTCCCAGACCACTTTATTGTGACACTCCATGTATGGACACAGGGCCATGGTGCCAACATTAGCACCTTGACTGTGCTTCACTTTCTGCCCACATATGCTGCATACTGCCAAGTTAACATCAAGCGACTTGATAAAAAATTTCTACACTACAGAGTATAGCATTTTACCCCTTCATGCTGACTGACTGCTGCTGCCTTTATGAACCCATGCACCATTAGTTGTTTCCTGACAGGTAGGCTCCCGAGTAGCACACAGTCTACCCCGGGCACTTTTGGCTACTGATCTCCCACTGCTTCCACCCTGCTGGCTCATCAGCACGCTGACATCCTCACCCCTTGATGATGACCCGACTTTCATCATCACTAGTTGACCACTGACCTCTCCAAGTCCGTCCTGGCCTGTAGCTGCTAACTGTCATCTTTAAGCTTGTCCTTGCTGAAAAGCAGTGCAGAGCCGGCAGCATGTGTTATTTCTCGAGTAGAAGGAGCAGAATAAGAAAGAGGAAGTTGCGGGACAGGTGTGGGCACAGAGGTTGTTCCTGGGCAATGCCAATTAAGTGTGGTGTCAGAAGAACCCACCAATTTCTGGCTATGTCTACCCGTTGTCACCTGATTCCACTTTGTAACATTTGTAGCCACCATTCTAGCAAAAAAAAAATAATAATAATTGTTACCACGAAGTGGTGAGTTCGCGGTGAATTTGAAGTGTTCCTGAAATTCGGATTACATTCAATTAGTTTTACTTTGATTGGTTAAACACTACTGATAATGTATTTTCTTGTAGCATGACATCTATTACCATACAATAAGAATGTAATGCTACGTTAATAGCTTAGCATGTTGGAGTCTAGTTTAACACCCATTGGGGCACATGTACTAAGGGACTTGCAACTATTTTAGGGGTAAAATAGCCACGAGTACACTTTTTTAACCAGTGTGGGTATTCTTTCTGGTAGGCAGGGTAATAGGTCGCAGAACAGAGGCACCAAAAACAAAACTTGATCCAACTGCGTGTTCACACAAGCAGGTATTAACGATTAACAGTTCAGTAATCAACTTCACCTTAGTTGACAAAGTCCAGGTGTTCATTCACACCATGCTCCAGTTTTTACATACAGAGTCTAAATTTAGGCGACCTGTTTTCCCCCAAACCAGTCGCAAGCACACATCTAAGCACATGTTCCCCTCCTGCTGCTGTCCAGCAGGCTTTTATGAGGAATGCACGCAAAAGTTATACACATTTCTCAGATCCATTGTTTGCAAACTAAATACAGTTACAACCGTAAATCTGCATCTGAAAAAACAAAACATCTGCACCTTTGCCACAGTACAGTGAAGTAGAAATTTCTCATACAGCTTTTTACATGTGACACATTTATTTTACATGCTTCACCAGTAAAATGTCATGCAGCCAATTACCACATTCCAGTACTGTGGCAAAATCATGTTTTTCAGATGCAGTCTTAATGCATTATCGCAAATTAACTACTAAATGTGAGTGTACATTAGCACTTTTAGATACCCATTAAGGGTCCACACACAAAATCTATCTTATGTTTTTTTACAAGTAAAAAAAAAACAAGCCAGAATAACTGCAAGTGCTTCTTGTCCACTTGTGGTTTTTGCGCAGTTTTTTTAAGCATTTTTTGCAAACAGTGGGGGTCATTTTTCAAAGACAGCCTTTTTACACTGGTCTTTGCAAGCCTTTGAACTGCATGAGGCCGCACCTAATTTATGATAAGGCACCGACCTCGTCATAAATTAGGTGCACCTTCAGCAGTTTGTGTGGATGGAGTAAAAACTACTCTAGCCCGTGACTTCTAGGCCATCGCCACTCCCTCACTAGACCCAAGTGTTGAGGATGGCATAAAAATGCGACAAAATTGCAACTTTTTAAAGTCATGCTTCTTCAAGACAAATCCTATTTAAATTTTTTTGCTCTCCACATTCCAATAGCCATAATTTTTTCACATTTTCCGTTCACATAGCTATACGATGGCTTATTTTTTGCGGGACAAGTTTTTTTTAATTGTCCCATTTAATTTAACCTCTTTACGGTATCTGCCATACATGTATGGCACAATGGAAGTGCTGTATACACGGGCATCAGTGAAAACAATGATGTCAGCACATTAACCCCTCCCATGCTGGAATGCATGGAGTTTGCAGAGGGAGGAGACTCCCTCTTCGACCCCATTGGGACCTCATGCTGTGGTGATGGAGACCCAATGGCTGATATGGCAGCCCAATGCTTTCACACAGGATCCTGCCAGCTACAGAAGCATATGAGACCTAGCCCCCTGGCTAGGCATCATAGGCACTTTGTCAGTGTATTAAACATGATGTATTGTAATTAATTGTAGAGGGGATCAGACCCCCAAAAAAATATATATATAAAAAAATAAAATAAAATAAAAATAAAAACGGCACCAAAATGGCAATTTTTGGGGTCCTTTTGCCTTACAAAAAGAGTATCAGCGAGTGATCAAAATGGTACCACTGAAAAAGTCACCTCATCCTGCAAAAATAAGCCCCTGTACAAAACAATCAGCAGAAAAATAAAAAATATGGCTCTCAGAAACGACACAAAAACAGGATTTTGTTTAAAAAAATTATATATGTAGGATTGCAAACAAAAAATAAAAATAGAGATCTTAGCTATTGAGGCATCTGTAATGACCTGCTCTATAAAAATATCCCTTGATCTACCTCATACAATGAAGGCTGTAAAAAAAAATGGTAAAAAAATGGTATCAAAAACAGCCATTTTTTATCACCTTTCCTCACAAAAAATATAATAGTGAGCGATCAAAATGTACTATGTACCCTAAAAAAGTACCAATGAAAACATCAACTCATCCCACAAAAAATGAACCCCACCTAAGACGATTGGCACAAAAAAATAAAAATAACATGGTTTTAAGAATATGGCAGCACAAACAGCATTTTTAATCAAAAAAAGCTTTTATTATGCAAGATTGCAAAAAAGAAAAAAACAAGTAGACACATTAGGTATATTTGCATCTGTAGCAACCAGCTGTATAAATATAACACATGGCAGGGGCGTGACCGGAAGCTGAGCCGAGAATACGTGCTCTCTCACTGCTCTGTATCTACTCTGCCCCTTTGTGTATTTTGCTACCATTTTTATCTCATATTATTGGGTATATCCCCAGCTACGTTTAGATCCGTCAAGGATGCTCCTAGCCCTTATAGGAGCAAAGATACTTTTGGGGCCTACTGACCACGCCAATCCACAGCCTAAATTTGAGAAGCATGCACGGCGCACGGTGGTTCGGATCACCCAGAAAGTCACCCGACTGTTCTATAAGCTGACGACAGGACAAGTCAGAGTCCGGCTCATCATTGAGACTAGGGGGGAGCCGTGCAGCAGGATCATGCAAACAGACAGCCAGGTTTCCCGCCCAGACTGTTCCACTGACTCCGTGTTGGGCCATCTCGACAGCTACACGTTGGGGACCACAGTCCGGAGTAAACACCGCGGGGTCTCCTGTACAGCGCTCTTCAGGACAGTGAGTAGAGAACATTGCCTGTACAACCCCAGACTGGCAGAGATCTCTAAAATCTGCCAGGTGACTACTATTCCACTGTGATAGTCCTCGTCTACCTGACTGAGGTTCTTCAACCCCTTATCCCAGGCACATATCAAATAAAAACAGCGATTGCACAGACCCCCAGCATACTACAGAGATAAGCTCAGAAATTCAAAAGCTCTTCTGAGCCTCCAATCTTTCGGACCACACCTTATGTAGGTCTACAGCGAACTACTGTATTCACCCTACAACAATATTATTTTGCATAGTAGCGACTAGCACAATTCTTCAGGACTGCATCGCCAGTCTACCGTAGACAATTTCTTTGTATTCAGCACTTCTATACACTCAGCATCTCCTATCAGGCATTCTCATTGTAATCAGCACCTCCTATCTGTGTAGTCGCCAGTCTACTGTAATTATTTTCTCTGTAATCAGCACCTTATGATTTTTTAAAGCAAAAACCATAACAGAGAAGTGTACCCCATCTAACATAGTAACATAGTAACCTAGTATATAAGACCGAAAAAAGACATTTGTCCATCCAGTTCGGCCTGTTTCCTACAAGTTGATCCAGAGGAAGGCAAAAAACTCCTGTGAGGCAGAAGCCAATTTTCCCCACTTAAGGGGAAAAAAATTCCGTCCCGACTCCAATCAGGCAATCAGAATAACTCCCTGGATCAACGACCTCTCTCTAATAGCTGTAGCCTATAATATTATTACACTCCAGAAATACATCCAGTCCCCTCTTGAATTCCTTTATTGTACTCACCATCACCACCTACTCAGGAAGAGAGTTCCATAGTCTCGCTGCTCTTACCGTGAAGAATCCTTTTCTATGTTTGTGTACAAACCTTCTTTCCTCCAGACACAGAGGATGTCCCCTCGTCACAGTCACAGTCCGGGGGATAAATAAATGATGAGACAGATCTCTGTACTGACCTCTGATATATTTATACATAGTTATTAGATCTCCCGTCAGTCGTCTTTTTTTTTAAGCAAATAACCCCAATTTTGATAATCTTTCAGGGTACTGTAATTGCCACATTCGAGTTATTACTTTAGCTGCCCTACTCTGACCCCTCTCCAGCTATGCTATGTCTGCCGTGTTCACAGGAGCCCAGAACTGTATACAGTACTCCATGTGTGGTCTGACTAGCGATTTGTAAAGTGGTAGGACTATGTTCTCATCACGGGCGTCTATGCCCCTTTTGATGCAACCCATTATCTTATTGCTCTTAGCAGCACCTGCCTGACATTGGTTTTTGCAGCTTAGTTTGCTGTTTATTAAAATTCCTAGATCCTTTTCCATATCAGTGTTACTGAGTGTTTTGCCATTTAGTATTTATGGGTGACTTGCATTATTCCTTACCATGTGCATAACTTTACATTTGTCAGTTTTAGACCTCATCTGCCACTTATGTGCCCAAGCCTCCAATCTATCCAGTTCCCCCTTTAGCAGTATGTTGTCCTCTTCAGTGTTAATTACTTTACACAGTTTAGTGTCATCAGCAAAAATTCATATTTTACTATGCAAGCCTTCTACAAGATCATTAATAAATATATAGAAAAGAAGTACTGAGCCCTGAGATACCCCACTAGTGACAGTGACCCAATCTGAGTGTGTACCGTTAATAACCACCCTCTGTTATCTGTCACTCAGCCAGTTACTTACCCACTTACAGACATTTTCTCCCAGTCCGAGCATCCTTATTTTATATACTAACCTTTTATGTGGTACAGTGTCAAATGCTTTAGAGAAGTCCAGATATATAACATCCATTGATTTGCCACTATCAAGTCTAGAACTTACCTCCTCATAGAAACTCATTAAATTCGTTTGGCATGACCGATCCCTCATGATTCTGAAGTCATGCTGATATGGCGTTATTTGCTTATTTCCATTGAGATCCTCTAAGATAGCATCTCTCAGAAAACTTTAAAACAGTTTCCCCACAACAGATGTTAAACTTACCGGCCTATAGTTTCCGGGCTCTGTTTTTGGACCCTTTTTGAACATTGGCACCACATTTGCTATGTGCCAATCCTGTGGAACATTCCCTGTCAGTATAGAGTCCACAAATATCAGAAATAAGGGTCTGGCTATGACATTACTTAATTCTCTTAGTATACGGGGGTGTATGCCATCCGGTGCCGGCGATTTGTCTATTTTAATCTTTTTAAGTCGCTGTTGTACTTCTTCTTGGGTCAGACAGGACACTTTTAATGGGGGATTTATTTTTAAATTCAGCATTTTATCTGACAGTTTATTTTCCCTCAGTGAATACATTTAAAAAAAAAATATTTAACAGCTTTGCTTTCTCCTCGTCGCTCTCTGCAACTCCCCCTTCATTACTCTTTAAAGTGCCGACACCTTCAGATTTATACTTTTTATCATTTATATAATTGAAGAAAATTTAAGGGTTAGTTTTACTCTCTTTGGCAATTAATCTCTCCGTCTCTAGTTTGTCCGCTTTTATTTGTTTTTTACATGTTCTTTTTTTTTCTTATAGTTTTTCAGTGCTTCCTCGCTACCCTCCTGTTTTAGTAATTTATATGCTTTCTTTACATTTCTGTTTATCCAACAATAATAATTCAATATGATAATAATACCAACAATAATACAAACACAAACCATAATAATAACAGAACAGAATGTCATTGCAGAAAAATTTACAGCTGACAACGCTGGCGGCAGAGTATGTAGTTCCTTAGGCAACCCAGGAGGGGAGATGAGGGGAACACACAGCAGTTCCAACAGAGGCAGGACATCCCGCTCCAAGGCCTGGAACAGTTTCATGACACCCCGCCAGCACGCTCACCCTGATGGACGGACTAGTGTCACAAGGCGTGAAAAATTGTTGAAGATGGTAAAGGAGTACATAGATTACCGTGTCAGCATCCTCAGTCACCGCGCTGTGCCTTACAACTTCTGGGTGTCCAAACAGGACACGTGAAATGAACTGACACTCAACAGCTATAGCAAAATGATAAGGAACATGGAAGATATTCTATATTGGACTATAGTATTCAGGGTAAATGACCATGTGGGCACTTTGCGAGTGGATTTTGGGTTGCAGTTTCAGCACTCAGTCTCTAAAAGGTTCACCATCGACATCAGTGTTTTAAAGGGTTAGCGCACCTGCAGGCTCTCAGCTACATTATTTTACTCAGTTTCATTGCGCCCAGGGCCACGGCCTCTGCATGCACCATCAGCATCACGGCCACTTGCACGTATTCTTAATAGTAAATGTTATATGTGCTTAAAACTATGTCACACATACAGTATCGTAGAATGTGTAAGCACCAATAAATTAAAATTGGTTTTTGGGATGAGCACACTTTACACAGGAGATGTACGCAACCCTGAAAATGTCACAGAGTAGCATACACCATCTTCGTATTTAGATCAGTATATGTCAGTGATATGTATGAAATCAAACACACTAGATCTTGCCCAAATAATGTAAATTTCCCCAAAATACACAGTCTTCAACTCTGGTGCAGTATTTGACACAGAGGTACACGCTGTGGACAATAGGTGTTGCACAAATAATGTAAATTCTTTCCAAAATACACAGGTTTTACCTGTGGTACAGTATTCAACGGAGAGGCACATGCTGTGGACACTAAATGTTGCAGAAATGATGTAAATTTCCCCAAAATATTCTGGTTTCACCTGTGGTACAGTATATGACACAGGGAGGCACACTCTGTGGACACTAGATTAGGCCCAGATTATTTAGATTTGTGCATCAGACACTCTTTTCGGATGATGGACAGTATATGTCCCATAAAACTATAGAATATGGACACTATTAGACCCAGATTAATGCACTGGAGACACTGTTTGCAGATTTGACTATGGCCACTCACTAGATGTGAGGCAGATTATTAAAGACACAGTCTGCAGTTGATGTACACGATATGTCACTAAGGGTCCATTCACACGTCCGTGGTGTGTTGCGGATCTGGGCAAGAATAGGACTTGTTCTATCTTTTGCGGAGCCGCAGACCGGAAGTTCAGGGCCGTGCTCCGCAAATACGGAAGCGGAGAGCACATAACGTGCTCTTCGCTTCATGTCCGGCCACATAAAGAACTAATGGGTCCGCACCCGTTCCGCAGAATTGCAGAACGGATGCGGACCAATTTGCGGACGTGTTAATGGGGCTTAATAGGTACAAAATAAAAATATCTTGCTGCTGTGAAACACACCCAGTAGTCATTAAAAGGCATTTTGGGGGCTTTGAAAAGCTTTTGTTATTAAATACAGCAAATTTCTCTCCCTGCACTATCTGTCCCTTCCTTAGCACGGATGTCCCTGACACTGCTGTTAAATATATTGTTGATCTAAAACACACACACACAAAGTAGTCCTTAAGTGGACTTTTGGTCCTTTGAAAAGCTTTCTGTAACTAAAATTGCTGAAATTCACTTCCTGCTCTGTCTTTCCCTTTCTATCTGATGCTCTCCCTGACTACGTCAGAGCCAAACATGCATCATCTGGTGCTATATAACCACCAATGACGCGTTCTAGCCAGTCAATCACTGTAATGCCAGCAGCTAACATGGCTACTGGCATTACAGTGATGGCAGTACTTACCTGCACCTTCATTGGCTGCTTAAAACCCGCGAAATGTGCGGGGCAGAGACTCAAGCATTCCGCTCGAGCACATGAGATATTCGGCCAATTACCGCCATGTAACGAGCATAGCGATGTCCGAGACGAACCGGTACTCAGCTGAGCATGCTCGCTCATCACTAATTACAATCCAAGAGACATCTTATAAAATTGTGAGCAGGTGGTACAAAACACCAGTGGTGCTACATGCTATGAATGAACTTATACCCTCCTCTTGCAGGAGATGCAATTCTGACACAGGCTCATATGTTCACATATGGTGGAAATGCCCGCTGATTGTTCCATCCCGCTGATGAAGTGGAAAAAATATTACAGAAAGTATGCGTAGGACCCCCTAAGAATACTCCACTCTTGTTATTCTTAAACATCATCCCTGATTCTCAAACCAAATATAACACTACTCTATGGAAACATATGGTGTTAACAGCGAAAAGCATGATCCCTCTTTACTGGAAACGAATGGTGACCCCACCCCTGTCTCACTGGCTTAACAAACAAAAACAAGTGGGCAGCCTAGAGGAGATGTGCGTTTTCACACATAAGGCTATGACCAAGTACAACAAAATATGGGAACCTTGGTGGAGCTTTCCTAGCAAGCCAGAGACACGTCAACTCATACTTGAATGATATAGATGCTTTGCATCTCCTCTCCCCTGAAGGGATCTTCCCGCGCATTCAAACGCCAAATGTTAAAATATTAAGGTTCTGATATTCTTCATTTATTCTACCCACTTATACATTTTGTTAATTAGAGGTAAGCCCTATAAATTGCTCAAAGCAAAGGGCTGTTTATTGAGCACAAATTAGTTTACTCCAATAATGCTGTTACCAGCCTGGTTGTGATATTGAATAATAATACCTGTAATTAAATGTTATTTCTTTGTTACAAACAATGAAAATTGTAAATATATATATATATATATATATATATATATATATATACACATAAATAAAGAATTTAAAATAAAAATAATAATAATTATAAATAATAATTTATAATAAAAAATATCACATGTACATGTATGTACACTAATGCCAGAAGCCTGACTAACAAAACTGGGGAACTGGAATTAGTGATGTGTGAGGAGGACTATGATATAGTGGGAATAACTGAGACATGGCTGGATGATAGCTATGACTGGGCAGTTAATGTACAGGGTTACAATCTGTTTAGAAAGGATCATAAAAACCGGAGAGGGGGAGGGGTCTGCCTTTATGTAAAGTCCTATCTAAAGCCCACAGTCCGAGCGTATATAAGTGAGGGACATGAACATGTGGAGTCACTGTGGGTAAAGATACATGGAGCCAAAAACAATAATAAATTACTAATAGGAGTTTACTATAAACCACCTAATATACCAGAGTCCACATAAAATCTATTAATAAATGAGATAGACAAGGCCGCAAATCATAATGAGGTGGTTATTATGGGGGACTTCAACTACCCAGATATAGACTGGGAAACTGAAAGCTGTACATCGCATAAAGGAAACAGGTTCTTGGCAATAACCAAAGACAATTACCTTTCCCAACTGGTTCAGGACCCGACTAGAGGGACAGCCATACTGGACTTACTATTAACCAATAGACCTGACAGAACAACAGATGCGCAAATTGGGGGACACCTGGGAAATAGTGACCATAAAGTAATAACCTTACAATTATCATTCAAAAGAGCATTTCTACAGGGAGGAACAAAAATGCCAAACTTCAAAAAAGCTAAATTTAGCCAACTAAGCAAGGCCATAGGCCTAACTAACTGGGACAAAGTCCTCAAAAACAAAAATATAGCCACAAAATGGGATATCTTTAAAAGCATCCTAAATTCTCTCTCTCAGAGGTACGTACCGTATGGAAATAAAAGGTTAAGTAACAAAAAGAAACCAATGTGGATAAATAGAAATGTAAAGAAAGCAATAAATGATAAAAAGAAAGCATATAAATCACTAAAACAGGAGGGTAGCGAGGAAGCACTGAAAAACAATAAGGAAAAAAATAGAACATGTAAAAAACAAATAAAAGCGGCCAAACTAGAGACAGAGAGATTAATTGCCAAAGAGAGTAAACTAACCCTAACATTTTCTTCAATTCTATAAATGTTAAAAAGTAAAAATCTGAAGGTGTCGGCACTTTAAAGAGTAATGAAGGGGGAGTTGCAGAGAGCGACGAGGAGAAAGCAAAGCTGTTAAATATTTTTTTCTCCAATGTATTCACTGAGGGAAAATAAACTGTCAGATGAAATGCTGAATTTAAAAATAAATCACCCATTAAAAGTGTCCTGTCTGACCCAAGAAGAAGTACAACAGTGACTAAAAAAGATTAAAATAGACAAATTGCCGGGACCGGATGGCATACACCCCCGTATACTAAGAGAATTAAGTCATAGCCAGACCCTTATTTCTGATATTTGTGGACTCTATACTGACAGGGAATGTTCCACAGGATTGGCACATAACAAATGTGGTGCCAATGTTCAAAAAGGGTCCAAAAACAGAGCCCGGAAACTATAGGCCGGTAAGTTTAACATCTGTTGCGGGGAAACTGTTTTAAGGTTTTCTGAGAGATGCTATCTTAGAGGATCTCAATGGAAATAAGCAAATAACGCCATATCAGCATGACTTCAGAATCATGAGGGATCGGTCATGCCAAACGAATTTAATGAGTTTCTATGAGGAGGTAAGTTCTAGACTTGATAGTGGCAAATCAATGGTTGTCGTATATATGGATTTCTCCAAAGCATTTTACACTGTAACACTCAGATTGGGTCACTGTCACTAGTGGGGTATCTCAGGGCTCAGTACTTCTTTTCAATATATTTATTAATGATCTTGTAGAACGCTTGCATAGTAAAATATGAATTTTTGCTGATGACACTAAACTGTGTAAAGTAATTAACACTGAAGAGGACAACATACTGCTACAGGGGGAACTGGATAGATTGGAGGCTTGGGCAGATAAGTGGCAGATGAGGTCTAACACTGACAAATGTAAAGTTATGCACATGGGAAGGAATAATGCAAGTCACCCGTAAATACTAAATGGCAAAACACTCAGTAACACTGATATGGAAAAGGATCTAGGAATTTTAATAAACAGCAAACTAAGCTGCAAAAACCAATGTCAGGCAGGTGCTGCTAAGAGCAATAAGATAATGGGTTGCATCAAAAGGGGCATAGACGCCCGTGATGAGAACATAGTCCTACCACTTTACAAATCACTAGTCAGACCACACATGGAGTACTGTATACAGTTCTGGGCTCCTGTGAACAAGGCAGACATAGCAGAGCTGGAGAGGGTTCAGAGGAGGGCAACTAAAGTAATAACTGGAATGGGGCAATTACAGTACCCTGAAAGATTATCAAAATTAGGGTTATTTAGCTTAGAAAAAACATGACTGAGGGGAGATCTAATAACTATGTATAAATATATCATGGGTCAGTACAGAGATTTCTCCCATCATCTATTTATCCCCAGGTTTTTGACTGTGATGAGGGAACATCCTCTGTGTCTGGAGGAAAGAAGGTTTGTACACAAACATAGGAGAGGATTCTTTACGGTAAGAGCAGTAAGACTATGGAACTCTCTGCCTGAGGAGGGGGTGATGGTGAGTACAATAAAGGAATTCAAGAGGGGCCTGGATGTATTTCTGGAGTGTAATAATATTACAGGCTATAGCTAATAGAGATGGGTCGTTGATCCAGGGAGTACTTCTGATTGCCTGAATGGAGTCGGAAAGGAAATTTTTTACTCCCCTTAAGTGGGGAAAATTGGCTTCTACCTCACAGGTTTTTTTTTACCTTCCTCTGGATCAGCTAGCAGGATGACAGGCCGAACTGGATTGACAGATGTCTTTTTTCGGCCTTATGTACTATGTTACTATGTTACATGGGGGACGTGGCCGGATGCTGAGCAGGACGGCTGTGTGGGAATCTTCCCCGCCACTAGCCTACTCTAAAAGCGGCTCAAAGCAGAGAAAGAAGATGGCTAACTTAGCTATTTGGCTCCTACATAGCTTGCTAAACACCCACAGCCTGCGGAGATGGTGAAAGGGAGGCAGAAAAAGGCAGAACCCACAAAGATGAAGTCCTGTTTTCAGCCGGCGAGCAATTACCAAGATGTCGCCCACACCACCCAGAGAGAGGATGATGCAGCTACTGAAGAAAGATTGCTACATGCCTCATCGTTCACAAGTGCAGCGAATCCTGATTACCAGATGCCAAAAGGCTCATCTAGATCCTGCACACCATCCCTTAACAAGGTAAGTCTAATCCCCTAACACAGCCACAGACAGGCCCAACAACCGAAAGCAGCTAGCAATTAGCAAACAGTGCCATGTTACAAGAGCTACACAGCTCTATTCATGCTGACTTTCAAACAACAGTACAAAATATCTATAAAGAAATAAAAGACATAGCGGATAGAACGGACCATTTAGAGGGTAAAATGGACGAATTTCCCAATGCTCACAACTCACTAGTGGATGCGCAAAATGAGTTGCATGATGACATGGGGGCAGTTAAGCTTAAACTGGTGGATCCTGGAAATAATATGATTTCTGGGGGTTCCTGAAACAGTACAAACTGAACAATTAAGGCTACTTTCACACATGCGTTCGTGTGATCCGGCAGGCAGTTCCGGATTCCCCTGCCTTTTGCGTAAGCCACGCGCCGTGACATCTCACGGAGGCACTTGGGTGAGTTCCCACACTTTTTTCCCAGGACTTAACCCCTGGTTGCGGGCCTGTGAAGGTGTGTCCCACCTTCTCCCTTTTGCCACGCCACTGGCTCTTCTAGCCTGTTGCGGTGCTGCAGATCCCTCCACCTCTGTACTGCTCTCCTTGCTCAGCTTTCCACCTTCCCAGGTTGGGTCACTGACTTCATCATATACCACCTCCTCTTCCACTTTCTCACTCTGCTCATCCTCCTGACTTGTTGACCTAAACACAACCTCAGTGATTGACAACTGTGTCTCATCTTCTTAATCAACCTCTTGAGACAATAATTGCCTTTGACTTATTGGCAACTGTGTCTCATCATCATCCACCTCATTAAACACTACTTACCTTCCCCACTATCATCTTCTTGTGACTGTAGATGCTCAAGAGGTAAGGAATCTGGGCACAACATCTCATGTCCCTCTTCAAGCTTGCTTGGCGTTAGGGCCAAATCAAGTAATGGTGATGAAAAGAGGTAATGTAAATATCCGAGTGTGGGATCACTTTTTTGGTCAGACTCTCCATGGTGGGAAGAAGGAGGATCAGGGTGAGGATTGTGTTGACCAGACTCTGGGCTACTGAGACTGGATTTGGTGAAAGACAGGGTGGTGCTTAAACAACAGAAAGCATTATCTGCTGCAATCCAACCGACCACCTGGTTGAACTGGTCTGACTTCAAGAGTGGTGTTCTGCGCCACCCTGCAAACTGGGACATGAAGCTGGGTATTATGGATGATTGTTTTTCTTGTGCTCTGGCAGCCGTGGATTTCAACATCCCCTTTAGCACCAGCTTGAAAAAGGGCGCCAACTATGGGCCGAAACATTGCAAAGCAATAAATGTAACAAGCCATTGCTGAATAAATAATGATTCAAACATTCTATCAGCTTTAGTGTACTGTCTCTAAAACGTATTTGGAATTGATTGACTAAACCTCTAAGGTGGAAGAAGTCATCCAGGGACGTGCACCCATAAAAGACGTTGTGAGACGTGTGCTGAGGTCCTATTTTGAATAAAAGCTACTATATCCACCTTGTACAGACCACGTGACACCGTCTTTGGCTGATCAGCAATAATTCCCGATGTCGCTCCTGAATATTCAACGAGACACCAGTGGAACATTTTTATCCGCACGCCGTGGATTTCAACATCCCGTTTAGCACCAGCTTGGAAAAGGTGAATAAATAAAGATTCAAAAATTCTATCAGCTTTGGTGTGCTGTCTATAAAATGTATTTGGAATTAGCAGGCACAGTTTCAACGCACTAAGGGCCACGGCCTCTGCGTGCACCATCAACATCATGGCCACTTCCCCCGTCCCCCGTCCCTTACTGCTTGCCTTATTCATTTTAAATGTTATATATGCTAATAAAAACTTACAGGGAATCTATGGAAAAAGTACACTGTATGTCACAGATACATTTTTTAACCGCACACGGTACTCTGGAGATGTGGCACTGGTAATGTCACTGTCAGAAGCAGACACCATCTATTGACAAAGTACACTGTATGTCACAGATACATTTTTTAGATGCACATGTTACACTTTAGATGTTGCACTGGTAATGTCACTGTCAGAAGCGGACACAACCTATTGAAAAAGTACACTGTATATCACTGATAATTTTTTTCAACTCACATGTTACACTGCAGATGTTGCCCTTCTAATGTCACTGTCCGCAGTGGATATTGTCTATAAAAAAAGTTCACTGAATGTCACAGATAACTTTTTGGGATGCACACACTTTTCACAGGAGATGTGGCACAGATAATTTAACTATTCGGAGCAGATACTGTCTATGGAAAAAGTACACTTGATGTCACAGATATTTTTTGGGATGCGCACACTTTACACAGCAGATGTGGCGCAGATAATTTAACTGTCCGCAGCAGCCTATTAGACGCTATTTAGCGCAAGAGGCACAAAAAAATATATTGCTGCTACAACACACAATAGTCCTGTAACGTTTTAGCAATTTAGCGCAGGTTGCGCTAAAAATATATATTGCTGCTCTCACACACGATAGTAGTCCTCAAAAGGTCTCTGGGTCTCTGAAAAGTTTTTCTAATAAAAATAGTCCAATATCACATTGTCTGTCCCTTCCTATGTACAGTAATTGTTTTTTGTAGTTGGTCTCCCTGAGATCAGCTATTGTTGTGTTTGAGTATGTACAGTAGAGACGTCCCGAACTATTCGCTGGCGAACAGTTCCCGGCGAACATCGCATGTTCACGTTCGCCATGGCGGGCGAACATATGCGATGTTCGATTTGACCCCTATACGTTATCATTGAGCAAACTTTGACCCTGTACCTCAAAGTCAGCACACACATTCCAGCCAATCAGCATACCTTCCCTCCCAGACCCTCCCACCTCCTATCAAAAAAGAAGGACAGCATCCATCTTAGATTAATTTTGAAGCTGCAGTGTTAGTTAGAGCAGGGAGAGTGCAGCTGCTGCTGAATTAATATGGGGATCTAGGGAAAGCATTAGCTACCAGTGTTCTGTGTCCACTCCACTCCTCAAAGACTCATCGGCCTCTTTCACACGAGCGTGTCCGGATTAGGCCCCATTCACATGTCCATAGAGTGTTGGGGATTTGCAAATTGCGGATCCGCAGCATACCATGCCGGCACTCCCTATAGAGATGCCTATTCTTGTCTGCAGACTGCAGACAAGAATAGGACATGCTCTATCTTTTGTGGAGCCACGGCCGGATGTTTCGGGGCTGAAACCCAGAAGTTCGGGGCCACGGCTCTGCAAATGCGGAAGCGGAGAGCACATAGTATGCTCTCCGCATCACATCCGGCCCTATTCACAATGAATGGGTCGGCATCCATTCAGCAGAATTGCTAAATGGATGTGGACAAAAATTGCGGATGTGTGAATGGGGCCTCAGGTCTGGATGCGTTGCGGATGCGTTCAGTGAAAACTGTGCGATTTCACAGGCAAATCCATTAAGTTTTGCCTGCGATTGCGTTCAGTTGTTCTGTGTTTTCTGCTTGGGTGCAATGCGTTTTGATGCGTTTTTCACGCGCGTGATAAAAAACTGAAGGTTTACAAACAACATCTCCTAGGAGCCATCAGTGAAAAACGCTAGGGCTAGGGCTGCGTGAAAAACGCAGAATATAGAACATGCTGCAATTTTCACGCAATGCACAAGTGATGCGTGAAAAAAAAACGCTCATGTAAACAGACCCATTGAAATGAATGGATCAGGATTCAGTGCGGATGCTATGCGTTCATGTCACGCATTGCACCCGTGTGGAAAACTCTCTTGAGTGAAAGGAGCCATCTGCTGTAAGGACAGCATCCTGACAGCACCCCAAAAAGCCCTTTTTAGGGCTGGTACATCAGTATTCTTTATTTTTTATTTTTTATATATATATATATTGCAGTTGCCTGCCCGTGAGTGAGAGGCCGCAGACCCACAGACTGTACTGTGTGCACACCACTCATATAGGGTGTCACAGTACATTGCACGGCGCACGCGCAGTGACCTAGAATTCAAATGAAGTGGACCGAGCATGGGTCTTTTTTCATGTCCCCGGTTCCAAAAATCTATTCACTACACCGGCCCTGGCCCTGGCCCTGATAGGGACAAAACAGAGATTAAACTAATAGGAATAGTACTTATTTAACACTAGTTGCATTGGTGGCAAATTCCATTCATCTCCCCTTGAAGGGATTCAATTCAATACACGTCCCCTGATTGGGGACTTAAAGATTAAAATGGTAAGAATGGTAGTTAACACTATTTGTATTGGTGGCACAGTATATTGCGCGGCGCACGAGCAGTGCCCCAAATTGAAAGTAAGAGGACCGACCAATCATCTTTTTCCATCTCCCGCTTCCTAAAATCTATTCGATACACTTCCCCTGATAGGGGATCTAACAGGGATTAAAGTGATAGGAATAGTACTACTTAACACACCACTCATATAGGGTGGCGCAGTACATTGCACTGCACACGCGCAGTGCCCCAAATTGGAAGGAAGAGGACCGACCAACCATCTTTTTCCATCCCCCGGTTCCTAAAATCTATTACATACACCGGCCCCTGATAGGGTACAAAACAAAGATTAAACTGGTAAGAACAGATTTTTTTAATAAAAAAAAAGAGGACAGCCTCTGCGGAGCTGGGTATTTTTTAGTTAGTGAACGCTCATGCACAATGGCTGTAGGCTTGTGCGTCCTTTTGACAAACCTGGTCAGTCAAACCCAAGGCAACATCATCGACCTCATCCCATATGCGTTTTTTCTGGAGCGTGCCCTGTGAAAAGTGCTGGATCAGGCCGTAGATGAGCATGAAGAAGAGTTGTGGTCACTTTCACCACCAGAAGCAGCCTTGTCAACGCCGATTGCTGGACCTGCGGCAACACAGAGAGAGGAGTCTGAAGAAGAGGAGTCAAAGGAGGAAGGTGGCTTTGAGGAGGTGGAAGACTAACCACAGCAGGCATCCCAGGGGGCTTGCTGTCACTTTTCGGAGACCCTTGGTGTTGTACGTGGCTGGGTGGAGGAAGAGACCTTCAATGATGTCAGTGAGGAGAAGGAATGGGACATGGCTAGCTTGGTATCCAACCTTGTGCAAATGGGGAGTTTGCGGTTGTGCAAATGGACTGTTTGCGGTTGTTTGCGGTTAAACGGGGAGTTTGGTCTGTCAGAGTTTGGTCTGTCACTGTGAAGCGGGCATAACCCTTACACTACCTGATCGATACAACATCATATCTGATCGTATACACACACTGGATGTTTTAAAGCACGTTATTCCAAACAATTTAGGAATGTTAGATGATTTATGCCCTTTATGGATTAAAACCCGACTCTGCGTCAACTAAGTAATTTTCCATGGGAGTTTTGCCATGGATCCCCCTCCGGCATGCCACAGTCCAGGTGTTAATCCCCTTGAAACAACTTTTCCATCACTATTGTGGCCAGAAAGAGTCCCTGTGGGTTTTAAAATTCGGGTCTATTGAAGTTTATGGCGGTTCGAGAGCATTTGCGGAAGTTCGCGTTTGCCGTTCGCGAATGGAAAATTTTATATTTGCAACATCAATAATGCACAGCTCTCCTTGAGCAGCCACTTACTGTAATGCCGTTTATTGGCTGCGTAGCAGCAAAGCAACATGCAGGGAGGAGACTCAAGCATTGCGCTCGAGCACACGTGGTATTCGGTCAGATTCTGCCATATGCTGAGCATAGCGATGCTCAAGCCGAACTAGTGTTCGGCTGAGAATGCTCCGTCAATAATAGTGATCTCATTGAGCCTGTTTTCAGTATCCGCGTTTTATCCTTGCTGTACTGAAGGAGCAATGTCCCTTTGTGGACCGCCCCTTTGTTCTGACAGCATGGGGCTGGTACGTTGGGCTAGTGTACTCAGCGCACACTCCGGTACTGACCTGTGTGCTGGGAGGAGCAGCTTCCACTGACACAATGGAAGATGGAGTTATACCATTAAAAAGCCGTGATTTTGTCGGCAGCCTTATGGCCATCTTAGCACGGGAGCGCTGCCCCTGTGTGAGAGGGGTAGCATATTTTCACTGCTCATATTTCTGTTAAGTTTGCTCTAAATACAGGGTTCCAGGGTTGGCTCCTGATGAGGCAACATTGGGTGGAGAAATGTTAAGAGCCTGATATACCTTTGACATGTAGTAACTTAGAGCATGGCAAGCTAATTTCTTTTAGTTAGCAGTTGCAACATTGTGTTCATGAGTGACTGTACAGTCTGCTTCCCAGCTGTAATACCCCAGCGTTGGTGGTAAGGCAGCACATATCCATAATCACTATTTTTGGGTGAGGTGGATACATTGTGTGTACTATTTGTAGCAGTCTACTCATGATTTAGTCTGGCAGCAACCTGGTTTGTTTTATCTTCAGCCACGGGTGACTGCCAGTAACAAGCACATTTTACTTTCAGTTCTTAAATGAGGGACAGACCTTTATTTTTTTTTTTAGGTCATACATGTTAGTTCCTGTGAACTGCATTTGTGTGTTTGATCGATTTAGTACTCCTTTGGTATCTTTCTTTTAAGGATTATCTTTCAATAAAAGTTATTTGTTTTGCGTTTTTTTTTAATCATTTCTAGTTGCATTATTAGTCAATTAATGTAGTGGTGCGTAGGGTTAAAATGTGACACTTATATAGTATACTGATACAATATACTGTATATCAGACCACATATCCTATCACAGTAAGACTTAGGTGGAGTTGATATGTTTCTTGGCTTAATCAGGATAACTGGCATAGAGTTTATAAAAGTATAAGCATTTGCTGGAGTTAATTATATTTTGGTGGAATTTAATTTTGAGCATTGACTATATGTTTCCTCCGCAAAAATGGGCAAGATGTATAGAAAGCAAAATTCCGGTTGTCCTCGCGGTGATCACGACTTTGCTGATTTTGTGCATCTATCCTAGGTCTGTACATATGTCAGAAAGTTTTGACAGGGGGAATATGATACAATTGAGAACAGGCTTTGAGTTTCCTTGCACTTCAACATCCAAGTGGCCATTCTCAATGATCTTGTGAGCTCTTCCTGTTCAACTCATAAATTAAAATGTATTACTAAAGTACTTTTATTGGCTAGTGTGATCATTGCACACGGTTAGATGGCTAGGGATCCACCTAGTGTTCACAATAAGTAAAGATCTATGAAAAAAATGTAATATCAACTACAGAGTAATTTTGAAAACTGGCTCAAAATATGGTTCCAAATGGAGCAATTTTTCTATGATTAAAAGTTACACAGTTCAATGCATTTTACATGGAAAATTTAACAGTTTAATTCAACACATTTTGCTAAGTTAATATAACAGTTTAATTCAATAGATTGTAATGCATTAATATACCACTTTCATTCAACACATAGCCTCGAACTGTCATTGTTGTTGTTTAATCGGTCTCATAATAAAATGTCTGGTAAATGACAGAGTGGATAATAGAAGAAGAATAACAAAAGGAAATGTGCAAGGACAAAATAAGGGGGGTGGGCATAACAAAGGGAGGGAATTGGAAGTGGAAGTTTGGGTCGGTTTTTAAGAAGCATCCCATACATCCCAAGTAGCCTGAAATGTTTCAATAGTATTATAAAGTACTCTAGGAAATGAACATCTCACATTCTAGATAAAAGTACTGATCTAGTTGGGGGAGAAAGCTGCTTCCAGAATTTGGCTGTAAACGATTTGGCTGCCATATGCACATAGAAAATTAAACAGTATGGAAGAACACCAATCCAGAGGGTGGTATATTCAGTGGGTAGGCCATAGGGTCCAATGGAATTGAAGACAGAAGAAGAGATTAAGCTATAGCTTGTACTGTACTTCAATCCAAAGTATAGTTATAAGAGGGAAAGTTTAAATCATATGATATAAGGATCACAGAGTCTTCTGGCGGAACCAGCACTTGGATAGATTTAGAGAGTGAAGAAAAGCAGGGTTGTGGGGTTGGTTTATCAAAGCATTAGTAACTTACAATGAGTTTCTAGGTAAGCTGTACAAATTGAAGATTGAGCTGTTCTGGTCCAAATAACCTTTCAGGACCTATGACGAATATGGGCTCCTAAGGTGTCTGCCCACTTGTCGATTTATCTGTGTTGAGGTACTTCATCATTATATAAAGAAGAAAAAATACAATAGATGAGAGAAATGAAGCCCTTCATTGATGTGCCTAATCAACAGAGGAGCTTAAACAAAGTAGGCATTGATGCCCTAGGAGCCCAAAGGTCATGAAGTGATTCATCTGGTGATAATGAAAATGTTTGGCATCAGGAGATGAAAAATCTGTAGTTGATCAAAAGGATATATCTAAAGAGTGGAGGCAACCACGACGTCTGCAAGCTGAAAGGGACCCACTGACAACCAAGCCAGCACCATAGGAAAGTTAGACTGGAAGGGATTGACTGGTTGTATAAGAAAGCGATCATGGTAGATTGCAGAGAGGACAGAGAAAAACGTTTTTGACAGGAGTACAAAATATGTTTTGTAAAGCATATTGGATACAAGAGGGAGACCTTCATGGGTACAGGAGTGTGGCTCCAGAGTAGCGTATTAGAATGAACTAGGGCCATCCACAATTTCTCAACCAAAGTCCATTTAGTAAAGGCCTGGAGAGAAGCTGAGAATCGAAAACAACACAAATGGGTTGTCGAATAGTACTGTAAAATGTTAGGCACCGCCTCTATTGACCGTGGAGTACATCACTGACACTGACATTTGTCTTGCCAGATGAAATGAAATATATTGCGTTGTGAGAACTGCAAAACAGATAAGGGGATCTGAGTCTGGAGGGATTCAAATAGTACCATTTTTGTGGTAAGTACGACTTTTTGAGCACTGTTATTCAAGTTTTTTAAGGGAGGGAAGGTGAAAAAAAAAATTGGCAAATCATGTTTTTTTTTTTCTGTTACAGCATTCACCGCAGAGGAATTTGTAAAAATATTTTTATATTACAGGCAATTTCAGATGAAGCAATACCTAATATGTTTATTTTTTTTATTGTTAATATGTTTTAATATGTAAAATAGGGAAGGGGGGTGATTAAAACTATTTTAATGTTTTTTTATTCTTTTTTTTACTTTTTTATAAACTTTTTATTTAATAACTATTTGACCCCTCAGGGATCAAGAACCTGGGGTATTTTGATCCATTGTCCTATTCACCCTAAAAGAGATCTATTAGAGTGAAAAGGATTTTCACATGCTCCCGACTTTGCTGTGCTTTGTGCACACAGCAGCAGGGAGCTTACCATGCCGTCCAGGCTGCCACATTAATCAAACGGAGCCCTGCAATTTTACTGAGGGGTTCTGATCGGAAAGCAGAGGAAGCTGCATCCCTCTGCCTTGACTCAAAGGTGCCATGATCAGACTTGATTGTGGCATCTGAGGGGTTAAATGACGTTGTTTGTCGGGATCACTGTTCCCCTTCATTGCGGCCAGGTGCCTGCTGTGTGATCACGGTGGTTAAAGGGGTTAATCAAGACTAAATACAAAATTGCTTTTTGACTTATTTAGGTCGACCAAAGCAATAAATATTTTGGCTGTAAAAGTATACATAGCATTTAAAAATAGACTGCCACCTGCTCCAAATTCACACTATTTAAAGAGAACCTGTCCCCTCCCCTGACATGTCTGCTTTAGTAACTACTTGCATTCCCCATGTAATACCAATCCTGGAGTATCTATTGTTATTGCTCTATATTGTGTCATTCCTTTATTATTTCTACTAGAAGTTTGTGAATAGATTGCCAGCAGCTTACAGTAAATGTATAGATGAATGTTATCAGTTGGGGGGGGGGGGGGGCTGCGCAGCCTGGTACCAGGAACACTAATTGGACAGAATCAGACACAGCAGCTACTGGAAACACCATGCAGTACTTTTACTGCAGACTGCTGGCAATTTATTTGTAAACTTCTAGCAGGAATATTACAGGAATGGAACAGCATAGGGACATAAGAATAGATGCGGCCAGAAATTTTATTACATGGGGAATGCAAGCAGTTACTAAGACTGTCAGGAGAGGTAACAGGTCCTCTTTAACCAATCACTTGTAATACAGAGTCTATGGACCCATGCTTTAAAGTCTCCATGTCATGTAGTATGTATGAGAATCCTATTTTACATCATAGAGCAAATATGACATATTAGAGTGGCTATCAGTGCTGTGATGTAATACAGTGGCCGAGTTTGGGGTAGCCCCAATGCTACACAGGGTCCCATGGACACTGTCTAGGTGTCACCATGCATTGCTGCTCTCCGGAAGGTAAGATAAGGCATGGTGCACCTCAATGGGAAATCATTTTAGAGAGTCAGGGTCTGCAGTAAGCTAGGGTGCTTCTTTGTTGGAGGAATTCAGGTGCAAAACAATATAAGCGAGGCATAGGGCTGGCTTCTCAAGTCTCCTCCCTGGCAGAAGAAGGGTTTGATGCTGAGGAAAGGCCAGAGCTAGCTATCTCTCTCTCTCTTCAGAAGACTGGTACCCTGGTCCTAAGCTGGTGATCCAGCTTGGGACCACCAGAGGACACGGGCAGCTATGTAAGTGCACCAATCACCACACACTAACCCCCCCTGTCACTTATTAACCCCTTATTAACCCATGATCACCCCATATTAACTCGCTGATCACCCCCTGTCACCCCCAAGTCATTGATCACCCCCCTGTAAGGCTCCATTCAGACGTCCGTATGTGTTTTGCAGATCCGCAAAACACGGACACCAGCAATGTGCTTTCCGCATTTTGCGGATCCGCACATTGCCAGAACTATATAGAAAATGCCTTTTCTTGTCCGCAATTGCGGACAAGAATAGGACGTGTTCTATATTTTTGCGGACCTGGAAGTGCGGACCCGGAAGTGCGGATCCGCAATTCCGTATCCGAGCAGGACAATGTCCCCAAAATGTGGAACAGAATTGCGGACGCGTGAATGGGGCCTAAGGGTCCCTTATCACCGCCAGTAAGTTAGCTACTTGTTAGGTAGTTAGCGCCCAGCCCACTGCACCACAGTCACTGATTAGTCGCTGATTAGTGTGAATGGGGCATTACTTCGCAAGCACTCCCCTCTTTTTTTTTACATATTTTTTGGCAGAGGTTTTTTCATCCACATTGATCGATACGGATGAAGAAATCTGTGCCGTTCATATTTTCTTTCAGCCCAGAGGCTGAACGTAAAAAAAAAATCTCAATACCCGTATGCTCAATATAAGGAGAATAGCAGAAACTCCTAATGCTGGCCATACATGTAATGATTGTGGAGACCCTATAAATGCCAGGGCAGTACAAACACCCCACAAATGACCCCATTTCGGAAAGTAGACACCCCACGGTATTCGCTTAGGGGCATATTGAGTCCATGAAAGATTGAACTTTTTGTTACAAGTTAGCGGAAAAGGAGACTTTGTGAGAATAAACAAAAAAAATCAATTTCCGCTAACTTGTGCCAAAAAAAAATCTTCTATGAACTCGTCATGCCCCTCACGGAATACCTTGGGGTGTCTACTTTCTAAAATGGGGTCACTTGTGCGGTATTTATACTGCCCTGGCATTTTAGGGGCCCCTAAAGCGTGATAAGTCATTTGGAATCCAAATGCGTAAAAATGCCCTGTGAAATCCTAGAGGTACTCATTGGAATTCGAGCCCTTTTGCACATCTTGGCTGCAAAAAAGTGTCACTCATGTGGTATCGCCGTACTCAGGAGAAGTAGGGCAATGTGTGTTGGGGTGTATTTTTACATATACTCATGCTGGGTGAGAGAAATATCTCTGCAAATGACAACTTTTTACATTTTTTTATACAAAGTTGTCAATTTACAGAGATATTTCTCTCACCCAGCATGCGTATATGTAACAATACACCCCAAAACACATTGCCCTACTTCTTCTGAGTACGGCGATACCATATGTGTGCCACTTTTTTGCAGCCTAGGTGAATAAAGGGGCGTAAAGTCCAGTGAGTATCTTTAGGCTTTACAGGGCTACCCACAATTTAGCCCCGCCCAAAATACCATACAGTAAACACACCCCACAAATGACCCCATTTCGGAAAGTAGACACCCCAAGGCATTCACTGAGGGTAATAGTGAGTCTGTGGGAGATTTTTATTTTTTTTTGCCAGAAGTTAGCGGAAATGGAAACTTTATTATTTTTTTTCCTCAGAAAGTGTCATTTACTGCTAACTTGTGAAAAAAAAATTAAATGATACATGAACTCATCATGCCCCTCCGCGAATACTTTGGGGTGTCTTCTTTCTAAAATGGTGTCATTTGGGGGGTATTTATACTATCCTGGCATTCTATCACCTAAAGAAACATGACAGGTGCTCAAAAAGTCAGAGCTGCTTCAAAATGCGGAAATTCACTTTTTTGTACAATAATTTGCAAACGCTATAACTTTTACCCAAACCAATAAATATACACTTATTGGATTTTTTTTAATCAATGACATGTAGAACAATAAATTTCGATTAAAATTTATATAGAAATGTAGTTTTTAAAAAGAAAATTACAACAGAAAGTAAAAAATGTCATTTTTTGCAAAAATTTCGGTCATTTTTGATTAATAGCAAAATACCACCAAATGAAAGCTCTATTAGTGAGAAGAAAAGGAGGTAAAATTAATTTGGGTGCCAAGTTGCATGACCGAGCAATAAACTGTTAAAGTTGTGAAGTGCCAATTTGTAAAAAAAGGGCCTGGTCACTAGGGGGGTATAAACCTGTGGTCCTTAAGTGGTTAAACTCTATGGCAACTGTGAAAAAATTACCAGCTTCTCATTAAAAGTACTAACAGTCTCTCAGTACTCATTAACCCTTTCTACAGAGCCTTGCAAATACAGTGATAATGAATATCACATATACCCCATGAATAGGGTATATGTCACCACATACAAAATGTGGCTACACAGTATGGCCTCATGCACACGACCGTTGTTTGATTCCGTGTCCGTTCGTCCTGCACCGTTTGTCCTCCGCGTCCGTGGTCCATGATTCCAGTCCGTCAAAAAAATATAACCTGTCCTATTCTTGTCTGTGAAAAACGGTTCACGGACCCATTCAATTCAATGGGTCCGTGAAAAATGCGGATGGCCATCCGTGTGTCATCCGCGTTCCGTGTCCGTTTTTTTTTTTGCGGATCCCTTGGCAGGCACTTGGGAAACATTGTCAGCCTGTCTTTTGGTAAAATCTTTTGGGTCATGTCCGCTAAAAAAAACCGAAGACACACGGAAACACAACGGAAGGCAAAAACGGACACGGATCACTGAACAACGGAACCCCTTTTTGCGGACAGCATAAAAAAACGGTTGTGTGCATGAGGCCTATTAAACAGTGCAAGTTAACCTTTTCATGTGAAATAAAGTAAGAAGGTTATATCTTTGCATAGGGGAAATAGACAAATATCCACAAAAGTCCAAACATCAGGGTACACGAAGTATGACCATGATTGGCTAATTTTGGCCTTTATATTTTTATATATATATATATATATATATATATATATATATATATATATTAAAAATACTTCTAGCTGCTACAGTGATTACTGCACTTTGTTATTGGTACTAAATTGTCATTGTTACCATAATAAAATGATATGTGTTACATATTTTAGAACATTGATATTTTATTGCTGTAAAGCACAGCAAGTCTGATGATAAATTATCATATCATCATAATTCATTATGTAAATGTGCATAAGTGGAACTGAGTCAACCGTATAAATTTATACTGGGTTATTGCTGTTATATGTTTGGTTGGAAAATATTAAGCACAGAATTTAATGTTAATTTTTGAATTTGAAAGACATTAGATTGAATACATAATTGAATACATATTGTAACTCTTTAAAGGTACAAAGAAAATATTTAGCACAATTTTGGCAGCATGTACAGCCAGTGACGGAGCGTGGAGGGGCTGGAGGTGCGGTTGTCCTGGGCACCAAATTGCAGTGGACACCAGACAGCAGGCAGTTCAATGACGGCCACGGGAGCCTATTGCTCCCATCTCCTCCGTTCTGCCTCATGGGCCTCAGGCCACTAGTCCTGAAGCCTATAAGACAATAGAACAGTGAAAAAGATCATGAATACATCACCGTGGCCTCATGTGCCAGATCTCGTGAGAAGACGTGGTGACTAGTGATAATCAAGCACCAAAGTATTCGAGAGTTCTGGTGTTCGGCCCGAAATCATTGCTATATTTGTGTGCTCGGCCGAGCACCCGAGTATGATGGAAGTCAATGGGAGACAACCAGGCACCCCATGCTCTGAAGAGAGGAGGGTGCCTGGTCCATTGGAAAAAGGTCAGAAGGTGACAGAAACACCACCAAAATGGATCGGGAACAGCATGGGGACGATGTCTAGATGCATCATGGACACACAGGTCGCTGCTGGAAACCATGTTGTCCGAGTTGTACGCCACTTTTACAGACTCACAAAAATATGCACAACCCGCCCCCCCTCTCCACCAAAAAAGTACTCGCAAAAGGCACTCTGAAAAAGTCTGTATATAACATAAAGGAGGGCCTCATTCACACTATGGTTCAATTGTTCAGGTAGTGGGACTCCTACACTCAGAAAGCCTCTACACTAAGTTAAAGGGCTGCCAAAATTTACAAGGAACCGGCACTGCAATACACCATTTGTTGCACATAAAAGAGGTCATCATACAAACCCTTGAAAAAATATCATTGCCTGCTGGTGACTAAAATTTTCCGTTTGCGAACGGCGAACGCTGATTTACGCAGATGAACCGGGCGAACCACCATAGACTTCAATAGGCAGGCGAATTTTAAAACCCACAGGGACGCTTTCTGGCCACAATAGTGATGGAAAAGTTGTTTGAAGGGGACTAACACCTGGACTGTGGCATGCCGGAGGGGGATCCATGGCAAAACTCCCATGGAAAATTACATAGTGGACGCAGAGTCGGGTTTTAATCCATAAAGGGCATAAATCAACTAACATTCCTAAATTGTTTGGAATAACGTGCTTTAAAACATCTAGTGTGTGTATACGATCAGGTATGATGTTGTATCGATCAGGTAGTGTAAGGGTTATGCCCGTTTCACAGTGACAGACCAAACTCTGACAAACCAAACTCCCCGTTTAACGCACCGCAAACAACCGCAAAAAGTTGTCAACAGTTGACACACTCATGACAAAAATTTTATTCCTCTATGAATCAATCTTGGTGTATTGATAAATGTGCTCGTGCACAGATTCAGGAGATTGCAGGCGATGGCGGTTTTTCAAATCCTATGGTTGTGCTGATGTAGTTCAGAGACAGTTAAGTGACCCAGAAAGCAATGATTCTGCAGTGTGGGCCCATTGTTGGCCTAGTAGGCTTTATTGATCACCTTAGATGATCACAAAGAAAATTAATGTGTTTTTGTTTTTGCAGCCACAGTGCAGCACCAGTGGCCAGAAAAAAGTAGGCATGTACACATGCCTGAAAAACTAGGTATTGTTGCAGCCGCAACATTGGAAAAGTTGATGTTTTCCAATTTCCAGGCAGAAAGTGTACTAAAACATTGCGGCTTGAACACTAGTTAGTGGTGGAGAAGTCACGCAAGTCATCCGGCATGCAGAGATTAAATAAAACAGCGTGGGGACCATTTTTAGCCCAAGGCATCTCATCAGTTTTTTTTTTAGTCAAATGCATCCCCCACTTTCAGTCCCTTCGGGATCCATGTCTCATTCATCTTAATAAAGGTGAGGCGATCTAGACTTTTTTGACCTAGGCGACTTCTCTTCTCAATGACAATACCTCCTGCTGCGCTGAAGGTCCTTTCTGGCAGGACACTTGAAGCGGGGCAGGCCAGAAGTTCTATCTCAAATTGGGATAGCTCAGGACACAGGTCAAGCCTGCACACCCAGTAGTCAAGGGGTTCATCGCTCCTAAGAGTGTCGATATCTGCAGGGTGGACCCCGAAGGGCTGTGGCGATGCACAGGACTTAAAAAGCTCTGCATGTCCTCCATCAACAACACGTCTGTAAAGCGTCCTGTCCTTGCCGGCGTGGTTGTGTTAGTAGGAGGATTACTTTCACCTCTTCCCCTGTTAGATTCCCGTTGTGCTGTGACATCACCCTTATACGCTGTGTAAAGCATACTTTTTAACTTGTTTTGGAACTGCTGCATCCTTTCCGACTTTCGGTAATTTGGTAACATTTCTGCCACTTTCTGCTTATACCGGGGGTCTAGTAGCGTGGCCACCCAGTACAGATCGTTCTCCTTTATCCTTTTTATACGTGGGTCCCTCAACAGACATGACAGCATGAAAGACCCCATTTGAACAAGGTTGGATGCAGAGCTACTCATTTCCCGTTCCTCGTCCTCACTGATGTCATTGACGGTCTGTTCTTCCCCCCAGCCACGTACAACACCATGGGTCCCAGATAGGTGACAACAACGAGCACCCTGGGGTGCCTGCTGTGGTTGGTCTTCCTCCTCCTCAAAGCCACATTCCTCCACTGACTCCTCTTCCTCAGACTCCTCTTCCAGCATTGCCACAGGTCCAGCAAGCCAGGATAATAAGGCTGTTTCTGGTGGTGATGGTGACCACAACTCTTCCTCTTCACGCTCATCTACGGCCTGATCCAGCACTCTTCGCAGGGCACACTCCAGGAAGGAAACAAATGGGATGAGGTCGCTGATGGTGCCTTTGGTGCAACTGGCTAGGTTTGTCACCTCCACAAAAGGACGCATGAGCCTACAGGCAATGCGCATAAGTGCGCAGTAATGTGGTAAAAGAATACCCAGATCCGCAGGCTGTCCAAACACCCCGGTGATACAAATACTTATGTACTTAGTTGGAGATTCACGAGTGGATATTGTGGTCTACCAATTTACACTCTACAGCCTTAAAAAAAATACTTTAATAAGAGTGTGCCTTGTGAAAAATAAAGTAAAATATAACTTTTATTCCATATTCTTAAAAATGTGCATGGTCACTCTTACACTGAATAGGTATTCCCTGTATCAATAGGACAATTAGGGATAAGACCCCAAGACGGCGTGACAGTGTCGTATCTGGGATGTGGAATAGCCCCTGGGGAGCTGCAGTTGATGTGGAGCAAGACGCAGCAGCAGAAGAGGACTCAGCTGAGGAGGTTAGCGAAGAGGATGGAGTAGGAAGAGTAGAGGAGGTGGCAGCAGGCCTGCCTGCAAGTCGTGGCGGTGTCACCAACTCCGCTGCAGAGCCACGCATTCCATGCTTGGCAACCGTCAGCAGGTTTACCCAATGCGCAGTGTACGTGATATACCTGCCCTGACTGTGCTTTGCAGACCAGGTATTAGTGGTCAGATGAACCCTTGCCCCAACACTGTGTGCCAGACATGCCATGACTTCCTTTTCCACAATAGTGTACAGGTTGGGGATTGCCTTTGTGAAAAAAAAATTCGTCCGGGTACCTTCCACTGTGGTGTCCCAATAGCTACAAATTTTTTGAAGGCCTCAGACTCCACCAGCTTGTATGGTAAAATCTGGCGGGCTCAGAGTTCTGACAAGCCAGCTGGCAGAAGCCGGGCAAGGGGGTGACTCTGTGACATTGGCTTCTTACGCTCAAACATTTCCTTGACAGACTGTGACTGTGGGCAGATGAGTAGGAACTGCTGAAGGTGAGAGGTGGAGTGGCGGGTGGTTGAGAGGGGGCAAGGAGGACAGCAGTGGTTGACGTGGCTGAAGATGCTGGACCAGGAGGAGGATGGTGGCTTTGAGTTTGTGTGCTGCTTGTACTCATGTGTTGATCCTAAAGGCGTTTGTGATGTGAGATCATGTGCCTTCGCAAAGCAGTTCTACCTAGGTGGGTGTTGGACTGTTATCAGAGACAGACACACAAAAAAGAAATGCCACACTGCTGAGCTTTGCAATGACGGCATTCTGGTGGTGGCAACAAAATGTGTTGATTGGCGTGCTGTCTGGCGGACCCCAGGTGCCGATACATGCTGTCTGACTGTGCCACTAGCTCCTTGTGACAACCTCCCCCTGCTTCCAACTCGTCTCCTCCTCCTCTCTGTCTCACCATCTAAATTTTCCCCCTGTTCTTCTTCTCTTCGAGCGAGCACCCACGTGACATCCATAGACACATCGTCATCAACCGCTTCACTTGCATCTGACAACTCAGCAAAGGAAGCAGCAGCAGGTACAACATCATCATCATCACACCGTAAGGTCCATGTGTATAATGCTGCCTGACTGAGACATATCCCTGTTATCTACTTAATGGTTGCACATCACTCATTTCTTCCAACTGTAAATAACTCCTCTGACAGATAAATTGAAGCGGCTGTGGTGCTAGTGTTGGTGGTGGCGGCGGGCGGGCGAGTGGTAACTTGAGAGGTGCCCGAAGCTGGGCTGGAGGAGGATGGTGCTTCAAGGTTTCCGAGCAGAAGCTGTAGAAGATTGGGTGTCCTGTGTAAGCCAGTCAACTATGTTCTAAGAAGTTTTCGAGTTCAGGGTACGTGGTCTCTGAACACTGGGCCTTATTCTAGGGCCAAAGGAAATCACAGCACCACAACCACAATGGCCCCTGCGGGATGGCCTGACTCTACCTGTCATTTTTTTATAATTAGTGGTCCTATGCATGCAAGGTACTGTGACACCCTATATAAGTGGTGGGCAGTGGGCACAGTACAGTCAGTGGGCCTGACACTCACTGGCAAGGCAACTGAATTTTTATTACAGAGAAAAAATGAAATGACTTTTTTATCTGCAAGGTACTGTGCCACCCTATATGAGTGGTGGGCAGTGGGCACAGTACAGTCAGTGGGCTTGACACTCACTGGCGGGCAACTGCAATTATATTACAGAGGAAAAATTAAATGACTTTTTTATCTGCAAGGTACTGTGCCACTCGATTTGAGTGGTGGGCAGTGGGCACAGTACAGTCAGTGGGCTTGACACTCACTGGCAGGCAACTGCAATTATATTACAGAGGAAAAATGAAATGACTTTTTTATCTGCAAGGTACTCTGCCACCCTATATGAGTGGTGGGAAGTGGGCACAGTTCCATCAGTGGGCCTGACACTCACTGGCAGGCAACTGCAATTATTTTACACATAAAAAATGAAATTACTTTTTTATCTGCAAGGTACTGTGCCACCCTATATGAGTGGTGGACAGTGGGCACAGTGCAGTCAGTGGGCCTGACACTTATTGGCAGGCAACTTCAATTATATTACAGAGAAAAAATTAAATTACTTTTTTATCTGCAAGTTACTGTGCCACCCGATATGAGTGGTGGGCAGTGGGCACAGTACAGTCAGTGGGCCTGAGACTCATTGGCTGGCAACTGCAATTATATTACAGAGAAAAAATTAAATGACTTTTTTATCTACAAGGTACTGTGCCACCCGATATGAGTGGTGGGCACTGGCAGTCGACACAGTACAGTCAGTGGGCCTGACACTCACTGGCAGGCAACTGCAATTGTATTACAGAGGAAAAATTAAATGACTTTTTTATCTGCAAGGTACTGTGCCACCCTATATGAGTGGTGGGCACTAGCAGTGGGCACAGTACAGTCAGTGGGCCTGACATTTACTGGCAGGCAATATTAGTAGAATAAAATACCGCACTCCAGAGTCGCTGGTGCTTGCAAAGAGACTGATAGTCATTGCACAGTAGTGAAGGAATTGCAGCACTCAATTTTGGTTCAGTATGCAATTAAATCTGAAAGTTTATTTATAACACTTTTGTGTACATGATCCAGTAAAGTGCCCACAATGTAAACATCCGTCACAATTAACTGAAACCGAACGTTTCGGCCTGAATCGGCTTTCCTCAGTGGTTCAATTATCTGTGAAATAATTAATCATCCGTGAGTGACACTGTTGAGCTGGATAATGCCTTATATAGTATACAGATCATGAAAAAACTCCAGTATATCATAAAATCAAAGGGGAAAAGGGAAAGGGGGGGGGGAATACAAGGACTCCTCGCATAACCAACTGTAAAGACAATGTTTGAGACAAATTGCAAGGTTGGCATAGATTACCGTTCACCCAATAAGTGACCAAGACTCTGGTATGGGTTGTGGCCATAAGTATATGGAGCAGGGTGGGGCAGTATATAAAAATTAGCCAAAAAAAAGCACAAAAAGAAAGTTGCAAACAAATTTTTTAGACAAATGAGCTATGAAGATACTGACAATACTGGCCCATATAAATACATGACAAAGTGGAGGGGGGAGGGAACAAAAGACCAAACTAACTGGTTAAAAGTGTATCATTGCTAAACAATATGTTCCATTCTGGTAGCGATAATCTTGTGCCCAGTTTAATGGTGGGAAGGTCGCAATGTGGTGGGTGAGATCTTACCTTCTAGTGACCGGAGGGCAGGAGTGCTGGATCACAGGTTGGAAGCCTGTGTGTGCCTCCTGTTTAAATAGTATGGGCTGGCGGTGAGTCAGGAGCGGTGTCCCGAAGTCAAGTGCCGCGGGTGTCGCAAGTATGTGCTACACTTGCGTGTCACACCACCCTGGCTTCTGGTCCGCCCCTCTATGGTCACATGGGCGCCGGCGGTCACATGATGCCTGCAGTACTTCATCGCACCCAGGGCCACAGCATCTGCATGCACCATCAGCATCACGGACATTTCCACGGCCCTTACTGGCCGTCCTCTTAATATTAAGTGTTATATATGCTTAAAAGTATGTCATACGTACAGTAGCGTAGGATTTGTAAGTGTATGCGCCAATAAATTAAAAAAAGTATTTGGGATGTGCACACATTACACAGGAGATATAGCCCTGATAATATCACAGACTAGCAAACACCGTCTATGGATAAAGTACAGTATATGTCAGTAATATGTATTAAACGCACATACAGTAGATGGGGCACAAATTATTTAAATTTACGTTACAGACACTATTTTCTGATGTAGAATTTGTCACAGAAATACACACAGTATGTACACTACTTTAGGCCCAGATTATTTAAATTTGCGCTACAGACACTGGCTTTTTATACACGATTTTTTTTTTACGGTGTCATGTGATATTGTCATACAGCAGGTTATTATGGACTCGGCGATGCATAACATGTCTACTTTTTTATTTATTTAAGTTTTACACAATAATATCATTTTTGAAACAGAAAAAAAATCATTTTAGTGTCTCCATCTGAGAGAGCCATATTTTTTTATTTTTTGGGAGATTGTCTTAGGTAGGGTATCATTTTTGCAGGATGAGATGATGGTTTGATTGGCACTATTTTGGGGTGCATAGAACTTGCTGTTACACTTTTAGTGATGTAAGGTGACAAAAAATGGGTTTTTTTACACCGTTTTTATTTATTTATTTTTTACGGTGTTCATCTGAGCGGTTAGGTCATGTGATATTTTTATAGAGCAGGTTCTTACGGACACGGCAATACCTAATATGTTTTACTTTTTTTTTTTTTTGTTTTACACAATAATATTTTTGAAACAAAAAAAATAATTTTAGTGTCTACATAGTCTGAGAGCCATTGTTTTTTTTTAACTGTTTGGGTGATTGTCTTAGGTAGGGGCTTATTTCTTGTGGGCAGAGGTGACAGATTGGTACTATTTTGGGGGCAGATGCCTTTTTGATCACTTGGTGTTGCACTTTTAGTGATGTACACTATGGTGACAAAAAAAAAATTTTTTTACTTTATTTTGGAAAATAGACCCTTTTTTTTTCATTACTTGAAACTTTAAATTTTTTGTAAAACTTTATTTTTTAACTTTTTTTTCACTTTATTTTTTGTCCCACTCTGGGACTTCAACTTTTGGGGGCCTGATCCCCTTTACAATGCATCATAATATTTCTGTATTGTGATGCATTGGCTGTAAGTGTATTACAGACTGTGATACACTTACAACCTGGTTTCCTGTGAGATCCAGGGGGCTAGATCTGACAGGCTCTCCCGGAAGGCAGCCACAATGCCCAAGGAAGGCATCGGGCTACCTTCCATGCCATCGGGTCCCCGTCAAAGGAGCATAGTGACCCTATGGAAGTTCCGATCCACGCACGGACATCGCAAGTGCTACACATCAAGGATTAATGCAACGGCAACACTGATTTCACTGAAATCCCCATATTTTCAGATATATTAAATTTGAGTTTAGAAATTCCAGGCACTGTCCCACATGTAACAAGCTTTGTGAACCAAACTCTTGCCCCATTTTATTAGAAGTAATGGTTTATAAAGTGTGCACTTGATTTGTGAATTCTCTGTGCCACACTTGAATTACAGTCTGTTTCACATGTGCCACTTTATGGTTCATGTTAAGCAAATAGACCATATTTATGAAATGCAATATTTTAAAAGATAAATAAAAAATCACATCCTCACTAGCAGGCAGTCACCAAATGAAAAAGAAAAAAAAAAAATCACATATTTTCAAAAATAAATATGAACAAATGTAACAAATACTGTAGTGTGCCGAATTAGATAAATGTATCACCAAACTTCAATAATACCACAAAAATTTGAGATTGACACAAAATTGATGGTGACTTTTTTTTCAATCTGGACTCAGTAGTTCCACAGATGTCAGAGTCTACTTCTAAAAAAGTCTACTTCTAAAGTCTACTTCTACCCTGTCTCTTTTATCATCTTCCATTTAACCTCTTTGTGCTCACACCTGCCTGTAGAGGTCAGCAGGGGCAGACTGGGAAATTAAAGTGGCACTGGAAAAAAAAAAAAAAAAAAGTGGCCCCTTGTTGTCTGGTCCAAATTGATGAGAGAACTGAAAGAAAAAAGTTAAAATCGGTTAAATAAAGTTATTTGAATATTAAAAAAGCAAACATGGTAAAACTTAAAGAAATGGTAATCCATTTCTCACATATAAAAGAAAAAAAGAAGATAAACTCACCACCTCACATCCAAAATATAAAAATATGTTATTTGCATGCATGGTAAATCAAGTAAAAAATAACTAATCTTAACCTCAGAATTGTTTTGGTGACTTTGCTTCCCAAAATAATAGAGTACACATAAATATTGTGTGCCATATTATAGAATTAGGATCCTCTAGAAATATTGATTCAGGGGTGGAGTACTTCCATAATATAATGCCAAAAGTAGGCAAAAAGCTGTATGAACTCCAAGTGTCAACTTACAGACTCTGTGCACTGGACTCCACATTATGCTCAAAGCCCTATACAATTCTTTTCAAAGATCCCATTGTAAAGGTACAGATGCAGCCGAGCTTAACTTGGTGGTAAACCTGTTAAAGTAAAGAATGGCAAGAAAAAGATAGCTAACTTTTCAATGGATTTCAATGGCTGTTTTCATGAGATAACCAAGATAACACTGTGCCATGTGTTATCAGAGTCAAATTTAGCTCGGCTACATTTGTAGTCTGTTTATTTTTGCACTATACTAAAACATCAAAAATCTATATGTATCGCGCCCCAAGACATATCCCCTTTTAGCAAATTGCTATTGCAAAAAGCTGAACCGACTAAAAAAAATTCTAGGCTCTACTCCTTGCTTCTAACCCCTCTCCTACCTTCGGACTATTGGTTTCTCAAAAAATGGGAATGAGACCTGGGACTTACTTTCTCAGACCAAGAAACAAAAATTTTGCTTTCGCTTCCAGGGAAGATCTCCAGATGCGTTAAACTGCAAGAGAATTTGTACAAAATGCTGACACGGTGGTATTACACGCCTGAGAAACTCTCTGAGATCTTCCCTGGTAGTGACCCCACATGCTAGAGATGTGGTGGACACACTGGAACAATGTTCCACATATGGTGGCAATGTCCTGGGGTGTCAACCTTCTGGACCCAAATTCATAAGGAACTAACCTCCATTTTTGGACGGGAGTTATCCTTAACCCCTGCCTCTTACTTATTGATCCTCTACACGGAACGTAGCCTTTCCAATGGAGAGATCAAACTCCTCCACTCATTATTGGGTATGGCTCGACTCCTTATAGCGGGTTTGTGGAAATCCCCTGAATCACCATCTATACTGAACTGGAGGTACAAAGGTCACAAAGTCCTCAGATTTGAACAATTACTGGCCTGGGAAAGCTTCTCCGTATGTAAATTCCAATCTAGCTGGGCACCCTGGACAGAAATAAGTAACACCAATCTGATCTGAATCCCCTCAATCCCACCCCCATCCTTTTACTTTCTGGCCCCCACCCCCTCCCCCCCCCTTACTTCTCTTTCTCTTCTTTCTTCTTCACAGTTCTGTTACCGTTTCATTTTATTTTGGTTTTATATGCTGAGCAGTATATATACGGTTCGGTACAGTTTTGACTGTTGTACTTTACAAAACCCTTATGTCCCACGAGCAGTACTCTCTGCCATTATAATCTAGTGATTGTCTGCCTTAAGGCAACACGTGCCTACCTGATGGGAAGGGTACACTGTATTTGTCTGTGTGTACAATTTTCTTCTTTGGGACATAATAAAAATTTCATAAAAAAAAAAAAAAAAATCTATATGTATAAAATCATATTGTACCTAACCTTCATCACAATAACTTGGTGTGGAAAAAAACATAGTTGAGATCATTCTAGAGATTTCCACCCTGAGATAATCATATTCTTTTCAGGAACACATTTCTCATGCTATGCACAAAAATAAACAATTTTCGACACACATTCTTTTCGCTCTTTACAATTTTTTTTTTTTTTTGCTGTCCACAAAATATTACATTGCAGATGTCTCCTGTGCAAAAAGAAAAGAGAAACATTAAAGAATAACGACAGCCTGTCCCAAATCACCCGGCTTAATTAGAGCTACCAGATGGCCTTAGTTCAAGAGAGACAGACTGAGCAAGTTCTGCTCTTCTTCATTCAGTCCCAATGGATCCTTGAATTTCTATATCTCACTCTAATTTTATAATATTCTATTTTATCAAATTTTCAAATGATTATTAGTGGGTTAAATTATTGAGTGAAATGTATTAGAGTTCAGAATTGTATGCACTTTTTGTAGTGTCCCAATGATATGAATATTGTATTTACAAAATATAGATAAATTCAGTATGCACAGTATACACATTTTAGGAACAAATTCATCAAATGCAGTACATAAAAATAGCAATCTGAAATTCTCTAAAATGCTATAGCATGTACGATGCAATAGATTTGAAACAAATCAGTTAAGATGTGTAGATAAAAACATCTTTAACTTGAGGGGTTTAAATGAACTGTCATCAGGAAGATAAGTATTAAGCTGGGCAGTATGTCTACTAGTGACCCCATATTATAATCATACCTCTATGTACCCAATTTAAACACGCTAAATAATTGTTCAGTCCAACATGGGTGTGATCGAGCCACTCAGTGAACTATAGATCAGCCACTTTCCTCTCCCACTGTCTCCTTCTCCTGCTTTATTGCCAGGGCCAGGAGCGATGATGCTGAAGAAGTCTGGCCCTGTTCATCAGGCAGGAGAGATAGAGATGGGAAGAGGGAAGTTCAGAGCTGTGGTGCACTAAATGGCTTGGGACCACCCTAGATGATCTTATCAGTTTTAATCAAAACACTTTTCCTTCTCTGGATGGCATCAGACTGGGCATATAAGGCTACTTTCACACTAGCAGCAGGACGGATCTGACAGGCTGTTCACCCGACGGAACAGCCTGTTGGATCCGTCCTGTCGCTAGTGAACGTGTGCCCCCAGACTACCGCTCCGGCCCCATTGACTATAATGGGGGCGGGGCGGAGTTCCGGCGGAGGCATGGCAGCACATGGCGAGAGGCTGCCGGAATAAAACTTCGACTTGTCCGACATTTATTCCGGCAGCCTCTCGCCGTGCACTTATAGTCAATAGGGCCAGATCGGTAGTCCGGGGGCACACGTTCACTAGCGGCAGGACGGATCCGACAGGCTGTTCCGTTGGGTGAACAGCCTGTCGAATCCATCCTGCTGCTAGTTTGAAACTAGCCTAAAGGTATCATTATAATATGGGGAGGCCACCCTACTGGACATTCTTTCCACTTTACAACTGATTACGGACTCCCTTTAACAACAATATTGCATTAGAAGCTTCATTTTAAAAGTAAAAGGGGAACTCTTATTATGTGTTCCAAACAGGGGACAATGCAAGTGAGGAATTATTAGGCTGAAAAATAAAATAAATCATGTATATTAGAGAAATAGAAGGTCGTTTATGAGTAGCCAAATTAAAATTAAGGAATGCAAGAACAAGTGAAGATTATTTATTTATTTTAATTTATTTAACTAAATTTCAAAACACCATACAATATTTTTAGTGAGAATGATTGATGCACATAGTTTATTGCTTGTTTAATATTTCATTAGGAAATTTAGTGAAATACAACACAAATTAAAATAAATAGTCCAGGGGGGCATAATCCATCACTTGATGAGGAATGCACTGGTGGGCTCAGCAACAACAAAAGACCTAGAAGAGTATTTAAGAAATTTAAGTGGATGTTTGCAGAATTCCATCCTAAAAAACATTTTCCTATCATTTGGCCAAGTCAAGAAAACTCTTATTGAAGTAGGCGTAGCAAGACTGCAATCAAGTGATGACTTCATAAATGTAAATCAACAGGATTTATCTCAAGATACAAATCACTGGTAACATTTAAACAGAGAGGCTAGATAAGACTATTTTATTTATTTTTTATCTAGAAAATTAGGCTCAACAGTCACTTTTTTAAAACATAGTCCTGTCTACAACTGGAATTTAAATTGCAGCAGACAAATCCTCTAAACACTTCCCGACCACCCATTGACTATAAACTTTTTAGAATGTCCATTTAGCGATCGCAGCTGCACTCTAAGGCTGGGTTCACACGGGCATTGCGGATTAGGGCCGGATAGGAGGCGGGTGCATGGCAGGGAAATAGTGCAAGTGCACACGCAATTTTAGTCAGTTTTGACTGCGTTTGCTTTGTTTAGTTTTTTCCGCGCGAGTGCAATGCGTTTTGCACGGGCGTGAGAAAAAACTAAATGTGGTACCCACACCCGAACTTCTTAAATGAAGTTCGGGTTTGGGTTAGTGTAGATTGTATTATTTTCCCTTATAACATGGTGATGAGGGAACATAATTGCATTCTTAATACAGAATGCTTAGTAAAATGTGGGTTGAGGGGGTTAAAAAAAATAAAAATTAAACTCACCTCTTGCACTTGTTTGCGCAGCCCGAGGTCCATCACATGGTCGATCACCATGTTGATGAACCATGTGATGAGCGCAGTGACGTCACCAAAGGTCCTTTGTCTCCCAGGTCCTCAACCAAAAAAGAAGAACAGCCGGGCTGCGCGAACAAGTGGAAGAGGTGAGTTTAATATATATTTTTTTTTTCTAACCCTCTCAACCCACATTTTACTAAGCATGCTGTATTAAGAATGGCATTATTTCCCCTTATAACCATGTTATAAGGGAAAACAATGCAGTGAATAGACGTTTATCTCCTAGCAACCCTGTGTGAAAATCCCACCGCATCTGCACTTGCTTGCGGACGCTTGCAATTTTCTGCAGACCCATTTCTATGGGGCCTGTGTTGCGTGAAAAACACAGAATATAGCACATTCTGCGATTTTCATGCAGCACAAAAGTGATGTGGGAAAATCACTGCTTATCTGCACAGCCCCATTGAAATGAATGGGTCTGGATTCAGTGTGGTTGCAATGAGTTCACCTCACGCATCGCCCCCGTGCGGAAAACTCGCCCGTGTGAACCTAGCCTAATTGTGCTGTGCTGGAGGCTTGCTGTCAGTGACAGCAGGGCTTTCCATAGAGAAGGCAGGGACCGTCCGTCGGTATCCCTGCTTTTTAGATTGCTGTATATACAGCACTGAACGAGCCAATGTGTCTGAAAGGGAGACCCAACTCGGCCCAATGCAAGGACAACCATCTCCCACCCTTTAGTTGCCATAATCAGCAGAACCCCTAGCAGCAGCCAGTTCAGTCTCCTCAATACATTGAAACTGTTTTTTTCACATGCTGCATCAGGATGAGGCAAATCGTGAAATGGAGACTGATCGCCTCAATGCTTCGGATCAGGCTTGCATGGATGTTGGCCGGCTCTGGCGCATATCCTGTCCACTGGCGGCATGGATTCCTAGGCAAGCAAACTACAACAATGACCCAAATTGGCCCAGTATGCTCTCTGTCTTATTTGTTGCCCAGCCTCCAGTGTAATCTCAGAAATGGTTTTCAGTGCAGAAGGGTGCATGGTGGCACACATACTGACCAAGCTGTCCTCCTCCAGTGTCCAAAACATCACTTTTGTAAAAATGAACCAGGCATGGATCTGGGAGGATTTTCACAATCCTCTGGCTGAGGCCTATGAATATATCTAACTTTGCTGATATTGTCCCATCTGCCACTGCTGCAGTCTGCTTGCCTGCTTACCATCATGTTCCATACTGCTGCTGCTATCATGCCACTGCCGCTGTCTGCCTAATTGCCAATATGTACTATAGGGCTACTTCTGCCACCACCACAGCAGCTGTTACTCCTGGCTGCTAATCCCCTAATGCCACCACTATTAATGCTACTTATCTGCCACTACTGCTACTACCACCGATAAACAGCCTATCCACTACCTTTATATTACATTCTATGCTGCTACTGCTGCCATATGGCATAGCTAAGAATCAGAAGGGAGGTGATAACCCACAAATATAGTCAATAGTGAGAAGATCACCTTCACTACAGTTTACACCATGCACCTTTATAGCAGGTCAGAGAATAAAAACATTTGTGGAAGTCCTAATTTAACCACTTTCTGACCGTTCATTGACTATAAACGTCCTGGGCGGTCAAGCTTATCTCTGAATGCACGTTTTAGAACGTCCATTTAGAGATTGCAGCTGCACGCTAATCGTGCATATGCTGTGCTGGATTAATAAAGATAGTCATGTTAAACTGCAAAACCTGGAGTGCTGTCTGAAGATGTTTCCATATATGTAATATCGGGTCCACAGGTGGAGATAGACCATAGAGGGACGAGCACCTTAAAACCCCACACCCTGATGAGTGCTGTGGCCAGTACGTCCATGTAAATTATATCACTGTCAATGCATAAGCAAACAAATATATAACTCACTAGTTTTGCATGCATGCCCGAGGAGCCAGTTGTTTCTGGCTCCGCCCCCTGAGATGATTGGGTGTCGTGGCCGGTGTCTTCATCATCATCATCCACCAGTTCTTTCACCTCCGACTCCTTCTCCAGTGGCAGTTCATCATCCTCCTTCATGGAAGTTTCTTATAGTGGGTCAACAACAGCGACAAGACAGACAGCAAGATCTGTTAGCTATTCTTCTTCCACTGTCCTATTTTGGAGTATCTCTCAATGAAAATAAGCAAATAACGCCATATCAGCATGGCTTCATGAGAGATCGGTCATGCCAAACAAAATTAATCAGCTTCTATGAGGAGGTAAGTTCTAGACTTGACAGCGGCGAATCAATGGATGTCATATATCTGGACTTCTCCAAAGCATTTGACACTGTACCTCATAAAAGGTTTGTATATACAATGAGGATGCTCGGACTGGGAGAAAATGTCTGTATGTGAGTAAGTAACTGGCTAGGTGACAGAAAACAGAGGGTGGTTATTAACGGTAGATACTCAGATTGGGTCACTGTAACTAGTGGGGTACCTCAGGGGTCAGTATTGGGCCCTATTCTCTTCAATATACTTATTAATGATCTTGTAGAAGGCCTGCACAGTAAAATATCTATTTTTGCAGACGACACTAAACTGTATAAAGTAAATAACACTGAAGAGGACAGTTTTCTGCTACAGAGGGATCTGGATAGATTGGAAGCTTGGGCAGAGAAATGGCAGATGAGGTTTAACACTAATGTAAAGTTATGCACATGGGAAGGAATAATGCAAGTCACCCGTACATATTAAATGGTAAAACACTCGGTAACACTGACATGGAAAAGGATGTAGGAATTTTAATAAACAGCAAATTAAGCTACAAAAACGAGTGTCAGGCAGCTACCGCCAAGGCCAATAAGATAATGGGTTGCATCAAAAGGGGCATAGATGCCCGTGATGAGAACATAGTCCTACTACTTTACAAATCACTAGTCAGACCACACAGGAAGTACTGTGTACAGTTCTGGGCTTCTGTGAACAAGGCAGACATAGCAGAGCTGGAGAGGGTTCAGAGGAGAGCAACTAAAGTAATAACTGGAATGAGGGATCTACAGTTCCCTGAAAGGTTATCAAAATGAGGGTTATTCACTTTAGAAAAAAGACGACTGAGGGGAGATCTAATAACTATGTATAAATATATCAGGGGTCAGTACAGAGATATGTCCCATCATCCATTTATCCCCAGGACTGTGACTGTGATGAGGGGACATCCTCTGCGTCTGGAGGAAAGAAGGTTTGTACACAAACATAGAAAAGGATTCTTCACTGTAAGAGCAGTGAGACTATGGAACTCTCTGCCTGAGGAGGTGGTGATGGTGAGTACAATAAAGGAATTCAAGAGGGGACTGGATTTATTTCTGGAGTGTAATAATATTACAGGCTACAGCTACTAGAGAGGGGTCGTTGATCCAGGGAGTTATTCTGATTGCCTGATTGGAGTCGGGAAGGAATTTTTTTCCCCTTAAGTGGGGAAAATTGGCTTCTGCCTCACAGGGTTTTTTGCCTTCCTCTGGATCAACTTGTAGGAAACAGGCCGAACTGGATGGACAAATGTCTTTTTTCGGTCTTATATACTATGTTACTATGTTACTATGTCCTGGGTGTCTGTTCTAATATACATATGAAGGGGATGAGATTGTTCATACCGCAGTCATCCCTAATGAGACATTTTTGTGGCTTCTTCGAAGGACTTCAGCATGTGTGATCAGCAGCCACTGCTGTGTTATTTCCCCCAGGTTCATCATTGCCACTATGTTGTGGCCATTGTCGCTAACCACCTTGCCCGGTTAGAGTTGGTGGGGTGAGGCAGCCAGCTGGATGTTTGTTGCTTGATGCATTTTAGCAAGTGATCAACTATATGACTACTCTCGTCCAACACTGCATGACAACACTTTATACATGTGACAGGAGAGAGGGGTAGTCATGCTCTGTTGCTGTTGGGGACAAGACTGTATCCATGGAGGAGGAGGCGTAGGAGGCAGGTAGGTGTTTGTCATGTTAGCCAGGCCGAAACAAAGCTGGAGGTGTCAAAAGTTCCTTGCCTTGGTAGTGGTGTGCTGTCTTACCATTGCCACAAAAAACATTGACCCAGTGGGCCGTGAAAAACATTATATATAGTATTATCTATGCCTAAAACAGCTGCGCCAGGCAGAGACTGCAGATGGAAATTAAGTTTCCATGTAAATAGGTTTCCTGGCCACTAATTCTGTTAACAATTGCTGATGACAGAGCTGAGGAGGAGTCTGAGCGGGAGAACCATTAACTGATGATGACAATGACAAGGATACCATACTGTATGTGGATGTGGCCTGGCTGCCATAAAGGAGATCAGGAGAAGCAGGAAACTCTTGTTGCGCTAGCTGCTACCCACCTCTGCTTTCCCACTGAATTTGGTGATGTGCGTCAAACCGGCTAGTCCCAGAGCTTCGACGAGATTTCGCCCATTATCGCACACCACCAGGCCGGGCTTGAGGCACCCCCGGCAGCAACCACTCGTCGGTCTATTGTTAAGTACCCCGCCACAACTCCTGCGCGGTGTGGGGCCTGTCTCCCAAACAGATGAGTTTAAGAATGGCCTGCTGACGTTTACCACGGGCTGTGCTGAAGTTGGTGGTGAAGGTGTGTGGCTGACTGGATGAGCAGGTGGAAGAAGAGGAGGAGGAAGCCAAGTAGGAGGAGGAAGCCACAGGAGGCAAAGAATGATGCCCTGCGATCCTTGGCGGCGGAAGGACGTGCGCCAAGGAACTCTCCACCTGGGGCCCAGCCGCCACTACATTTACCCAGTGTGCAGTTAGGGAGATATAGCGCCCCTGGCCGTGCATAATGGTCCACGTATCTGTGGTTAGGTGGACCTTGCCACAGATGGTGTTGCGCAGTGCACACTTGATTTTATCGGATACTTGGTTGTGCAGGGAAGGCACGGCTGTCTTGGAGAAGTAGTGACGGCTGGGAACAACATACTGTGGGACAGCCAAGGACATCAGCTGTTTGAAGCTGTCTGTGTCCACTAGCCTGAATGACAGCATTTCAAAGGCCAGTAGTTTAGAAATGCTGGCATTTAGGCCCAGGGCTCGAGGGTGGCTAGGTGGGAATTTACGCTTTCTCTCCAAGGTTTGTGAGATAGAGAGCTAAGCGCTGCAGTGTGACATGGTGGAGATGCTTGGTGACGCAGGTGGTGTTGTCGGTGGCACATCCTCTGTTTGGTGGGCGGCAGGTGCCAACATTCCTCACGAGGCGGAGGAAGAGGCCGAGGCAGCAGCAGAAGAGGGAGCAGGGGGATCCAGAGTGAGATCCTTGCTTTTAAGGTGTTTAATCCACTGCAGTTCATGCTTTACATGTAGATGCCTGGTCATGCAGGTTGTGCTAAGGTTCAGAACGTTAATGCCTCGCTTCAGGCTCTGATGGCACAGCGTGCAAACCACTCGGGTCTTGTCGTCAGCACATTGTTTAAAGAAGTGCCATTCCAGGGAACTCTTTGAAGCTGCCTTTGGGGTGCTCGGTCCCTGGTGGCGGTGGCCAGTAGCAGGCGAACTCTCTTGGAGGCGGCTGTTCTGCTTTTGCCCCCTGCTCTCTCTTTTGCTACGCTGTTGGCTCGGTCTCACCACTGCCTTTTCCTCTGAACTATGAAAGTCAGTGGCACAACCTTCATTCCATGTGGGGTCTAGGACCTAATCGTCCCCTGCATCGTCTTCCACACAGTCTTCCTCCCTGAGCTCCTGTTCGGTCTGCACACTGCAGAAAGACACAGCAGTTGGCACCTGTGTTTCGTCATCATCAGAGACGTGCGGACTCCGATGAGGTGGTATTCCCATGTCCTCATCATCAGGAAACATCAGTGGTTGTGCATCAGTGCATTCTATGTCTTCCACCACTGGGGAAGGGCTAGGTGGATTCCCTTGGGAAACCCTGCCAGCAGAGTCTTCAAACGGCATAAGAGACTGCTGCATAACTTGAGGCTCAGACAGTTTCCCTGATATGCATGGGGGTGATGTGACAGACTGATGGGCTTGGTTTTCAGGTGCCACCTGTGCGCTTTCTGCGGAAGACTGGGTGGGAGATAATGTTGTGAACATGCTGGATCCACTGTCGGCCACCCAATTGACTAGCGCCTGTTCCTGCTCAGGCCTTACCATCCTTAGAACGGCATTGGGCCCCACCAAATATCGCTGTAAATTCTGGCGGATACTGGAACCTGAGGTAGTTGGTTCACTAGGACGTGTGGCTGTGGCAGAATGGCCACGTACTCTCCCAGCACAAGAGGGTACACTAACACCACCACGACCGCGTCCGCGTCCCTTACTAGATGTTTTCCTTATTGTCACCGTTCACCAAGCACCACAATAAGAAAATGCTGCACTTGGCCAATCACAACCATGCCATTAGTAAGCATGGCTGTGATGGGCTCTTAGGGCAAGAAGTAAAACGCTAGCTGATTGGCTGCTGTGCAGCCCTTCAGAAAGCGGGAAGTCATCGCCGAACAACGAACCCGAACCCGAACTTTTTTGAATGCTCGAACTGTTCACTTAACACTACTCAGGAATACTTCCAGAAACCATTGTCAGTGAACGCAATCCACCGTGCCATCCGCCGTTGCCAGCTGAAACTCTACAGTGCAAAGAAGAAGCCATTTCTAAGCAAGTTCCACAAGCTCAGGCGTTTTCACTGGGCCAGGGATCATTTAAAATGGAGTGTGGTAAAATGGAAGACTGTTCTGTGGTCAGACGAGTCACGATTCAAAGTTCTTTTTGGAAGTCTGGGACGCCTTGTCATCCGGACCAAAGAGGACAAGGACAACCCAAGTTCTTATCAACACTCAGTTCAGAAGCCTGCATCTCTGATGGTATGGAGTTGCATGAGTGCGTGTGGCATGGGCAGCTTGCATGTCTGGAAAGGCACCATCAATGCAGAAAAATATATTCAGGTTCTAGAACAGCATATGCTCCCATCCAGACGTCATCCCTTTCAGGGAAAACCCTGCATTTTTCAACAAAATAATGCCAGACCACATTCTGCATCAATCAGAACATCATGGCTGCATAGGAGATGGATCCGGGTACTGAAATGGCCAGTCTGCAGTCCAGATCTTTCACCTATAGAGAACATTTGGCGCATCATAAAGAGGAAGGTGCAACAAAGAAGGCCCAAGACGATTGAACAGTTAGAGGCCTGTATTAGACAAGAATGGGAGAGCATTCCTATTTCTAAACTTGAGAATCTGGTCTCCTCAGTCTCCAGACGTCTGTTGAGTGTTGTAAGAAGAAGGGGAGATGCCACACAGTGGTGAGAATGGCCTTGTCCCAACTTTTTTGGGATTTGTTGACACCATGAAATTCTGAATCAACATATTTTTCTCTTAAAATAGTACATTTTCTCAGTTTAAACTTGTGTTCCGTGATTTATGTTCTATTCTGAATAAAATATTAGAAGTTGGCACCTCCACATCATTGCATTCAGTTTTTATTCACGATTTGTATAGTGTCCCAACTTTTTTGTAATCCGGTTTGTACTACTTCTCGTGGTGAGGGAAGAGAAAAGGACAGAGGCAGGTTAAGGACAGGTGAGGACACAGGGCCTGCTCCCAGGCCATGACGTGAACTAAGTATATATTTCTTGTATTGTACTGAAATAGGCCACTAAATTATTTCTGCACAAATACAAGCAATTGTGACCTGCATATATATTTCTTGTATTGGACTAAAATTGGCCACTAAACGATTTCAGAGTAAATAACAGAAAAAATGATTTGCGTATATTTTTCTCTTTTTCTACTGAAATATGGCAATAAACATTTGTAGCACAAATAACACCAAATGTGAACTGCATCTATTTTTCTTGTATTGTAGTGAAATATGACAATAACTGCATTCAGTGCCAATAACACAAAAATGTGAACTGCATCTATTTTTCTCGTATTGGAGTGAAATATGACAATAAACGCTTTCAGCGCATATAACACCAAATGTGAACTGCGTCTATTTTTCTCGTAATTGTAGTGAAATATGGCAAAAAAACGCTTTTAGTGCAAATAACATCGAATGTGAACTGCATCAATTTTTCTCATATTGGAGTGAAATATGACAATAGACGCTTTTAGCGCAAATAACAGCAAATATGAAGTTAGTCTATTTTTCTCTTGTTCTTTAGAAATATGGCAATAAACGCTTTTAGCCCAAATACCACCAACTGTGAACAGCATCTATTTTTTTCGTATTGTAGTGAAATATGACAATAAACTATTTTAGCGCAAATAACAACAAATGTTAACTGCGTCCATTTTTCTCGTATTGTAGTGAAATATGACAAAAAATGCTTTTACCGCAAATAACAGCAAATATGATCGTAGTCTATTTTTCTCTTCTTCTCTAGAAATATGGCAATAAACGCTTTTAGCGCAAATAACAAAAAAAATGGACCTGCGTATATATTTCTCGTATTGTATGGAATTAAGCCACTAAATTATATCAGTGCAGTTAACAGTAAAAGTGACCTGCATATATATTTTTTTTTCCACAGATAAAAGCCACTAAAGGTTTTTCAACATAGCACTTGCACCCCAATAACTAATTGCTGGAATGACAGAGCTGTATGATAAGACTATCTGGATCCCCAAGTAATGTTTCCCTGCACTTGTAAATCACTTTTTTTCCCAATGAGGATTTTTTTATGACTCTCCCTAGCATCTGCACAAGTCTTTCCCTGCCTGTGAAATGATTCCTCTCACTATCTATTCCCTGCACTAGTAAATCGCTTTTTTCCTCTCTGTTTTTTTTTTTTTACAATTAGTTTTTCTTTCACTCCCCCTAGCGCCTGCATACATGTCTGTCCCTGAACAATGTGCGATGGTGAATGGCAGAATGCAAGATGGCCACCATATTTCTAGGGCTGTGACATCACTGGGCTGGCTGCTGATTGGCTGCATGCATGCATTATGGGTCATCCCGCCTTCCCAGGGTTCCTTGCCCCATATCCTCACACGTGTAGCCGCTATTTTAGCTGCCATGTTAGCCGGCTATCTCCCATGTTAGGAAAAATTGCGATTCGTTACCAGGAATTGAGAGGAAATTCGCATTCGTTCAGAATCTAATTTTTCCTGAAATTCGGAATGAATTCAACTTTGTCAGCTTGGATTCGCTCATCTCTAAATGTGACCATAGACTTAATGTCACAGTTGGGCCTGTAGATCCTGCACACTCATAGGTTGCCGAAGTTGGCATCCCAGCTGCTCCCATAAATGCTTGATTTGCGATAAATCTGGAAACCTGGCAGACAAAGAAAGTGTTTCAATCGGGCAGAAATACTTCTGGGAAACCATTGAGGTGTGTGACGCCAAGCATTATCCTTCTTAAAAATGCCAGTTGTACACCCTGCCATGAGAAGCAACACAGATGGCTGTAAGATCTCCTGCAAATATCACTGAAATGTTAGTGTCCCTGATATCACTTCTAGTGGTGAGCGACTGTCGTATGCGATAGCTCCCCAGATCATCACAACAGCTGTGGGGGCAGTTTCATTCTACACAGAAAAGGCAGAATTGAGACACTGCACCTGTGGAGTCCAATTAGTTGATTCAACATGGTTTGGAGAGATATACTAATATCTACATAAGATGCACAGCTGACAATGCATATTAGAGGAAAAAAAAAAGCCATGAGAGAAAATAACTGCATGTACAGCCCAGAGACATGATTGTGTGGAGATTTGGGGAAGGGTAGAAAAAATTATGCTGCACTGAAAGTTCACAAGAACACAATGGCTTCCATAATTCTTAAATGGAAGAATTTTGAAACAACCAGGATTTTTCTTAGAGCTGGCCTACCTCCAAACTAAGTAATCAGGGGAAAGGGCATTGGTAAGAGAGTGACCAGAAACCCAATGGTCATTCTCTCTGTGCTCCAGGGATCCTGTGTACAGATGGGGGAAACTTCTAGAAAAGTCAACCATTACTGCAGATTTCCTGCAATCTAGGCTTTATGGCAGAGTGGCCAGAAAGAAGCCTCTCCACAGTAAAAGACACATGAAATTTTGTAAAATTGCATGCAACAATGTTCTCAGACTATGAGTACATGATTCTCTGGTCTGATCAAACCAAGATTTAAAGATTTAACTTTTTGGCCTCAATTTTAAGGAACTGCCCAATATTATTCCTCAAGTGAAGAATGGCGGTGGCAGCATCATGCTGTGATGGTGTTTTTCATCAGCTCAGATAGGGAGACTGGTTAGAATTGAGGGAAAATTGAATAGAACAACATACAGAGATATTGTGTAATGAAGACCAGATTGCTCTGGACTTTAGCCTGGGCCAAAGGTTCACCCTCTAACAACACAATGACCCTAGGTACACAGCCAAGACAACACAGGAGTGGCTTAGGGACAACTCTGTGAATGTCCTTTAGTGATCAATCCAGAGCCCTGGCTTGAACCAATTCAAACATCTCAGAGACCTGAAAACGGCTGTCCACCAACAGCCAGAGCATGGGAGGATCTGCAGAGAATAATGGCAGAAAATGCCAAAATCCAGGTGTGCAAACCTCGTGGCATCATATCCAAGAAGCCTGGAGGCTGTAATCACTGAAAAAGTGATACTTATGTCAATGCATTATTTTAGTTTTTCCTTTTCAATAGGGGCTTGTTCACATCACCATTATAGATTCCGTTATTGTTTTCCACTATACCATGGTTATAACGGAAAATAATGAAATCCATAAGACGGAAGTCAAAACAAAAGCATTTAAGAGGCATTCCGTTTTGATCCTTCATAATACAAGTCTTGGGCGGCATAATGGATCCGTCCTGGTTTCCATTATGCAGGAGTCCAGGCCTGCAAAACAGAAACCAGGACGGATCTGTTATGCTGCCTATAGACTTCTATTATGAAGGAATGCAAAATGGAAGCCTTTAAAAGGCATTCCATTTTGCTTTCCATCATAATAGAAGTCTATGGGTAATCATAATGGATCAGTCTGGTTTCCGCAATCCAGAATGGAAAAAGTCCTTTCGTCAGGACTTTGCTTTCCATCTTGCATCATGGGAACCAAATCCGTTATGATTCACATAGACTTGTATTAAGATGGTTTAAAACGGAATGCCCCTTAATGGCTTCTGTTTTGACTTCCGTCTTATGGATACCATTATTTTCCATTATAACCATGTTATAACGGAAAACAAAAATTGAATCCATAACGGTAATGTGATCCCACCCATAGCAAATATTTTGAACATTCTCTTTTCACTACGTCATAATGGGGTATTGAGTGCAGATATATGGGGGAAAACTTGATCTTTTTTATCTTGGCACAAGGACATAGTATAAGAAAATGTGGAAAAAGGTAAAGGGTCTAAAGACTGTCCGAATGCACTGTATACACCCATGTTTATAGCCTTAAACATTAGCTCTGTATTATGGGCCAACAAAGAGCTGAAGTAACCCCAAAGTATAATATGCTCATGTGAAAGCAGTCTCAGGTTGCATACAGACAGACAATTTTTGAATATGACATTTATTCACTACTAGTGATGAGCGAGCATACTCGGCCGAGTACCAGTTCGGCTCGAGCATCGCTATGCTCGGCCCATGGCGGTACTCCGCCGAGTACCACGTGTGCTCGAGCAAACTGCTTGAGTCTCCTCCCCACATGTTTGGGAAATTTAACAGATTTTATTAGAAACAGATTTGCAAAGACACAAAAGTCCTTTTAGGACTACAGTGTGTGTTTGTTTGACAGCAGTAATATATTTTTAGTACCTGTGCTCAATTGATCAGTCTCAGGGACAATCTTGCTGAGGAAGAGACACAGTGCAGGGAGAAAAATCGCTGTTTTAACAACTACCTAAAGCTTTTCACGCAACCAATAATCCTTTTAAGGGCTAGTGTGTGTGACAGAAGAAATATATTTTTCTTTAATACCTATTAGTGACATATACTGTACATCATCCGCAGACTGTGTATTTTTGCATAAATTCAACGAATTAGCGCCACATTTATTGTCAATAGTGTGTGCGTTTAATCCACATCTGTGACATACTGTATTCCATCCACAAACTATGTTTTTTGGGGAAAATGAAATAATTTGTGCCATATCGTTGTGTGTGTTTAATCCATATCAGTGACATATACTGTAATTCATCTGCAAACTATGTTTTTTCGGGAAATTTAACAACTTTGTGCAACATCTAGTCTCCTTAGTGTGTGTCTTTCTGTGTCAAAAACTGTACCACACCTGAAAACAGTGTCTGATGCGCAAATCTAAATAATCTGGGCCTAATCTAGTGTCCACAGTGTGTGCCTCTCTGTGTCAAATACTGTACCACATGTGAAAACAGTGTATTTTGGTGAAATGTAAATTATTTGTGCAACATCTAGTGTCCATAGCGTGTGGCTCTCTGTGTCAAATACTGTACCACATGTGAGAACAGTGTATTTTGGGGAAATGTAAATTATTTGTGCAACATCTAGTGTCCATAGCATGTGTCTCTCTGTGTCAAATACTGTACCACATGTGAAAACAGTATATTTTGGGGAAATGGAAATTATTTGTGCGACATCCATTGTGTGTGCATTTCATATGTATCACAGACATATACTGTACTTTATCCACAGACGGTGTATTCTAGTCTGTGACATTATCAGGGCTATATCTCCTGTGTAATGTGTGCACATTACAAATACCTGTTTTAATTTATTGGCACATACACTTACAAATCCTACGATACTGTACGTGTGACATACTTTTAAGCATATATAACATTTAATATTAAGAAGGCGGCCAGTAAGGGACGTGCAAGTGGCCGTGATGCTGATGGTGCATGCAGAAGCTGTGGCCCTGGGTGCAATGAAACTGGGTGAATGTAACTCAGGGCCTCCAGGTGTGCTAACCCTCTAAAACAGTGATGGCGATGGCGAACCTTTTAGAGACTGAGTGCCGAAACTGCAACCCAAAACCCACTTATATAATGCAAAGTGCCCACCTTGTAAAACTAGTCCAATATAATATATATTCCATGTTACTTATAATTTTGCTATAGCTGTAGAGTGCCAGTTCGTGCCACATGTTCAGCTTGGACACCCAGTAGTTGTAAGGCACAGAGGGATCACTGAGGACGCTGACACAGTCTGCTATGTACTCCTTCACCATCTTCCAAATTTATTCCATCCTTGTGACACTAGGCCGCACATCAAGGTGAAGGTGCTGGTGGGGTGTCATGAAACTGTCCCAGGATTTGGAGAGTGTTGTCCTGCCTCTGTTGGAACTGCTGTGTGTTTCCTTCATCTCCCCCCCGGGTTGCCCAAGTAACTACGTACTCTGCCGCCAGCGTTGTCAGATGGAAATTTATGGAGCAATTTTTCAAGAAGGACCTTCTGGTATTAAACCATTTTGTTAGTCCTCTCCACCATAGGAATGAGAGATGAGAAGTTCTCTTTGTAGCGGGGGTCGAGAAGGGTGAACTGAACAACAAGTAATCGCTGTTGTGAAAAATGCGTAGAATGCGAAGGTCACAAGAAAGGTAGCATAACATAAAGTCAGCCATGTGTGTCAAAGTCCCAACAGAATAGACTATGCTGTCCTTATCAGGAGGATGACTCTCAATTTCCTTATCCTCTTCCTCCTCTCCTGCCAAAGTATGCTGAACAGATGGAATAAACCTGCTATTGCTACTACCCTCTGTAGCGGAGGCAACCGACTATTGCTCCCCCTCATCATCATCTTCCAATTCACACTGATAAGAAAAAATGAGGGTGGTCTTGATATCACCCTGTGTAATGTCTTCCCCCTAGTTCCATCTCTTCCACATGTAAAGCGTCCACCTTCATTATTAGCAGCCAGTGTTTCAGTAGACACGGAAGTGGGATGGTTAGGCTGATAGTAGCGGCATCGCCACTCACCATCTATGTTTATCCCTCAAAGTTGCAAAAAACGTCATAGAGGTCAGACATACAAGTCCATGTTTTAGCTGGTATTTCTCTACTGCCTTCTGCTGCTGACAAAACCTGGCCAACATGTGTAGTGTGGAATTCCAGCACATGCTCAAGACGCACAACAGTCAGTTAGCTGGCATATACAAGCGCTGCAGCAGCATTGCCAGACCATCGGCAGCTGTAGATGACTTTCTGAAATGGGCACACACACAGCGCACCTTCACCAGTAGCTCAGGCAAATCGGGGTAGGTTTTGAGAAATTTCAAAACGCGTGGGCTAGGCATCGTATGGCCAGATCCCGGACATTAAAGAGGGATCCACATGGCCATATCAGCATTTGTCCCATGTACAATTTTGCCTTCTTCACTGGGCAGAGGCTGTTTTCTGCGCAGGGCTCAAGATTCTATTATTAGGACAGGTTTTTGAGGGACAATTTCCCAACCTTTTGCTATGGTCACTGGACAGAGTTGTCATTCTGCCCAGTGAGGGCCGTAATTTGCTGAGGGCTGGGCCTGTTATGTTTTAGTGTTTCAGAGTTTTTATTGTTTAAGTTTGAGCTTATGACTACGCTGTAAAATATGTTATGGTTGTTTGGTTATTTATGAGTTCTTAAACAGGCCATGCCATTAGTTTACCTAATCTATGTGTTATGTTTTTATTTATATTAATGTAAAAGGTTGGGATGTTTGTTGTATATGGTACATATATGCTGTATGATTGCTATGTGCTTGAGCTTGCCGAGCTACAAAGCTGCCAACAATTTATCGCCATTATCAGACACAACCAACCTGGTCCCATATACTCTGCCACAGCTCTGCGGCGGTGTGCTGTTTGTCACCCAAGCAAATGAGTTTCAGCACGGCCTGTTGCAGCTTCCCCACTGCCGTGCTACACTGCTTCCAGCTATTGACTGATGGTAGATGAGCAAGATGAGAATTCAGAGTTTGGAGAAGGAGGTGGAGGAGGAGGAGGAGGAGGAGGAGGAGAAGGGGGGATTTTAACCCCTAATGTAGGTGGTGGCGGAAATCCTGATGGAAGTAGGGCCCGCAATCCTTGGCATCGGTAGCACCTGCACCATGCCAGGGTACAACTCGCTAGCGGCCTCCAAAAGGATCACCCAGTGTGCTGTCACGGAAATGTAGCATCCCTGGCCAAAAACACTTGTCCATGTGTCCGTCATTCAGTGGACCTTCCCAATAGCTGCGTTGGTCAGGGCATGGGTGATGTTACTGGACACAATTGCTGGTGTAATGCGGGGGCGGCACTCCGAGAAAAAAAGTGGTGGCTAGGGACTGAGTAACGGGCGCCGCCATGAGGCTGAGGAAAGCCTCAGTGTCAACAGGCCTAAATGGCAACATTTCCAGGGCCAGAAATTTTGAAAAGTACATATTTAGTGCTATGGCATATGGGTGGGTGGCTGGGTATTTGTGCTTATGTTCAAAGGCCTGGGGTAAGGACATCTGTACGCTTTGCTTGGACACAGAAGTGGGTGTGCTAGCTGATGGTGCTTGCAAAGGCCCAGCTGCAGGGTGAGAGTCATCCAGGCCTGCGTCTAAGAAAGAGGATTGGCCAGCACATAACACAGGGGTGGAAGGGGAGGCAGCGGTGTTACCCACAGACATTGATTGTGGACCCAGGGGTTGGGCCCACCTATTAGGGTGCTTTGATGCCATGTGGTGGTGAGGTTGCTAATTTTCACATCCCTACTCATTTTGCCTCCAGTGTACTGTCTTCCCCCATTATGGTCCCTGGTTTGAGTTTTTATTGTTATGGTTTGAGTTAGACTTTATGTTTAGGATGTAAAAAATGTTATGGTTATTTGGTTATTTATGAGTTCTTATTTTGATGGCACAGTTTGCAAATTACAATTCTTTTATCGTCCACACTTTTCTCAAAAAAGCGCCAGAATGTGGAACACCTACCCCTTGGCAAGGGAGATTTCTGCAAGGGGAAAAGTTGTGGGCCTGTTTGGTGTTGCTCGCCTTCTCCTTTTTGCCACTCCACAGCCTCTTCCAGCCTGTTGCGGTGCTGTGGATCCCTCCCCCTCTGTAGTGCTGTCCTCGCTTGGCTTGCCACCTTTCCAGGTTGGTTCAGGGATGTCATCGTCCCCCATCTCCTCTTCCACTTCCTCACTCTGGTCATCCTCCCGACTTTTGTTGACCTAACAAGACCCTCACTTATTGACAACTGTGTCTCATCCGCATCATCCACCTCGTAAAACGCAAATTGCTATTCTCCACCGTCATCTTCTCCGGACTGTGGATGCTGAATAGTTTGGGGATCAGTGCACAAGATATCCTCATGTCCCTCTTCAGGGAGGGTCAGCTCACCTGCAGGCCCTCACCTACAATCTTTTACAGGGCAATCAAAAAATATTCTTAAATTTCAATAAAATGTTTCCGTAGCTGGTGCTTACCGCCATTCCCAGCGCTAACTCTGCAATATAACGTTACCACAAGCAAAAATTATTTTTAAAATTCAATAAAATGTTATCGTGGCCAGTGTTTTTGATAATATCTCAGCAATTTCCTTGCACTGGTAGCCGGTGGTGATGTAACTAGTTAGCACAGAGGAATCTCGTTTTTTTCAGAATGAACCAGACAAATCTCTCCACCCACTCACAACAACCATGCACCACCACCCACAGAATCGAGAAATAGGTATCAATCTGTCAATCCTTTCAGTGTCCGGGCCGGGTGAGCTTTCCCATGTGGAATCAAATTAAGCCGCAGGCTCCACTCTTGGTGGAGCCCTTCCATCAATTAGTTTAAGTTTCAGCTTTGCAACCATACTCCCCTCGGAACCCAAAGGCTTTGGTTTCCAGGAAAATGCTCGGCGAGTAATGGGAATAACACAGCTGGATCGTGTGTCGGATCATTTTCAAACCAGGCTACAAATTTCATCTTGGCAGCGCAATACGGATAGCTCTGGCCGTCAATCTTAATCACGGTCCCAGTTCTGAAAAAAAAATAAAAAATTTTTGGCAGCACTTTCACTTTATATACAGTTGAATATACAGGAAATAATGTTTCCTAACAGTTTTTCCTGTAAAATATATATATATTTTTTTTTTTGGGGGGGAGGGGGGTTGGGGCGTATTTTTGTCAGTCTGTAAAAGTGGCGTACAACTAGGACAACATGGTTCCCAGCAGCGACCTGGGAGTCCAAGATGCATCCAGACATGATCCTCATGCTGTTCCTGATCAATTTCGGTGATGTTTCTGTCACTTTCTGACCTTTCCCTATGAACCAGGCACCCTCCCCTCTTCAGAGCAGGGGGTGCCTGGTTGTCTCCCTTTGACTTCCATTATACTCGGGTGTTCGGCCAAGCACACAAACATAGCAATGTGTTTGGCCCGAACATCCGAACACCCGAATACTTTGGTGCTCGATCATCACTATTCACTACCTAAAATTCTAGATTAAAATAAATTTAATTGCATAAACAGCAATTTAATGTGAATATAATATTGTATTGACAGCTAGCTACCTCTTTTATATCACTTGTGAAATGTATGCAGAAATTGAATATGTCCCCAGTTTACAGCATTCAACTTAGTAACAGGTCAGGACCATTGGCACTGCCGAATTGAAATCCGTTTTATGTTTTATCAAAATTTTCAAAACAGAAATTGTTGATGTCTGCTGAGCCAAATGTTGCATTACTGAGCATGCTGGCAAGCATGTCTTTTTAGTTTGTTTGAAAGGGGATGCTCGTAGCCTTTAGTTAATGTGAACCATGGCACAGCAAAACTCTTCAACGTTGAACAAGATGCACTTACAGCAGAAATAACATACTCAAGTTGTTAACATCTGCTGTTCAATTTCATTATAGACATGGGTCATAACAAGCATATAGCTCTTTGAGGCAGCCTTCTCAATAAAATTATGTTGTACAATACCATTAACTTCTTGGATATGTCAGATTATGTTTTACTGTGAAGGTCAATAGAAACTGTAAGAATACTTGTTCTATTTCTGTAAACGTAAAGCATACATTATGATACTGTATATACAAAGAAATGAATAAAAGTTAGAAGTCATTTATACAACTAAACCAGAAAATACAAGTTAATTCAATGCATTTAGAATGGAGGTGTTTTACTCATGTAATGATTTATGTTTTATTTATAAGCCACACCTGAAAAATAAACCAAGTGTGGCAAATGGCAATACAATTAAAATCTACAGTATGTATAATTCATGCCAGACTGCAAATTATAGGAGTATTACAGTAGATATACGGTATATACATGAATTTATACAAGTAACATAATAATGACATAACTACTGACAATCATTTTATAGGGGAGTTACATAATACTGTATGTCACAGAACAAATCTAATTCAAATTGATTAGGATTACGAAATCATCTCACTGGGTTTCTATAACTTTCAAAAGAGTAATTAAAAAAAAACGATTGAATATAATCAATAGTGTTGGGAGCGAATATTCGCATTGCAAATTTTAATCGCGAATATCACCTCTTCGAGATTTTTTTTCCCTCTGAACTCTTGATCCCTCATTGTTTCTTGCTTGTGGGCCAATAAGAAGGCTGCAATGTCTTTGTCTGAGCTAAGCAACATCCCTAGCAACCAATAGGAAAGTTGCCTACCCCTTACTATATAAGAACCTCCCCAGCAGTCTTCTGAGAAAGCAGTGTCATTGTTGTGCTCTGTGCTTTGCTGGGTCACATTACATTAGATAGTTAGTTAGCTTATATATAATACAGATAGTTAGTGGGAGATAGTCAGTGTAGGTTAGATTGTGATATAATGTAGCTGAAAGGTTCCAGTGCAGGGTGTTAGGTAGTGTGATAGGTTCTGCTGTCCATATATACATGCTATAGACATAGTGCTGTGATGTCACAAGTTCACAACAATACTAACCATTTTCACATAAATCCTTTTTTTTTTTTTTTTTTGTGGGATGGGGGTTGGAACAAGTGAAAACTATACCAACACAACTTCTACCATTAATCTAGTATAGCATATAGAATACTAGTGAGAATTCTGTCAGGTAATCTCATATATTGTATTTTATTTGTATTTTTTGTTTTGTCTTGAAAAACCATATAGATCAGTGATTAGAAACAAATATTAGGGAAAAAAATGTTTATTATCTTCACACACACCGTTCAGGTGTAATTATGTTTTTGTTTTTTTTGGAGGCGGAGTTATTGAATTTATTAAACCAGCATATGGTTTATCAGTACACCAATACACACAAGTGTAACAATTTACATGTGAGTGTTAACACAATATTAATGGTCAGACCTCAGTAGTGATGTCGCGAACATAAAATTTTCAGTTCGCGAACAGCGAACGCGAACTTCTGCAAATGTTCGCGAGCGGGCAAACCGGGCGAACCGCCATAGACTTCAATTGGCAGGCGAATTTTAAAACCCACAGGGACTCTTTCTGGCCACAATAGTGATGAGAATGTTGTTTCAAGGGGTCTAACACCTGGACTGTGGCATGCCGGAGGGGATCTATGGCAAAACTCCCATGGAAAATTACGTAGTGGACGTAGAGTCGGGTTTTAATCCATAAAGGGCATAAATTAACTAACATTCCTAAATTGTTTGGAATAACGTGCTTTAAAACATCCAGTGTGTGTATACGATCAGGTATGATGTTGTATCGATCAGGTAGTGTAAGGGTTACGCCCGCTTCACTGACATTGACAGACCAAACTCCCTTTTAATGCACCGCAAACAGTTCATTTGCACAACCGCAAACTCCCCATTTGCACAAGGTTGGATACCAAGCTAGCCACGTCCCGGTGATGTCATTGAAGGTTTCTTCCTCCACCCAGCCAATTCAACTTAGTAACAGGTCAGGACCATTGGCACTGCCGGAGTGAAATCCGTTTATGTTTTATCAAAATTTTCAAAACAGAAATTGTTGATGTCTGCTGAGCCAAATGTTGCATTACTGAGCATGCTGGCAAGCATGTCTTTTTAGTTTGTTTGAAAGGGGATGCTCGTAGCCTTTAGTTAATGTGAACCATGGCACAGCAAAACTCTTCAACGTTGAACAAGATGCACTTACAGCAGAAATAACATACTCAAGTTGTTAACATCTGCTGTTCAATTTCATTATAGACATGGGTCATAACAAGCATATAGCTCTTTGAGGCAGCCTTCTCAATAAAATTATGTTGTACAATACCATTAACTTCTTGGATATGTCAGATTATGTTTTACTGTGAAGGTCAATAGAAACTGTAAGAATACTTGTTCTATTTCTGTAAACGTAAAGCATACATTATGATACTGTATATACAAAGAAATGAATAAAAGTTAGAAGTCATTTATACAACTAAACCAGAAAATACAAGTTAATTCAATGCATTTAGAATGGAGGTGTTTTACTCATGTAATGATTTATGTTTTATTTATAAGCCACACCTGAAAAATAAACCAAGTGTGGCAAATGGCAATACAATTAAAATCTACAGTATGTATAATTCATGCCAGACTGCAAATTATAGGAGTATTACAGTAGATATACGGTATATACATGAATTTATACAAGTAACATAATAATGACATAACTACTGACAATCATTTTATAGGGGAGTTACATAATACTGTATGTCACAGAACAAATCTAATTCAAATTGATTAGGATTACGAAATCATCTCACTGGGTTTCTATAACTTTCAAAAGAGTAATTAAAAAAAACGATTGAATATAATCAATAGTGTTGGGAGCGAATATTCGCATTGCAAATTTTAATCGCGAATATCACCTCTTCGAGATTTTTTCCCTCTGAACTCTTGATCCCTCATTGTTTCTTGCTTGTGGGCCAATAAGAAGGCTGCAATGTCTTTGTCTGAGCTAAGCAACATCCTAGCAACCAATAGGAAAGTTGCCTACCCCTTACTATATAAGAACCTCCCCAGCAGTCTTCTGAGAAAGCAGTGTCATTGTTGTGCTCTGTGCTTTGCTGGGTCACATTACATTAGATAGTTAGTTAGCTTATATATAATACAGATAGTTAGTGGGAGATAGTCAGTGTAGGTTAGATTGTGATATAATGTAGCTGAAAGGTTCCAGTGCAGGGTGTTAGGTAGTGTGATAGGTTCTGCTGTCCATATATACATGCTATAGACATAGTGCTGTGATGTCACAAGTTCACAACAATACTAACCATTTTCACATAAATCCTTTTTTTTTTTTTTTTTTGTGGGATGGGGGTTGGAACAAGTGAAAACTATACCAACACAACTTCTACCATTAATCTAGTATAGCATATAGAATACTAGTGAGAATTCTGTCAGGTAATCTCATATATTGTATTTTATTTGTATTTTTTTGTTTTGTCTTGAAAAACCATATAGATCAGTGATTAGAAACAAATATTAGGGGAAAAAAAATGTTTATTATCTTCACACACACCGTTCAGGTGTAATTATGTTTTTGTTTTTTTTTGGAGGCGGAGTTATTGAATTTATTAAACCAGCATATGGTTTATCAGTACACCAATACACACAAGTGTAACAATTTACATGTGAGTGTTAACACAATATTAATGGTCAGACCTCAGTAGTGATGTCGCGAACATAAAATTTTCAGTTCGCGAACAGCGAACGCGAACTTCTGCAAATGTTCGCGAACGGGCAAACCGGGCGAACCGCCATAGACTTCAATTGGCAGGCGAATTTTAAAACCCACAGGGACTCTTTCTGGCCACAATAGTGATGAGAATGTTGTTTCAAGGGGTCTAACACCTGGACTGTGGCATGCCGGAGGGGATCTATGGCAAAACTCCCATGGAAAATTACGTAGTGGACGCAGAGTCGGGTTTTAATCCATAAAGGGCATAAATTAACTAACATTCCTAAATTGTTTGGAATAACGTGCTTTAAAACATCCAGTGTGTGTATACGATCAGGTATGATGTTGTATCGATCAGGTAGTGTAAGGGTTACGCCCGCTTCACTGACATTGACAGACCAAACTCCCCTTTTAATGCACCGCAAACAGTTCATTTGCACAACCGCAAACTCCCCATTTGCACAAGGTTGGATACCAAGCTAGCCACGTCCCGGTGATGTCATTGAAGGTTTCTTCCTCCACCCAGCCACGTACAACACCAAGGGTCCCCAAAAGATGAATTGAATTGATTTTTCGAACGGTGAGATGGTTAAAAACGCTGGCTCCCTCCACTCTGTTTTAAACCACGGTCACTGCGTCTGCGCCGTGCAATTTACTGTCACACCCGATATGAGTGGTATTTTCTGTAGTACTATTCTCATCAGTTTAATCCCTCTAACGTCCCCAATCTGGGTGCCATTTATTGAATAGATTTTTCGAACGGGAGATGGTTAAAAACGCTGGCTCCCTCCACTCTGTTTTAAACCACGGTGACTGCGTCTGCGCCGTGCAATTTACTGTCACACCCGATATGAGTGGTATTTTCTGTAGTACTATTCTCATCAGTTTAATCCCTCTAACGTCCCCAATCTGGGGGCCATTTATTGAATAGATTTTTCGAGCGGGGAGATGGTTAAAAACGCTGGCTCCCTCCACTCTGTTTTAAACCACGGTCACTGCGTCTGCGCCGTGCAATTTACTGTCACACCCGATATGAGTGGTATTTTCTGTAGTACTATTCTCATCAGTTTAATCCCTCTAACGTCCCCAATCTGGGTGCCATTTATTGAATAGATTTTTCGAACGGGGAGATGGTTAAAAACGCTGGCTCCCTCCACTCTGTTTTAAACCACGGTGACTGCGTCTGCGCCGTGCAATTTACTGTCACACCCGATATGAGTGGTATTTTCTGTAGTACTATGCTCATCAGTTTAATCCCTCTAACGTCCCCAATCTGGGGGCCATTTATTGAATAGATTTTTCGAGCGGGAGATGGTTAAAAACGCTGGCTCCCTCCACTCTGTTTTAAACCACGGTCACTGCGTCTGCGCCGTGCAATTTACTGTCACACCCGATATGAGTGGTATTTTCTGTAGTACTATTCTCATCAGTTTAATCCCTCTAACGTCCCCGACTCCCCAATCTGGGGGCCATTTATTGAATAGATTTTTGAACGGGGAGATGGTTAAAAAACGCTGGCTCCCTCCACTGATATGAGTGGTATTTTCTGTAGTATTATTCTCATCAGTTTAATCCCTGTTACGTCCCATATCAGGGATTGCCTTTTGTGAAAAAAAATTTAGGCCGGGTACCTTCGACTGCCTTCACAGTGACAGACCAAACTCTCGTACACTAAACTGAATTGATTTCAGGAACCGGGAGATGGAAAAAGCAGCTTGGTCGGTCCTCTTACTCCCAAATTGGGGCACTGCGCGTGCACAGAGCAATGTGCTGTGACACCGTATATGAGTGGTGTCTTAACTAGTACTATTGCTATCAGTTTAATCCCTGTTACGGACCCTATCCGGTCGAATTGATTAACCATTGCCGAATCCCCCATTGACATCCCCCTTATAAGCTGTGTAAAGCATATTTTTTAGTTTGGTTTTGAACTGCTGCATCCTTTCCGACTTTCGGTAATTTGGTAACATTTCTGCCACTTTCTGCTTATATCGGGGGTCTAGTAGCGTGGCCACCCAATCGCTTTTGGTCTGATCATAATGAAGCAAGCAGCAGAAAAGTGACTAAAACATTGCGGCTTGAACCCTAGTTGGTGGTGGAGAATTCACGAAAGTCATCCGGTATGCAGACATTAAATACAGCAGCGTGGGGACCATTTTAAGGCCATGGCATGTAATCAGGCCTTTTGTTAGTCAAACGTATCCCCCACTGTCAGTCCCTTCGGGATCCATGCCTCATTCATATTTATGAAGGTGAGGTAATCAACACTTTTTTGACCGAGGCGACTTCTCTTGTCAGTGACAATGCCTCCTGCTGCACTTAAGGTCCTTTCTGACAGGACACTTGAAGCAGGGCAGGCCAGAAGTTCTATCGCAAACTGGGATAGCTCAGGCCACAGGTCAAGCCTGCACACCCAGTAGTGAAGGGGTTCATTGCTCCTCAGAGTGTCGATATCTGCTGTTAAGGCGAGGTAGTCTGCTACCTGTCGGTCGAGTCGTTCTCTAAGGCTGGATCCCGAAGGGCTGTGGCGATGAGTAGGACTGAAAAAGCTCCGCATGTCCTCCATCAACAACACATCTGTAAATCGTCCAGCCGCCGTGGTAGGAGGAGGATTACACTCACCTCTTCCCCTGTTAGATTCCCGTTGTGCTGTGACATCCCCCTTATAAGCTGTGTAAAGCATATTTTTTAGTTTGGTTTTGAACTGCTGCATCCTTTCCGACTTTCGGTAATTTGGTAACATTTCTGCCACTTTCTGCTTATACCGGGGTCTAGTAGCGTGGCCACCCAGTACAGATCGTTCTCCTTTATCCTTTTTATACGTGGGTCCCTCAACAGACATGACAGCATGAAAGACCCCATTTGAACAAGGTTGGATGCAGAGCTACTCATTTCCCGTTCCTCGTCCTCACTGATGTCATTGAAGGTCTGTTCTTCCCCCCAGCCACGTACAACACCATGGGTCCCAGATAGGTGACAACAACGAGCACCCTGGGGTGCCTGCTGTGGTTGGTCTTCCTCCTCCTCAAAGCCACCACATTCCTCCTCTGACTCTTCTTCCTCATACTCCTCTTCCAGCGTTGCTGCAGGTCCGGCAAGCGATGATGACAAGGCTGTTTCTGGTGGTGATGGTGACCACAACTCTTCCTCTTCCTCTTCACGCTCATCTACAGCCTGATCCAGAACTCTTCGCAGGGCACGCTCCAGGAAGAAAACAAATGGGATGAGGTCGCTGATGGTGCCTTCGGTGTGACTGACTAGGTTTGTCACCTCCTCAAAAGGACGCATAAGCCTACAGGCATTGCGCATGAGTGTCCAGTAACGTGGCAAAAGATTCCCAGCTCCGCAGAGGCTGTCCTAGCACCCGGTCATACAAATACTCGTTGACGGCTTTTTCTTGTTGGAGCAGGCGGTCGAACATTAGGAGTGTTGAATTCCAACGTGTCGGGCTGTCGCATATCAAGCGCCTCACTGGCATGTTGTTTCGCCGCTGAATATCGGAAAAGTGCGCCATGGCCGTGTAGGAACGCCTGAAATGGCCACACACCTTCCTGGCCTGCTTGAGGACGTCCTGTAAGCCTGGGTACTTAGACACAAAACGTTGTACGATGAGATTCAACACATGTGCCATGCACGGCACATGTGACAACTTGCCCAAATTTAATGCCGCCAACAGATTGCTTCCATTGTCACACACGACTTTGCCGATCTCCAGTTGGTGCGGGGTCAGCCACTGATCCACCTGTGCGTTCAGGGCGGACAGGAGTGCTGGTCCTGTGTGGCTCTCTGCTTTCAGGCAAGTCAACCCCAAGATAGCGTGACACTGTCGTATCCGGGATGTGGAATAGCCCCTGGGGAGCTGGGGGAATCAGTTGATGTGCAGCCAGACGCCGCAGCAGAAGAGGACTCAGCCGAGGAGGATATTGAAGAGGATGGAGTAGGAGTAGAGGAGGTGGCAGTAGGTCTGCCTGCAAGTCGTGGTGGTGTCACCAACTCCGCTGCGGAGCCACGCATTCCATGCTTGTCAGCCGTCAGCAGGTTGACCCAATGCGCAGTATACGTGATATACCTGCCCTGACCGTGCTTTGCAGACCAGGTATCAGTGGTCAGATGGACCCTTGCCCCAACACTGTATGCCAGAGATGCCATGACTTCCTTTTCAATGACATGGTAGAGGTTTGGGATTGCCTTTTTGAAAAAAAATTTCGTCCGGGTACCTTCCACTGTGGTGTCCCAATAGCGACAAATTTTTTGAAGGCCTCAGACTCTACTAGCTGGTATGGTAAAAGCTGGCGGGCTAAGAGTTCTGTCAAGCCAGCTGTCAGTTGCCGGGCAAGGGGGTGACTTTGTGACATTGGCTTCTTATGCTCAAACATGTCCTTGACAGACACCTGACTGTGGGCAGATGAGCAGGAACTGCTGAAGGTGAGAGATGGAGTGGCGGGTGGTTGAGAGGGGGCAGGGAGGACAGCAGTGGTTGACGTGGCTGAAGATGCTGGACCAGGAGGAGCATGGTGGCTTTGAGTTTGTGTGCTGCTTGTACTCATGTGTTGATCCCATAGGCGTTTGTGATGTGAGATCATGTGCCTTCGCAAAGCAGTTGTACCAAGGTGGGTGTTGGACTTCCCACGACTCAGTTTCTTTTGGCACAGGTTGCAAATGGCATTGCTTTTATCAGAGGCAGACACACAAAAAAATGCCACACTGCTGAGCTTTGCAATGACGGCATTCTAGTGGTGGCAACAGCATGCGTTGACTGGCGTGCTGTCTGGCTGACCCCAGGTGCCGATACATGCTGTCTGACTGTGCCACTAACTCCTTGCGACGACCTCCCCCTGCTTCCAACTCGTCTCCTCATTCTCTCTGTCTCCCCTTCAGAACTTTCCCCCTCTTCTTCTCTTCGAGCAGGCACCCACGTGGCATCCGTGGACACATCGTCATCATCAACCGCTTCACTTGTATCTGACACCTCAGCAAAGGAAGCAGCAGCGGGTACAACATCATCATCATCATCATCATCACACTGTACGTCCATGTGTGTAATCCTGCCTGACTGAGACATATCCCCATAATCTACATCATCTGGCAATAATGGTAGCGCATCACTAATTGCATCCAACTGATGTGTAAATAACTCCTCTGACGGATCAAGTGAAGCGGCTGTGGTGGCTGTGGTGGTAGTGGTGGTGGTGGCGACGGGCGGGTGCGTGGTAACTTGAGAGCAGGTGACCGAAGCTGAGCTGGAGGAGGATGGTGCGTCAAGGTTCTTAGCCGAAGCTGTTGAAGATTGGGTGTCCTGTATAAGCCAGTCAACTACGTCCTCTGAATTTTTCGGGTTCAGGGTACGTGGCCTCTGAAAACTGGGCATTATTCCAGGGACAGTGGAAATCACAGCACCACGACCACGACGGCCCCTGCGGGGTGGCCTGCCTCTGCCTGTCATTTTTTTTTTAGATAAGTGTTACTACGCGTGCTAGGTACTGTGCCACCCGGTATGAGTGGTTGGCACTGGCAGTGGGAACACTACAGTCTGTGGAAGTGGGCCTGACACACACTGGCAGCAGGCAAGCAACTGAATTTAGACTACTGTCTAAAAATTAAATGCCTTATTTATCGGCAAGCTACTGTGCCACCTGGTATCAGTGGTTGGCACTGGCAGTGGGCACACTACAGTCAGTGGAAGAGGGCCTGACACACACTGGCAGCAGGCAAGCAACTGAATTTAGACTACTGTCTAAAATTAAATGCCTAATTTATCGGCAAGCTACTGTGACACCCGGTATCAGTGGTTGTCACTGGCAGTGGGCACACTACAGTCTGTGGAGGTGGGCCTGACACACACTGGCAGCAGGCAAGCAACTGAATTTAGACTACTGTCTAAAAATTAAATGCCTTATTTATCGGCAAGCTACTGTGCCACCCGGTATCAGTGGTTGGCACTGGCAGTGGGCACACTACAGTCAGTGGAAGAGGGCCTGACACACACTGGCAGCAGGCAAGCAACTGAATTTAGACTACTGTCTAAAAATTAAATGCCTAATTTATCGGCAAGCTACTGTGCCACCCGGTATCAGTGGTTGGCACTGGCAGTGGGCACACTACAGTCAGTGGAAGAGGGCCTGACACACACTGGCAGCAGGCAAGCAACTGAATTTAGACTACTGTCTAAAAATTAAATGCCTTATTTATCGGCAAGCTACTGTGCCACCCGGTATCAGTGGTTGGCACTGGCAGTGGGCACACTACAGTCAGTGGAAGTCAGCCTGACACACACTAGCAGCAGGCAAGCAACTGAAATTACACTAAAGTGTAAAAATTAAATGCCTTTTTTGATGCAAAGTACTGTGCCACACGGGATGACAGGGGTGGGCACTGGCAGTGGGCACACTACAGTCAGTTGAAGTCGGCCTGACACACACTAGCAGCAGGTGAGCAGCTGAAATTACACTAAAGTGTAAAAATTAAATGCCTTTTTATGCAAAGTCCTGTGCCAGCCGGTATGAGTGGTGGACACTGGCAGTGGGCACACTACAGTCAGTGGAAGTCGGCCTGACACACACTAGCAGCAGGCAAGCAGCTGAAATTACACTAAAGTGTAAAAATTAAATGCCTTTTTTATGCAAAGTCCTGTGCCAGCCGGTATGAGTGGTGGACACTGGCAGTGGGCACACTACAGTCAGTGGAAGTCAGCCTGACACACACTGGCAGGCAACTAACCTTAGATTAAAGTGTAGAAATTAAGTGCCTTTTTTTTAAGCAAAGTACTGTGCCACACGGGATGACAGGGGTGGGCACTGGCAGTGGGCACACTACAGTCAGTGGAAGCGGGCCTGACACACACTAGCAGCAGGCAAGCAGCTGAAATTACACTAAAGTGTAAAAATTAAATGCCTTTTTTATTCAAAGTCCTGTGCCAGCCGGTATGAGTGGTGGGCACTGGCAGTGGGCACACTACAGTCAGTGGAAGTCAGCCTGACACACACTGGCAGGCAACTAACCTTAGATTAAAGTGTAAAAATTAAGTGCCTTTTTTTTAAGCAAAGTCCTGTGCCACACGGGATGACAGGGGTGGGCACTGGCAGTGGGCACACTACAGTCTGTGGGCCTGCAGCTCCTCACACACAGGCAGGCCAGGCAACTGCAATATGTATATAAAGGGAAAAAAAGCAGACTAATGTTGCAGCCCTAAAAGGGCTTTTGGGGTGCTGTCAGGACGCTGTCCTTACAGCAGAGATCAGATGAGTCTTTCAGGACTGGAGTGGACACTGAATTCACTAGCCTAGCTATCAATTTCCCAATTAAATCAGCAGCTACTACACTCTCCTTCCTCTCACTAAGACTGCAGCTTCAGAATGAATCTAAAATGGATGCTGTGCAGGAGGTGGGAGGGTCTGGGAGGGAGGGTATGCTGCTGATTGGCTGGAATGTGTCTGCTGACTGTGAGGTACAGGGTCAAAGTTTGCTCAATGATGATGTATAGGGGGCGGACCGAACATCGCATATGTTCGCCCGGCAGAGGCGAACGCGAACAAGCTATGTTCGCCGGGAACTGTTCGCCGGCGGATAGTTCGGGCCATCTCTAGACCTCAGTTGTCCTTGTCTGTATAGTCAGTGTCCACACAGTTGAAATTATATCTTTTTGGGGGACATGTTAAATTTTATTACACCAGCATATATACATGATTACTGCAGCAATACATAGGGGAGGGCAGCAATCTAACTGTGAGTATTAACTTGAAATTGAGCACCAGGCCTCTAATCATTCCCATGGATTTCCACACAGCTGGAATGTAATAATTTTTTGGGATTGTTAAATAGTTTATTTTCTAGCAATATATACTATATATATATATATATATATATATATATATATATATATATGTAATCACTACAAAATACATGGTAGTACACAACAGTATCTGGAAGTGATAAAGAATTTAGGTCTAAATCTGTTTCCCTTTTTTTCAGTCTTTCACACATTTTGAATCATTTTTATTGGGGGGATTGATTATATTCAAATTAGCAGCATGTACATGTGATTACTACATCAATACAGATAGGGTTGAGCAAACAGTTGAGCATAGTTCGGGTTCATACCGAATTTTGGGGCGTTCAGGACACGGACCCAGACCCGAACATTTTCAAAAAAGTTCAATCAGCTAGCGTTTTACTTCTTGCCCTAAGAAGCCATCACAGCCATCCCTACTAATGGCATGGCTGTGATTGGCCAAGTGCAGCATGTGACCCAGCCTCAATTTAAGCTGGAGTCGCGTAGCGCCGCACGTCACACTGCTCTGATTAGTGTAGGGAGAGGACTCAGCCTTTGTAAGGGCGAGATTAGCCAGGGAAAAGTCAGCAAAAGCACCTAATGAAGTGATCGATCTACAGCTGTGAGTCATTCAACTTCTGCTAGTTGATTGCTCACTGGTTTTTAGGCTGCACAGAGCGTTTTTCTGTCACTTTTTTCTGGGGTGATCGGCGGCCATTTTGTGACTTGTGGTGCACCAGCACAAGCTACCACCAAGTCCATCAATCCATCAATACTAGTTTTTTTTTGTTTTTTTTTTGCTATATCCTACATCAGGGGCTTGGCTGTGCTTATAGTCACCCCTAGAAACTCAGGATAGAAATTTCTATATTTTATTAAGTGGTTAAATTCAATTGCCAAAATAGCTATCCCCCAAAATCTGGTGTTCCAGCTGTGGCTAGCCAAGTATAATACTGTCTGCTGTCTGGCAAAGGATAGATTATTTTCGGTGGTGAAATTCAATTGCCAAAACAGCAATCCCCTAAATCTAGTGTCCCAGCAGTGGCTGGCAAAGTTTAATAGTGTCCGGCAAAGGATATATTTTGTTCTGGGGTGAAATTTAATAGCCAAAATAGCAATACCGTAAATCTGGTGTCCCAGCAGTGGCTGGCCAAGTTTAATAGTGTCCGGCAAAGGATAGATAATTTTCTGGGGTGAAATTCAATTGCCAAAATAGCAATACCATAAATCTGCTGTTACAGCTGTGACTGGACAAGTTTCATAGTGTCTGTCAAAGGATTTATTATTTTCTGGGGTGAAATTCAGTTGCCAAAATAGCAATACCATAAATCAGTAACATACAGCTGACACAATGCTGCAACAGCCAAGATCGGTGCTGGCACTGATCCTGGGCATCTTACCCCTTAGATGCCATAGTTAGTAGCCACCCACAGCATCCATGGGGTTAACAGAAGATGGGGGCTCCCTCTCTCTCCCATCAGGCCTCCATGCTGCGATGGCAGCTCCCCGATGGCTACCATAACAGCCAGATGCTTTAAAAAAACATCCAGGCATCAAAATAACATACAACAAGCACATTATTATGCAGTAATTTTTATGTATATTTATTTTTAATACAAAAGTGATTTTATGCTGAAAAAATAGTAAACATAAAAAACTTTATATGTTTGATATTGCCATACCTGTATCAACCCACAAAATAAAATCATATTATGTATACTGCATGAGGATCCACATAAAAAATAAAAATAGAAAACATTGACAAAATTGCTCTGATATCCTAATCCTATTGATATTGCCTGATTAGCTGTGTATCTAATCCTACCATGTGTAGAGATGGCCCGAACTATCCGCCGGCGAACAGTTCCCGGCGAACATAGCTTGTTCGCGTTCGCCTCTGCCGGGCGAACATATGCGATGTTCGGTCCGCCCCCTATACATCATCATTGAGCAAACTTTGACCCTGTACCTCACAGTCAGCAGACACATTCCAGCCAATCAGCAGCATACCCTCCCTCCCAGACCCTCCCACCTCCTGAACAGCATCCATTTTAGATTCATTCTGAAGCTGCAGTCTTAGTGAGAGGAGGGAGAGTGTAATTGCTGCTGATTTAATTGGGAAATTGATAGCTAGGCTAGTGAATTCAGTGTCCACTCCAGTCCTGAAAGACTCATCTGATCTCTGCTGTAAGGACAGCGTCCTGACAGCACCCCAAAAAGCCCTTTTAGGGCTGCAACATTAGTCTGCTTTTTTTTCCCTTTATATACATATTGCAGTTGCCTGGCCTGCCTGTGTGTGAGGAGCTGCAGGCCCACAGACTGTAGTGTGCCCACTGCCAGTGCCCACCCTGTCATTCCGTGTGGTACAGGACTTTGCATCAAAAAAGGCATTTAATTTTTACACTTTAATCTAAGGTTAGTTGCCTGCCAGTGTGTGTCAGGCTGACTTCCACTGACTGTAGTGTGCCCACTGCCAGTGCCCACCCCTGTCATCCCGTGTGGCACAGGACTTTGCTTAAAAAAAGGCACTTAATTTTTACACTTTAATCTAAGTTTAGTTGCCTGCCAGTGTGTGTCAGGCTGACTTCCACTGACTGTAGTGTGCCCACTGCCAGTGTCCACCACTCATACCGGCTGGCACAGGACTTTGCATAAAAAAGGCATTTAATTTTTACACTTTAGTGTAATTTCAGCTGCTTGCCTGCTGCTAGTGTGTGTCAGGCCGACTTCAACTGACTGTAGTGTGCCCACTGCCAGTGCCCACCCCTGTCATCCCGTGTGGCACAGGACTTTGCTTAAAAAAAAGGCACTTAATTTTTACACTTTAATCTAAGGTTAGTTGCCTGCCAGTGTGTGTCAGGCTGACTTCCACTGACTGTAGTGTGCCCACTGCCAGTGTCCACCACTCATACCGGCTGGCACAGGACTTTGCATAAAAAAGTAGTGTTGAGCGCGAATATTCGAATAGCGAATTTAAATCGCGAATATCGGCACTTCGCTAATTCGCGAATATTTCGAATATAATGCTATATATTCGCAAATTCGAATATTGGTTTTTTTTTTTTTTTTTTTTAAAGTTGTTCCCTCCCACTTCCCAAAAGCATTTATTCTTACATGTCCGAGGACCCCATGCTCCCCTCCCGCTCCAGTCAGTGCCCGTCTGCCGAGTGCCAACTTCCTCTGCGCATGGAGCGTCCCCATCACCATGGGAACGCCTCCATGCTAGAATGTACTGTCGGATTTGAGAATCACTGTTATCTAGACCATGGTAAAAGTTGGATGCGCAATGCGAGTAAACTTACTAAAATCACTCGCATTGCGCGTCCAACTTAATTTTGTGAATAGTCAACGTTCCTAATGGTAGGGGCGGGGGTACTTGGGTTGCGAGAATTAACGAATATACAGAATATAGCGCTATATTCGTATTCGTTATATTCGTTAAATCTAGCAAGCAAGGCAACTAAGTTGGATGCGCAATGCGAGTAATTTAAGTAAGTTTACTCGCATTGCGCATCCAACTTAGACAACTTTCCGATTGGCAATAGTAATGCATAATATGCCTAAAGCCTATTCCACGCTCTAAGTTGGATGTGCAATGCGAGTAAACTTACTTAAATTACTCGCATTGCGCATCCAACTTAGAGCGTGGAATAGACTTTAGGCATAGGCGGCAACTACTATTGCCAATCGGAAAGTTGTCTAAGTTGGATGCATGCAATGCGAGTAAACTTGCTTAAATTACTACGATGCGCATCCAACTTATTTCTGTAGTATAGGCAACGTTCCTATTGGTTGTTTGCTAGACTTAACGAATATAGAGAATATCGCGCTATATTACGTATTCGTCATATTCGTTTATTCTAGCAAGCCAACCATTGTTAGGACGTTGCCTATACACAGAACTAAGTTGGATGCGCAATGCGAGTAATTTGAGTAAGTTTACTCGCATTGCATCTAACTTACAGCGGAGTATATTGTCAATAATCCTTCATTCCATCAAGACAACCAATAGGAAGTTGCCTAAGTTGCACATGGTGTTTCTATCGCGAGAATCGCATTGAAATATTCGTGTGAGCCTATACGGGTGTGGCTTTGTCTTGCGAGTTTGTTGACAGGAGGAAGGTTGAATCGCAGTGCAATACTCGTGTGTGACGCGCATGAAAATGGTCTCAAGCAATTTTAAAGAAGTCGAGGAAGATCTCCTGATTACTGTAAGTAATTCCACATTACAGCACTGTATTACATATCACAGGCTTGTTATTCCAATGTATTTATACAAATTCTCATTTTTTCTTGCTTCAGGGCATTTTAACCCTGTCAAAGCCAGAGTTTTTGTTAGCCTCTTATTTCGCTCACTGCCTTCAAAGAGCCATCACTTTTTATTTGCCTGTTCACATAGCCATATGAGGGCTTGTTTTTTGCGGGACAAGTTGTACTTTCTAACTCCGCCATTTAATATTGCATAAGATGTATTGGGAAGCCAAACAAAATGCAAAATGTCCAAAAATTGCAAAATAAAAGCAATGCCACGCCATTTTTACGGGTTTGTAACCCCTTAAGGACACATGACACAACGGTACATCATGTATAGTTCCGATCACCGCTACGCGGCGGGCAGTGATCAGAACTGGGTGCCTGCTGAAATCAATCAGCAGGCACCTTGGGACAATGTGCCGGGGGGTCAATTCAGACCTGCGGCTTGCGGCTTTTCCGTGTAATTGGGCGGCGGGTGCGGTGGCTATCGGGTCACCGTGCTGCTGTAATGGGGACCCGATAGCAGGGAAGGCCTGCGTCCGCATATCTACATAAACAGTGGTCTACTTTTGCTACCAACACGCCCATTTTCCAAACAGTCCTCAGAGTGGTATCAGTCTGATGAAGGCCGTATTGTGGCCGAAACGTCACACGCATGTATATGATTTACCGCACTTCTGATTAAAAGAAACTTATCTTCAACGCATAAACTGGAGTTTATTTCCTTCTTGATACTAAGGGGTGGGAACCCGACCTCCAGTAGCGCACCTCCAAAGAGTGCCACAACCGCCAGATGACGTACAGCTATGTCATTGGGCGTGAAGGGGTTAATGATAGGTGCACTAAGTACTGTTAAGACATCACACCACTATGTCTGGTAGCATGTATGTATGGACACATTGGACAGCTGAGAAACATCTCTCATATGCACAATGCACATCCATTTTCCTGCCTCACAGTGCATACCCCACATCGTATACTCCACACCGTATACCCCACAGTGTATATCCCTCCACACACACACATAGTCTTTGGATTCTAATATGCGTCTGGTTGGTTAGGAGAAGTAATGTTTGACCGCCATTATTTGCTGGTTCATTTAGCGTTACCCAGGGTGCACCATGTGGAGGCGGACCAGCTGTACACCCCATACTGTACCGTTACCTCACTAGACGGGTACATCTCTCCTCAGATGGCCAATATCCGATTGCTCATACTACACACACATACAATTTAAATATAATTCGATTGTATAACTGTAACGTTAAATCTAATGTTTTACTTTCAAACACTGAAACATTTTTGTTGTGTTGAGATGATGACATTCATTTCTAATACTTTTATTTGACAAATTTGGGATTATATGGTTGCATTTTTATCCTGCAGCGAATGCTTGAGATGAAGTATGACACCACCAGGTCCCACTTGGAGAAGCAGCGGATCCTGAGGAGGATCGGTTATGAACTATACCGTGACCACAATGTCACACACAAGAGGATGGCCATTATAAAAAGTGGTCCGACCTGAAGAGGAGACACCAGGATCGGATCACTGAGATACGGAACAAAATCTGCCCAGGTACAATGCTTACATGACTCTTGTATCTTTCAGCAACACTCTGTAATGTATAGGTACAGTTATGCTTTACGAGGTTTTTATAACTTAAGAAAATTTTGCCATTATAGGTGATCCCGTCCCCTCAGTCCGCCGCAGGCCTTCAAAAAGGCAGTGGTGGTGGAGGAGGAGGTGTCGGAGGAGGAGGAGCAGGAGCAGGCAGGACCCTCTGCCCCTACCCCACAGCATGAGGATGCCGGACCCTCAGACCATCCCGGTTCTCATGAGGAGGAGGAGGAGAGCTTGTGACCACCCCCGCCAGGAGGGTAAATAATATGTGTTGTGGGTGTTTTAACTCAGTCACTGGTGTCAGTTTCTTCCAGAAAACCATAACAAACATGTTAAATCTTTATCCTTTAACCCTTCATGCTTTCTGACATAACTGTACGACCAAATAACAAGTGACTTGCTGCATTTTGATGTACGGCCACGCTCAAACTGCTCCTGGGGCTGTGACACTATAAAGTGTCACAGCCCTGAGTCATAGCTCCCAGGAGCAGACACAAGTGGTAAGCCGGCAAGGGACCAATCAGAGTGTTCCCTTGCTAGTAAGCACTCTGATTGTTTTGTCTCTGCAGAGTAACCAATCATAGCGCAGCACTTTAAAAAAGCCTGTTTCAGGCCAGCGACATCTATGTGGTTGAGAGGAAGAAAGCTCCTCTCTCTTCCATCTTGCCGTTGCTGCTTCCGTAACGGCAAGATGGTTTCCATGGCACCCGGACGCCTTACAAATGGCGTCCTAGTTGCTCATTTACCTATCAGACCCGAGGTCTGATCAGCCTTAGTGTAAGTGTGGCACTGACTATACAGTGTATTACAATAGACTATGCAGATGGTTTTGATAAAAGAAAATAGATACATAAAACAAAATAAAAAAATTGAAAGACAAAAAGACTAAAATTTTTTTTTAAAGAAGAATAAATTAGAAATCGTCTTCTCATATATATTCATTTATGTAATCTAAAAATTACATAAATAATATAGTGCACATAATTGGTATAGCCGCATCCGTAAAAAGCAGCTCTATAACAATATAGCGTGTTCTTACCCCTTTGGCAAATCCCATACAAATATTTTTTTTAAAACTGTCAAAAACAGACATATTTTATACAGTATACATATTTTGTAACGTTCCATGACATAAATTCCAAACCCAAGCGATCAAAAAGACGTATGCACCCCAAAATAGTACCAATCAAACAGTCAACTGATCCCACAAATATTTTAAATAAAATACTCTATTGAAATATTCCTAAGTAAAGAACTATATAACTGATTGTGATTTTAATGGCCAGCTCCTTTATACACTAATCAATAAAAGTTATTTAATCTGATTTTTAATATATTATTTTTTTGTACAGTAATAAAAGAAATGAAAAATAAAATAATTATGCTGCAGCGGGAGCACTCCAGGCGGATGAGGGCTTTGCAGCTGAAGATCAGCCAAGAAATGAAGGCCATGGAGGAGTGGCATCAGAAGGCCATAACGGAGCTGATCAACCAGCATGATGTCCTGAAAGCCCTGCCTTAGTTTTATTTAATTTTTATTTTATGTTTCTTTAAACAATTGTTTTTATTTTATTTATAAAGTTTGGTTTGGTTTTAAATCATTTTTGGTTTTCTGTTTTATTTTAATAACTCTGGTTACATTAAGGCAATTTTTTCCATCCAAAACTCATCAGTATGATGACATACAGCAGCCGCAGGTACATGGAAATTTGGTAGTATAAGGCCTACAAAGAACTCATAGTGGTGAGGATAATAGCAGCAGTCTTTGTTAATGGTGGGGCCTTACAATAAATAAAGTTATCAGTAAGAATTACACCATAACATAACATTATAAAAAACTGAAATCACGCGTTATAACTCAGAAAAAACTATTTATTAACAAAATAAAAAAGGCCTCTATGGGAACATTGTGAGTTGGGAAAGTAGCTCCTCCATTTTCTGCATCCCTTTACGGTGCTTTTGGCCATCTCCTAGCTGATGATGACCCGGCATTGCCCTTTAAGAGTGACCACCCCTTTAAGAGAGACATGTACTTAAAAAAATAAAGTATGCAAAGTAATATTCTTGCATTGGGGTATATGCAACTTAGGCCTCTTTCACACTTGCCTTGTGAGGATCCGGCGTGCACTTCCGTCGCAAGAAATGCCCGCCGGATCCGTCATAACGCAAGACAACAGAAAGCATTGGAATACTGATCAATCTTCAATATGCTTTTAGGTAACCATGGCAGCCAGGACTCTACTAAAGTCCCGGCTGCCATAGTAAGTAGTGGGAGCCGGGGAGCAGATACTTACAGTCCGTGCGGCTCCGGGGTGCTCCACAATGACGTCAGAGAGCCATACGCGCATGGATCATGTGATCCATGCTCATGGAGCGCTCTGACATCATTCATTGTGGAGGGCCCGGGACTCGGAGCCGCACAGATGGTAAGTATACTTCTCCCCTGCCTCCCCACTACACTTTACCATGGCAGCCGGGACTTTAGCGTCCTGGCTGCTATGGTGACCATTCACAAAAGCTAAGCGTCGGATCCGGCGATGTGCCGAAACGACGTTTAGCTTAAAGCCGGATCTGGATAAATGCTTTTCAATGGCCATTAATTCCGGATCCTTCTTTCCGGCATGCCTTCAGGATTTGGGTCCGGAGAAAAATCCGCATCATGCTCCAGATTTTGCTACGGCAAAAAAGTCTCAGTACTGAACGGAAGACATCCAGACGCATCCTGAACGGATTTCTCTCCATTCAGGATGCATTGGGATTATCCTGATCAGTATCTTTCCGTCCTAGAGCCCCGAGGACGGAACTCTAGGACAGAAAGATAAAACGCCAGTGTGAAAGAGCCCTTACTTCACTATTGTTTGGCTATGGCTATCTAGAACTAACAAAAATTTAGGAACCCAGCTCTGTTTAATTCGCAATGCGAGTATATGTTCGCATTGAATTCAACAGAACTGGGTTCCTAATGGTTGTATTGCTAAAATATAACGAAGATTGAGAATTCAGTCTTCGTAAAAGTTATAGTCGCAATGCGAGTAATACAGGTTATATTAATCGCATTGCGAGTGAACTTAGAGCTGGGTTCCTAATGGTTGTATTGCTAGAATATAACGAAGATTGAGAACATAGCGCTATATTCTCAATCTTCATTATATTCTAGCAATACAACCATTAGGAACTCCGCTCTAAGATGGAATCGCAATGCGAATACTTTAAGTTAAATTAATCGCATTGCGATTTCAACTTAGCACTGCTGCTATATTCCATATTCGTTATTCGTTAACTCGTTAATTCTAGCAAGCTGACCCATTATAAACCCAGCTCTAAGTTGAAATCGCAATGCGATTAATATAACTTGAATTAATCGCATTGCGATTTCAACGTAATTCCTCAAATCCGACAGTACATTTTAGTATATGGAGACGTTCCCATGGTGATGGGGACGCTCCATGAGCACAGAAGTTATGGTTGGCTTGGTAGAATTAGCGAGGATGACGAATATGACGAATGTATTCGTCATATTCCTCAAAACGAAGATAACGAAGTATTCTACATCTTCGTTTTAGCTACCTATTCGTCAACTTCGCTAATTCTAGCAATCAAATAGGAAGGTTGACTATAGCAGACAGCTGTGTTAAATTCGCTATGCAATTTTTTTATTATTTTTTTTTAATAAATAGAATACTTATAATAATTTTATCAAGTAATATAATTATTGTATTAAAAAAAAAAAAAATCGCATAGCGAATTTAACACAGCTGTCTGGTAAGTCAACCTTCCTATTTGATTGCTAGAATTAGCGAGTTGACGAATAGGTAGCTAAAACGAAGATGTAGAATACTCGTTATCTTCGTTTTGAGGAATATGACGAATACATTCGTCATATTCGTCATCCTCGCTAATTCTAGATATGAAACCAATAGGAAAGTAGCCTTAAGTACAAATCGCAATATGCGATTATTTAAATCGTTGTTAATCGCGATAACTAGAAAAAATGACGAATATTCGATTTCGACGAATATGAAACGAATATTCATTCGAATATTCGCGAATTTCGTCGAAATCGAATATGGCACCTGCCGCTCATCACTATAAAAAAGGCATTTAATTTTTACACTTTAGTGTAATTTCAGCTGCTTGCCTGCTGCTAGTGTGTGTCAGGCCGACTTCAAATGAATGTAGTGTGCCCACTGCCAGTGCCCACCCCTGTCATCCCGTGTGGCACAGGACTTTGCTTAAAAAAAAGGCACTTAATTTTTACACTTTAATCTAAGGTTAGTTGCCTGCCAGTGTGTGTCAGGCTGACTTCCACTGACTGTAGTGTGCCCACTGCCAGTGTCCACCACTCATACCGGCTGGCACAGGACTTTGCATAAAAAAGGCATTTAATTTTTACACTTTAGTGTAATTTCAGCTGCTTGCCTGCTGCTAGTGTGTGTCAGGCCGACTTCAACTGACTGTAGTGTGCCCACTGCCAGTGCCCACCCCTGTCATCCCGTGTGGCACAGGACTTTGCTTAAAAAAAAGGCATTTAATTTTTACACTTTAGTGTAATTTCAGTTGCTTGCCTACTGCTAGTGTGTGTCAGGCTGACTTCTACAGACTGTAGTGTGCCCACTGCCAGTGCCAACCACTGATACCGGGTGGCACAGTAGCTTGCCGATAAATAAGGCATTTAATTTTTAGACAGTAGTCTAAATTCAGTTGCTTGCCTGCTGCCATTGTGTGTTAGGCCCTCTTCCACTGACTGTAGTGTGCCCACTGCCAGTGCCAACCACTGATACCGGGTGGCACAGTAGCTTGCCGATAAATAAGGCATTTAATTTTTAGACAGTAGTCTAAATTCAGTTGCTTGCCTGCTGCCAGTGTGTGTCAGGCCCGCTTCCACTGACTGTAGTGTGCCCACTGCCAGTGCCAACCACTCATACCGGGTGGCACAGTAGCTTGCCGATAAATAAGGCATTTAATTTTTAGACAGTAGTCTAAATTCAGTTGCTTGCCTGCTGCCAGTGTGTGTCAGGCCCTCTTCCACTGACTGTAGTGTGCCCACTGCCAGTGCCAACCACTGATACCGGGTGGCACAGTAGCTTGCCGATAAATAAGGCATTTAATTTTTAGACAGTAGTCTAAATTCAGTTGCTTGCCTGCTGCCAGTGTGTGTCAGGCCCGCTTCCACTGACTGTAGTGTGCCCACTGCCAGTGCCAACCACTCATACCGGGTGGCACAGTAGCTTGCCGATAAATAAGGCATTTAATTTTTAGACAGTAGTCTAAATTCAGTTGCTTGCCTGCTGCCAGTGTGTGTCAGGCCCGCTTCCACTGACTGTAGTGTGCCCACTGCCAGTGCCAACCACTCATACCGGGTGGCACAGTAGCTTGCCGATAAATAAGGCATTTAATTTTTAGACAGTAGTCTAAATTCAGTTGCTTGCTTGCTGCCAGTGTGTGTCAGGCCCTCTTCCACTGACTGTAGTGTGCCCACTGCCAGTGCCAACCACTGATACCGGGTGGCACAGTAGCTTGCCGATAAATAAGGCATTTAATTTTTAGACAGTAGTCTAAATTCAGTTGCTTGCCTGCTGCCAGTGTGTGTCAGGCCCGCTTCCACTGACTGTAGTGTGCCCACTGCCAGTGCCAACCACTGATACCGGGTGGCACAGTAGCTTGCCGATAAATTAGGCATTTATTTTTTAGACAGTAGTCTAAATTCAGTTGCTTGCCTGCTGCCAGTGTGTGTCAGGCCGACTTCAACTGACTGTAGTGTGCCCACTGCCAGTGCCCACCACTCATACCGGCTGGCACAGGACTTTGCATAAAAAAGGCATTTAATTTTTACACTTTAGTGTAATTTCAGCTGCTTGCCTGCTGCTAGTGTGTGTCAGGCCGACTTCAACTGACTGTAGTGTGCCCACTGCCAGTGCCCACCCCTGTCATCCCGTGTGGCACAGGATTTTGCTTAAAAAAAAGGCACTTAATTTTTACACTTTAATCTAAGGTAAGTTGCCTGCCAGTGTGTGTCAGGCTGACTTCCGCTGACTGTAGTGTGCCCACTGCCAGTGTCCACCACTCATACCGGCTGGCACAGGACTTTGCATAAAAAAGGCATTTAATTTTTACACTTTAATGTAATTTCAGCTGCTCACCTGCTGCTAGTGTGTGTCAGGCCGACTGCAACTGACTGTAGTGTGCCCACTGCCAGTGCCCACCCCTGTCATAACGTGTGGCACATTACTTTGCATCAAAAAAAGGCATTTAATTTTTACACTTTAGTGTAATTTCAGTTGCTTGCCTACTGCTAGTGTGTGTCAGGCTGACTTCTACAGACTGTAGTGTGCCCACTGCCAGTGCCAACCACTGATACCGGGTGGCACAGTAGCTTGCCGATAAATAAGGCATTTAATTTTTGGACAGTAGTCTAAATTCAGTTGCTTGCCTGCTGCCAGTGTGTGTTAGGCCCTCTTCCACTGACTGTAGTGTGCCCACTGCCAGTGCCAACCACTGATACCGGGTGGCACAGTAGCTTGCCGATAAATAAGGCATTTAATTTTTAGACAGTAGTCTAAATTCAGTTGCTTGCCTGCTGCCAGTGTGTGTCAGGCCCGCTTCCACTGACTGTAGTGTGCCCACTGCCAGTGCCAACCACTCATACCGGGTGGCACAGTAGCTTGCCGATAAATAAGGCATTTAATTTTTAGACAGTAGTCTAAATTCAGTTGCTTGCCTGCTGCCAGTGTGTGTCAGGCCCTCTTCCACTGACTGTAGTGTGCCCACTGCCAGTGCCAACCACTGATACCGGGTGGCACAGTAGCTTGCCGATAAATAAGGCATTTAATTTTTAGACAGTAGTCTAAATTCAGTTGCTTGCCTGCTGCCAGTGTGTGTCAGGCCCGCTTCCACTGACTGTAGTGTGCCCACTGCCAGTGCCAACCACTGATACCGGGTGGCACAGTAGCTTGCCGATAAATAAGGCATTTAATTTTTAGACAGTAGTCTAAATTCAGTTGCTTGCCTGCTGCCAGTGTGTGTCAGGCCCGCTTCCACTGACTGTAGTGTGCCCACTGCCAGTGCCAACCACTGATACCGGGTGGCACAGTAGCTTGCCGATAAATAAGGCATTTAATTTTTAGACAGTAGTCTAAATTCAGTTGCTTGCCTGCTGCCAGTGTGTGTCAGGCCCTCTTCCACTGACTGTAGTGTGCCCACTGCCAGTGCCAACCACTGATACCGGGTGGCACAGTAGCTTGCCGATAAATAAGGCATTTAATTTTTAGACAGTAGTCTAAATTCAGTTGCTTGCCTGCTGCCAGTGTGTGTCAGGCCCTCTTCCACTGACTGTAGTGTGCCCACTGCCAGTGCCAACCACTGATACCGGGTGGCACAGTAGCTTGCCGATAAATAAGGCATTTAATTTTTAGACAGTAGTCTAAATTCAGTTGCTTGCCTGCTGCCAGTGTGTGTCAGGACCGCTTCCACTGACTGTAGTGTGCCCACTGCCAGTGCCAACCACTGATACCGGGTGGCACAGTAGCTTGCCGATAAATAAGGCATTTAATTTTTAGACAGTAGTCTAAATTCAGTTGCTTGCCTGCTGCCAGTGTGTGTCAGGCCCACTTCCACAGACTGTAGTGTGCCCACTGCCAGTGCCAACCACTCATACCGGGTGGCACAGTACCTAGCACGCGTAGTACCACTTATCTAAAAAAAATGACAGGCAGAGGCAGGCCACCCCGCAGGGGCCGTCGTGGTCGTGGTGCTGTGATTTCCACTGTCCCTGGAATAATGCCCAGTTTTCAGAGGCCACGTACCCTGAACACGAAAAATTCAGAGGACGTAGTTGACTGGCTTAGACAGGACACCCAATCTTCAACAGCTTCCGCTAAGAACCTTGACGCACCATCCTCCTCCAGCTCAGCTTCGGTCACCTGCTCTCAAGTTACCACGCACCCGCCCGTCGCCACCACCACCACTACCACCACAGCCACCACAGCCGCTTCACTTGATCCGTCAGAGGAGTTATTTACACATCAGTTGGATGCAATTAGTGATGCGCAACCATTATTGCCAGATGATGTAGATTACGGGGATATGTCTCAGTCAGGCAGGATTACACACATGGGCGTACAGTGTGATGATGATGATGATGATGTTGTACCCGCTGCTGCTTCCTTTGCTGAGGTGTCAGATACAAGTGAAGCGGTTGATGATGACGATGTGTCCACGGATGCCACGTGGGTGCCTGCTCGAAGAGAAGAAGAGGGGAAAGTTCTGAAGGGGAGACAGAGAGAATGAGGAGACGAGTTGGAAGCAGGGGAGGTCGTCGCAAGGAGTTAGTGGCACAGTCAGACAGCATGTATCGGCACCTGGGGTCAGCCAGACAGCACGCCAGTCAACGCATGCTGTTGCCACCACTAGAATGCCGTCATTGCAAAGCTCAGCAGTGTGGCATTTTTTTGTGTGTCTGCCTCTGATAAAAGCAATGCCATTTGCAACCTGTGCCAAAAGAAACTGAGTCGTGGGAAGTCCAACACCCACCTTGGTACAACTGCTTTGCGAAGGCACATGATCTCACATCACAAACGCCTATGGGATCAACACATGAGTACAAGCAGCACACAAACTCAAAGCCACCATGCTCCTCCTGGTCCAGCATCTTCAGCCACGTCAACCACTGCTGTCCTCCCTGCCCCCTCTCAACCACCCGCCACTCCATCTCTCACCTTCAGCAGTTCCTGCTCATCTGCCCACAGTCAGGTGTCTGTCAAGGACATGTTTGAGCATAAGAAGCCAATGTCACAAAGTCACCCCTTGCCCGGCGACTGACAGCTGGCTTGACGGAACTCTTAGCCCGCCAGCTTTTACCATACCAGCTGGTAGAGTCTGAGGCCTTCAAAAAATTTGTCGCTATTGGGACACCACAGTGGAAGGTACCCGGACGAAATTTTTTTCAAAAAGGCAATCCCAAACCTCTACCATGTCATTGAAAAGGAAGTCATGGCATCTCTGGCATACAGTGTTGGGGCAAGGGTCCATCTGACCACTGATACCTGGTCTGCAAAGCACGGTCAGGGCAGGTATATCACGTATACTGCGCATTGGGTCAACCTGCTGACGGCTGACAAGCATGGAATGCGTGGCTCCGCAGCGGAGTTGGTGACACCACCACGACTTGCAGGCAGACCTACTGCCACCTCCTCTACTCCTACTCCATCCTCTTCAATATCCTCCTCGGCTGAGTCCTCTTCTGCTGCGGCGTCTGGCTGCACATCAACTGATTCCCCCAGCTCCCCAGGGGCTATTCCACATCCCGGATACGACAGTGTCACGCTATCTTGGGGTTGACTTGCCTGAAAGCAGAGAGCCACACAGGACCAGCACTCCTGTCCGCCCTGAACGCACAGGTGGATCAGTGGCTGACCCTGCACCAACTGGAGATCGGCAAAGTGGTGTGTGACAATGGAAGCAATCTGTTGGCGGCATTAAATTTGGGCAAGTTGTCACATGTGCCGTGCATGGCACATGTGTTGAATCTCATCGTACAACGTTTTGTGTCTAAGTACCCAGGCTTACAGGACGTCCTCAAGCAGGCCAGGAAGGTGTGTGGCCATTTCAGGCGTTCCTACACGGCCATGGCGCACTTTTCCGATATTCAGCGGCGAAACAACATGCCAGTGAGGCGCTTGATATGCGACAGCCCGACACGTTGGAATTCAACACTCCTAATGTTCGACCGCCTGCTCCAACAAGAAAAAGCCGTCAACGAGTATTTGTATGACCGGGGTGCTAGGACAGCCTCTGCGGAGCTGGGAATCTTTTGCCACGTTACTGGACACTCATGCGCAATGCCTGTAGGCTTATGCGTCCTTTTGAGGAGGTGACAAACCTAGTCAGTCGCACCGAAGGCACCATCAGCGACCTCATCCCATTTGTTTTCTTCCTGGAGCGTGCCCTGCGAAGAGTTCTGGATCAGGCTGTAGATGAGCGTGAAGAGGAAGAGGAAGAGTTGTGGTCACCATCACCACCAGAAACAGCCTTGTCATCATCGCTTGCCGGACCTGCAGCAACGCTGGAAGAGGAGTATGAGGAAGAGGAGTCAGAGGAGGAATGTGGCGGCTTTGAGGAGGAGGAAGACCAACCACAGCAGGCACCCCAGGGTGCTCGTTGTTGTCACCTATCTGGGACCCATGGTGTTGTACGTGGCTGGGGGGAAGAACAGACCGTCAATGACATCAGTGAGGACGAGGAACGGGAAATGAGTAGCTCTGCATCCAACCTTGTTCAAATGGGGTCTTTCATGCTGTCATGTCTGTTGAGGGACCCACGTATAAAAAGGATAAAGGAGAACGATCTGTACTGGGTGGCCACGCTACTAGACCCCCAGTATAAGCAGAAAGTGGCAGAAATGTTACCAAATTACCGAAAGTCGGAAAACCAAACTAAAAAATATGCTTTACACAGCTTATAAGGGGGATGTCAATGGGGGATTCGACAATGGTTAATCAATTCGACCGGATAGGGTCCGTAACAGGGATTAACCTGATAGCAATAGTACTAGTTAAGACACCACTCATATAGGGTGTCACAGCACATTGCTCTGTGCACGCGCAGTGCCCCAATTTGGGAGTAAGAGGACCGACCAAGCTGCTTTTTCCATCTCCCGGTTCCTTAAATCAATTCAGTTTAGTGTATGAGAGTTTGGTCTGTCACTGTGAAGGCAGTCGAAGGTACCCGGCCTAAATTTTTTTTCACAAAAGGCAATCCCTGATATGGGACGTAACAGGGATTAAACTGATGAGAATAATACTACAGAAAATACCACTCATATCAGTGGAGGGAGCCAGCGTTTTTTTAACCATCTCCCCGTTCAAAAAATCTATTTAATAAATGGCCCCCAGATTGGGGAGTCGGGGACGTTAGAGGGATTAAACTGATGAGAATAGTACTACAGAAAATACCACTCATATCGGGTGTGACAGTAAATTGCACGGCGCAGACGCAGTGACCGTGGTTTAAAACAGAGTGGAGGGAGCCAGCGTTTTTTAACCATCTCCCCGTTCGAAAAATCTATTCAATAAATGGCCCCCAGATTGGGGACGTTAGAGGGATTAAACTGATGAGAATAGTACTACAGAAAATACCACTCATATCGGGTGTGACAGTAAATTGCACGCCGCAGACGCAGTAACCGTGGTTTAAAACAGAGTGGAGGGAGCCAGCGTTTTTTTAACCATCTCCCCGTTCGAAAAATCTATTCAATAAATGGCCCCCAGATTGGGGACGTTAGAGGGATTAAACTGATGAGAATAGTACTACAGAAAATACCACTTATATCGGGTGTGACAGTAAATTGCACGCCGCAGACGCAGTAACCGTGGTTTAAAACAGAGTGGAGGGAGCCAGCGTTTTTTTAACCATCTCCCCGTTCGAAAAATCTATTCAATAAATGGCCCCCAGATTAGGGACGTTAGAGGGATTAAACTGATGAGAATAGTACTACAGAAAATACCACTCATATCGGGTGTGACAGTAAATTGCACGGCGCAGACGCAGTCACCGTGGTTTAAAACAGAGTGGAGGGAGCCAGCGTTTTTAACCATCTCCCCGTTCGAAAAATCTATTCAATAAATGGCCCCCAGATTGGGGACGTTAGAGGATTAAACTGATGAGAATAGTACTACAGAAAATACCACTCATATCGGGTGTGACAGTAAATTGCACGAGCGCAGATGCAGTCACCGTGGTTTAAAACAGAGTGGAGGGAGCCAGCGTTTTTAACCATCTCCCGTTCGAAAAATCTATTCAATAAATGGCCCCCAGATTAGGGACGTTAGAGGGATTAAACTGATGAGAATAGTACTACAGAAAATACCACTCATATCGGGTGTGACAGTAAATTGCACGGCGCAGACGCAGTCACCGTGGTTTAAAACAGAGTGGGGGAGCCAGCGTTTTTAACCATCTCCCGTTCGAAAAATCTATTCAATAAATGGCCCCCAGATTGGGGACGTTAGAGGGATTAAACTGATGAGAATAGTACTACAGAAAATACCACTCATATCGGGTGTGACAGTAAATTGCACGCCGCAGACGCAGTAACCGTGGTTTAAAACAGAGTGGAGGGAGCCAGCGTTTTTTTAACCATCTCCCCGTTCGAAAAATCTATTCAATAAATGGCCCCCAGATTGGGGACGTTAGAGGGATTAAACTGATGAGAATAGTACTACAGAACATACCACTCATATCGGGTGTGACAGTAAATTGCACGGCGCAGACGCAGTCACCGTGGTTTAAAACAGAGTGGAGGGAGCCAGCGTTTTTTTAACCATCTCCACGTTCGAAAAATCTATTCAATAAATGGCACCCAGATTGGGGACGTTAGAGGGATTAAACTGATGAGCATAGTACTACAGAAAATACCACTCATATCGGGTGTGACAGTAAATTGCACGGCGCAGACGCAGTGACCGTGGATTAAAACAGAGTGGAGGGAGCCAGCGTTTTTTTAACCATCTCCCCGTTCGAAAAATCTATTCAATAAATGGCACCCAGATTGGGGACGTTAGAGGGATTAAACTGATGAGAATAGTACTACAGAAAATACCACTCATATCGGGTGTGACAGTAAATTGCACGGCGCAGGCGCAGTGACCGTGGTTTAAAACAGAGTGGAGGGAGCCAGCGTTTTTAACCATCTCCCCGTTCGAAAAATCTATTCAATAAATGGCCCCCAGATTGGGGACGTTAGAGGATTAAACTGATGAGAATAGTACTACAGAAAATACCACTCATATCGGGTGTGACAGTAAATTGCACGGCGCAGGCGCAGTCACCGTGGTTTAAAACAGAGTGGAGGGAGCCAGCGTTTTTTAACCATCTCCCGTTCGAAAAATCTATTCAATAAATGGCCCCCAGATTGGGGACGTTAGAGGATTAAACTGATGAGAATAGTACTACAGAAAATACCACTCATATCGGGTGTGACAGTAAATTGCACGGCGCAGACGCAGTCACCGTGGTTTAAAAACAGAGTGGAGGGAGCCAGCGTTTTTTAACCATCTCACCGTTCGAAAAATCAATTCAATTCAATTTTGGGGACCCTTGGTGTTGTACGTGGCTGGGTGGAGGAAGAAACCTTCAATGACATCACCGGGACGTGGCTAGCTTGGTATCCAACCTTGTGCAAATGGGGAGTTTGCGGTTGTGCACATGAACTGTTTGTGGTGCATTAAAAGGGGAGTTTGGTCTGTCAATGTCAGTGAAGCGGGCGTAACCCTTACACTACCTGATCGATACAACATCATACCTGATCGTATACACACACTGGATGTTTTAAAGCACGTTATTCCAAACAATTTAGGAATGTTAGTTGATTTATGCCCTTTATGGATTAAAACCCGACTCTGCGTCCACTACGTAATTTTCCATGGGAGTTTTGCCATAGATCCCCCTCCGGCATGCCACAGTCCAGGTGTTAGACCCCTTGAAACAACTTTCTCATCACTATTGTGGCCAGAAAGAGTCCCTGTGGGTTTTAAAATTCGCCTGCCAATTGAAGTCTATGGCGGTTCGCCCGGTTCGCCCGTTCGCGAATGTTTGCGGAAGTTCGCGTTCGCTGTTCGCGAACTGAAAATTTTATGTTCGCGACATCACTAACCATGTGTGCTACTTAACCACCTCCCATCACGCAAACGCAGAAAGGCGTGTGGTAGGTGGTTCTCTCAGGTCTCGATCACTCCTATCAGCGTCATCTCGTGAGCCTACATGTGAACGCATGCCCGCGCGCGTGTTCACTGCAGCGCGGCAGGTTAGAACCTATTCTACAGCCTGCCAGCGCTGATCATTCGCTGGCAGGCTGTAGATGTCAGTAAATCGCATCCAAATCGCATATCAGATATCTGTTTTGTAAACAGCGTCTGATATGCCTGCTGCCTGCTCCTCTGGTGGTCATTTTTGCTTGGGACCACCAGAGGACACAGGCAGCTATGTAAGTGCACCAATCACCACACACCAACCCCCAACCCCCCCCCCCTTGTCACTTATTAACCCCTTAATCTAAATGCCTAAAAATGCCCTCCTAAAAGGTACTCATTGGAATTTGGGCCCCTTTGCGCACCTAGGCTGCAAAAATGTGTCGCTCATGTGGTATGGCCGTACTCAGGAGAAGTAGGGCAATGTGTTTTGTGGTGCATTTTTACATATACCCATACTGTGTGTGAAAAACATCTCTGTAAATGACAACTTTGTTTAAAAAAAATTGAAAACGTTATCATTTACAGAGATATTTTTCACACACAGTATGGATACATGTAAAAATACACCCCAAAACACAATGCCCTACTTCTCCTGAGTACGGCGATGCCACATGAGTGACACTTTTTTGCACCCAAGATGCGCAAAGGGGCCCGAATTCCAATGAGTACCTTTAGGATTTCTCAGGGCAATTTTACGCATTTGGATTCCAAATTACTTCTCACGCTTTAGGGGCCCCTAAAATGCCAGGGCAGTATAAATACCCCACAAGTGACCCCATTTTAGAAAGAAGACACCCCAAGGTATTCCGTGAGGGGTATGGTGAGTTCATGTAAAATTTTTATTTTTTGTCACAAGTTAGTGGAATATGAGACATTGTAAGAAAATAATAAAAAACTAAAAATCAATTTCTGCTAACTTGTGCAAAAAAAAAAAAAAAAAAATCGGGGCCGAAAGTCCAACGAGTACCTTTAGGCTTTACAAGGTTGCTCACAATTTAGCCCCACCCAAAATGCCAGAACAGTAAACACACCCCACAAATGACCCCATTTCGAAAAGTAGACACCCCAAGGTATTCACTGAGAGGCATAGTGAGTCTGTGGGAGATTTTATTTTTTTTGTTGCCAGAAGTTAGCAGAAATTGAAACTTTATTATTGTTTTTTTTTCCTCAGAAAGTGTCATTCTCTGCTAACTTGTGAAAAAAAATTAAATGATACATGAACTCACCATGCCCCTCCGTTAATACTTTGGGGTGTCTTTTTTCAAAAATGGGGTCATTTGGGGGGGGGGGTATTTATACTATCCTGGCATTCTAGCACCTAAGGAAACATGACAGGTGCTCAGAAAGTCAGAGCTGCTTCAAAATGCGGAAATTCACTGTTTTGTACCATAGTTTGTAAATGCTATAACTTTTGCGCAAACCAATAAATATACACTTATTGGATTTTTTTTAATTAAAGACATGTAACACAATAAATTCAGACACAAACTTGTATTGAAATGTAATTATATTTGAACAAATTTACCATAAAAAATACACTTTTTTTGAGAAAATTGCAGTCTTTTTTTATTAATATCAGAAAAACGAAAAATCTCAGCAGCAATCAAATACCACCAAAATAAAGCTGTATTGGTGAGAAGAAAAGGAGGTAAAATTCATTTGGGTGCCAAGTTGCATGACCGAGCAATAAACCGTTAAAGTTGTGAAGTGCCAATTTGTAAAAAAGGGCCTGGTCACTAGGGGGGTATAAATGGTGGTCCTTAAGTGGTTAATGCTAAGATATGTATCTTATCCAAGCATGTGTGATACTGTCCACTGAGCTGTGTATTATTGAAGCACCTATTTGTGATACTGCCTGCTGAGCCATTGTATCTAATCCTAACATGTGGATATTTGTATATAATTCTGTCCAGTGTGATACTGTCTGCTGGGATGTGTATCTAATTCTTCCATGTATGGTATTGTCTGCTAAGCTGTGTAGGATTTCAAGAGAATAGTGTGCCGATCCTAACATGTGTGATATTTTCTGCAGAGCTGTTTATCCAATCCTTTCATGTGTGATACTGTCTACAAAGGTGTGTATCTAATTCTATTGATATTGTCTGCTGAGCTGTGTATCTAATTTAAGTAGAAGTGACAGAAACAGCATAGCTGAACAGATCATTGTTACACTTTTTCATTTATAAAGATATAAAATATCATATCTGAAAAGCTAAGGACTAAGCAGTAGCTGGTTGATGATACCTAAAGGAGCTATCCTGGTAAAAATAATTATGACTTATTCTCTGGATAGCTCATTATTGTCACATCAGCGGGGGTCCAAGTCCCAGTGTAGTGTACGGGAGTTGTAATGCCCGTCACTACAGAAGGGTCACTTGGATGCTGTCGTTCCTCTCATTTATGGGGAGGCTGGTATAAGTCCTATTCATAAAATGCAATGTAATGTAATGCTATGTACTTCCCTGTTACTGTGAAATGTGCCATGTGCAGGCCGGCTAGGGATTTAATTCCAGCTCTAGTCACTAGAGGGAGCTAGGGAGCCCTAGTCTATATAAGGTCCAGTCAGGGAAGTAGAGAACAGATTAGGCTGTGTCTGAGTTAAGCACAGGCCATGAGCCTGTGAAGGCAGAGCAGGCCTGGAGCCTGCAGACTAGGAGAGGGCATTGCAGTCCCTGTAACCGGGTTCCAGATCCAAGGAGAAGGTTCCCCTCCTACGTCCATGTCAAGCAGAAGCAGAAGTCAAGCTGAGGCAATCCCTAGAGCAAGAGGTACTGTAATGTCAGAGGAGGTACACTGCAAACTGGAGATTCAAGGATATAAGCCAGAAGTAGGGCATTGGGGCCTTGAAGTATAATTGCCAGTCAGGACAAGTCAGGAAGAAAGTAAGGTTCACCTGCAATTCAAAAGTCCTGTGATTTAACCCTCTGTTTCACCTTGCTGGATATAAGCCTGCTGTAACTAGACTGTACCAAAGCCTATTGTCTGCAACAAGAACTGTTTTAAGAGAGTGCCTTCTGTATTTCCACTGTTTCAGTAAATTTGGAATTCTGTTTCAAGCTACAAGTCTGCACCTCTATTATTCCTACTGTAAATACGGTGTGCCACCGTTTACTGGCACTGGCGTCACGAAACATCAGGGACTTAGCCATAGGCACGTTAAACTACAACACCAAGGGCACCTCACATAACACCTGGCTGTGTCCCTTCAGAACCCAGAGAGTGCCCCAGAGGAACAGCGTGCCGGCCTCTCCATCACTGGCATTCCCCAGGTTGGTCACACACATTGCTCTGACTGGGGGGTGCTACACCAGCATCCCTGCTGATCATCTGTTTCAGGGAGCCTCTGCGCTCAACAAAGCTCTGGTGAGCAATGCAGGCTCCCAGCAGCTTTCCAATGACAGAGCTGCACATTGCATAGTGGCATTGACTTGAATGGGGCTAAGCTTCAACTAAGCCATGTGACTGATGTACAGTGATGGCACTGGCCTAGGAAGATGCTACAGTGCTCAATACCTCTTCTAACAGCCGATTGGCATGGGTTAATGTGCTGACATCAGTGTTTTCACTGATGCCGGCGGATGCAGAAGGGGCCTGGCTGTCAGGAACAGCCAGGCATCTGCTGCTGATTGAACGGGCATGCGTACATGTACAGGGACTGTCAGAATATCCATTCTAGGGGTTAAAATGATATGTATGACCATTACATCAAATTCTTAACAGATCTCACCAAATTTAGCTGAATCTGCCAGTGGTCTGCAGATAAATATTACATGTGTATTACCAGCTTCTCTGTCCTCTGAACAGCAGAGAAAGCAGCATGGAGGAATGAGAAGCTACAGTACTTGTAAAAGAATGAGCTATATGTTGAGCACTCACCACCCAGTGGATGTGATCAGTATTGCAGCCTGTACTGGGTTTATTTAACATTTCCTGATATTATGTCGAATTGGTGTCAGGACAGAATTGACTCCACCGCCAGTTTGGAGATCTGATAAGGCTGATCATATCTGTACATTACTGTTGTCAGTACATTAGCCTGTTATATTTTAAAATAGATCATACAGTTAAAACCATCTAACTAAAATGATGGATTAATAATATGCAAATAATTTGATTTTACTAATATTATAATTATTATTACTATCCTGCAGCTTTCAAATACAAAAGCATGTCTTAGAGTTTATCAGATTATTTGGCTCTGTATTATTGATAGCCACTTCTGGCCACGTTAGTCAGCTTTCATAAATGTACATTGCTGCATAATAAATTAAATGTATATTCTTATGAAAAATAAATAAAAATAAAATGAAATTCTGAAATGATTATACTGGAAAAAACAAATATGATAGAATAATAGAAACATTTAGATGAATTGCCAAATATACAGGGATAAAATATTTTTGGTTGTAATAAAAATGGGGAAAATATCACAATGGATTATAGGATTAATAAACTTCCAGATGGATTATATTAAAACACCAGGCCTGAGGCAAATTAATTTTGTGATGTTCCAAGTATACTTTATTACTTGAATAAAATTACTTCTAAAAAAATAAATAAGAAAATATTAAAATAAAATAAAAGGAAACAAACATCAGCAATCTCTATACGTGATGCAAGACTATTGCATTAGTTATTTGCATCATATATACAAGACATTCTAAAGATCAATTTACTCAAGAACTACAGCAAAACCTACATCTTCTTCAATAATCAAACTAGGTCACAACTAAAAACAAATTCTAACTGGATATAATGGTTCTCTAATACTCTAATCTTTAATGCACGTTATCGAATTAATTGTGAGTTTGGCTAGCAAGGAATTAAAATTACTGCTTTTTATAAATGCTATGTTTGCTACTGTTTTTGCTTTAACTGTTGTAATTCTAATATGTCTTTGTTACCACTACTGATTTAAAATTGTAAACATTTTAAAAAAATGATTTACATTAATTTTATTATTTTATTTACGACTATTTACTACTATTTTTAATACAGCTCAATCAATCTGTGAAAAAATTACAAATTTCTTGTAAGGAAATGGTGACTGAAATATTGATATATATCAGCATTTCTGTCCTTGCTATTGTTCAGCATTTAAAGTTTTGTTTTAGAAAATGTGCTACTTGGTAACACAATAGAGAATTTTCATAGCTCTCTAATTATCGATTGTTAATTTATTGACATTTTCATTAAGTAAAATAGATAGTGGTTTAACACACATGGGTGGAAATTATCATGAGGGTAGTATCTGAAGTCAGTTTTGCTTGAGTCTGTGTGCAGTACTTTGTGCCACATTTATCATATGTCACAGGTTGTTTGATAAATATGGCTTGTCTTTAAACCTAACACTTCTGACTAGAGAAAAAAGTCACAATGATAAATCTGGAGTGAAGCTCATTAACATAGCTAACCACACCCACTTTCTACCCATATTACAAAACTAGAGTGAGTGGTGTAAAAATGCAAAAAGGCACAACATTTTATGCAAACGAGTGTAAAAAGTCACACATTTTTGTGCAGGTGCTTAAATGTTGTGCAGTCTTGTAAAAAAAAAAAAAAAGTAGCAAAAGCCCTATTTTGTGACTTTTTGAGGCCAAAATTCTGGAGTGAGGGTATGATAAATCAGGGCCATGGTGTTTTGTTAAAAAACAGTGCCTTGTTGGGACCAAGCATCCAAAAATTATACCTCAACCGGGGCAGATTCCCTCCCTCTGTTTGTATGCACAACACATATAAATGTCAGAAGAGCAACTAGTTATGCACAAATGTCCAAAATTATTCCTTAATGCCATATTTATACATGCACAAGTTATAATTGTCAGAGGAAAGAGTAGCGTGTTCAGAACCAACCTGAAAAGGTTATTTTAATGTGAGCTAGCCACAATTCAGTGTGGATGTGGTAAGGGTATGGTAATAGTGGCACATGGCTGCACTAGAAGTGTCAGCAGTCGCAACACAGCATAGAACAGACAAGGCAAGCTGTTTAAGGGTGGTAGTAATAGTAATAAAAGCGATTGTGTAACATTAATGGTAGTGGCAGTAGGAGTAATGGAAGTGGCAGTAGGGGATTAGCAGCAGGTAATAGAATGGAACATGATGGTAGACAGGCCGACACTGTATGTGCTGGAAAAAAGCCAATGTCCAGGTATAACTGTGTAATGCTAATGTAATGATAAAGACAAACTAACGGCCAGCAAACGCAGTATACCAGACACACTTTGCGCAAGCCATTACACTCTGAACACCCTTGAGGGCCGGGGTACTCTTGACCCACCTCCAGCAGGAAGGGGGACTTTGGCAGAGACCTGCCCAGGTGTCAGTAGCAAGGGGGCTGGGGTGGCTGGGGACACTGGCCACAGATGGGCAAAAACCCAAAGTAAATACCGTGACACTATGCAATGGTCAATAGGGAAAAACTAGAATGGTCAGTTAACTTAAGCCAGGGAACAAGAAACAAAAGACAACCAAAACCAAAGCCAGAGTCAATAACTAGAGAAATCACTCACCAGATCCTTCAGATCCAGAACCAGGGAAGCAACTGAGTAATCAGCAGTGAGTAAGGGAAAATACCAGGTTTAAATATCTCTACACAGATTACCTGACACTTCTGAGGTCACACCCAATCTCCACCTTCAGACCAGGAAAGCACAGGTGAGGGCTGAAAGTATGCAGAGGAAGGAACCTCCCACCACACATTTAAGTCAGGAGACATGACAACAGAGGTTACCTGACAACAGCTGATGGGGTCCCCTGACTAACATCAGAGCTGGAAATGATGATGTCCCATCTTCCAGCAGTACCAAGATCCGGAGTGGATCTCACAGAGGGACGCGAGCGCGTAAAGCACAAACATTTACTAGCTCTGCCCTCCGCGATGACACTCCGCCCCTCGTGGCAAGCGAGGGGTGAGGGATGTCCCACTGGAGGGCTGGAGACCACCTGGGAGAATGAGAGACACATCTTTGCTTGTGACATGTTTCCGGTGAGACTGCGTCTGTCTCAATGGCTGCCTGACAGACTGAACCTGGGTGTTGGGGTTGTTCATCTCCTTTTGCTGATTTGTCTATGCCTGGCATTGAACATATAAAGATTTCTTCCATCATGTTGATAATACTGAACTGGCCTTTGTTGCTGCGGCTTCTAAAGCTTGTGGTAGCAGAGACGACAGGCGATGGGTTACTCTGCGGGGGCATAGAGGAGCATCAGACACGCGGGCGGCAGTAAAGTAGTAAAGAAATTTGGCCTCCACTTTGACGCAAGCAAAACATTCCACCATTTTTCTTTGAAGAAGTGTAGAAGCAGAGGCCTCCATTTTATTTTGACAGCTAGGGTATAGTAGCATGGCTATCCAATAATCATCAGTCTGCTTTATGTGAATGATATGCCTGTCAGTATGTAAGCAAGCATACAGCTTTTAATTCTGTCCAGCGTGTCCGAGGACCCAGTTCTTTCCCCCCACTGAGACGATTGGTTATCAAGGCAAGTGTCATCAACATTACCATCTTCTACCATTGATTCCTTCTCCTCCTCCAGTGGAATTTCCTACTCATCTTCTCATCCTCATTCTCTTCCTCCATGAGACTTTCTCCTTGTGAGTCCCGAACAGCTATTGGCTGGCCAGCAAGATGCATAAGCTATTCTTCTTCCTCCGTCATCTCTTGTTGCATCAGCATGAGCGACTGTTCTAAGTAAAATATCAAGGGAATGAGATTGTTTATAAGGCAGTTGTCACTGCTGACAAATCTTGTGGCCTATCTGAAAGGCTTTAGTATGTTACAAGAGTTTCTGATGAGCTCCTACTGCCTGGCTTTGAAACAGTGCATGCATATATAATCTGCAACATCAGCCGGATGTTAGCTGCTGGATGCACTTTAGCAAGTGATGGGCTGTGTGGCTACTCTCACTCAGGCTGACCAGCTCTAACACTGCATGGCAATGCTTGATGACACATGTTCTGCCCTGCTGCTGTTGGGGATAAATGGAGCACAGTAAAAAATTGCATGGAGCAGCCCAAGTTCTCGGCCACGTGACACTACAAGGAAGGAATGGCTTTTTGAGAGAAATAATACCTACTAGGAATCTTCAAGCAAATGTACATATAAGGTTCGGACCGCGCGTGTATAAGTAGGTGATATAAAACAGTTTTTTTCTCCCTTCAGAAAAGTTTCGAGGTCTGCAGATGTCCTATTAGTGGATATCCTGCAAATTGGTGGAATAATGCAATACTGTAAATCCGTATGATTATGCCGCCCCGTAGTGCACAGATTGTACTTACACGGCACTTTACTGACAAGAGGCCTATCAGAGAAGTCCTCCGCAGTTTGTTGGATTCCTCGTGGCGTAGGTCCACGTTCACACGCCGGCACACAGACAGGGCTCAACAGCGGACTTAACTGCAACCAACACCCGGTGGGTCTGCCAGTGTTCCCAAATTCTTTTCATTCAAATAATTCCTGTGGATACAAGTAGCTCCCAACTGTTTAAAAATTTTTTTAATCAGTACAAACTTACAAACATGCACTTTAAAATCGCAATGTAAAATCCCAGTGTCTTTTTCCTTTCTAGATTTTCTTGAAAGTGTGATTGATCCAACAACACTCCTCGGACCTGCAGCTGATTCTTGCGGACTGGTGATTAAGTATTTTATCTTCAAGCAAGGCTGAACGCACGCCATCAGCTCTCTAAAGGCTGCAGAATCCACTAAGTGGTAAGGCAGACACTGCACCACCAGTAACTTGGTGATGTGGGGTTTAAACATGCACACCAGAAGATTAAGAGGCATGTAGAGTTGTTTCTAGGCCACACATTTTGTTATTGATGGGAGAGGAGGAAGAGTAGTCTGAGTGGGAGAAGCAGTATGTGATAATGATGACACCAAGGACACTGTATTGCTCATGGGAGCGGCTTGGCTGCTTCAAAAGAGACCTGGAGAAGGACAACATTTTTGTTGTTCAAACTGCCAGCCACTTATTTTCTCACTGGATCAGGTGATGTAGCTGCATGTGCTATAATAGAGCCAATGTTACTACTATTGTGTTTGAACACCAATAGCTTATTTAATCCAGCAGATCTTGCACACAGCAATGTTTTTGTGTTCCAGCACTGCAGAAAAATACTGCCATATGGAGATACTCTCATAGTCCTCACAGAGCTAGTGGCAGCTGAACTTGGCTTACCAGCTGGTATGTTTTAGGTCTGGTATGTTTTAATCCTATGGCCACAGTATCAGCTGCATCACTAGTTCCCGATGTGACCATAACAGAAACAGATATGGCCCTGGCAGTTTTTGGGAGGTTCTGACTGACCATTGCCTTTGCTTTTTATTGCTGCCACCACCCTCCTCTTCTGATGTTACCTCCTCCTCAGTAGTGATGAGCGGCTGGGGCAATATTCGAATTCGCAATATTTTGAGAATATTCCCCATATATTCAAAAATTCGAAAAATTCGTAATCTCCAGTCATTATTTTCTTTATTGCAAAAATTCGCAGATAAAAATTCGCATCAACCGGTATTTAAAAGGTATCTTTTAAATACCAGTTTATGTGAATTCTTATGCAAATTTTATGCAAATTTTTATATGCGAATTTTCGCAATCAAGAAAATACCATTATTTTCTTGATGGTATTTTCTTGATTGCGAAAATTTGCATATTGAAAATTTGCTAAAATATTTGCATAAACAGGCATGTAAACAGACAATAAACAGGCAATATTCGCGAATTCTCGAAGTGCTGATATTCGCGATTAATATTCGCAATTCGAAAATTCGTGATCAACACTACTCCTCAGCACCCTGATTCAACCCTCAGATGCTGTTCAACACAAAATCATTGTCATTGTTCTCATGCGTACAACAACTTTTATAAGACTATGATTCGGATGTAGCACAGTTAACACTCAAACTTAACTCTAATTTCTTAACTCATTGTTACATCCTGAAGCAAAAGCCATTGAAAATCAATTGAAGGTGTCGGATTAACACCACATGTTTTCTTAAAATGTCTACTTAAGCATGCGTGTTAACTCTATTACATCTGTATGTCACTGTTGGCTACTTGGCCCCCCTGCTCCCTATGTATGGCCCCCCTTATGATTCCCTGCCCTGTATTTGTCCTCAGTGCTACTCTTGCTACCACTCCCCCTACCATCACCACATTGGTAGAGTTGAGCGAACACCTGGATGTTCGGGTTCGACGAGTTCGGCCGAACTTTCGAAAAATGTTCGGGTTCGTGATCCGAACTCGACCCGAACTTCATCCCGAACCCGAACCCCATAGAAGTCAATGGGGACCCGAACTTTTGGGCACTAAAAAGGCTGTAAAACACACCCGGAAAGGGCTAGAGGGCTGCAAAAGGCAGCAAAATGTAGTTAAATCCCCTGCAAACAAATGTAGATAGGGAAATGATGAGTTAACATAACATAAATAAAAATTAAACAAAATTAATTGGAGTGAGGTCCCATAGCACAGAATCAGGCTTCAAGTCACCCACCAATGGAGAAGGTCACTTACTATTATTTTGACCACAGCACCCAGACAAAGGAGAGAGGTCCCACAGCAGAGAACCAGGCATCATATCACCCACCACAGGAGTAGGCCACCATTTAGTTACTTTGACCCCTACACCCAGACGGAGGAGAGAGGTTACACAGCAGAGAATCAGGCATCATATCAACCACCACAGGAGAAGCCACCATTTAGTTACTTTGACCCCTGCACCCAGGAAGAGGAGAGAGGCCCCACAGCACATATTCTGGCATCATATCAGCCACCACAGGAGAAGCCACCATTGAGTTACTTTGACCCCTGCACCCAGGAAGAGGAGAGAGGCCCCACAGCACATATTCTGGCATCATATCAGCCACCACAGGAGAAGCCACCATTGAGTTACTTTGACCCCCGCACCCAGGAAGAGGAGAGAGGCACCACAGCACATATTCTGGCATCATATCACACACCACAGGAGAAGGCCACTTTCAGTGATTTAGGCCTTTGGACCCAGACAGAGGAGAGAGGCACCACAGCACATATTCTGGCATCATATCAGCCACCACAGGAGAAGCCACCATTGAGTTACTTTGACCCCTGCACCCAGGAAGAGGAGAGAGGCCCCACAGCACATATTCTAGCATCATATCAGCCACCACAGGAGAAGCCACCATTGAGTTACTTTGACCCCTGCACCCAGGAAGAGGAGAGAGGCCCCACAGCACATATTCTGGCATCATATCAGCCACCACAGGAGAAGCCACCATTTAGTTACTTTGACCCCTTCACCCAAACAGAGGAGAGAGGTTCCACATCAGAGAATCAGGCATCATATCAACCACCACAGGAGTAGGCCACAATTTAGTTTATTTGACCCCTGCACCCAGGAAGAGGAGAGAGGCCCCACAGCACATATTCTGGCAGCATATCACACACCACAGGAGAAGGCCTCTTTCAGTGATTTAGGCCTTTGGACCCAGACAGAGGAGAGAGGTCAGAGATTAGCTTCATATCCCCCAGCACAGCAGAAGACCGCTTTATTTGACTTAGGCCTCAGCACCCAGACAGAAGACAGAGGTAGCATGGCAGAGGTTATGGCTTCATGTCACCCGTTAGTTTAACCGGCCACTTTCATCTGGTTAGGCCCGGCGCCCAGACAGAGAAGAGTTTCATTCAACTGTGGGTTTCATAAAATTTGTATCAAATAAAGAAGTGGCCCGTAGCACAACAAGACATGTTTTAGGCAGTTAATAAGGACTACTCTGCACAAGGGAGGGACAGGTCCTGTGGGATCCATGCCTGGTTCATCTTTATGAAGGTCAGCTTGTCCACGTTGGCTGTGGACAGGCGGCTGCGCTTGTCAGTAATGACGCCCCCTGCCGTGCTGAATACGCGTTCAGATAAAACGCTGGCCGCCGGGCAGGAAAGCACCTCCAAGGCATAACATGCTAACTCTGGCCACGTGGACAATTTCGAAACCCAGTAGTTGAATGGGGCCGAACCATCCGTCAGGATGTGGAGGAGTGTGCAGACATACTGTTCAACCATGTTAGTGAAATGCTGCCTCCTGCTAACACGTTCCGTATCAGGTGTCGGTGCAGATAGCTGTGGCGTGGAGACAAAACTTTTCCACATTTCTGCCATGCTAACCCTGCCCTCAGATGAGCTGGCCGTGACACAGCTGCGTTGGCGACCTATTGCCACTCCTCTGCCTTCACCTTCCACCTGTTCCCCTGTGACATGTGGGAATGCTCTCAAGAGCGCCTCTATCAGCGTGCGCTTGTACTCGCGCATCTTACGGTCGCGCTCCAGTTCAGGAATTAAAGTGGGCACATTGTCTTTATACCGGGGATCCAGCAGGGTGGCCACCCAGTAGTCTGCACACGTTAAAGCGTGGGCAACTCTGCTGATCGTTGCGCAGGCATTGGAGCATATATTCGCTCATGTGGGCCAGGCTACCCATGGGTAAGGACAAGCTGTCCTCTGTGGGAGGCGTATCGTCATCGTCCACCGTATCCCCCAGCCACGCACCAGTGATGGGCCTGGGCTGCCACCCCGCTGTGAACTTGCGTCATCCTCGTCCCCCTCCACCTCCTCCTCCTCATCCTCCTCGTCCTCCAGTACAGTGCCTTGGCTGGCGACTTGTGAACCTGTCCTCTGCTGCTTAAACAAACCTCCCTCTGAGCCAATTCGAACAGACTGGCCCGAAAGTGTTAGAAACGAGCCCTCATCCTCCTCCTCCTCCTCCACCTGGGCCACCTCCTCTAACATCATTGCCCTAAGTGTTTTCTCAAGGAGACATAGAAGTGGTATTGTAACGCTGATAACAGTGTCATCGCCACTGGCCATGTTGGTGGAGTACTCGAAACAGCGCAGCAGGGCACACAGGTCTCGCATGGAGGCCCAATCATTGGTGGTGAAGTGGTGCTGTTCGGCAGTACGACTGGCGCGGCGTGCTGCAGCTGAAACTCCACTATGGCCTGCTGCTGCTCGCACAGTCTCTCCAGCATGTGCAAGGTGGAGTTCCACCGGGTGGGCACGTCGCATATGAGGCGGTGAGCGGGAAGGCCGAAGTTCCGCTGTAGCGCAGACAGGCGAGTAGCGGCAGGATGTGAACGGCGGAGCGCGCACAGACGGCCCGCACTTTATGCAGCAGCTCTGACATGTTGGGGTAGTGGTGAATGAACCTCTGCACCACCAAGTTCAGCACATGCGCCAGGCAAGGGATGTGCGTCAAACCGGCTAGTCCCAGAGCTGCCACGAGATTTCGCCCATTATCGCATACCACCAGGCCTGGCTTGAGGCCCACCGGCAGAAACCACTCGTCGGTCTGTTGTTCAATACCCCGCCACAACTCCTGCGCGGTGTGGGGCCTGTCCCCCAAACATATGAGTTTCAGAATGGCCTGCTGACGTTTACCCGGGCTGTGCTGAAGTTGGTGGTGAAGGTGTGTGGCTGACCGGATGAGCTGGTGGAAGCAGTGGAGGAGGAAGCCGAGTAGGAGGAGGAGGCTACAGGAGGCAGAGAATGATGCCCTGCGATCCTAGGGGCGGAAGGACGTGCGCCAAGGAACTGTCCGCCGGGGACCCAGCCGCCACTACATTCATCCAGTGTGCAGTTAGTGAGATATAGCGTCCCTGGCAGTGCTTACTGGTCCACGTATCTGTGGTTAGGTGGACCTTGCCACAAATGGCGTTGCGCAGTGCACACTTGATTTTATCGGACACTTGCATGTGCAGGGAAGGCACGGCTGTCTTGGAGAAGTAGTGGCGGCTGGGAACCACATACTGCGGGACAGCCATGGCCATCAGCTGTTTGAAGCTGTCTGTGTCCACCAGCCGGAATGACAGCATTTCAAAGGCCAGCAGTTTAGAAATGCTGGCGTTCAGGCCAAGGGCTCGAGGGTGACTCGGGGAATTTGCGCTTCCTCTCTAAGGTTTGAGATATTGAGAGCTGAACGCTGCTGTGTGATATAGTGGAGGCGCTAGTTGACGGTGGCGGTGGTGGTGGTGTCGGTGGCACATCCTCTGTTTGCTGCTCGGCAGGTGGCAACATTCCTCTCGAGGCGGAAGCCGAGGCAGCAGCGGTAGAGGGAGCAGGGGAGCCTCAGCGAGTGCCTGGTTTTTAAGGTGTGTACCCCACTGCAGTTCATGCTTTGCATGTAGATGCCTGGTCATGCAGGTTGTGCTGAGGTTCAGAACGTTAATGCCTCGCCTCAGGCTCTGATGGCAGAGCGTGCAAGTCACTCGGGTCTTGTCGGTAGGACATTGTTTAAAGAAGTGCCATGCCAGGGAACTCTTTGAAGCTGCCTTTGTGGGGCTGGGTCCCTGTTGGCGATGTCCAGTAGCAGAGGCGAACTCTGGGGCGGCGGCTCGTCTGCTGGCCCCCTGCTCCCTCTTTGGCTTCGCTGTTGTCTCGGTCTCACCACTACCTCTTCCTCTGAACTGTGAAAGTCATCGCCACGACCTTCAGTCCATGTGGGGTCTAAGACCTCATCGTCCTCTGCATCGTCTTCCACCCAGTCTCCCTCCCTGACCTCCTCCTGTTCAGTCTGCACACTGCAAAAGACGCGGCAGTGGGCACCTGTGTTTCGTCATCATCAGAGAGTCGGTGACTCTGCTGTGGTGGTATTCCCATGTCCTCTTCATCTGGAGACATAAGTGGTTGTGCGTCAGTGCATGGTATGTCTTCCTCCACTGGGGAAGGGCTAGGTGGACGCCCCTGGGAAACCCTGGAAGCAGAGTCTTCAAACAGAAGAAGAGACTGCTGCATAACTTGTGGCTCAGACCGTTTCCCTGATATGCTTGGGGGTGATGTGACAGACTGATGGGCTTGGTTTTCAGGTGCCACCTGTGCGCTTTCCGCAGAAGACTGGGTGGAAGACCATGTGGTGAACGTGCTGGAAGCACTGTCGGCCACCCAATCGATTAATGCCTGTACCTGCTCAGGCCTTACCATCCTAAGAGCGGCATTGGGCCCCACGAGATATTGCGGTACATTCTGCCGGCTAGTTGAGGGAGTTCGTTCCCTACTGTGTGCGCCTGGGGCCGAGCGGCCACGTCCTCTACCAGCAACAGAGGCTCCACGGACACCACCACGACCGCGTCCTCGTCCCTTAATAGTATTTTTCTTCATTGTTGCGATTCAACTCGCACCACAATGAAATATATTATTTTTATAAGCAAAATCCCCTCACTGGAATACTTTCAGTCTTTTGACTGTATGGATTACAGATGGAATGACTGTTATATGTGAGTACCGCTTTCTTTGACAGATTCTAGTATGGGTACATATATGTTTTCCCAACCCCAGCACATTAGTTTGCTAATTCCAGATGTATGAAATGCAGGCCTAACTGTATCTAGTATATTGAGCGCCAGATAAACTAACTTGGCCTTTTTAAATAAAAAAAATTCCCTCACTGGAATACTTTCAGTCTTTTGACTGTATGGATTACAGATGGAATGACTGTTATATGTGAGTACCGCTTTCTTTGACAGATTCTAGTATGGGTACATATATGTTTTCCCAACCCCAGCACATTAGTTTGCTAATTCCAGATGTATGAAACGCAGGCCTAACTGTATCTAGTATATTGAGCGCCAGATAAACTAACTTGGCCTTTTTAAATAAAAAAATTCCCTCACTGGAATACTTTCAGTCTTTTGACTGTATGGATTACAGATGGAATGACTGTTATATGTGAGTACCGCTTTCTTTGACAGATTCTAGTATGGGTACATATATGTTTTCCCAACCCCAGCACATTAGTTTGCTAATTCCAGATGTATGAAAGCATAGGCCTAACTGTATCTAGTATATTGAACGCCAGATAAACTAACTTGGCCTTTTTAAATAAAAAAATTCCCTCACTGGAATACTTTCAGTCTTTTGACTGTATGGATTACAGATGGAATGACTGTTATATGTGAGTACCGCTTTCTTTGACAGATTCTAGTATGGGTACATATATGTTTCCCAACCCCAGCACATTAGTTTGCTAATTCCAGATGTATGAAACGCATGGCCTAACTGTATCTAGTATATTGAGCACCAGATAAACTAACTTGGCCTTTTTAAATAAAAAAAATTCCCTCACTGGAATACTTTCAGTCTTTTGACTGTATGGATTACAGATGGAATGACTGTTATATGTGAGTACCGCTTTCTTTGACAGATTCTAGTATGGGTACATATATGTTTTCCCAACCCCAGCACATTAGTTTGCTAATTCCAGATGTATGAAACGCATGAGCCTAACTGTATCTAGTATATTGAGCGCCAGATAAACTAACTTGGCCTTTTTAAATAAAAAAAATTCCCTCACTGGAATACTTTCAGTCTTTTGACTGTATGGATTACAGATGGAATGACTGTTATATGTGAGTACCGCTTTCTTTGACAGATTCTAGTATGGGTACATATATGTTTTCCCAACCCCAGCACATTAGTTTGCTAATTCCAGATGTATGAAACGCAGGCCTAACTGTATCTAGTATATTGAGCGCCAGATAAACTAACTTGGCCTTTTTAAATAAAAAAATTCCCTCACTGGAATACTTTCAGTCTTTTGACTGTATGGATTACAGATGGAATGACTGTTATATGTGAGTACCGCTTTCTTTGACAGATTCTAGTATGGGTACATATATGTTTTCCCAACCCCAGCACATTAGTTTGCTAATTCCAGATGTATGAAAGCATGAGCCTAACTGTATCTAGTATATTGAGCGCCAGATAAACTAACTTGGCCTTTTTTAAATAAAAAAATTCCCTCACTGGAATACTTTCAGTCTTTTGACTGTATGGATTACAGATGGAATGACTGTTATATGTGAGTACCGCTTTCTTTGACAGATTCTAGTATGGGTACATATATGTTTTCCCAACCCCAGCACATTAGTTTGCTAATTCCAGATGTATGAAACGCATGAGCCTAACTGTATCTAGTATATTGAGCGCCAGATAAACTAACTTGGCCTTTTTAAATAAAAAAATTCCCTCACTGGAATACTTTCAGTCTTTTGACTGTATGGATTACAGATGGAATGACTGTTACATGTGAGTACCGCTTTCTTTGACAGATTCTAGTATGGGTACATATATATTTTCCCAACCTGGGAGATTAGTTTGCTAATTCCAGATGTATGAAAGCATAGGCCCAACTGTATATAGTATATTGAAAGCCAGATAAACTAACTTGGCCTTTTTAAATAAAAAAATTCCCTCACTGGAATACTTTCAGTCTTTTGACTGTATGGATTACAGATGGAATGACTGTTACATGTGAGTACCGCTTTCTTTGACAGATTCTAGTATGGGTACATATATGTTTTCCCAACCCCAGCACATTAGTTTGCTAATTCCAGATGTATGAAACGCATGGCCTAACTGTATCTAGTATATTGAGCGCCAGATAAACTAACTTGGCCTTTTTAAATAAAAAAAATCCCTCACTGGAATACTTTCAGTCTTTTGACTGTATGGATTACAGATGGAATGACTTGTTATATGTGAGTACCGCTTTCTTTGACAGATTCTAGTATGGGTACATATATGTTTTCCCAACCCCAGCACATTAGTTTGCTAATTCCAGATGTATGAAAGCATGAGCCTAACTGTATCTAGTATATTGAGCGCCAGATAAACTAACTTGGCCTTTTTAAATAAAAAAAAATTCCCTCACTGGAATACTTTCAGTCTTTTGACTGTATGGATTACAGATGGAATGACTGTTATATGTGAGTACCGCTTTCTTTGACAGATTCTAGTATGGGTACATATATGTTTTCCCAACCTCAGCACATTAGTTTGCTAATTCCAGATGTATGAAACGCATGAGCCTAACTGTATCTAGTATATTGAGCATCAGATAAACTAACTTGGCCTTTTTAAATAAAAAAAATTCCCTCACTGGAATACTTTCATGTCTTTTGACTGTATGGATTACAGGTGGACTGGTATTAGTAGGGGTGACACAAGCACACCCAAGTCCCTGATGTAGGATTTCTATGGCACAGACCACTATTACAAGTGATTAATGGACGTTGGGAGAGATTGTGCTGCAGCACTAGTCCCAAGATGGCCGCCGCCTATCAGCCCAGTAACATGTGCCACAAAATGGTCTGCACAACCTTTAAAAAAATAGCCTTGGACTGTGCTGCTAAATCGCTATTGGTCTGAATCCCAGGTGTAGATGTCTGACTTGTTTGGAGCTTTGGAATGCACACTGTGGCAGCTTCTGCTGCAGCACTACAAGTCGCAAAATGGCGGCCGGCGGTCAGCCCAGGTACATGTGGATGGAAAAATCACTCTGGCCACTCTAAAAATAGCCAATCCCTATCAAAAAAGCAGCTCAGCTGCAGTTGTTCAGATGAATCACAGGTGGAGGAGAGAAGTATTCAATTATCCCTGCCTATTCTCGCCCTAGCATCAGCTGCGTCTATCCCTGTTCTATTCACATCGGGAGTGAGCACGTCCCGACGTGCGCACAAGCTTATAAAGAGGCTGAGTCACATGCTGCACTCGGCCAATCACAGCCTTGCCAATAGTAGGCATGGCTGCGATGGCATCTTAGGGCAAGTAGTATGATGCATGTTGATTGGCTGCTTTGCAGCCTTTCAAAATGCGCCTAAATACATGCCGAACGACGAACCCGAACCCGAACTTTTTTGAAAATGTCCGGGTTCGGGTCCGGGTCCCGGACACCCCAAAATTCGGTACGAACCCGAACGATGCTCGAACTGTTCGCTCAACACTACACATTGGCTACAGGTGCCACTATTGCCACCACCTCCACCAACAACACAGCTATGCATGGGTTCCCCCACCTCCCCCTAAACCTCCTCCTCTTGGGAGTCCAAATGCTAACTGTTCTCACAGAACTCATTAACAGGGAGACTTGACTATATTTCATAGTGTGTGGTGGGGTTTTGTTGGCTTTTTTTTTTTTGAAAAAATGAATGTGCCCCACAAGCAGGGGCAGTGAAAGCACAATGCAATTGAAAGGCATCTCTAGGATTGCCAGGTGGAGAATTCAGAGGAATGTCCTACTACTATTGTTACTACTGGCTGGTTTGCCGAATTTTTTGAAAAAATTTGGTTAGATTCAAACTTATTTGTGGCGATTCGCGTCAAAAACAGGTATTTGCTGGCTTCAGAGAGCATTTATACTGGTGTAGAACACTGTGCCTTGCAGTAACATGCATTGGGAGTCTGCTGTGGTAGTGAAATAATACTGTGAGTCAGTATGACATGCAGATGACAGGCATCACTCTTAGAATCACTGCACACTTCACTTATTTGGGTAGTCACAGGGCCAAAACTGACCAAATAACAAGTATGAACTCAGCCTTACAGAACGATGTTAGCACCAAGAAGAAGCGCACTCCTTTCACATTGTCGTCAGCTGATTCCACATAGATGTCTACAGAATCTGTTCTATTAAATGCATAAACAAGTAGAGCCCCCTGACAGAGTGGAGAGGGTGTCAGCAGTAAGTTTGTGTTGACATCACGATTATTTTGCCCTTCCTCTGTTCCGTCAGAACAATAACCCCCAAAAAACGGATCCTGTCTGTTGAGCATCCGCCTTCACTCAGTCAGCATTTGGTCAGTAATCCATTAGTATTGCTAATGCCAAAAAAAACAGGAGTGGATCCAAAGCAGAGATGACACGTGAATGGAATATTTGCATGTCTTCTGTGTTTTGTACCCACTGACAGAGTCTGGAGGTGGCAGCAGCATCAGGAAGAGGCCACATAGCGGCACAATGACAGAGTGTGGAGGTGGCGATGTTACGTCTGTGCTGCTTTGTGGCAGTTTTGCCGTGTTGGCTGGCTGCAGGTTCTCGAGCGTTCCGGCTGCAGGTTGCCGCCTGTGTAGGCTGGTTGCTCGGGACTGCGTTGCTGGCGGCAGTACTGCAGTGCCCACTATCCGTATACATTCTCCTCCTCTTGGTTATGCAAATTGCCATGTGCAACATCCTGACAACATCCTTATCAGCTGTGGTTTCTTGGTTACCCTGACTTGCCTGTGAACTTCCCGTTCGGACCTGTATCGGTTAACTCCCAATGCTGCCCTGTGTGAGTGTTCCTGGCAGGTGCGGTCATCAGCTGGCTATTTCAGACTGTGAGCGTAGAGCCCCATGATCAGTCAGTCTTGTCTTGTTTTGTTCTGTTATGATGTATTTTCTCCTTGCTACTGACCCATGGGGTCCTTTCTGCTGTTTGTGCATGTCCATTTTTCGGTGTGGTATCTCTTGTTCTGCATTGTTCTTGTTCCTGTTTCTGTTTGGGTGCCATGTCATGTCTTGCCTGTTCAAGTTCTGTACTCTTGCCTGTTCAAGTTCGGTACCATGTCTTGCTGTGCCTGTATTTTTCCTGCGCCTTACAGTGCGTAACTGCGTCCGTAATTCTGTCTAGCGCCTAGCAGAGCGTATCTGCATCTGATCTGTGTTTGTCCATGCTTTTTTCTGTTTTTTCAGTGGAAGTCTTTACTGCTCCTGGCATTCTGTTCATGTCTGTGTGTTCTGGCCTCTGATTCTGTTATTCCTGTTATGCATGAATTCTGTTTTGTACTTCTGTTCAATGTGCTGTTGATACCATTGTTGGTATCTTCTGTCCCGCTGGTTCCTTTTGCCACTGACTGGTTTATGTTCTGAAGTCGCCCCTGGCAACTACCGACAGTCAAGTCTATCCCCACCATCAGGGGAGCTAGTGAAATCCGGGTAGTTACTTAGTTGCGCCCCTCCAGCGCATTGCTAGTCAGTGGCGCAGTGGATTCTCAGCTGCTGTTTGGTGCAGTACATACAGTTCCTGGTATCTGGTCCTGTTTTGTATCTTATTTGGCCTGATACGTCTCGGGGGTTCCTCGCGGTATCCCCGGCATGTTACAGGCGACAACATCAGGAGGCCACAGAGTGGCATAATGATAGAGAGTGGAGGTAGCAGCAGCAGCATCAGGAGGAGGCCAAAGTGTGGCACAATGACAGTGTGGAGGTGGTGGCAGCAGCATCAGGAGGCAACACAGTGGCAAGGTGACATAGTGTTGAGGTGGCAGCAGCATCAGGAGACCACAGAGTGGCAAGGTGACATAGTGTGGAGGTGGCAGCAGCATCAGGAGACCACAGAGTGGCAAGGTGACATATTGTGGAGGTGGCAGCAGCATCAGGAGACCACAGAGTGACCCGGTGACAGAGTGGGGAGGTGGGTAGCAATACCAGTACCAGCTTAAGATGGTGGGTGAAAGAGGGCATCAGATGGGTGGCATCAGGCAGATGGCAGCATCCGGATAGTAGCTGAGGCAGGTAGCCAGAAGAAACCGGTCTCTTTTGTCAAAGTGTTGGTGTGGCACCATGGATAATCTAGTCTTAAGCATCAGGCATTAGTGGGTGTAAATCCTGGTGATCCACGCCTGATTCATCTTGACAATGGTCTGTCTCTCCCCATTTTGGGTGGATGGGTGAGTTCTTTTTGGGGTAACTATGGCCCCCTCTTCACTAAACACCCGGTCTGATGCTACACTACTAGCCAGGCAGCACAGCTTTTCCAGGGCAAACTCTTGCTACGGCGTGGCAACGCGGGGGCGGAAGCGGTGTTACCTGGCCAAGTTGCTGGTGTGGCTGTGCAGGAACCACATTCACCCAGTGGGCTGTAAAGGACATTTATTATCCCTGCCCATAGTTACAGCTCCATACTTTGACAGACACAGACAGGCTCAAGGACTGGCCCAACTTCTGTTCTACATGTGTGTTCAGGGCTGGTACTGCCTTTTTGGCAAATAAATAACGGTTTGGGACTCTCTACCTCGGCTCGGCACAAGCCATCAATTCTCTAAAAGGTGCACAGTCCACCACTTGGAAAGTGAGGGACAACAGTACCAGCAACTTGGACAGAAGCACAATCAGCTTCTGCGCTGTTGGATGCAAGCACGCATACTATTGTCTCTTGGCAATCGCTTCGATGATTGATTGCTGATGGTATGACTAAGGAGTAGGAGGGTGAGGAGCAGGAGCATCTGGACCAGCAGATGATGGGAAGGACAGACAGTTCCCTTCGGCTGAGGTGGTGGAGCCTTGACTGTCTGAAATCGGCTGCGTGCCACTGGGTAATGCAGAGTTTGCTGCGGCAGGCTGGACCACCTCATCCGAGCCATGTTTCTCCCAGGCCCCTTTATGATGATGCTGCATATGTTGATGCAGGGCCGTGGTGCCAACATTGGCACCCTAGCCATGCTTCACCTTCTGCCCACAGATTCTACATATGGCCATGTTCACCTCCTCCAGCGGCTTAACAAAAAACTGTCTCACCGCCGAGTAGGTGATTTTACCACCAACACTATGCACTGACTGACTGCTATGGCCGCTGCCTCCGTGAAACCATGCACCGCTACTTCCCGGGCAGGTAGGCTCCTGCGAAGTGGTTGGTCTACCCCGGGTACGTTTGGCTCCAGACCTCCCACTGCTGCCACCCTGCTGTCTACAGGCCATGCTAGTGACTTGCTGGCTTCGCTGCTGCCTCACGGGCAGGCTGCCACCCTATTCTCCTGATGATGATGATGAAGCCCCTCCGTCACCCAGCTGCCAAGTGCAATCAGCTACATCATCATCATCGAGTACTGTCTGCACGTCACTGATGTCCTCCTCAAACGTCTCCGGGTCAGGAGCATGACCGCTCGCAACATCAGCTCCTACGCCACTCTCTTCATCACTAGTTGCCCTAGAGGAGAAATCGGCGGATGTCTCCTCCAGAGCTTGGCTGGTCAGTAGCTGCTGACTGTCTTCTTGTAGTTCGCCCTCACTGTATAGTGGAACTGAGACCACAGCATACAATACTTCTCAGGCTGAGGGAACAGAAAAGGACAGAAGCAGGTTTAGGACAGGCAAGAGCACAGGGGCTGCTCGTGGGCCATGCCAACTAAGGGTTGTGTCTGAAAAACACACTGACTCTTGGCTGGGGGTTACTTGCGACAAAGTCAAAGATCGAGTCAACCATTCAAGAACTGCTGGGTTGCTGGTCAAGACATGACACTGGGAGCTCAGGCCTCTCGAATTGAACCCTGCTGCAACGACCCCTTACTCTGCTGCGACTTGTGCCTGCTCCAGAAACATTTAGGCCTCTGACACTCCCCTATGCAGGGATTGGCACCTCTCTGAAGGAGTGAAGATGAATCCAGCACCGCAACTTTTGTTGAATTGTGTGTTCCTTTATTGTCAATAAAAAGATCCATACAGTGACAGCACCTCTCTGTCTGACATACTGTTAGATAAAAATAAAAAAATAAAAAGGAACTTAAAACACCCCAAAAAGTCTCTAATTTTCTCACTTCACCACACAATGGCTAATAATTATTTCCCCCACTACTACACACAAAAGGTCTTTAGAATGTATAACTGCACCACTGAACGGCAAATATATTTTACTTTTTCCACTTATACACGCCACAAAAGGCTTTAGAACATATAACTGAACCGCTGAACGGAAAATACTGTATTTGGCCACTATTACATGACAAAATGGGCTTTATAACATATAAAAGCACCACTGAACAGCATAATACAACACTAATACAAGCCAAAAAAATGCTTTAGAACATATAACTCCACCACACAAGGGCAAATAAGATATAGAAATATTTCCTTGTAATTAACCCTGATAATGTCTGTATCAAACAGCACTTGCATCCCAATAACAAGAACTGTTTGCTGGAATTACAGAGCTGTATAATGGCAATTTGGATTCCCAGTCAGTGCAGCAAGATGTAATAGGATTATTCCTATTACCCAGGCTGTAACTTCCCCTACTGAACCCTGTTCAACATAAATGCTGTGAAATGATTCCTCCCTATCCTTTCCCTACACCTTGTATAATCTTTCCCTGAACTTGTAAATCGTTTTTTTTTAGCACAATTAAGTTTTTTTCTAGCACTGTCCCTAGCGCCTTCTGATATCTCTCCCTGCACTAAGTACACTGGAAAATGGCAGAATCCAAGATGGCTGAGGCTATTTATAGGGCTGTGACATCACAGGGCTGTCTGCTGATTGGCTGCACTCATGGCAATATAGGTGATTCCGCGTTCCCAGAGTTCCTTGCTCCATGTCCTCACACATGTTGCAGCATTTTAGGAAAAAATTTGATTTGTTACCACGAAGTGTGAGGAAATTCGGATTTGGTGCAAATCGAATTTTTCATGAAATTCGGATCGAATTCCACTTTGTCAACTTTGATTCACTCATCTCTACTTATAAATCAAAAGTCACCGGTTTTATGCACACAGATTATTGCATTTTACTAGAGAAATTGTAATGTGTTTTATGTAATTTAACTTCTTCCCGACTGCACCACGTAAATTTATGCCGGCGGTCGGGGCTTTAAATATGGCACACACTACACAAGCGGGGCAGTTGGAAAGAGGTTAATGCAGTAGTGTTGGAGTCTATTAGAATTGCACTGTGTTCCTATGGAGCCCTACCACAGGCAGGCTCTCCTTTGGAACTTGCGTGAGGCAGGCCTGTACCACTCTTGAGAACAAGGGCTGCCTCACACTACATTTGGCTCCCTGATCCCTGCTGGGGAAGCTAGGGCACTGCCAGTATAGTGTGCTCCCTGTTTTTACAACAGAGCTGCCATGGTCACATTTGAATATGGCATCTGAAGTCTTAAATGTATGCGATCGACATTATCATTGAACGCATACATTGGTCGCAGGTGCATGCTGTTTTAAACCAGGAAACAAAATTATTTGGCTAAAATATCTGAAAACACAGTTTTATGCAGTAATGCATTCACTAACTAAGGATAATACAGTGCAATGTTTGCAGCAAATTGTTTTTTTCAACTAAGCCTAAAGTAACATGCTCAGCAATGAGATTAGTGAATTAAAATAAATGAAAACATTGAAGTAATATGTTCGCTAACATTGAAGGCAGTTGGTGTTATAATACAGAACAGCTAGAATGAGGTGCTGTAGAAGCAGCTATATTAAGCAGTTTGCCTAGCCCCTCACTCCTCAAACTGTCCAAACTGTCCCTGATCGAAATCCCTCAAATTTACACAAGTATTTCTTTCTATTCTGTCCCTAGACTGTCACTGTTACATTAGAATAGTTGATTGTGCTTCTGCTTTGGCAGACACTTCTATAGACCCATCCATCCTTTAGCAGCTCAACACAGATCAAGATGCAGACAACATGCAATCAATAGATTGCTTCTCTCTTAGACTTCAATTTCTTAGCATTGGAGTCTATGGGAATTTCAAAATGTTACTATGGAGCCCTGCAACAGAAAGGATCTACATAAGAGCATAGCTGTGGCAGCCTCTAACCCTGCAGCGGGACCAAGTGTGCTGGTGGGAATGATCAGCTCCCCTGGTCGCTACTAGGGGGAGCTATTCCAGACCCCAAAGTTTTTGCTCTCGGATGCCTCGGTCACATTTGACCACGGCATCTAAAGGGTTAAATGCCTGTGATCATCATTATCACCAATCACAGACATCGGCTATGGCACCCTCTGCACTATTTAAATTCCTAACTTCCACTGTAAATTATTGGTGGGCGATTGGGAAGTGGTTAATATTAATTTACTCATCTCTATATGCCAGTCTTAATAAAAAGATAGAACACTACTAATAAATTTGGCAGCCTTGTACAACCTCTCTAGGGGATATATTCCCCCTGCAATTGGTATTAGTATATCAGTGCCATTTACAGGAGAAATCATCAATAAAAAAATATAATGTTAAATGCCCCCCTTAAAACATCTTGTGGGACACAACATTTAAACAAAAAAAATGCCACACTGTAGCTTCTAGCCCCACCCTAGCAAACATAATCCATAATACCCTATATCAAAATAGCCATTATGTAAAAGGTACAGTACTTAATTTTTAAAATGATTTTAGTTACACTATTAACATAAAATGAGGGAAAACAGGTGATTTTTTTCCTTTTATCTTTACATTTCCCCAGGTATAAAAAAAGATCCCAATATTTCACTGAAAAAAGGTGCAAAATATACTTACATAACCAAATGGAAAAAATGGTGTGGCTTTTATGGACACATGTCTGTCTGTGAAATTTCAAAGTTTCCTTTGATAACATTCGGCAGATGAGATGAACTTAAATGGTTTGTGCCAAGTTTATCTTATCCCCATCCACAAGATATCAAGATATGATTTATCTTTTTTTTTCTTTTTTTTTGACCTTGGTCAACCTTGGTTTTGCCTTCTAGAACTGCATCAGGTAACTTGACTGTGGCCATATCCCAAGAGTAACATTTTCAGTGACATCTTACCCTGTTGCATGCTCTAAAATCTTTTGATTTAAATTTTTTTTTTTGCACAAAATGTAAATCAAATATTGAAACTGTACTTGCATTGCAGTGTGGCTGGCTGCAGATTTTGGTTGGCTGCAGGTGCTAAATCTGAGCAAAGAAAACACTGTAGTAAATTTTCTCCATGTGAACATAGTCTTGGTAGTGTACATTTTAAAATCTGTTTAGGAAATTGCTTAATATCTATTATATATTTTCTTAACTTTAAAAATGTTTTTTACAGGAATTAAAAAAATAAACGCTTATACCCAAAGGAGTCTTTGCCATCTTTCAGTGTGAAGTAGTTCATATTGTTTAGTTCCTTTCCAGGTAATAATGCATTTTCAAAATTGTGTATTATAAAATTGTTTTAGATTATTTTCAAGAATACTTGAATTTGTTTTTCTGTTCTTTTAACTCAAGTGCGCAGATAAACATTATGTACAACATACAGGATGTTATTTATTACTTTAAGCAAAGGTGGTGATATTCGGGTTGTTCTAATCGCTATTGGATTTGTCTTATCAGGTAACTAGAAATGAGCATATTTTTAATACATTTTATAAGCCTTTTCAGCGAATTTTTCTAGGAAAATTAGGTTCGATCTGAATATATTTGCGGTGAATTGTGTTAAAAACGGCTGTTTTCTGGCTGCTGAGAGTATTTATAGTGGTGTGTACCGGTGTCCCATTGCAGTAGAACGCATAGGGAGTCTGCTTTGGTAGTAAAAAAATACTGTAAGTCCGTATGAAATGCAGATCACAGGCGTTGCTCTAAGAATCACTGCACGCTTCACTTATTTAGGCAGTCACAGGGCCAAAACTAACCAAATAACTCAAGTATGAACTCAGCCTTACAGGTCAATGTTAGTGTCAAGAAGAAGCACACTCCTTTTCCACCATCATCACCACAATGATGTAAGCAGAATGTGTTCTACTAAACGCTTATAAAAGTAGAGGCCCCCCCCCCCCTGACAGAGTGGAGAGGGTGTCAACAGTAAGTTTGTGTTGACGTCACTGATTATTTTGCTCTTCCTCTAATCCGTCAGAACAATAACCCCCCCCCCCCAAAAAAAAAAAATAGAAATAAATATTGATCCTGTCTGTTAAGCATTTGCCTTCACTCAGTAAGCTTTTGTCAGTAATCCATCAGTATTGTTAATGCCAAAAAAAGCAGGAGTGGATCCAAAACAGAGATGACACGTGAACCGAATATTTGCATGTCTTCTGTGTTTTGTACCCACTACTGCTTTTGGCTACCAAATCAGAAGCCAATTCTGATGGGACTATACAGGCGTTACAGCTGCTACACAGAGAGGATCCATTGTGCGTCTCATTTTTCCTTCCTTCTGACAGATCATAAGAAAGGTCAAATGAATTATGTCAACCAAGCCAAAAAGGCTAAATAGTGGCCCAGTCATGAAGTGAGGAGGGTGGGAACAGTATGATAAGTCCACAGAGTGGCCCTATGACATAGTGATGAGGCTAAAGCAGCATGAGAAGACCACAGAGTGGCCCAATTACAGAGTCTAGAGGTGGCAGCAGCATGCGGAAGCCACAGAGTGGCACAATGACAGAGTTTGGAAGTGGCGGCAACATAAGGAGGCCACAGAGTGGAACAATGACAGAGTGTGGAGGTGGCAGCAGCATGAGGAGGCTACAGAGTTGCACAATGACAGTGTCGAGGTGGCGGCAGCATCAGGAGACCACAGAGTGGCAAGGTGGCCTAGTGTAGAGGTGGCAGCAGCAAGAGGAGGCCACAGAGAGGCATGACAACGAGATATTGTAGAAATGTCAGCAGCATGAGGAGGCCACAGAGTGGCACAACGACAAGAGATTGCGGAGGTGGCGGCAGCATCAGGAGAGAAGAGTGGCATGACGACGAGAGATTGCAGAGGTGGCAGCAGCATGAGGAGGCCACAGAGAGGCATGACGAGGAGAGATTGCGGAAGTAGCAGCAGCATGAGGAGGTCACAGAGTAGCATGACGACGAGAGATTGCGGAGGTGGCAGCAGCATGAGGAGGCCACAAAGTGGCACAACGACGACAGATTGTGGAGGTGGCAGCAGCATGAAGAGGCCACAGAGTGGCCGCTTTGTCTATTAATTTATAGGGAATATAGGACAGAACAGAAGGTTAAAATTTCTCAACTTTATAAATTGTTGCTTAAAACATGATTTAATAAAATCACATTCTCCGGCACAAAAGACCCTCGGATAATATTTTGGCAAATTTAAGTTTACTTTCTTAAATTTTAAGTTTTTGGTTCAATTTAATATTAAATATTGAATAAATTTAATAAAAAAATGTCAGTGTTGCCTAAGACAAGAGAGAATCAGTCAGTCTTCTATTATTTATCCTGTCAAGATTGATGCAAGTGCGGTATCGGCTGCTCATCGACCCAAATACTTCTGGGGGAACCTGCCTGGCAAGAACAGGTCTCTAGTAAATTTGACAAAGAAAAGTCAGTTTCATACAACAAATTTCACCACTATGTATTTCGGTCCATACAGCAAAAGGAGGTGATACAGTCACCCATGAATTGTCCCCAAAAAAGCCTGTTTCATATAACAAATTGTACCACTACGTAATTCGGTCCATACAGCAAAAGGAAGTGTACAGGCACCCATGAATTTTCCCAAAAAAAGCCCCCTTCACAGAAAACATTTCATCACTATGTAATTCGGTTCATACAGCAAAAGCAGGTGTGCAGGCACCCATGAAATTTCCCAAAAAAAGCCCGCTTCACGGAAAAAATGTCACCGCAAAAAGGCCTTTACCACATATAACTGCACCGCTAAATGTCAAATAGGCCTTTATTTTTTTCAACTTTTATACTACACAATGCTTATCAATTGGGTTGAGTGAACACCTGAAAGTTTGGGTTCGCCGGGTTCGGCTGAACTTCGCCGCAAAGTTCAAGTTCGGGACATGAACTTGACCCCAAATCCGAACCCCATTGAAGTCAATGTGGACCCAAACTTTGGGGCATTAAAATGGCTCTAAAAAAGTCATAGAAAGGGCTAGAGGGCTGCAAAATGAAGCAAAATTGGGGTAAGAGCTAGACATTTGTTCTGCAAATGTGAAAAATTCTGTGGCCGTGCCGGAAGCCGCTCCCCACAAGTCTGCCTCCTTCCTGCACCTACTCTCCGGTCCTGCTGGGAGCCGCTGTGGCCGTGTTCAGGCGGCTCCCCACTCTCTCACTGGATTTGATCCCGTGCTGAGCCACGCCCCCTGCACTGATCACATGACGGTGACATCACCCCAGGCCCTTCGGCTTTTCAACAGTTCGGGTTCGTGGAAGCCGCCCCTTATGGATTCCATATGCCGGGATAGTCTGTGGTAGTGAAATCCATAACGGGATGCGGCGATTACCACAACCAGAACGCCAAACTATTTTTTAAAGTTCGCTCATCTCTACTAGCAAGTCTAAACACAAAGAATGTGCAGGATGTAAATCGGCACTTGCTGCTTCATATCTTAAACCTCTGTGTTCAGCATGTATAGATAAGCTAGTGGCGGAAGAGTCCCAGAGCCTAACTAAGTCCATTAAGTCTCTAATCAGGTCCGAAGTAAAAGCATCCCTTAAAGCGTTCAGTAAAGGCCGTGCCTGGAACATGAGAGTATAGATATTAATTCGTCCAATAATGAAGACAAAGAATCAGGGCAGTTATTCTCCAGCAATTCTGATTCCTCGGATGACGAATATTCAGGAAGGTCCTTTATTCCTCCTGAGGATGAGGATACACAGCCATTACTAAAGGCAGTGAGATCTTCAATGCAATTAGAAGATATTAAGCAAACCAGATCAGTTGCGGACCAGGCTTTCCAGACGTTAGGCCCCAAAAAACATAGGGTTTTTTCTATGCACAAAAATTTACAAACGATAATTAAAAAAGAGTGGAAAAATTCTGACAGAAAGTGTTTTATTCCATCCTCAGTAAAAAGAAAATATCCTTATGATGAAAAGGTTTCTTCAAGCTGGGACAAGGCCCCTACAGTAGACGCACCGGTTGCCAAAATAGCCAAGAAAGCAGCTCTTCCCTTTGATGATCTGGGTTGTCTCTCCGACCCGTTAGATAAAAAAGCTGACATTTACTTAAAACAGGCTTGGGAAACATCAGCCACTTGTCTTAGACCTGCTGTTGCAGCCACCTGGGTTTCTCGGTCTCTACGGCTGTGGCTAGATCAGTTAGAAATACATCTTAAAGAGAAGAAACCAAGAGAGGAAATCTTAGCATCTCTACCCACCTTCTTCAAAGCTGCAAACTTTTTAACCGATGCCTCTACTGACATTATACGCCTCACCACCAAAGCCTCGGCCGTGACTAATGCAGCAAGAAGTGCCATTTGGCTTAAGTCTTGGAAGGTGGACCAGGGCTCAAAGGCCAGACTCTGTGCCCTTCCATGTGAAGGAGATAGACTTTTCGTGTCCTGTCTGGATGACATTTTGGAGAAGGCTTCAGACAGGAAAAGAGGGTTTCCTACCCCACAAAGGAACCCCAGCAGGGTTTTAGGAGACAACGGGGCAAGGCATATGATAAAAAAGAGAGATTTCAAAGGAAATCTAGTGGATTTCTTTTTAAAACCCAGGATAACAGACCAAAAGACAAGCAACAATGATGCCAGACTCCGGGTTGGGGGAAGACTGTCATCCTTTCTCCCGGCTTGGTCAGGGATTAACCAGAACAAGTGGGTCCTGGGGGGGATAAGAGAGGTATTCCGGTTGGAGTTCCTCTCTTATATTCAGGATTTTTTCCCCTACACTCCACTTCCGGAAGATCCCCAAAAATCCAAAGTATTGGAGCTGTTTGCCAAGTTCCCAAGAAGGAGGAGGGCAAGGGGTTTTACTCCCCTCTATCTTTAGTCAAGAAACCCAGCAGATCCTTTCGCATGATTCCGAACTTGAAAAAACTGAACAAGTTCCTAAAATACAAAAAATTTGGGATGGAGACAATAAAGACAACAATAGACCTGCTATTCAAAGATTGCTGGATGGCGAGTATAGATTTAGAGGATGCATATTATTATGTCCCAATTCATGCTTTCTCCCAAAAGTTTTTGAGAACAGCAGTTTACGTGAAGGGTCAGCTACTGCATCTGCAATACAAGGCGCTCCCCTTCAGTGTCTCACAAGCCCCAAGAATTTTTACAAAAGTTGTGGCAGAGATGGTGGCATTTATCCGTTTGTCCAGGATAGTATTAATTCCATATCTGGACGATTTCTCGTACATAGCTCACACACCTAGTGTGTTCCCTATTAGAAAACCTGGGATGGAAGATAAATCAGGAAAAATCTTGTCTAACCCCATCTTAAAACTGCACCTTTTTAGGAATGCAGTTAGACTCCAGATCTCAGAGGACAATCCTCCCTCAGAAGAAAATATCATCCACAGTAGAACATGTCTGGACCCTCTTCTGTTCCTTCCGGTGTTCTTTCAGACAGGCGATGACAGTACTGGGACACTTGACGGCTTCAATTCCAGCTGTACTCAAGACCGTTACAGGCAGATATTTTGCAAAGTTGGAATGGCCTTCCACAGGCACTAGAGGAAAATTTCCATCTCTCCTCCAGAGCAAGATATTCCCTTCTGTGGTGGACATCTCAAAGGAACCTTTCGGTAGGAATGCCCTGGTCTTTTGCAGATCCCATCTTGATTACAACAGACGCCAGTCCTTGAGGTTGGGGTGCACACTCAAAAGCAAAATGCTGGCAGGGAAGATGGGATTTAAAAACAAGAAGTTGCACTTCAAATTACAAAGAGCTCAAGGCGATAGAAATGGTCCTAAGAGTTGCGTTTCCAGAGGTCTCAAACAGAAAGCTGGTCTTCTACTCAGACAATTCATCAACAGTAGCCTATATAAATCACCAGGGCGGAACAAGAGTACCAGCCCTTCTCTCCCTCTGCCAGTAGATCTTCAAGATTGCAGAAGAGAGGAACCTGGTCTTATCCGCAATACATCTAAAAGGAAAGGAGAATACTGTAGCCGACTTTCTAAGTCACGTCAGACTCAGTCAGGCACAATGGAGTCTGAACTAGGAAATATTTTCTCAGATCTCGTCAAAATTTGGGTCTCCAACAATAGACCTCTTTGCCACCCAGAAAAACAGGAAGACAGAGAGATTCTTCTCCCTAAATTATGCAGAGAATCCCACAGCGATACAGTCTAGCTCGGGACTGGAATCAGGAGTTCGGTTATGCCTTCCCTCCTGTTTCTCTAATTCCACAAGTCCTTAAGAAAGTTCAACAAGAGGGAGCCTCCATCATACTGGTAGCCCCAAGATGGCCGAAGAGAGTTTGGTATTCTACCCTGTTAAGTCTATCCAGGAACCCCCCTCGGATAATTCCTCCAAGGGAGGATATTCTCTCCCAAGGGCCCGTCCTACATCCCAGCACAGAGATCCTTCAGTTGGCAGTTTGGAAGTTGACAGGGGCATCGGGTTAAAGAGAGGTCTTTCTGACAGTTTAGTCTCCACCCTATTAGGCAGCAGGAAGGTTACAACGGCTAGGAAGTATAATAGAATTTGGAATATCTTCTCTTCCTTTCTAGGTTCCAGTCTGGATCTGTTTAGCCCTCCTGAAATCCCTAAGATTCTGGACTTCTTACAGGCAGGTCTAGATAAGGGGCTCAAAGCCTCCACCTTAAAGGTGCAGGTGGCGGCTTTGAGCTATATTTTCGACTACCAAATAGTAGAGTTGAGCGAACACCTTGATGTTCGGGTTCGAGAAGTTCGGCCGAACGTCCCGAAAATGTTTGGGTTCAGGATCCGAACTCAACCCAAACTTCACCCTGAACCCCATTGAAGTCAATGGGGACCCGAACTTTTGGGCACTTAAATGGGTGTAAAATAGCCCTGGAAAGGGCTAGAGGGCTGCAGAAGGCAGCAAAATGTAGGTACATGCCCTGCAAACATATGTGAATAGGGAAATGACTTAAAATAAAACAAAATACAGAAATATAATAAATAAACATTCTAAACTTGAGCCCAAGTGAGTGACAGTGGCACCTGTCACCCAGCAAACAGAGGATGTGGCAGCAACGCCACCACATCTGTCATTGTCACCAAGCATCTCCACCAAATCCCATGGACGTGTTCAGCTATCAGCTGTCCATCTTCCAAATACTGGAGAGAAAAAAAAAAAATAGAAAGAGGAAGTACGCCCCTACCCATGGCTCTGAATGCCTTATTTTAAACTTCCTGGTCCTTTGAAATGCTGTAATTCTGTCTGGTGGACAGTTTTAAAAACATTATGGTGGTGGCTATCCCACAGTAAGTGTATCCCAGCTGCCGCTACTTTTGAAGGCGAGCCATCCCTTCCCTGCACAACCAAGTGGCGGACAAATTCAAGTGTGCACTGCTTAACGCTATCTGTGGCCACGTCCACATAACCAACAACACAGTGGGTTAATGTAGCGGCTGGCCCAAAGGCGGATAGCATTTTTGTGAATGTCCTTCCGCCCCTGAGGATTGCTGGGCATTTCTCTTTGTATCCTGTTACCTCCTCCTCCTCAGCTTCCTCCTCCTCTACCTCCTCCTCATCCACTCAGCGTAACACCTTCACCACCCACAGCAGCACTGCCAGGGGGAAAAGACAGCAGGTTGTTTTAAAACGTGTGTGTATGTGGAACAAACCCCACACCGCGCAGGAGCTGTGGACAGCCATCGAACAACAGACCGACCATTGGTTGGTGCCACTGAGCCTCCAGCCCGGCTTGGTGTTGTATGCTAATGGGCGAAATATACTAACAGCTCTGGGCCTAGCCGATTTGACACACATCCCCTGCCTGCCACATGTGCTGAATTTGGGGTGCAGAAATTCCTAAACACCAGACAGTGAAAATCAATTCAGTTAATCGAACACACACAACACCCCCCCCCCCTTTCACTCAAGCCATTAACAAACTATTTACAAATTTTCTTAAAAACATATTAAAATAACTATAATGCAGCTAAACTATATATACAAACAAAGAAAACTATATACACGCCTTATCCTTAACTTAAGGCCAGTGACATCCAAGTGGCTCGAAGGGTGGGTTCCTGCACCAACATAGTGCCTGGCCTGGAACACAATTGTCCAGCCAGGGCACATTTCTGGAGGATGAGGAGGATAAGTAGGATGAGGAGGGACCGTGTTCTCAGCAGGGTGGCACCCAAGCCAGCTCACGGGCAGCTGGGTCACCATCAGCACAGAACGCTGGTTTAGCATTGTCAAAATGTGGGAAAGCTTTGTCATCACGTTACAACAACCTGCACCACCAGCAGATCTGGAACGTCTTAGCAGGAGGCAGCATTTCAGCAACATGGTGGAAGAGTACACGTACTTACTGATAGGTTTGCCCAGGGACGTAGCTGCAGGGAAGTGTGGGAAGCACACTGTTTTGGATCCCTGACCTAGAAGGGGCCCATCCAGGAGGAGGAGGAAGAGGACTAAAATACTTTGTCAGGGCCCCCCTCAACGGTATTATACAATGAAATTAGATACAGTGGCAGTATAGACAGTGTAGAAACTGGATGGAAAATAAACCCAAACAGCCTCACACCCTATACACTCAACACCCCCCCCCCCCCCCTTTCACTCAAACCATCAACAAACTATTTACAAATTTACTTTAAAAACATATTAAAATAACAATAAGGCAGCTAAGCTAACCCTATAAAAAAACTAAACTATATTCACGCCTTATCCTTAACTTAAGGCCAACCAAATACAAGTGGCTCGGAGGGTGGGTATCTGCACCAACATAGGCCCTGGTCTGGAACACAACTGTCCAGCCAGGGCACAGTTCTGGAGGATGAGGAAGAGGAGTAGGAGGAACGCTGGGGGATACAGAGGACACAGACGATATATCTACCTAATAGAGGATAGCTTGTCCTTTCCCCTGGGCAGCCTGGCAGACATGAGCGACTACATGCTGCAGTGCCTGCGCAACGACCGCCCAGTTACTGCCACATTCTAACTTTTGCTGATTACTGGGTGGCCACCCTGCTGCATCCCCATTACAAGGACAACATGCCGTCCTTAATTCCCTCACTGGATTGTAATAGGAAGATGAGCCCGCTAGTAGACACGCTGCTGATGGCATTCACACCTGACACCGGGGACTCAGTGGAAGCACAAGGTGAAGGCAGAGGAGGAGGAGGAAGAATTTGGCAATGCAGCTGGGTCACCAGCAACACCTCAGAAGGCAGGGTTAGCATGGGCAAAATGTGGAAAAGCTTTGTCATCATGCCACAACAACCTGCACCACCAGCAGATCTGGATCATCTTAGCAGGAGGCAGCATTTCAGCAACATGGTGGAACAGTACACGTACTGACTGATGGGTCTGCCTAGGGGAATAGCTACAGGGGAAGCAGGGGAAGCAACTGCTTTGGGGCCATGACCTAGAAAGGGCCCATCCAAGAGGAGGACTAACAGTATTATACAATGAAATGATATACAGTGGCAGTATAGATAGTGTAGAAAGCGAATTGAACAGCTGCTGGGCCTGGTCTGAGAGAGTGATCTTTAGTAGCCACAGGCATAGCGATATGAAAGGAAGTGGTGTGCGCAAAAATTACTGGGGGAGGGGGGCCCCATTCAAAAATTGCTGTGGTGCCCAATCATTTCTAGCTACGCCACTGGGTCTGCCTCATTCAACTTCTGCGTCATTAAATTGGGCACATGTTCTGAGGTTGCCCTTTATGCCTTGGAGGTGTTGGCTTACCCTGCAGCCACTGTATTGTCTGAACGTGTGTTTAGCATGGCTGGTGGCATTATCACAGACAAGCACAGCCGCCTGTCCGCAGCCAATGTGGGCAAGCTTTCGTTTATTAAAAAGAACCAGGCATGGATCCCACAGGACTTGTTTGTACCTTATGCAGAATAGATCTGTATACCGGCCTCACCCAAACACTGTTATGCTACCATGCACTTTCACTTTGTTTTATTTTTTATCTTTTCCCAATGTTTTGGGGTCTACACTAATTTATTTAAAAAAATAAAAAATAAAAAAACCTGTTATTGGCAACTACCTTTTGGCTTCACAGCCCAAAAAGGCTCTATTTCATGCAAGAATGTAACCGCCAATTGTTAGGTCCCTGTCAGATATGCAGTGCAGGGGTTTGTACCTGGCAAAAATGGTAATATTTCACTCAACAATTTAAAATCTATCCTTTGCCGGACAGTATTAAACTTGGCCAGCCACAGCTGGAATCACTGGTTAACGGTATTGCTATTTTGGCAATAGAACAAAATCTATCCTTTGCAGAACACTATTAAACTTGGCCAGCCACTGCTGGGACACCAGATATATGGGATTGCTATTTTGGCAAAATAATTTCACCCCAGAACAAAATCTACCCTTTGCCGGACACTATTAAACTTGGCCAGCCATAGCTGAAAACACTGATTTACGGTATTGCTCTTTTGGCAATTGAATTTCACCCCAGAAAATAATATATCCTTTGACGGACACTATGAAACTTGTCCAGTCACAGCTGGAACACCAGATTTTCAGTATTGCTATTTTTGCAACTGAATTTCACCCCAGAAAATAATATATCCTTTGATGGACACTATTAAACTTTTCCAGTCACAGCTGGAACACCAGATTTACGGTACTGAATTTCACCCCAGAAAATAAAATATCCTTTGACGGACACTATGAAACTTGTCCAGTCACAGCTGGAACACCAGATGTACGGTATTTCTATTTTTGCAACTGAATTTCACCCCAGAAAATAATATATTCTTTGACGGACACTATGAAACTTGTCCAGTCACATCTGGAACACCAGATGTACGGTATTTCTATTTTTGCAACTGAATTTCACCACAGAAAATAATATATCCTTTGGCGGACACTATTAAACTTGTCCAGTCACAGCTGGAACATCAGATTTACTGTACTTCTATTTTTGCAACTGAATTTCACCCCAGAATATAATATATCCTTTGATGGACACTATTAAACTTGGCCAGCCACAGCTGAAACCACTGATTTATGGTATTGCTATTTTGGCAATAGAATTTCACCCCAGAAAAAAATATATCCTTTGCCGGAAACTATTAAACTTGGCTAGCCACTGCTGAAACCACTGATTTACGGTGATTTATGGTATTGCTATTTCGGCAATTCAATTTCATCCCAGAAAAAAAAATATCCTATGCCGGACACTATTAAACTTGGCCAGCCACTGCTGGGACACCAGATTTAGGGGATTGCTATTTTGGCTATTGATTTTCACCATAGAAAAAAATATATCCTTTGCAGGACACTATTAACCACTTAAGCCCCCCTAGCTTAAACACCCTTAATGACCAGGCCACTTTTTACAATTCTGCACTACACTACTTTCACCGTTTATTGCTCGGCCATACAACTTACCACCCAAATGAATTTTACCTCCTTTTCTTCTCACTAATAGAACTTTCATTTGGTGCTATTTCATTCTTGCTGACATTTTTACTTTTTTTGCTATTAATCAAAAATTACCGAAATTTTTGCAAAAAAATGACATTTTTCACTTTCTGTTTGAAAATTTGTCAAATAAAACTACATTTCTATATACATTTTTCTCAAAATTTATTGTTCTACATGTCTTTGATAAAAAAAAAATGCAATAAGTGTATATTTATTGGTTTGGGTAAAAGTTATAGCGTTTACAAACTATGGTGCAAAAAAGTGAATTTCCGCACTTTGACTTTCTGAGCACCTGTCCTGTTTCCTGACGTACTACAATGCCCAGACAGTAGAAATACCCCATAAATGATCCCATTTCGGAAAGTAGACACCCTAAGGTATTCACTGAGGGGCATAGTGAGTTCATGGAAGTTTTTATTTTTTGTCACAAGTTAGCGGAAATGTTTTTTTTTTTTTTTCAAAATTTCATTTTCCGCAAACTTGTGACAAAAATAAAAACTTCCATGAACTCACTATGCCCATCAGCGAATACCTTAGGTGTCTACTTTCGAAATGGGGTCACTTGTTGGGTATTTTTACTGCCCTGGCATTTTAGGGGCCCCTAAAGCGTGAGAATCCAAATGCGTAAAAATGCCCTGTGAAATCCTAAAGGTACTCTTTGGAATTAGGGCCCTTTGCGCATCTTGGCTGCAAAAGTGGCACACATGTGGTATCGCTGTACTCAGGAGAAGTAGGGCAATGTGTTTGGGGTGTATTTTTACATATACCCATGCTGGGTGAGAGAAATATCACTGTAAATTGACAACTTTGTATAATTTTTTAAAAAGTTGTCGTTTACAGCGGTATTTATCACACAAAGTATGGGTATATATAAAAATACACCCCAAAAGTCATTGCCCTACTTCTCCTGAGTACGGAGATACCACATGAGTGACACTTTTTTGCAGCCAAGATGCGCAAAGGGGCCCTAAAACCAATGAGTACCTTTAGGATTTCACTGGGCAATTTTACGCATTTGGATTCCAAACCCCTTCTCACGCTTTAGGGGCCCCTAAAATGCCGGGACAATAAAAATACCCCACAAGTGACCCCATTCTGGAAAGTAGACACCCTAAGGTATTCGCTGATGGGCATAGTGAATTCATGGAAGTTTTTATTTTTTGTCACAAGTTTGCGGAAATGTTTTTTTTTTTTTTTTTTTATTTTTTCTTACAAAGTCTCATATTCCACTAAGTTGTGACAAAAAATAAAATTTTACATGGACTCACTATGCCCCTCACAGAACACCTTGGGGTGTCTACTTTCTAAAATGGGGTCACTTGTGGGGTATTTTTACTGCCCTGGCATTTTAGGGGCCCCTAAAGCATGAGAAGCGGTTTGGAATCCAAATGAGTAGAAATGTCCTGTGAAATCCTAAAGGTACTCATTGGATTTAGGGCCCCTTTGCGCATCTTGGCTGCAAAAAGTGCCACACATGTGGTATCGCCGTACTCGGCAGAAGTAGGGCAATGTGTTTGGGGTGTATTTTACATATACCCATACTGGGTGTGAAAAATATCTCTGTAAATGACAACTTTTTCCATTTTTTTATACAAAGTTGTCAATTTACAGAGATATTTCTCTCACCTAGCATGGGTATATGTAAAAATACACCCCAAAACACATTGCCCTACTTCTCCTGAGTACGGCGATACCACATGTGTGCCACTTTTTGCAGCCAAGACGTGCAAGGGGCCCTAAATCCAATGAGTACCTTTAGGATTTCACAGGGCATTTTTACGCATTTGGATTCCAAACTCCTTCTCACGCTTTAGGGGCCCCTAAAATGCCGGGACAATAAAAATATCCCACAAGTGACCCCATTCTGGAAAGTAGACACCCTAAGGTATTCGCTGATGGGCATAGTGAATTCATGGAAGTTTTTATTTTTGTCACAAGTTAGCGGAAATGTTTTTTTTTTTTTGTTTTTTTCTTTTTCTTACAAAGTCTCATATTCCACTAACTTGTGACAAAAATAAAATTTTACATGAACTCACTTTGCCCCTCACAGAACACCTTGGGGTGTCTACTTTCTAAAATGGGGTCACTTGTGGGGTATTTTTACTGCCCTGGCATTTTAGGGGCCCCTAAAGCGTGAGAAGCGGTTTGGAATCCAAATGAGTAGAAATGTCCTGTGAAATTCTAAAGGTACTCATTGGATTTAGGGCCCTTTGCGCATTTGGCTGCAAAAGTGCCACTCATGTGGTATCGCCAGTACTCGGCAGAAGTAGAGCAATGTGTTTGAGGTGTATTTACATATACCCATACTGGGTGTGAAAAATATCTCTGTAAATGAGATATTTCTCTCACCCAGCATGGGTATATGTAAAAATACACCCCAAAACACATTGCCCTACTTCTCCTGAGTATGGCGATACCACATGTGTGGCACTTTTTTGCAGCCAAGATGCACAAAGGGACCCCAATTCCAATGAGTACCTTTCAGGAGGGCATTTTTACGCATTTTTCTTCTCACGCTTTAGGGCCCCTAAAATGCCAGGGCAGTATAAATACCCCACATGTGACCCCATTTTAGAACGAAGACACCCCAAGGTATTCTGTGAGGGGCATGGTGAGTTCATACAAGATTTTTTTTTTTTTGGCACAAGTTAGCAGAATTTGATTTTTTTAGTTTTTTCACACAAAGTCTCCATTTCCGCTAACTTGTGACAAAAAATTCAATCTTTCATGGACTCAATATGCCCCTCAGCGAATACCTTGGGGTGTCTTCTTTCCAAAATGGGGTCACATGTGAGGTTTTTGTACTGCCCTGGCATTTGAGGGTCTCCGCAATCATTACACGTATGGCCAGCATTAGGAGTTTCTGCTATTCTCCTTATATGGAGCATACAGGTAATGAGATTTTTTTTCCGTTCAGCCTCTGGGCTGAAAGAAAAATGAACGGCACAGATTTCCTCATTCGCATCGATCGATGTGGATGAAAAATCTCTGCCAAAAATATGCAAAAAATAGAGGGGCCTGGCGATTGCCAGGACATAGGGGCTCCGCCCAAACATCCATACCCACTTCAGCTCCTATGTCCTGGCAAACGTGATTTCTCCATTCACATCGATCAATCCATCGGTGTGGAGGAAGACATCTTTGCCAGATTTTTGATACAAAGTGTTTGCCAAAGCATATGAACTCCAACACCTCTCCTCAGCTCACATGCCAGGGCAAACGTACCTGTCCTGCAGAGGAGAAATCTCGTCTTGCAGCGCCGCATACACCGACTTCACGTGTCTTCTGACAGCAGCGCAATGCTTCTCTCAGAATTCACATCAGTGCTGCGGCGTTTTCATCGGTTGGTCCGTTGATCTACCTGGAAAATAAAGGGTGGTTAGGGGAAAAAAAAAAAGAAAAACAGGCAACAGGCACATGACTTGAACGTTGCAAACTTTATAAAACATGAATAAAACCTGAACATGAAAAAAACTGAACTTTTAAAACCTGAACTAACTCAAGATTTTTTTTTCTTGCTACCTGTTTCATTTTTTTTTCTTTTTTTAACCATTTCACGCTTTATTTTCCTAGCAGAAACCTCTCCTTTCCCATGGGACAATGTGTAAAGTGTAAATCACACAGAGATGGTGCGAAGTACATTATGCACTTTATCCCAAGTGAAAGGAGAGGTTTCTACCGTTTCACTCTTCTGCAGCAGCACAGCAGCACCGTCCCTATGTGTTAGGGTCTCTCAAAACCTAGTATCCTGAGAGACCCTTGAGCCTGATTGTAAAAACTACCTGTGTCCTGCAATCCCTAGGTCCCTAAGTGTACCTGAGTGTGGTACTTCCGGAAACACTCCCCTAGGCATAGGGCAGGGTGGTCAGGACAGTCAGGACAGAAATAACGGGTGTCACGCCTTATTCCACTCCTGCTACAGACATGACATCTTTTTCGGGGTGGCGGTTGGGTTGAGGTACCAGGCACAACGCTAGGGAAGTGCCGCTCGTGTAGACGGCTAACTACACTGGTGGATGGGGCCACGGAACCTCCTGGATACAGGAGTTCCGAAATGATCTCTTCCTGAAATTTGAGGAAGGATCCTGTTCTCCCAGCCTTACTGTAGAGAACGTAACTATTATAAGCAGCCAATTGAAATAAATATACAGACACCTTCTTATACCAGCGTCTGGTGAGTCGGGAAATTAAATACGGGGCCAACATCTGGTCGTTGAAGTCCACCCCTCCCATGTGGAGGTTATAGTCGTGGACCGAGAGGGGCTTTTCAACGACACTGGTTGCCCGCTCAATTTGGACTGTCGTGTCTGCGTGAATGGAGGAGAGCATGTAAACGTCATGCTTGTCTCTCCATTTCACCGCGAGCAGTTCGTCGTTACACAGTGCAGCCCTCTGCCCCCTTGCAAGTCGGGTGGTAAGAAGCCGTTGGGGTAGCCCCGCGACTAGGTCGCGCGGTGCCGCAGCAGCCAATCTGTTCTAGGAACAAATGCTTGAAGAGGGCCACACTTGTGTAAAAGTTGTCCACGTAAAGATGGTACCCTTGCCGAATAAGGGTGACACCAAGTCCCAGACTATCTTCCCACTGCTCCCCAGGTAGTCAGGGCAACCGACCGGCTCCAGGGTCTGATCTTTTCCCTCATAGATCCGAAATTTGTGCGTATAGCCTGTGGCCCTTTCACAGAGCTTATACAATTTGACCCCATACCGGGCGCGCTTGCTTGGGATGTACTGCTTGAAGCCAAGGCGCCCGGTAAAATGTATTAGGGACTCGTCTCACGCAGATGTTTTGTGCAGGGGTATACAAATCTGCAAATTTCAGGTTGAAATGGTCTATGAGGGGCCGAATTTTGTGGAGCCGGTCAAAAGCTGGGTGGCCTCTGGGACGGGAGGTGGTGTTGTCACTAAAGAGCAGGAAACGCAGGATGGTCTCAAAACGTGTCCTGGACATGGCAGCAGAGTACATGGGCATGTGATGAATTGGGTTCGTGGACCAATATGACCGCAATTCATGTTTTTTTGTAATGCCCATGTTGAGGAGAAGGCCCAGAAAAGTTCTAAATTCGGAAACTTGGACTGGTTTCCACCGGAAAGGCTGGGCATAGAAGCTTCCCGGGTTGTCGGCGATAAATTGAGTGGCATACCGATTTGTTTCTGCCACGACTAAGTCATAGAGCTCCGCAGTGAAAAACAGCTCAAAAACCCCAGCGCCGATCCTATCTGAGCTGTTTCCACCCGAACTCCTGACTGGGCGGTGAAAGGGGGAACTACTGGTGCGGCTGAAGTTGGGGGCTGCCAATCAGGATTTGCCAGCACCTCAGGGACTCTAGGGGCTCTACGGGCCTGTCTTTGCGGTGGCTGCGACGGGAAACTACTGCACGTGCCACCGTACCAGCTTCAACTGCCCTTCTGGTGCTCGCCACTTCACCATGTTGTACGGCAGTGCTGGTACTAGGTCCAGGACGGGCTGCGCTGCTGGTGTATGCCTCACCACGTAATCCGGCAGCGCCAGCCCCACTCTGCTGCCCTTGAAGCGGATCCTGCGCAACCTGCGGTCTAGCAACACGGGGCCGGGTACGCCTGGTTCTATCAGGGACCTCCACCTCCTCGTCAGAACTTTGAGTCAGAGAGCCACTGCTCTCTACAGGTTCGTATTCTGACCCGCTAGATTCGTCAGATGAGGGTTCCCATTCCTCATCCGACTGGGTCAGAATCCTGTAGGCCTCTTCAGAGGAATACCCCTTGTTTGACATTTGGGCGTCTAAATTTGGGGGGTATTCCCTGAGACTACCCAAGAAAAAAAGCAAGCCTGTCTTACAAATGGGAGTGTAGCGATGTACAGAAGCCGCTGCGATTGATAAAAAAAGATCAAAACTGATTTTTTTATCGCCGCAGCGCTTGTGAAGTGATTGTGCAGTGATACAAAAAAAAAAATTTTTTTGTCACTGCGGCGGGGCGGGCATGGGTGAACGCAGGTGTGGGCGACCGATCAGGTCTGATCGGGCAAACACTGCGTTTGGGGTGGAAGGCGAACTAAAGTGACAGTAATACTATTATAGATCTGACCGTGATCAGTTCTGATCACTTACAGATACTATAAAAGTACAAACGCTGATTAGCGCTACGCTAATCAGCGAATCAGTGACTGCGGTGCGGTGGGCTTGGCGCTAACGCTAACTACCTACCAAAGGGACCTAAACCTAACAGTCAATACTGGTGAAAAAAAGTGACAGTTCACAAAAGTGACACTGATCACTTTTTTCCCTTTCACTATGTATTGACAGGTGATCAAGGGGTTAATTATAGGTGATCAGGGGGTGATCAGGGCCTGATATGTAGTGATTGGTGCATTTACTTGGGATCTGTGCTCTGTGCTGGGTCCAACCGATGAAAAGGACCCAGCACATGGCACAGATCCCTTATAAAAGCCATATATTTGTAAATAAACCTTATATCGCCTATTTCCATAGGCGATTTGAAAATCACCAGCCTGCCAGCGCTGATCATTGGCTGGCAGGCTGGTGACGAACTTGTCCTGAGCCCGGCGGTGCGTTCCATTTGCGTTCCACCGGGCTCAGGAGCGCGTCAAGGAGGAATGAACCGACCGCCCGCAGGACGCAATCCTGCGTGAGGCGGTCGGAAAGAGGTTAAACTTGGCCAGCCACTGCTGGAACACCAGATTTACGGTATTTCTATTTTTGCAACTGAATTTCACCCCATAACAAAATATATCCTTTGATGGAAACTATTAAACTTGGCCAGCCACAGCTGAAACCACTGATTTACGGTATTGCTATTTTGCCAATTGAATTTCACCCCAGAAAAAAATTACAGACAGTATTACACTTGGTTAGCCACAGCTGGAACACCAGATTATAAATTTATCCAGATATGTCTATATGAAGAAATATAGATATATAATTAAAGGTTCTTGTTTCCTTTTCCACTTCTCTCTCTGGAGAACAATTCATTTCTTCCACTGGTGTTTGGTGGGGGTGTGTTCATTTTTATCTTCTCAGGTTTCCTATCCACATGGGAGGTCCTGAGTCGCACAGGGTGCCTTCATGGGTATCGAAAAAAATGATTACCGGTAAGCAATGTTGTTTTCTGTGCGGCTGGCGCTGTGTGACCACCACCTCTTCCTCCGAACTGCACATGTCACTCGCATGAACTTGATTCCATGTGGGGTCTAGGACCTCATCATCCTCCACATCATTTTCCACACACTTTTAACCCCTGCCCTCCTTGCCGGTCTGCACGCTGCAGAAAGCCACAGCAGTTGGCACCTATGTTTCGTCATCATCAGAGATATGCTGCGGTGGTCCTCCCATGTCCACATGCTGAAACATAAGTGGTTGGGCATAAGAGCACTCAATCTCTTCCACTTCTGGGGCAGGGCTATATGGATTGCCCACGCAAACCTTGCCAGCAGAGTCACCAAAAGCATAAGAGACTGCTGCCTGACTTGGGGCTCAGACTGCTTTGCTGATTTGCAAGGGGGTGAGGTGAAAGACAGATGTCCATTGATTGCAGGTGCCAACTCTGAGCTTTCAGCAGGTGACCAGGAGGAAGACAATGCGAAGGAACTGGAGGCACTGTCAGCCATACAATCTGCTACCGCCCTTACTTGTTCTGGCCTTACCATTCATACACCGGCATTCGGACCTACAAAATAACACTGAACGTTCAGTCGCCTACGTGCACCTGAGGAAGATGTTTCATTTGGACATGTACTGGCACAGATCAACCATGTCCTCTCCCTTCAAAAGGAGCTCCACCAGCAGCACCACGACCAGGGCCACTTCCCTTATTTGATGCTCTCCTCATTCTTTGAGGTCACCCACTGAACTAAAATACGGATTAACTATCATAATTTGCCTTTCACTTATGTAGTGCAGGTGTACTTTAAACAATCAATGGGTATATGTAGCCCACTTAACTAGCAGACGGATTAACTGTTATTATTCCCCTGTCATGTATTCAGTGCAGATGTACTTCACACAATAGATGGGTATATGTCGCCCAGCTAACTAACAGATGGATTAACTATATTTATTTCCCTGTCATGTATGCAGTGCAGGTGCACTTCACACAAGAAATGTGTATATGTCACTCACCGAACTTACAGACAGATTAAGTATTATACTTTTGTGTCGGGGTACAAAGATGTTGCATTGCACCCACACAAAAAAAAAAATAAAAAAAAAAAAATCGCTGTAGGTCACCCACACAATTTACAGCCGGATTTATTTTTTTATCTTTCTGTGTCAGGGATGCAAAGATGGTGGATTGCACCTACAAAACATTGCTATAGGTAACCCACAGAATTAATAGCCAGATGAGATTCCTTACACTGTCTCCCTCACTTCAGCTGCCTGCTTCCTTTCCCTGCACTACTCAGAGATGATGAGTGGTGCCACACGAGATCCAGCGTATACAGAGGCTGGGTCACATGATGCACAGGCCAATCATAGCCATGCCATTAGTAGGCATTACTGTAATGGCTTTTAAGTGCCCACAGCTTAAAAGCTTGTTGATTGGCTGCCCTGCAGCCTTTCAACAAGCTTTATTAAATGCCTGAACCCGAACTCTTCCAGCAAAGTTCGGGTTCGGGTCCGGGTACCAAAGATCGTATAGTTCGGATACGCTTAACACTACTTATCAACAGATAAATGCAACAATGAACGGTGAATATACATTTTTTCTTCCACTAAAACATGGCAAACTGGGCTTCCGAATATATCACTTGACCGCATATTACTGTATTACTGGACCGCCGAACGTTAATCAGGCTCAATTCATTTTCTACTTTTACACAGGCTTTTCAACAGATGTATGCAATGCTGGACGGCAAAGATACAGTTTTTTTTTATTTTGCCACTACTACACGACAAACTGGGCTTCAAAATATATCGATGCACTGCAGAACGTCAATTAGGCCAAAATTTTGTTCTACTTTTACACAACAGGGTTTTTAACATAGAAGTACAATGCTGGAGGCTGAATATATTTTTATTTCACCAGTAACACACTGAAAACAGGGCTTCAGAATATATCACTGCACCGCAATACGGCAATTAGGCCCAAATTTTGTTCTACTTTTACACAACAGGCTTTTCAACTAAATAGATCACTAAATGATTTCACCACAAATAACCGCAACAGTGAAGTGCATATATTTTTTCTTTTTGTACTGAAATAGGCCACTAAACACTTTTTAACACATATAACTGCAAAATGCGAACTGAGAATATATTTCTATTTTTGTACTAAAATAGGCCACTAAACGCTTTCACAACAAATAACTGCCACAGTAAAATGCATATATATTTTTATTTTTGTACTGAAATAGGCCACTAAACACTTTCAACACATGTAACTGCAAAAGTGAACTGAGAATATATTTTTGTTTTTGTAATTAAATAAGCCACTAAATGCTTTCACCACAAATAACTGCAATGGTGAAATGCGTATATATTTTTCTTTCTGTACTGAAATTGGCCCCTAAACTCTTTCACCACAAATAACTGCAAGTGAAGTGTGTATATATTTTTCTTTTTGTTCTGAAAAAGGCCAATAAAGGCTTTTCAACATAGCACTTGCACCCCAATATCAAGAACACATTGCTGGTATGACAGAGCTGTATAATGGCTGTTTGAATCCCCAAATAATCTTTCCTTGCACTTGTAAATCGCTTTTCTAGCACTGTTCCAAGCACCTTCTGATGTCTCCCCCTGCACTAAGATGCTGTGAAATGATTCCTCCCTATCCTTTTCCTGCACTTATAAATCAATTTTTTCAGTTTTTTTTTCCCCACAATGAGATTTTTGCTATTGCTGTCCCTAGTGCCTTCTCACATCTGTCCCTGCACTCAGAATGCTGGAAAATGTCTGAATTCAAGATGTCCGCCGTATTTATAGGGCTGTGACATCACAGGGCTGTCTGTTGATTGGCTGCATACATGGCATTATGGGTCATCCCGCCTTCCCAGAGTTCCTTGTCGCATGTCCTCACATGTGTAGCCACCAGTTTAGGAAAAATTGTGATTCGTTAACACGAAGCGTGAGGAAATTCGCATTCGTTGTGAATCAAATTTTTCCGTAAATTTGTAATGTATTCCACTTCTTTAGCTTCGATTCGCTCATCTCTACATGTAACATTACAAGTTGTGATCACCTGTGAAATATAATTATTAGCATGTTAATGAACAATTAGACATATAAAAAGGTACTTACATTGTTAACTAATTTAACACGCAGTTACTAAAGAACTCTGTTGGAAGTAATATTAGCATTCCCATAACTAAAAAGTCATTACTGAATGCCCCGCTGCTTCGTGTAATTGCTGTGAAAAGCTGTGAAAAAAATAATTGTCTTTTTAAAATACATTTCTTTATAATACAATAACTATGACCAAGTGCCAATTTTCTACAATGTGTGGATACAAAAATAAGAAAAAGTTCAATTATGTTATATTTATCATAACTGTGCATAACAATATACATATTTAAGTACTTTATTACTTAAATGTTTGGCAGGCAAGATAAAGATGGAAATACAAACAACATTTTTTTTTTTACTTTTTCAACTACAATACATATTATATAGGCACTAAGAATAGAAAATTAATGTTACCATTGTCTGCTTAATAACATGTCTGCCTCAACTATCAATTATTTATACTTTAAAGAATTTTTCCAGGTAACAGAAAAACGGCCTGATTTTTTTCTAGTAACTGTGCCACTCTTTTAACTGTGGTATCCAGCAATTTCTACTAATATACTGTATAATACCTACATGAAAGACTCTACCCTACAATACTGCCTACAAAACCCAATATCAAAAGGACTGAATGAGGGCTTTTTATTTACATTTCTATAAAACTATTTATATAGTCTATGTAGTGTCTGAACCGATAATTATACATATCAGATACAGAAAAAAAATTAATAAAACTCAACATAATTAACCGAGGTTAGAGCAGCTAATCTCCAATACAGATCCAATAAATGAATAAATAACATAAAATTATTCAGTTTCCAAAACTAGGTGATTGTAAATTAATTTAAGCATCATGAATAATACTATCAAATCACATACGGTTGCTCCTATTAATAAAGAAATATGAAAAAGTAAATATTCTTGATTATTCAACAATTATACTAACTGGTTTAAATTTATGTTGATCGAGCACCCAAGTGCTCGGGCCGAACACATTGGGTTGCTTGAGTGCTCTACCGAGTACCCGAGTATAATGGAAGTCAATGGAAGAACCCGAACATTAAACCAGGCATCCCTTGCTCTGAAGAGAGGAGGGGTCCTGGATAATAGGAAAATGTCAGAAATCGATGGAAACACCACCAAAATGGTTTGAGAACAGCATGGGGAGGTAGTCTGGATGAATGAAACATAAGATTGACTTTTAGGGCTACCTAAACAATTAAGGCTACCTAAACAATTTGAAAGCATATATAAACACAATGTAAAAAAATAAAATGTGGAAAGGTGTCATAATTTTAAAATGTCAAAGATGCCGGAAACAGTCTTGAGGGCATTGGCGGATCCAGGGGGGCAACAGGGCAATTGCCCCCGAGAATCCAAGAATATACTTATTCCACTTCCCAGATTACCCTGCCTGTCCGCACTAGCTAGTAGCAGGCTGCACTATTCTTAAAATTAGTACCTGCTCTGACACACATAGGGCAGGGGGCGGAGCCGTTCCGGAGCGGAGGCAGAACAGAGCCTTGCTCTTGTGCAGTCAGATAGACGTGCAGGAGGAAGTCAGGGAGGGAGGAGGGAGTGGTCCTGTCTGGGCAGCACATGGAGGAAGAGAAGAGCCTGCCCCCCCTGAGCTGCTGTCTGAGGTGAGTCTGTGATAAGTGAGAGTGTCAAGCAGCAGAGTGCCCATTGCCCAAGTGACTGTGTCCAGCTCCAGCAGCAGCTTGTGTTAGTGGAATCTGTCTCAGTCGACTCTGCCCTGCCCCTGCAGCCTGAGAGTGTACAAGAACCCTGCATCATGCACCCCCCCCCCAAGTTCAGTTATATTACCACCTGCCTGTTTATTGTACCCTGATACCCCTTAGTTATATTAACCCCTGTATATTATATAACTAAGGGGTGGGTACAAGAGGTAATATTACTGAGGAGGGCTATCAGGAGTCATATACAGGTGGTAATGTAACAAGGGCCGGCGCTACCGTTACAGGGGGGCCAGGAGGTGAAGGTCCTTCTTAACTATGGCAAAGCTGGCACCTGCTTACTCTGATGGCAGGTGCCTGCTCTGCCAGTAAATTACCGGAGCAGAGGAGGTGGGCGGCAAGGGAGGCTGTTCTAGCAGCTCCCCACTCCTCCCTCGCACGCCCTCTGTGATGCCGGGAGCCAGAATGTGACGTCATTCCAGCGCCAGCATACTAAACGGCACACTGGAGGACTGAGGAGCTGCACCACACTGGACCCCAGGGAGGTGAGTGTTTGCCTGTGTGTGTCTGTCAGTGAGTGAGTGTCTGTCTGTCTGTCTGTCTGTGAGTGTATGTGTGTCTGTCATTGAGTGAGTGTATGTCTGTCAGTGAATGTATGTGTGTCTGTCATTGAGTGAGTGTGTATATGCCTGTCTGTCAGTGAGTGAGTGATTGTATGTCTGTCAGTGTGTGTCGTTCAGTCAGTGTGTGTCGTTCAGTCATTGTGTGCGTGTCTGTCAGTGTGTGCGTGTCTGTCTGTCAGTGTGTGCGTGTCTGTCTGTCAGTGAGTGACATGGCGGGGGGGTGGAAAAATGGATCTTTGCCTAGGGCGGCAAAAATCCTTGCATCAGCCCTGAATGTAGCTGAGGAGTATCATCAGGGTAAATTATACAGGGGGTAATATAACTGAGGCCCCTCCTCAGTTATATTACCCCCTGTATAAGTTACCCTGATGATCAGCCTGATAGCACTCCTCAATTATATAACCCCCTGTATAATGTACCCTGATACCATCCTCAGTTATAAATAAGGTTAGAGCTGTAAAATAGGGGTACATTATACAGGGGGTAATATAACTGAGGGGTATCTGGGTACATTATACAGGCGTAATATAGCTGAGGAGATCTAACAGTGTAAATTAAACATGGGGTAATATAACTGAGGAGGGCTATCAGGCTGATACTCCTCCTCAGTTATATTACCCCCTGTATAATGTCCCCTGATACCCTCCTCAGTTATAAATTAAGTTAGAGCTCTACGATTACGCCTGCATAATGTATAATATTACGCGTGTATTATGTACCCAGACACCCCTCAGTTATATTACCCCTGTATAATGTACCCTGATACCCTCCTCAGTTATATTACCCCCTGTATAATTTACCCTCATGACACCCCTCCTCAGTAACATTACCACCTGTATATGTCTCCTGATTACCTCAGTAATATTAACCCATGTAACCACCCCTTAGTTATATTACCCCCTGTATAATATCACCTGATACCCCTCCTTAGTTATAAATAAGGTTAGAGCTGTACGATAGGTTAAAATAAAATAGTCTGTTCTATAAGCACAATCCGAAAGCAAGCCAAGGTCAAACCTGGAAGTCACATAGGTACCAAGGAGAAGGCAGGAGAGTAGTCAGAGGAATTGCCGACGTTAGATCCAGGAGGTAGCGGATGTACACAGGGAGGAGACAATAGCGAAGTCAGGAGGCGAGCGGAAGGGGTCAATACCAAATAGTCAAGTACAAGTAGCACAAGGAACAAACACAGCCTAAATGACTAAAATGACAGGCAACCTGTAGCCAGCAGGCCTCCTGTATTTATAGTGGGGAGTGAGGGTCATGTGACGTGGCCAGCGTCACATGACCGACAGACAGACAAGTCGAGCGTTGAGTGATCAGCTCGGCGCTCAAGGCAGACCAAGGAGCCTCCCAGCTAGCAAAGATGCCCTGGGAACAAGGCCATACACAGGTCCTCGCTCCTGAAGCTAAGCAGCAGGCTGATGGTGGACCGAATTTGCCTTTGGAGCCCCGTTACAGTACCTCCCCTTTTACGAGGGGCCACAAGAGCCAAGCCATGTGGACGAGGTTTCTTAAGGTGTTCTCAGTGGAATTTAGTAATTAACCTGGAAGCATGCATCCTAGACATAATTATCCAGGACCTCTCCTCAGGTCCAAAACCTTTCCAGTGGACCAAGTATTGAAAGGAATTTCTAATCTTTCTGACATCTATTATTTTAGAAATAATAAATTCCTCCTGACCCTCAACCTCCACAGGTGTAGGCGGTACTTTAACCACTGGTGACACATATTTCTTAAGTAACGACTTATGGTACACATCATGTATACGAAGGGAGTCGGTAAGTTTCAATCTAAAAGACACCGGGTTAATGACCTGAATAATCTAATAAGGTCCTATGAAACACGTAGAAAATTTCCTAGAACAATGTTGCAAAAACAGATTCTAAGTTGACAACCACACTTTATCGCCGAGTACCAAATTTACTCCCTTAGATTGTTTCTTATTAGCATGTTTACACTGAGTGTCCTGGGCCTTTTTCAGGTTCATTTGAACCTGTGCCCAGACTGTGTGGTAAAAGAATCTGCCTGTGGACTGAGTGAGGACACCGACGAGTTAGAACTAAAACGCAGATGGCAACCATAATTACAGAAAAAAGGAGATACCCCCGTGGATGACTTAACCCAATTGTTGATGGCAAATTCTGGCAATGGGAGGTATCTCACTCACAAAAGCTGATTCCGTCTGCCCATTAGTCTCGGGATGAAAGGCAGACGAGAAGGACAGGGAGATGTTGCATCTTTAATAAAAAGGCCTCCACAACCTGGAAACAAACTGCACACCCCTATCGGAGACTATATATCTCAGGTACCCCATGCAAGCATATCACATGTTCTATAAACAAGGATGCCAAGGTTTTAGCATCAGGAAGTTTACTCAAGGGAACAAAATGCACCATCTTGCTAAAACGGTCAACCACCACCCAAACCACTGATCTCCCTTCGGAGCGGGGAAGGTCGGAAATAAAATCCATGGAAATGTGAGACCATGGCCTACAGCGAATGGGTAGAGGTTGCAGTTCACCAACAGGAAGTGTCCTCGGGGTCTTAGATCTGGCACATACCTCGGAAGCTAAAACGTGAGACCGCACATCTTTAGACAAAGAGGACCACCAGAAAGACCTCAACAACAACTCCTTAGTAGCCGCGATGCCTGGATGACCACAGAGAACGGAGTTGTGACACTCACCCAGAAGTCGAACACGAAACTGCTTGGGAACGAACAACTTATCTGAAGGTGTCTGAGGAGGAGCAAGTTGTTTATCCTGTTGAATGTCAGAGGAAAGGTCCGAGGATATCGCTGCCACAATGATGTTTGCCGGCAAGATGGATTCAGGAGGAGTCTCAGGAGGTTGGAAAGCCGTAAAACTTCGGGACAAGGCATCTGCTTTTACATTCTTACTTCCTGGTCTAAAAGTAACAGAGACGTCAAAGCGAGTGAAAAAAAATGCCCACCTGGCTTGTCTAGGATTAAGGCGTCTGGCCACTTCAAGAAGGACTAAATTCTTATGATCCATAAGAACAGTAACACGGTGTTTAGCCCCCTCTAAAAAATGCCTCCACTCCTTAAACTCCCATTTAATGGATAGTAACTCGCGATTACCAATGTCATAATTTCTCTCAGAGGGAAAAAATTTGCGAGAGAAGAAGGCACACAGTCTTAAATTCGTGAAGTTGGAAGACCCCTGGGAGAGAATGGCTCCCACACCATCTTCCGAGGAATCTACCTCCACCATGAAAGGTTCCTTAAGGATTTGGCTCAATCAAGACTGGAGCCTTTTGGAAACAAGCTTTCAGAGTCTCAAAGGCCTGACAGGCCTCAACCGAACAGTTGATCAAATCGGATCCCTTCTTAGCTAAATCAGTAAGAGGCTTGGCAATCACAGAAATGTTATTAATGAATTTGCATTAAAAATTGAAGAATCCTAAAAAAACGTTGAAGTGCCTGTCACGACCGCTATCCCAGCAGCAGTCGTGTCGGACCAGATGGAGGGGAAGGGGGACCCTTATCTACGGATGGGAAATAGAACGTGTGAACCTGTGCGGCGAGCAGGATGCCTAAAACCCTGAGTCACCCTAAGAAGACTAGACTGGGGAAAGGCAGATTGGAGCACTAGTCACCATCACTCATGTCTAGGAGAACAACAGGGGAAGACAGCAACAAACAAACAATCTTCAGCAGAGATAGACTTATCCAGTCACGAGCAGAGAAGATGATCCCAATAACGATAGTCCACGCCAGACAAGAGCTCCACAGCAATACCGTCAAACGATCTCCTTCAAAGGTCAGAATAGCACTGGAAGTAAGGACTATATCTGGCAATGACTGCAAGTGAAACTGAAACTAATATAGTAGCTGGGAGTGGCAGACAGGACTCACCTGAGAAGGATGCCTACAAACTCCCAGTCAGGACAAAAAGGTTCACAAGGCAAAACCCAGATGACATACCCGAACCACGGAGCAAACTCACAAGCTATCGCGAGTAGCAAGTCGCTGCGACCTTCTCCTCCCAGACCTGTCTGGATCAGTCACAGTCGTGACAGTGCCTTTAAGGAGAATGGTCTTACCCAGTCTTGGATAGCCTTACTGGGATCCATTTTAAATGAGTGAGGAGTAAGAATATATCTGAGGTAGGGAATCTCCTGAACTCCAAACACGCATTTCTCCAACTTGACCGAAAGATGATTCTCCCTGAGGATTTTAAGTATCAATCTGATATGAGAAACATGGGTCTTCCAGTCTGGAGAAAAGACCAGAATGTCATCTAAATAAACAATCATAACTCTACCAATAAGCTCCCTAAATGTCATTCATAAAATTCTGAAAAACAGCTGGGGCATTGCAGAGACCGAATGGCATAACTTGATACTCAAAGTGTCCCTCAGGAGAGTTAAACGCAGTCTTCCACTTATCTCCCTTCTGAATACAAATCAGGTTATAAGCTCCCCTTAAAAGTCGAGTTTTACAGTGCCCCCCAGCTGGGGGGGTCGAGTTGACAGCGACCACCTGGATAGGGGTAGACAACTTTAGCACAGGGATCCCTGCCTGTTTCACAAAACTGAGATCAATAAAGCTAAATGCAGACCCTGAATCCACAAAAGCACTTCCTGACCCCTTAAAGACCCCAAAAGCAATAGAAACAGGCAACAACAGCTTTTTTCTTACCACCTCCGGGAGTACCTTGTCCTTGGATCCCTCCGGCCTGGATGACCTTCCAGAAAGGGGAATCTTGGGGCACTGATGAACCCAGTGATTGGAATCGCCACAACAGAAGCAAAAACCCAGACGATGTAGTTCTCTTCGTGTCATGCCGAGCTGCATGGGCTCGTCTACCTGGGTTCGATAGGAGAAACATCAGGATTAAGAAGGCTAGGAGGAGAAAACAAATGTTCCCGCTGTCTCTCCCTAATCCGTCGGTCTAATCTGATAGCTAAAGTCATGGTTTTCTCTAAAGAGTCCGGGCTAGGGTAACAGACCAGCATATCCTTTAGTCTTTCTGTCAACCCTGCCCTAAATTGGCATTTGAGCGCTGGTTCGTTCCAACCCGAGGGAACGCACCACTTACGATACTGGGTACAATAGTCCTCTATGGGACGGTTTCCCTGAGTAAGGGCCTTTAAATTGGACTCAGCCACTGACGCTCGGTCTGGTTCATCATAGAGAACCCCTAGTGCCTGAAAAAAGAGATTAACAGAATTCAGACAGGGGGAATCAGATGGCACTGAAAAAGCCTTTTCCTGAGGGTCCCCTTGAAGCAGAGAAATAATTATCCCTACCCTCTGCTGATCAGGACCAGAGGAGTGAGGTCGCAACCGAAAATAAAGCTTGCAACCATCTTTAAAGGCCTGAAAGCTCCTGCGGTCGCCAGAAAATCGAGCTGCTGGACAATGAGTAGAGATGTCGCAAACATAAAATTTTCAGTTCGCGAACAGCGAATGCGAATTTCCGCAAATGTTCGCGACCGTGCGAACAGGGCGAACCGCCATAGACTTCAATAGATAGGCGAATTTTAAAACCCACAGGGACTCCTTTTGGGCATAATAGTGATGGAAAAGTTGTTTCAAGGGGACTAACACCTGGACTGTGGCATGCCAGAGGGGGATCCATGGCAAAACTCCCATGGAAAATTACGTAGTTGACGCAGAGTGTGGCAAGGTGAATTCGCAATGCGATTAATATAACCTGCATTAATCGCATTGCGAATTCAACTTAGAGCTGAGTTCCTAATGGTTGTATTGCTAGAATATAACGAAGACTGAATTCTCAATCTTCGTTATATTCTAGCAATACAACCATTAGGAACTCAGCTCTAAGTTGTAATCGCAATGCGAATAATATAGATATGGATGCGAATCCAACTTCTATAATGCACTATTCATAGATATAGCACTGTATTCGTTACTTCCTACTATCCCACCATTAGCAAACTCGCCAAAGTTGTAATCTCAATTTCTCATAGCGATAATACTTATTATTATCAATCGCTTTGCGAATTCATTTGATGCCTCTATTTGATTGTATATGACGGTTGACTAACACCAACTTTCTACTGCCTCCGGAGCAAGATATCTGAACCCCCCAGGGGCCATTTGGGCGTTTTTGATAGAAAACGCATCAAAAACACATCTGCGTTTTTATAATTTTTATTTTTATTTTTTTTGTGTATTTTGCCACATTTGGTTGCATATTTACAATTAGTATAGCCAAATATGGTAGTCTAGATCATTTCTCTGCCAAAATCTATATTCAGCTACATGGCTTAGAAAATATGCTGTCAAACAATGATCCTAGGTTTCGGTATAGACACATGATATATACTACCATATTTTCCTATTCCAAATGTAAATATGCAACCAAATGGAGCAAAATACACAAACAAATAAAATAAAAAATAAAAAAATTATAAAAACGCAGAAATGGCCCCTGGGGGTTCAGATATCTTGCCTTGGAGGCAGGAGAACGTTAGTGGTAGTCAACCGTCATATACAATCAAATAGAGGCATCAAATGGATTCGCAAAGCGATTAATAATTGTAGGTATTATCGCTTTGAGATTACAACTTTGGTGAGTTTGCTATTTGCTAATGGTAGGATAGTAGGAAGTAACATAGTAACATAGTAACATAGTATATAAGACTGAAAAAAGACATTTGTCCATCCAGTTCGGCCTGTTTCCTACAAGTTGATCCAGAGGAAGGCAAAAAAAAACTGTGAGGCAGAAGCCAATTTTTCAGGAAGGAAAAAAATTCCTTCCTGACTTCAATCAGGCAATCAGAATAACTCCCTGGATCAACGACCCATCTCTAGTAGCTGTAGCCTGTAACATTATTACACTCCAGAAATAAATCCAGGCCCCTCTTGAATTCCTTTATTGTACTCACCATCACCACCTCCTCAGGCAGAGAGTTCCATAGTTTCACTGCTCTTACAATGAAGAATCCTTTTCTATGTTTGTGTACAAACCTTCTTTCCTCCAGACGCAGAGGATGTCCCCTCGTCACAGTCACAGTCCTGGGGATAAATAGATGATGGGATAGATCTCTGTACTGACCCCTGATATATTTATACATAGTTATTAGATCTCCCCACAGTCATCTTTTTTCTAAAGTGAATAACCCTAATTTTGACAACCTTTCAGGGTACTGTAGATCCCTCATTCCAGTTATTATTTTAGTTGCCCTCCTCTGAACCCTCTCCAGCTCTGCTATGTCTGCCTTGTTCACAGGAGCCCAGAACTGTACACAGTACTTCCTGTGTGGTATGACTAGTGATTTGTAAAGTGGTAGGACTATGTTCTCATCAGGGCATCTATGCCCCTTTTGATGCAACCCATTATCTTATTGATACAAAACAGCAATTCCGGGTTATATCAAATAAATAAATAAATATCTTTATTTCATGGTACATTAAAAAGGATCTAATCCAAACAATATAAAAACATACCGTATATATATGTTTGGCAGTCTGTTTAGACTGCATTTGTGGGAGGGGCGGAGGCTCTACTTAAACCAGGCACAGCCCCACCTAGGGGCGGGCGTTTTCTCAGTTGCACAGGGGATGCTGGTGTGTCAGCAGGGTGCACTTTCCTCTGCTAGGAAGTTTCTTTCGCTACAGTATGGACCTGGAATGGAGCTTTTCTTCTGCCCGTGGCTACCGTAGGGACGCGTGCGCCATGTATGTAAGTTAATTGAGCCGTGTCCGTCGCTCCGGCCGGCTGGAATCTGACCTTTCTTGCGAGCGGGAGGCATCGCCTCAAAATCGTCTGCCTCAGCTTCTTAGGTTTGTTTTGTCGGAGTTAAACAATTCCTTTCACTTTGTTTGTTTAGGTAATCTGATTTAGTTCCCTTCTATCTCATGTGTTTTACATTCACGTTGTTTCGCTTTAAAAGTTACTTCAGCCTGCGTGCGGTAGGGAAGGTTTACCTGGGCTGCATGTGATGGAGATTGAATGCAGCTGTTGCTTGTTACGGCTCTTGCTATAGCATATACTTCCCATGTGACCCGCCCTCCCCGCAATCAGGGCTGCGTGCATGCTTCAACTCTTTACGCCAGGTTTTGCCCTGTCAATTGAGACGCTGCCTTCTCATGTCTGCTCTTTCAACATGCTCATTTCTGAGCGGTGCTCTCGTCCGCTCTCACATCACGCTTACGCTCCACGCATGGTCACAACAGTGGGTAAATCTGTCTTATTCCCTGTGCATTAATTTATTTTTCTGTCATCCTGTTTTTTGCATTCATACCGCTTTTGCTTTCATATGTTTGCTTGCACTACACTCAGACTGGTGTTACACGTCCACTGTTGCTTAGGCCCATTGCATAAGCGCGCTCATGTCACCGTTACAGTTTGTTTATGCCTCGCTCACTGCAGGCTGCGGTCATACCAAATTTTACGCTTGGCCTATTGCCAGAGTTGGGGTTCACACTACCGCTGTGACACACTACCGCTGTGACACTTTCACGCTTACGTCTCAATGTTCCCGCCCATCCACGGCCACATCTCACGTCTGCTGTTACAGCAAGTTAATACTCCTTTCACGCTCTAGCTGAGTTCCCCGCTTGCTGTTACATCTAGTACTACACTCCATTCCCTGCTAGAACTGCGCCCATGCGTTCGCTGTCGCGACGCTATCTTACTCCGCTCACATTCAGGTCTGCATTTTGGTTATACCATGTTTTTAGGTTTTACTCATTCCAGGTCCACAGTTCACCCATTTGCTGGCACACCATGCTCCCATTCTAGCCACATTCTCCCGTCAGTTTCTACGTCACGGTTGTTTTATTCGATTGTCACACTGAGGCAGCTGGTGGCTCCGGTGCCACTCTCCCGTCAAACATGACGGGCATCAATGGTCATTTCCTTTACATCTGGTTTTTCTGTGCGTATACATCAAGTGGGTCTTTGCTCTAGTTGCAAGCAAAAAAACAAAAAAAAAAAAAACTGTCTGCTCCCTTTACTTCTGGTTTGTATTCACTAAGATTGTTACCACTGCCCCAGTTCAATAAACAGCCTCTCAACTGGGGCCAGTGGGTCATTAGGGTTTGAGCTCCGACTCACTACTGTTTCTTTCAAGTTTTTCAGTTCTTTGTCGCGACAAGGACTTCGCAAATCGCAATGCATCAGGTTTTGGTTGTACTCTCTTCTCAGTTTCATATTCCACGCTTGCATTTTTAAGTTATATGGCTGGTTTTAGTTTTATGCGTATGCCCGTTGTTCGGATTACTAATGTCCATACCTGTCAGTAGTCTCGTTCCTTTCCAGGCTACTTTAGACGTCCCAATCATCCTAGTAGTTGCTTTTTCCATCATGTTGGGCTCACTCTTACTTACCTTTACTCATCACGCATATCTCGGACGGCCTCATGGCCGCAGGGGCCCCTTGATTGCTTTGCCCGCAAGGCCGCAGGGGCCCTTAACTGCTTGGGCCGCCAGGCAGTGGCGACTCCTTGATTGCTTTGGCCTCATGGCCGCGGAGGCCCCATAACGGCTGGCCTCAGGGAGTAGGGCTTCCATGACCGTTTCGACCCCATGGTGTCGGGGGCATGATGGCCGCTTCGGCCCCTTGGCATCGGGGTCCCGAGGACTACCTTGGTCGCACGGCTTGGGGACCTCATGACTGCTTTGGTCTCATGGCTCTGGGGGTCCCATGATTGCCGTGGGCTCATGGCGCTAGGGTCCGCATGTCTGCATGGCCGCATGCCTTGTGGGCCCCATGGCTGCTTGGCCTCATGACTTGAGGTCCTCGCGATTTCTGTGGCCTCATTGCTTCGGGGGCCCATGTTTGCTTTGGCCTCATGGCTGTGGGGGCCCTATGATTACTTGGCCTTAGGATTTGGGGGGCCCCATGTTCGCTTTTGCTTCATGGCTTGGGGCTCGCTGACTGTTTCGGCCCCATGGCTTTGAGGGCTCGCTGACTGTTTCGGCCCCATGGCTTTGAGGGCTCGCTGACTGCTCCGGCCCCATGGCTTCGGGGGCATGATGATTGCTTCGGCCACATGGCTTTGGGGGGAACGACGACTGCTACGGCTCCATGGCTTCAGGGGCACGATGACTGCTTCGGCTCCATGGCTTCGGGGGCACAATGATTGCTATGGTTTCGGGGGCACGATGACTGTTTCGGCCCGGGGCACTAACGACTGCTTCGGCCCCATGGCTTCAGGGGCACGATGACTGCTTCGGCCCCATGGCTTCAGGGGCACGATGACTGCTTCGGCCCCATGGCTTCAGGGGCACGATGACTGCTTCGGCTCCATGGCTTCGGGGGCACAATGATTGCTATGGTTTCGGGGGCACGATGACTGTTTCGGCTCCATGGCTCCGGGGGCACAACGACTGCTTCGGCACCGGGGGCACAACGACTGCTTCGGCTCCATGGCTTCAGGGGCACGATGACTGCTTCGGCTCCATGGCTTTGGGGGCACGATGACTGCTTCGGCTCCATGGCTTCAGGGGCACGATGACTGCTTCGGCTCCATGGCTTCAGGGGCACGATGACTGCTTCGGCTCCATGGCTTCGGGGGCACGATGACTACTTCGGCCCCATGGCTTCGGGGGCACAATGACTGCTATGGTTTCGGGGGCACGATGACTGTTATGGCTCCGGGGGCACAACAACTGCTTCGGCTCCATGGCTTCGGGGGCACGATGACTGCTTCGGCTCTATGGCTTCGGAGGCTCGATGACTGCTATGGCTCCGGGGGCACGATGATTGTTATGGCTCCGGGGGCACAATGACTGCTTCGGCCCCATCGCTCGGGGCACGATGACTGCTTCGGCTCCATGGCTTCGGAGCACGATGACCGCTTCGGCTCCATGGCTTCGGGGGCAAGATGACTGCTTCGGCTCCATGGCTTCGGGAGCACGATGACCGCTTCGGCTCCATGGCTTCGGGGGCAAGATGACTGCTTCGGCTCCATGACTTCGGGGGCACGATGACCGCTTCGGCTCCATGTCTTCGGGGGCAAGATGACTGCTTCGGCTCCATGGCTTCGGGGGCACGATGACCGCTTCGGCTCCATGTCTTCGGGGGCACGATGACTGCTTCGGCTCCATGGCTTCGGGAGCACGATGACCGCTTCGGCTCCATGGCTTCGGGGGCAAGATGACTGCTTCGGCTCCATGGCTTCGGGGGCACGATGACCGCTTCGGCTCCATGGCTTCGGGGGCACGATGACCGCTTCGGCTCCATGGCTTCGGGGGCACCATGACCACTTCGGCCCCATGGCTTCGGGGGCACCATGACCACTTCGGCCCCATGGCTTCGGGGGCACCATGACCACTTCGGCCCCATGGCTTCGGGGGCACCATGACCACTTCGGCCCCATGGCTTTGGGGGCACCATGACCGCTTCGGCCCCATGGCTTCGGGGGCACCATGACCGCTTCGGCCCCATGGCTTCGGGGGCACCATGACTGCTTCGACCCCATGTTTTTTCGTCCTGCCTGGCGATTTACCCGGTGGGTTGAACTTCCGTGAATCCAGGTTGATTTGTCCCATATGTCGCACACCCATATCTGCTTCTTTGTTCATCCGGGCGCAGGCCACTTTTCCAAAGTCTGTCGGTGGTGCATCCATTGTCTGCCACGCTTCCCCAGGTGTACTCTTCCACAACGGAGCTCAGCCTGGCAAGGGTCACCTGCCATGCGGGTCAGGCGACTTTTTAGTAACATTAGCCTGTCAGGTATTCAGGCTAGACCCTCGGTTTCAATTAGTATGCATATTATCAAGGCCATTTGTCATAGTTATAACTTCCTGCGGTCTGCCGGTTCAGGTATCATATGTACATATGCATTCGTTCTGCATTCCACAGGCGGTATCGCTGTGCGGCTCCTCCCCCCAGGCAGTCCTTGCATTGCGCCCTCCTGTTCTTTTAGTCCCCTCGGCAAACATCATTTATTATTCACCATTTTGTTCTGCTTCAGTCGTCATTTCCTTGGCTGGTCTCTCCTTATCACCACCTAGCTTTCCTCCAGACTCTCCTCTTATGGCACCACTCTCCCTGCTGGTTCCACCGCCGCTTTGCTCCCTCTGACGGGCACTCGCTTTACTGCACTGCTCCCTCGGCTGGAGAATCTTTTGCTGCACGGCTACCTTCACCGGATAGTCAGTTATGCTTACTCTCCGGGTTTAGTCTTTACTACACTGTCCCTCTTCTGGACAGGCTTCTCTACAACACGGCTACTTCTGGCGGACTTTGGGTGCCGCATGGATTATTTCCGTTTGCTCCTTCATTTCTGCATTGCTTCCTTTGCTGGTCACTCCTCGTTACTCATCTGCGGACAATTTAGTGCTTGGCAGGAATTGTGGTAGGTCATTTGCTATGCTCTGCTCACAGGGAGCTGATTCCAGAAACATACTAATAGCCTTATTTGTGGTACATGCAGGATGGGCAGCGGCGCCACTGCTGCCACATATAACATATCGTTATTGTCATTAGGAGCATGGGCCACCCCCGGGTGTCATAGCTCTTGTTCATTTTGTTAGGCCCTTGTTCTCTAACTCAACGTTCTTAGCCCGTTACATTCCAATCATACACAGTCAATTATTTATGTCACTCTTAGGCTACCGTTTTAAACCTGTTGTCTATTCTGGTTGCATTCTTCATCCTAAGTTTTCAATCACCATAGTTGGTTGCCCGCTTATGTTTTTCTTCACGCTCAATAATCAATGTGGCCAGCTCACGAACTCCTGCCTGGTCGACAGATCACCTGTCTGGCTATGCTCCCCCAGGACCAGACTTTAATTTCCAGAGTTCAAGTCATGGGTGTCATCGGCCACCTTCAGGTTCTCGTACCGAATGACACTCGTCATTAGGTGTCACCGCCACGTTGGTCTGGTCTCGTGTTCACGATATTCGCCTGTCAGGTTTTTTCAGGAAATATAGTTATTTTAAGTATCGCCTATCACATCGGTCAGGCCCGTGATGTAATCCCGCCTGTACTTTCTTCAGGCCACTTTTTAGTTTATTTTCTTGTTTACCCTCATATTTGTCATTTGTATTTCCATGCCGGTTACGTTTTCAATCAGCTAGGTCTGCGAACTAAATCGCCAGCAGCTTATCGCAATCGCACTCCTTCACTCACGTGAGGGCATCGACAGGATTCCATATACTACGTTGTTAGCTTATTGCTTTACATCCTTTCCTGGCCTACATGGTATTCTTCGGGCCCTTCTTTCCATAGTCTAGACAGTTAGGCTCTCAGTTCTCCAGTCTCATAAGGCTAGGGGATTTTGTCAGTGCTCGAACCACAACCAAGTCTTCAGGTTTAGTTAGTACCGCCCACGCTTCCTTCTGAAGCGTTTCCAGTTCCTCCCTCGTGCATTGGGGCAGTATCTGCGACATTCAGCATTCTGTCCTGGCTCTACCCACAGGACGGATGCAGGCGTCATTATGGTTGACTTATGTATCCGAACTCGTGGGAGATATTGCTTCGCAGTTTGGATCAGGGGTTTCTTTGCACAGGCCATTCAAGTCTCTTTTCACCCTACATGGCTGGTTTTTGCCCCCTTTATAGGCCTACTCCACGGACATGGCTACCGGCACACCACTAGCCATTTAGTTAGGTAAGATGCGTCTTGCAGTTACGGTGGGTCTCGGTGTTTAGCCCACTAGGGCTCTTCGGCTTTCGTGTCCGTAGCCCTGACCACAAGTTTGGCAGTCTGTTTAGACTGCATTTGTGGGAGGGGCGGAGGCTCTACTTAAACCAGGCACAGCCCCACCTAGGGGCGGGCGTTTTCTCAGTTGCCCCACCCTCCCTCCCTTTCTATTTTCACTTCTACAGGGTATGCCCCCCCTTTTATAGGCCTACCCACGGACATGGCTACCGGCACACCACTAGCCATTTAGTTAGGTAAGATGCGTCTTGCAGTTACGGTGGGTCTCGGTGTTTAGCCCACTAGGGCTCTTCGGCTTTCGTGTCCGTAGCCCTGACCACAAATATATAGATAGATAGATATAGATATATATATATATATATATATATATATATATATATATATATATATAGTTGGTGGTGCAAAACACAAAGGATAGCAAACCCTCACGGGGGTAAGTATCTAGCACAGTGTGACATCAGGGTATAGTAACAATAATCAATTGCATTATATATGGGCACTAGTGTCGATCTTAGTATAGCATAATCTGTTGCATCATATGCAACACATCAGATGGAGCTTAAGCAACGCTAGTAGCTACATATCATCATGAATAGCATTTGAACAAATAGTAACCCATATAAAGCATACCCAATGTCACTCTCTGGCACTGCACTACCCGTGTCCTGACGCGCGTTTCGTACTCCTGGCTTTCTCAAGGGATCTTATTGGCCTTGCCAGTAAGCTGCCTGACGCTGGTTTTTGCAGCTTAATTTGCTTTTTATTAAAATTCCTAGATCCTTTTCCATGTCAGTGTTACCGAGTGTTTTACCATTTAATATGTATGGGTGACTTGCATTATTCTTTCCCATGTGCATAACTTTACATTTGTCAGTGTTAAACCTCATCTGCCATTTCTCTGCCCAAGCCTATCTATCCAGATCCCTCTGTCCTCTTCAGTGTTAATTACTTTACACAGTTTAGTGTCATCTGCAAAAATAGATATTTTACTGTGCAGGCCTTCTACAAGATCATTAATAAATATATTGAAGAGAATAGGGCCCAATACTGACCCCTGAGGTACCCCACTAGTTACAGTGACCCAATCTGAGTATCTACTGTTAATAACCACCCGCTGTTTTCTGTCACTCAGCCAGTTACTCACCCACATACAGACATTTTCTCCCAGTTCGAGCATCCTCATTGTATATACTAACCTTTTATGAGGTACAGTGTCAAATGCTTTGGCGAAGTCCAGATATATGATATCCATTGATTCGCCGCTGTCAAGTCTAGAACTTACCTCCTCATAGAAGCTGATTAAATTTGTTTGGCATGACCGATCCCTCATAAGCCATGCTGATATGGCGAAGTAACAAATACTGTGCTATATCTATGAATAGTGCATTATAGAAGTTGGATTCGCAATGCGATTTATATAACCTGTATTATTTGCATTGCGATTATAACTTAGAGCCGAGTTCCTAATGGTTGTATTGCTAGAAAATAACGAAGATTGAGAATATAGTGCTATATTCGTTATCTTCGTTATATTCTAGCATTGTGATTTACAATTACTAACACTGCAGCTTCCGAATGAATCTAAGATGGATGCCGTCCTTGCGTTTAGATAAGAGGTGGGTGGGTCTGGGAGGTAGGGTATGCTGATTGGCTGGAATGTGTCTGCTGACTGTGAGGTAAAGAGTCAAAGTTCAATGCTCAATGATAAAGTATAGGGGTGAACATCGCATATGTTCGCCCGCCGTGGGGGATGCGAACAAGCTATGTTCGCCGGGAACTGTTCGCCGGCGAATAGTTCGGGACATTTCTAACAATGGGTGCTGGACTATGAGGGGTACGGTTGGTCTCCTGAGTCTCCTCTCTCCTAATTCCTGGACAATTTGAGCAAGACCCTGTACATGTTTGCTGAGAATCTGTAGAGGGTCCATGTTAAAGTAGGCCTGTGATTCTGTCACGGATAAGGAAAGAAGAGGACGTGCACCCCCTAACTGCAACCCTCCACTCTGTCCCTGCCTACTTGCACTACCCACCCTAGGCGACGGGGCGCAACTGGGCGGCGGTCCCTAACTTAAATACATGCTGAGAGAGGAGGACAGAGATGGAGGAATAGAGACCACTAACACAGTATAAGCACAAGGACACAGTATGTGGACAGGTGGGGTGTGAAGGTACAGAAGGCAAGCCTACTGCGGAGAGGCAATGGTGGGTCATCTAGCCGAGGTCAAACCGGGAGGTAGCGTAGGCACAAAGGGGAGAGACAGGAGACAAATCCTGTAGGTACCAAGGAGAAAGCAGGAGAGTAGTCAGAGGAATTGCAGAGGTCAGATACACGAAGTAGCGGATGTACACAGGGAGGAGACAATAGCGAAGTCAGGAGGCGAGCGGAAGGGGTCAATACCAAATAGTCAAGTACAAGTAGCACAAGGAACAAACACAGCCTAAATGACTAAAATCACAGGCAACCTGTAGCCAGCAGGCCGCCTGTATTTATAGTGGGGAGTGAGGGTCATGTGACGTAGCCAGCGTCACATGGCCGACAGACCGACAAGTCGAGCGTTGAGTGATCAGCTCGCCTCTCAAGGCAGACCTAGGAGCAGGGAGCTTCCCAACTAGCAAAGCAGCCCTAGGAACGAGGTCAGACACAGGTCCTTGCTCCTGAAGCTAAGCAGCAGGTCTGTTGCTCATGGGGGACTGTATGTGCCTGTACAGAGCATTGTATGAGTAATGATTTTTATTGAGTTTTTCAGAAGTAAAAACAATAAAATAATAAAATATGTTCTTCGTTACACAGAGAATAATTTCAGCACACAAGTACAATTGATGAAGAAAGTGCAATGAGTACTACAATATTCTCAGGGGTATCCCTCAACAGTAACATTGAGGCTGATGCGTAGAGGAAGATTGTTTTTCAAATATACTTTCCCTCAGAAGGTAGGCACAGCATGTTAACACTCAGTTAGTAAAAAAAGAAAAGGAAAAATAAACATGTGTGAAAGGAACATTTTTCTCAAGCAGTGTGTCAGTTTCTGGAAATTTCATAAAAGGCACAAATCACTCTTCACGGAATGTAAAGTGGAAGAGCTAGCCAAGGGGCCAATGTTGTATCTCTCTTTCGGGGATCAATAATGCAGGGTGGAAGATGTTTTTCATATCTACAAGTGGTATTTACAGTAAGTATGACCTCTTGTATATTTGGAGGGGTCACTGACTTCCAATGGCAAGTAATAACTTGCTTAGCGCTCAATAATATATGTCCTATCAGGTTTGTATGAGTGCGGTGGAATTTGTGAATGCCCATACATAAAAGAGCCAATACCGAGGAGAGAGGAGTTGTGGCTGAGGTGATTTGAAACACCAAAGTAAAGACTCGATGCCACTAGTTATGCAATTTAAGGCATGCCCTCAGAATATGGTAGAGTGCCAGTGCCTCCGCAGTCACTCCAGCAGCCTGTGAGGTGTGAAATACCATCTCAAGAGGGTCTTCACTCCTGCTTTATAGTGTGTTGCGTATTTTAAATTGGAAGAGAGAAAGCTAATGGCCTGAGACCACTCATCCTCTGGGTATATTTGTCCCAGATCTGATTCCCACGCCAAAATAGGCTTGAATTAACAAACGTTGCTTTATCACTAGTGATGAGCGAGCACCAAAGTGTTTGGGTGTTCGGGTACTCGGTCCGAACACATAGCGAAATTCGTGTGCTCGGCTGAGCACCCGAGTATAATGGAAGTCAATGGGAAACAACCAGGCAAGCCCTGCTTGGATGAGGGTGGGGTGCCTGGTCCATTGGAAAAAGTCAAAAAGTGACAGAAACACCACCCAAATGGATCTGAAAAAGCATGGGGACCATGTCTGGGTGCATCTTGGACTTCAATGTCGCTGCTGGGAACCATTTTGTCCCAGTTGTCTGCCCAAAATCCCACCCCCTCAAAAAAAAAAGACATTTTTAGAAAGAAACATTCTTTCCAGTATATTTAATTGTTTATACAGTGCTGTTACAGTTACACTCTGGCTGATACTTTGTTGCAACAATGTATTTAGGTTATTTAAGACATGAAAGCCAGGTCATTTGGTACTTGCTCGATTTGAACAACAATACCCCAGATTGCTATGCCATGGAGCCCATTCGGATAATGAAAGACTATGTAAAAGTAAAGACTTTGGCTCCATGGCGATTCTACTGTATTAGTGTAGTCTGTGTGCCATTTACCTAATAATATGCACTCAGACTGGAGCTATCTGGGGATGTGTGACATGTCTATGTTTACTTTAATGGTTGTGACATTGTATGTTTGAATGGTGATTTCTGTCCTATTGTCCGCACGTGTATAGTGGCGATCTCCCTTTGTCCTGAGAGATAATTGAATAACTCTTTGGTTGGCTCTGGGGCAGAGAGGAGGAAACCAGGATGCATTGTGGGGATGTATTGTGTCTATGTGTCCTGAATTGTTATTTTTCTGTCCTGTGTCACAGTCTTCCATCTGGTCTCCTAGGGGAGTTTCCATCAGATGGGGACCTGCATAAATACGTGTGGGTAGCCCTCAGTAAAGAGAGATTCTGCTTCTTACCCTCAATTCATGCTTTGACTTGTTTTGTAGAGCATCCCTAATCACTATCCCTTATAAGAGCTCTCTGGGTTTCATCTACACTTACAGGAGCATGGATGAACCTAACAGCGCTCTCTAGAATCCGGGGACAAGGACATCTAAGCGGTCCAACCCTCAGCCTGCCTGAGGCAATTGTAACAATTGGTGGCACAGCGGGGGGACGGTTCTTTTATTTCCCAGGAGATTAGCTGAACGGATAGAAAGTACTTATGACAAGCTGAAATGGACTACCTTAAAAGATCTGTTGGAGAGCCGTGGAGGAATTGCCAGCAACCGGCACAGGAGAGAGCTGATTGCGGAGTTAACCGAGCTGGACCGGAATTGTACCATGGCAGAGGCATCATCACCCGGGGAAGATGAGGCCACCCGAATGGTAAAAGCCAGGATGCTGATGAACGGACCGAATATCTCAGAGGAGAGGATTGCCGCACTGTATACTGAAGCAGCCAAAGAGATACAGGATCGGAGGGACCATGAGTACCGTATGTATACGACACAGACCCCTGTTGTACCCACGGTAATGACAACTGTCCCCTCTAGTCCTGGGAAGAAAAAGATCCCTTATGCTGCGTTTAAACAATTTTAAGAGACTGAGTGGGGGATTGATGAATACCTGGCAGATTATGAAAGATTGTATGCCCTACATCAAGTAACCACAGACGATTGGATTACATTGCTTACGGGTAAATTAACTGGTAGGGCTGCTGATGCCTTCCGGGATATGCCAGCCGAGGAAGTTACCCAATACATATGGATAAAGGAGGCGCTGTTAAAAAGGCACGTTGTGACACCTGATACATATCGCCGGCAGTTCAGAGAAATGTCCAAGAAACGCATTGATACACACACAGAATGGACCAAACGATTGCACTGAACTGCTAATCATTGGATTACAGGCAGTCAAGCAGTAACCGCTGAGGAAGTGTTACAATTATTTATGCTAGAACATTTTTACAAAGAATTGGAGCCAAAATTATTATGGTTGTTGGACAAGCAACCCACCACGCTCAAGACAGCTGCCCATCTCACTGACGAATATGCAGATCGTGTACTACACAAACTTCCAAGCTCCAGACCCACTCCACACACAGAACCACAGGATACTTACAGACCACCTCCTCGCAATGAATTTCGGGCTCCAATTCCACCAGCCCCCCCCAGATACCAGAGACCAGTTAATACCAGTTATGACAGTGCCAGAGGAACCTGTCACAACTGCCACAAACCAGGACATTATGCCAGGCAGTGTCCACTCAACACAGAACTCCCCTACTCGAACCGACGAAAGACACAAACCACTGCTGTACCAGTTCGCCACCCTAATGCCATATGTGTGTCATCACCCTCCACTCCAGAGGAATACCTAGGGCAACTCCATGAGGCCAACCCTATCTACGCAGCATCAGAGGACAACCGTCAACACCACAGACAGCAGGTACAATTGAAAGGGCGGTCAGTGGAAGGACTACGTGATACTGGCGCCACCATCATGCTAGTTAAAGGCAGTCTTATTCCAGCTCACAAAAGGTCTGGGCAAACTGTGGCTGTACAAGTGGCAGGAGGAGCAGTATACCGGGTACCCACAGCCTGAGTACATTTGAATTGGGGTGCAGGGGAGGGTCAAGTGAATGTGGGCATCATGGACAATTTAGCAGCAGAAGTTTTATTGGGCAATGACTTGGGGCCAATGACATCTGCCTATGCCCCCTCCTATGCTGCAACAGCCCATCCTGTAGCCACCCCGTCGCAAGCCAGGACTGAGAGAGAACCTTCACCAGTGCGGGAGCCACAGGTAGGACAAACTCCTACCCTGGCTTTCCCTCAGCTCCCAGTCCAATGGGATACTCCTGAGACATTTGAAGCTGAGACTAAGACTGACCTGACGCTACAGAAATATAGGGAGAATGCTGAACAAGGCATAGGGGGTTAGATAATGAAATGTTTCTTTGGGAACAGAATAAATTGTACAGATTAACAGAGAAAAAGAGAAACCCAAAACACCAGTTGGTAATTCCGTTAAAATACCGTAAGGAGATATTAAGAGTCGGGCATGACATTCCGTTAGCAGGGGATCTAGGAATGACCCGTACGTTACATAGGATCACCCACACCTTTTTCTAGCCGGGAGTACATAATAATGTGCGTACTCATTTTAGGACCTGTGATGTGTGTAAAAGGGCAGGGAAAAGGGAAGATCATTCAAAAGCTCACCTAGCCAATATGCCCATTATTGAGGAGCCGTTTAGTAGTGTAGCCATAGATTCAATAGGGCCTCTCGCCACCCCTAGCCCCTCGGGAAAGGAATACATCCTTACTGTAGTTGATTATGCCAACCGGTACCCAGAGGCAGTAGTGTTATCAAACATTCAGGCCGATACTGTAGCCAATGCCTTGGTACATATTTTTTCCTGTGTTGGGTTTAACAGGGAAATCTTATCCAGTTTACAGCAGAATTAACCCAATAGCTGTGACACGTGTGTAACATAAAATCTTTACTCAGTTTTCCCTACCATCCCCAAACAAACGATTTGTGCGAGCGATTCAATGGAACGCTCAAGCAAATGCTCAAGACCTTAACCAGTGAGTATAGGGATTGGGAGTGGTTCCTGCCACACCTCCTGTTCGCATATCGGGAGGTGCCGCAGGAATCCACGGGTTTCTCCCTGTTTGAACTACTATATCGGAGAAAATTGCGAGGACCCTTGGACCTTATTAGGGAACACTGGGAGGTAGCCACTGAGAATGACAGGGTCCCTATCGTACCATATGTATTAGAGCTTAGGGACCGGATGGAACAACTAGCCAGATCTGTCCAAGCCAAGCTCCAGACTGCACAGAGACACCAGAAAGTATGGTACGATAAGGGAGACCGACACTGTATTTTTCAAATAGGACAGAAAGTGATGGTACTTAAACCAGTTAGGCAGAACAAGTTACAAGCCTCTTGGCAGGGTCCTTATAAAGTAGTAGATAAAGTGTGTGTCACTAATTATGTCATCGCCAGCTGTCACGATGAAAGGCTACAGAAACTTTCCATATAAATATGCTCAAGGAATACAATGAGAGACCTGAGGAAGTGACTGAAATATGTAGTCCAGCACATGAAGACCCTGATAATCTTCCCATACCTGATCTCTTAAATAGGAAACGGCACTCCGAAATACACAGCCAAGTACAGATAGGAGAAAAGTTAAATACCGTTGAGAAGGGCCAGTTAAGTGATATGCTATACCAAAAGAGGTTTACCTTTTCCCAAGACCCAGGGTATACACTCCTCACCACCCATCCGGTGGACACCCCAGGTTAGATGCCGGGATGAAAAAGGAAATATCTGAAATGCTACGATTAGGAGTAATTGAGTCCTCCGACAGTCCCTGGGATTCCCCAGTAGTGTTGGTACCAAAAAAGGTCAGTACCACTAGATTTTGCATAGATTATAGAAAGCTCAAGGACAAAACAGTTACTGGTGCATACCCAATGCCCCGGGTAGATGAGTTGCTCGATCGCATAGGCAGAGGAAATTACTTAACTACCATTGACCTCAGTAACGGTTATTGTCAGATCCCTCTGGCCAAGAAGGCTGTCCCCAAGTCAGCCTTCGTCACTCCGTTTGGCTTGTACCAATTTAGGGTCATGCCATTCGGGATGAAGAATGCCCCAGCTACGTTCCAGTGCTTGGTAGACAGACTCCTTGATGGCTTCCAGGATTTTGCTTGTGCATACCTGGATGACATAGCGATTTGCAGTGAGTCCTGGGAGGAACACTTAACTCAGGTAGGAACTATTCTGGATCAGATCCCGGCCGCTGGCCTAACTCTGAAGCCAGAAAAATGACGCCTGTCCCTGATAGTGCTGAAGCAAAAAAAAAAATAAAATGTGCTGCACTGCTGTCAAACACACATTAGTCTTTAAAGGGTTTCTGTCACCAGAATTGGGCATCATAAGCTGTCTGACATTAGCTATGTGCCAATGTCAGACCATCCTAATAATGTTAATCATTTGCCCCTCTGACTTTTTATAAGGCTAAAAAACGTCTTTATATTATATGAAAATTAGCCTCTAGGAACAGGGAGCTGTCCTCAGCTCACTGCGCCTGCGCCAAATACACAAGCGGACAGCGCAGGCGCGGGATTTTGGAAGGCAGACTGTGTCAGAGGCAGGAGAGCTGTGCTGCCCGGCCTGTCAATCACAAGAAGAGGGGCGTGGCCACAGGTGGGAACACGGAGCCTCTAGGAGCAGTGGCAACGCCCTCCCTGCTCCTAGAGGCTAATTTGCATATAATACAAATACTTTTTTAGCCTTATAAAAGGTCAGAGGGGCATATGATTAACATTATTAGGATGGTCTGATATTGGCACAAAGCTAATGTCAGACAGCTTACGATGCCCAAATCTGGTGACAGAAACCCTTTAAATGGACTGTTAGGTCTTTCAATAAGGTTTTTGGAGTGAAATTAGTAAGTTTAGAGAAAAACGCTATCTGTCCCTGCCTACTGTCTGCTCTCCCTGATGCTGAATGAGCCGAGCGCCAGACCTCAGCTCCTATATGAAATGGTATCACATGTTCCAGCCAGACAATCAGTGTAAGGCTTACAGCTAACATGGCTATGGCCTTACACTGAGGAGAATGTCTTACCTGGACCTTGATTGGCTGATTAGAAGGCGCCAAACGTGCACAGAGGAGACTCGAGCAATGCGACGAATACATGTGGTGTTCGGCCGAGTGCCGAGCATATCGATGCTCGAGCCGAACCAATACTCAGCCGAGAATGCTCGCTTGTCACTATTTATCACTAATCAGGTCATATGTACACCTTGTGGATTGTTTTTTAATGTAGCATTGGATTTTGGCTCAAAAGGAAGCAGTGAGTTCCCTATGACAATCTGATCCAAGTTGTGTTCTCCCGCTGTATGCCAAACGGAGAGGTCCAGACCCTCAGAAACACTTTCTAGGATGTGGGTGGAAACCAGTTTATCTGGGAGCCCTCCATGAGAGTGGTGGAGTCATTGCCATATACTCCCTGTGTAAGCTACTGTGAGTAATGTAGGTTTAGGTGGCTTGGGGTTCCATAACAAGTGAACCAAGTAGTTTTTCAGAGAGCAGTTCTTTATGGACTCTGATTCAATCTGAACCCAATGTTTGTCAGGTGAGTCACTCCACCATTCTCTCAGAAACGATAATCCTATAGCACAGTGATAGTCTTTTATAGATGGAAGGCCCAATCCTCCCGCTCCCCTTCTCTGCGTCATCGAATTGTGAGCTATCCGGGGATGACCCGATTTCCAAAGATACTTATTCAGGAGCACCTGTGCTTTCGTAAAGAAAGATTTTGGTACAGGAATAGGGAGGGCCCGGAATATATATATATATATATATATATATATATATATATATATATATATATATATATAAGTTTAAGTAGAGTCATCATCTGAAAAGAGGCTAATCTACCCACCCAGGATATTTCTCTCATAGCAAAGCTATTGAGATTTTGAGTTAAGGTGGACAGGAGGGGTTCTTAGTTCTGTTTGTATAAGAGAGAGTTAGGGTTAGTAAGCCTAATTCCCAGATTTGTTAACTCTGATGTTTATCCCAGAGCCTTCAGTTCTCTAATCTCAGAGAGGGGTATGTTGATCGGAAGTGCTTTTTGACTCATTGACCTTATAATAGGACAGTAAACCAAAGTGGGAGATAACTTTCAGTGTGACCCCAAGGGATTTGGATGAATTTGACACGGTAAGTATAATGTCATCCGCGTATAGTGAAATAGTGCGGGCGGTCGAGCCCACCACAAAACCATCTATCCCATCTGTGATCTGTATGTGTTGTGCCAGGGGCTCCAGGTCTAAAATAAAAAGGAGGGGAGAGAGTAGACAGCTCTGACGGGATCCGTTATTAATTGGAAAACTAGTAGATATCAGCCATTCACAAAAACCTTTGCGGTCAGATTAGAGTATAGACTAGATATGGCATTTAAAATAAGACCTTGGAAACCCATACCATCCATAACAGAGAAGGCAAATGGCCAGGGTAAACGGTTGAATGCCTTCTTAGCGTCTAGAGCCACTGACAGTAGAGGGGACTTGTGTGATTCGGCATAGTTGAAGAGATCCATTACTCTGCGGATGTTGTCTGAAGCTAAACGTCCCTTAATAAAGCCAGTTTGGTCCTCTTTTATTAACGAAGGGAGCATGGGAGAAATCTTGATATCCGAATTTAGCAGGGAGATAGGTCTAAAGTTTTGTGGAATGTGGTTAAGCTTGCCTGGTTTAGGGAGTGTTATAATCAACACCTATTACATGTCCTTAGGAAAAGGGGTGCCCATCATACACTGTCTAAAAATAGACAGTAGGTGGGGAGTTAGTATGGAGTGGAACGGCTTGTAATATTCATTTGATAGGCCTTCAGATCCTGGAGATTTTCGCTGTGGTAGAGCTGAGATCAGTTTTTGAATCTCCAGTTCAGTAAGAGCACAAACTTGTAGTGGAAAACACTGGAGTGGACCTTTAACTCGGCGCTGCAGGCAAATATGACAATCCTAAGGACAGACTCCTGGAGGATATATGGGCTTCCTGATGGGCTTCAACTGCTAATTTGATGACAGAACAGATCTGTCATCAAATTAGCAGTTGAAGCCCATCAGGAAGCCCATATATCCTCCAGGAGTCTGTCCTTAGGATTGTCATATTTGCCTGCAGCGCCGAGTTAAAGGTCCACTCCAGTGTTTTCCACTACAAGTTTGTGTTCATTCATCCGCTCATCTGAGCGGGACGGGACCTGGCAGCAGCGAGGCGTTTTCCCTTAGCTGGTGGGGCAGAATCCAGCAAAGCTCAAACAGTTGTTGTGACTCCATTCACAACTTCATCTGGTAAGCGCAATTTTTTACCTTTCCTTATAACTGCATTGAGATATTCTGCACATGAGGCGCTGTGCTCTTTTTTCCTTTTTCTCTTTACATATACAGTTCAGTAAGAGGTGAATTCAGAGCTTCCAGCTGGGCTGGAGTAAGTGAGGGTAATGCGGCTTTCGCTAGGAAGTCTGAAACTAGAATGGTGTAGTTCTCTGGCAGAGTGATAGTCTCTTTGAGATTGTACAGATTCATATAGGAAAGTCCAAATTGTTTAGCAATGTCTCTGGGATCTATCAATTTTGCTTGGGTGTGGGGATAAATTATATAAGGGATCCTAAATTTGATTTGTTGGGATTTTGAGTTGTCAAATTAACAGTCATCCAGCCTTATTACCTTGTGTGTAATATTTGGATTTTAGTCTAAGAAATCCCTTTTCATTGTCTTGTGACAGCACTGATCTCAATTTATCCCTCTCTGTTTTTAACTCATCTGAGATTGAGGGCGATGGTTTTTGCTTATTTAATTTTTCTAATAGTGTCTTAACTGTCTGCTATTTTCTTTATGATTTTTTTTTAATAAGCAGGACACGAATAAAGGCCTTGTGGGCTTGCCAAATTATAAAAGGGTCCAAAACTGAATTGAAGAGGAAGTACTCCTGCAGTGACTGTGTGATTAGAGATGAGCGAACACCTGGATGTTCGGGTTCGAGAGGTTCGGCCGAACTTCCGGAAAATGTCCGGGTTCGTGATCCGAACTCAACCCGAACTTCATCCCGAACCCGAACCCCATAGAAGTCAATGGGGACCCGAACTTTTGGGCACTAAAAAGGCTGTAAAAGACACCCAGAGGGATAATATACCGCAATAAACGCATTGCGATTACAATTTTGAGCTAACGATCACCATGGGAACGCCTCCTCCAGTAGAATGTACTGTCGGATCTGAGAATTAAGTTGAAATCGTAATGCGATTCTTATATATTTGCTTAATCGTATTGCGATTTCAACTTAGCATTGCTAAATAATTCCATCCATATCGTTAACTTACTGAGTCAGTAAGTTAACGAATATGGATGGAATTATTTAGCAATGCTAAGTTGAAACGGCAATGCGATTAAGCAGATATATAATAATCGCATTGCGATTTCAACTTAATTCTCACATCCGACAGTACATCCTACTGGAGGAGGCGTTCCCATGGTGATCGGTAGCTCAAAGTTGTAATCGCAATGCGATTAAGCAAATACATAAGAATCGCATTGCGATTCCAACTTTTTAGTACTCAACTTTTAAAATTGTACACCACTTTAAGTTCCAAAGTTGCAATCGCGTTTGAATAGAACTTAAAGCTGTCTCTTAGTCAGTTTTAGTATTGGTGTGCTGTAATAGAAGTTACATTCGTACGCGAATATAACTTAGAGCAATACAGTCAACTTTACACTGTTAGTTTTATTATCGCGATAATACAACTATTCAAGAATCGTGTACGTGCGTCTGTACGTGTGTGCGTTACCTCGGACACTATTCTATTTTGCCAGCCACAGCTGAAACCACTGATTTATGGTATTGCTATTTTGGCAATTGAATTTAACCTCAGAAAATAATCTATCCTTTGCCAGACAGCAGACAGTATTATACTTGTCTAACCAAAGCTGGAACACCAGATTTAGGGATTGGTATTTGGGCAATTGTATTTAACCCTTAATAAAATATAGAAATTTCTTTCCTGAGTTTCTAGGGGTGACAATTAGCACAGCCAAGCCCCTGATGTAGGATATAGCAAAAAAAAAAACTAGTATTGATGGATTGATGGACTTGGTGGCAGCTTCTTCTGGCGCACCACAAGTCACAAAATGGCCGCTGATCAACCCAGAAAATAAGTGACAGAAAAACTCTCTGTGCAGCCTAAAAACCAGCGAGCAAGTAACTAGCAGAAGTTCAATGATTCTCAGCTGTAAATTGATCCGTTCATTAGGTGCTGTTGCTGACTTTAACCTGCCTAATCTCGCCCTGACAGAAGCTGCGTCCTCTCCCTACACTAATCAGAGCAGTGTGACATGCGGCGCTACGTGACTCCAGCTTAAATAAAGGCTGGGTCACATGCTGCACTTGGCCAATCACAGCCATGCCATTAGTAGGCATGGCTGTGATGGGCTCTTAGGGCAAGAAGTAAAACGCTAGCTGATTGGCTGCTGTGCTGCCCTTCAGAAAGCGGGAAGTAATCGACGAACACCGAACCCGAACCCAAACTTTTTTGAAAATGTCCGGGTTCGGGTCCGGGTCCCGGACACCCCAAAATTCGGTACGAACCCGAACTATTTTCGAACTGTTCGCTCAACACTATGTGTGATCTCTGCCTGATAGGAAGGGATGTTAAATAAAAACATCACACAGGGGCTGTATGAAGCTGGTATTGATCTTCTAGAGTCATTATGATGGGGGCATGATCTGAGCTACTAATAAGACCAATTTCAGATGATGTGGCGTGAAGAGTGGTTTGATCCACCAAGAAAAGGTCTACATGGGAGTATGACCCATGGAAAGGGGAGAAAAAGGTATAGTCTCTCTTGAGACTATGCTGTGCGCGCCGAAGATTAATGAGGCCTTCTGAATGGTCAAAGGGGGATAAACTGATCTAGAACGGCTGGTGGAATCTAAGAAGGTGTCTATTATGGAGTTGAAGTCCCCATATAAAATTAGTTTACCTTGTCTGAGTTTGTGGACATGTCTCATTACTTTGTGAAGAAAGGATAGTTGGCATTCATTAGGGGCGTAAATGTTGACCAAAGTATAAACAATATTATTGATAGAGCACACCATAATGATATACTGTATCTCCCATTCTGATCCACTTTTTGGGAAATGAGTGAAAAGGAAACTGAGTTCTTAATAGCTATGAAGACTCCTCTAGCTTTTTTGGAGTGATGCGAGTGGAGTATGTTAGAGAACAGACGGTGTTTGATTCAATGGGCATCATTACTCAAGAGATGAGACTCCTGTATGCATAAAACATCAGCTTTCAATGACAATGCTTCCCTCCACACAAATGCCCTTTTTTGAGGGCAGTTCAACCCCTTGACATTCAATTACATTATTTTGATTTCCATGGTGTAGAGTGGCACCACTTGATGGAAATGGAGCACTGCCTGAGAGAATCAACATAATGTGCTTGTAAACATTTTAAAGAGTACAAAAGTAAAAAGAAACATAACCAATGTAATGACTAATGAAAGACAGAAGAACACAATAACCAGAACGGTTTTACCCATATGAGGTTAAGTAGGGCAAAAGTTCTTGCAAGGAAGCCGAGAGTTTAGGAACTTGATGATGGACCAGCTCCCTTCAAAGCTAGTGAGAAGACTGCACCTATGAAAAAAGCACAACAGAAAAAGAAAACCTTCAAAACATTGAATTATAAGGCCCACCAGGAACTATATTTCTCCACAGGTGGGTCTTTACAGGAATCAAAGCCTGCAATAAAGGGTTATGAGGATCATTTAAAGAGCTGTTATAAATCCGCAACAGTAGAGGAATTCCTGGATTTCGGATGAGACAATGGGATTTTCCAGTCCTGGAGCAAGCTTTTGCCTTCCTCAAGGGTGTGGATTACTTGAATTTGTCCATCTTTAGATATCAATAGCTTTAGGGGAAAGCCCCAGTGATAAGATATATTGGAATTGCATAAAGACGTTGTTATAGGTAGGAGGCTGCGCCTTTGTTTTAGGGTCATTGTGGACAAATCAGCGAATATTTTTACTGACTGAAAAGGAGAAGGCAAAGTGTCGGCTTTTCTAGCAGTGGACATTATAGCTTCTTTTACATAAAAAAAGTGAACCCTCGCCAAGGTGTCTCTAAGGATATCAGGGCCTAGATGTTTCGGCCTCAGGACTATGTGAGCCCTATCTATAATGAGATCCTGTTTTGTCAGCTTCAGCAAAAGCTTGCAAAAAAGCCTTTTTATGTAGGCAGACAGGTCTTGGGGTGGTAAATCTTCAGGTCAGCACCTAAGCTTAATGTTGTTCCTACGTGAAAGATCTTCAAAGTCCACCATTTCCTTTTTAATAGCTTCAACCTCCTCTGCAATGTCATTATGGACAACTATCACAGTGTTCTGTGATGCGGTAAATTCACCCATTTTTGTTTCCACATGCATAACTTCCATCTGCTGTAATCTAGAAAATACTGGATGGATCACTGAGACAATATATTGCTGTATGGAGGCTATTAGCACCTTTAACATTTATTTCAAAGTCGCTTCTGTAGGTGGTTTATCTGAGGTAGGTAGGCTAAGGAGCAAGTCGGCTTGGGCATCTTGGTATGTACAACTCCCTGAGGAGGCACTGACCTGTGAGATATCTGGATTGTCCAGGCTTGGCTTCTGCTTCAGGGGGCTGCTAGATGGAGATGATGCAGTCTGCTAAAGTTGGGGCACCATGCTGAGAATCCGCCCCTGGCAATGGCAGAGGCCTGACTCCTTCAGGCATAAGAGGTAGTGAAGGTATGGAGGGCTCCATGGAGGAGGGAGAGTCCGGTCTAATTGGCGGGGATAGCGATCTCTGGGATGGCGCGGGAATCATGCTGCAATAGGAGACGGGAGACGCTGCCTTGCTGTGGGAGTCGGCGCCATTTTTGCTTATTCCCCTTCTCGAAGTAAGACTCCAGGTTTGCGCTGTTTATCCTTGGCAGGGTCCGCTTAATCTTCCCCATTATGTTAGGGAAACTTTAAGACGGTGGGGGCTGCTAAATAAAGGCGTTTTTGGAGGAGGTGTTTCTGTAAAGAAGTCGCTCTGGTGCAGGAGCTGCTCATTCATGCGGCCATAACTTTTGGCAGCCAAGCCAAGACCCGTGCAGTGAGCATTTTGACCCCACAGGTAATCTGAAGACTCAAGAGTGTCAGCACAGAGAGGGAGAAAAAAAAAACAGCATATATCAGTGTAGGAGACTCTGAGGAGGAGGTACATGTATATACTGTGGATGTGCTGAGGACAGGGGTGACTGTGAATTAAGGGGGTGTCTAATATTGTATGGAGGTAGGCAGTGTAATATTGTATGGAGGGTGGATGTGTAATATTGTATGGAGGGGAGCCGTGTAAGATTGTATGCTGAGGGAGGCTGTGTAAGATTGTATGGAGGGGGGCTGTGTAAGATTGTATGATGAGGGGGGACCTCATGTGACCTCCTGCGTCTGGTCTTGCGGGATAACGTGATGACATGGCGCAGAAGGAAAAAGTGTGACTGCTTGCGCCAGGTCGCTGAAACTTAGGCCATAGGCGACGACAAAGAGACGATTACAGGAATGTTTTTTTTTTTTTAAATGAACGTATATGCTAATGCGGCAGTATTGGGGCCACAACGGAAATGGGGGAGAACATTTTATATACTACGGAGAGAGAATTATAAATACAAACAGGGGGCCATTATGTACTAATAAGATAGAGGGGGAACTATATATAGTACTAATACAGAGGGGTAACATAGTAACATAGTTCATAAGGCCGAAAAAAGACATCTATCCCTCCAGTTCGGCCTGTCATCCTGCTAGTTGATCCAGAGGAAGGCAGAAAAAAAAAAAAACGCTGTGAGGTAGAAGCCAATTTCCCCACTTAAGGGGAGTAAAAAATTCCTTCCCGACTCCATTCAGGCAATCAGAATAACTCCCTGGATCAATGACCCATCTCTAGTAGCTATAGCCTGCAATATTATTACACTCCAGAAATACATCCTGGCCCCTCTTGAATTCCTTTATTGTACTCGCCATCACCACCTCCTCATGCAGAGAATTCCATAGTCTCACTGCTCTTACCGTAAAGAATCCTCTTCTATGTTTGTGTACAAACCTTCTTTCCTCCCGATGCAGAGGATGTCCCCTCGTCACAGTCACAGTCCTGGGGATAAATAGATGATGGGAGAGATCTCTGTACTGACCCCTGATATATTTATACATAGTTATTAGATCTCCCCTCAGTCATCTTTTTTCTAAGGTGAATAACCCTAATTTTGATAACCTTTCAGGGTACTGTAGTTGCCCCATTCCAGTTATTACTTTAGTTGCCCTCCTCTGAACTCTCTCCAGCTCTGCTATGTCCGCCTTGTTCACAGGAGCTCAGAAGTGTACACAGTACTCCATGTGTGGTCTTACTAGTGATTTGTAAAGTGGTAGGACTATGCTCTCATCACGGGCGTCTATGCCTCTTTTGATGCAACCCATTATCTTATTGACCTTGGCGGCAGCTGCTTGACACTGTTTTTTGCATCTTAGTTTGCTGTTTATTAAAATTCAGTACAAAAAGAAAAATATATTTGCCGCTTTTAGGGGTGTTTAAATTTAATTTTTATTTATTTAGTTCAGCTAACAGTATGTCAGACAGAGAAGTACCAGGCCATGAACAGAGATGTGGCAGAAGCCTAAATGTTTCTGGAGCAGGCAGAGGTCGCAGCAGAATAAGGGAGCGTGGCAGCAGGAGTTGCAGCGAGAGGCCTATGCTCACGCCTGAGCATCTAGCAGTCGTGTCTTGACCAGCAACCCAGTGGTTCTGGATTGGTTAACTCGGTCATCCACTTCATCCCAAGTGACATCAGACACCCCCTGACATCAGACACACCCAGCCAACAGATGATGATGAATCATACTTGGGATCCGGATGCAGAAGGGGCTTCATCATCATCAGAAAAAGAGGTTGGCAGCTTGCCCATGAGGCAGCGGTGGAGCCTGCAAGGTGGTAGCATGGTTTGGAGTCAGCAGGGTGGCGGCAGTGAGAGGTCGGGAGCCAAATGTGCCCGGGGTAGACCACCTGCTTCTCAACAACCTACCTGCCCAGGACATAGTGGTGCATGGGTTAACGGAGGCAGCGGTGGTAGTAGTTAGTCAGTGTGGGCTGTTGGGGGGAAAATCACCAATTCAGTGGTGTGGCAGTTTTTTCTTAAGTCGCCGGAGGAGGTGAACGTGGCCATATGTTGAATCTGTGGGCAGAAGGTGAAGCGTGGCCAGAATGCCAATGTTGACACTACTGCCCTGCGTCAACATGTGCAACGTCGCCATGCAGTGGCCTGGGAAAACCGTGGCTCCGATGTGGGTGACCAGCCTGCCGCTGCATCACCCAGTGGCACGCACCGGGTTTCAGGCAGTCAACCACCTCAGCCAAAGGGAGCTCTCTGTTATTCCCATCTACTGCTGGTCCAGTTGCTCCTGCTCCTCCTACTCCGAGTCCTCGTCAGTCACTCCATCAGCAATCGATCACCAAAGCAATTGCAAAGAGAAAACAGTATGCATGCACGCATCCAACGGTGCAAAAGCAAAAACTGCTCCTGTCCAAGTTGCTGGTGGTACATTCCCTCCCTTTCCAAGTGGTGGACTCTGGACCTTTGAGAGAACTGAGGGCCAAGGTGGAGAGTGCCGGGCCAAGGTGAAGAGTCCCAAGCCATCATTTCTTTGCGAAAAAGGCAGTACCAGCCCTGCACCCTGCACAAATATGTAGAACAGAAGGTGGGCCAGTCCTTGAGCGTGTCGGTGTCTGCCAAAGTGCATGAAAGCGCCGACGTTTAGACCTATAAGTATGGTCAGGGACAGTACATGTCCTTTACAGCCCACTGGGTATATGTGTTTCCTGCAGAGCCGCTCCAGCAAATTGGCCAGGTATCGCCGCTTCCGCCTCCACGTTGTCATGCCGTTGGTCCTGCGACAATGTCGGCCTCTGCCTCCTCATACTCCACCATGTCCTCAGCCTCCACTGCAGGGACAAGTCACTGTGCCCCTCCAACATAACATATGTGTAGGGCACGGGGGTATCACACTGTTCGGCACCTCATTTGCCTGGATGAACAGAGTCACACAGGGGAGGATCTGCTCGGCGCTACGTCAAGGAAGGCTGAGCCATGCGCCGTGCATGGCACACGTGTTCAATCTGGTTGTCAAGCGGTTCCTTAAGTCTTCCACCCATCTGCAAGACATCCTAAAAATGGCCAGGAAAATTTGCATGCACTTTATCCACTCGTACACCACAAAGCACACCCTCCTTGAGCTGCAACAGCAAAACGGCATCCCCCAACATAGGCTGATATGCGACGTTTCCACCCGTTGGAATTCCACCTTCCATATGTTGGACCGACTATGCGAACAGAGAAAGGGCATTAACGATTTCTTAATGATGCAAGGGGATAGGAGTAATCTCCTGTGTAACTTTAATGTCAGCCAGTGGCAGCTCATGCGTGACACCTGCCGTTTGCTCAGGCTCTTTGAGGACGCCGCGTTTTTTGTCAGTCACCAGGACTACGGGATGAACAACGTCATTCCACTGCTTCATGTCCTGGAACAGATGGTGGTAACAATGGCTGGTCAGGGGACACAAGACGTGGCACCCAGATCTCATGGCCACTTGAACCCTGTGGGGGCTGAACTGGAAGAAGAGGAGGAGGGAGAGAAGGACATTGGAGCACAGGCAATGTTTAGCGAAATGGGTAGTTTTTTTACTCAGCTGACAGGAGAGGATTAACAGGAGCAGCCAGAGGAGCTACAGGGCAATGAGGAAAACGAGACAGAGGACCCAGAGGAGTATGCAGGGGAGATGGAGGCAGAGAGTTCCTCCAAGTCACTTGCACAAATGGCATGATTCATGCTCACTTGCTTGTGTAGTGACAGCCAAATTTTCTCCATTCGGCAGAGGGATCTCTTCTGGCTCACCACCTTGTTGGACTCTTGCTACCAGTCCAGAATGGGAGCCTTTTTTACACCCACTGAGAGGGAGGACAAATTGAACTACTACAGAGACATCCTATGTAGTCAGTTGGCCGCTTACTATCCGCGCCATCGTCCATCCTCTTGCAGGTCTGACAGAGGGGGCCCCTCTGCACTCAAATTCCACTGCAATGGCTGCTGGGGAGCGGTGCGATGGCAGGAGCAGTACCAGCTCCATCAGCAGCAGCCTGAGTCTAAAGTCGCTGATGAGTAGCTTTCTTCAATCGCATAGTGAAGAAACTACTCACCAGCAGCAGGAGGTAGACCTGAAGCTGGACCTCAACCAGCAGGTGGTGGCATATATGGACACCACCCTGCCAACCCACATTGAAGATCCACTGGACTACTGGGCAGCCAAACTGGATTTATGGCCACAACTGGCCGAGTTTGGCCTGGAAAAGCAGTCCTGCCCAGCAAGTAGTGTGGCATCAGAGTGGGTGTTTAGGGTGGCGGGGGCCATAGTTACCCCAAGGAGAACTCGCCTGTCCACCCAAAATGTGGAGAGACTGACCTTTGTCAAGATGAATCAGGCATGGATCAGCCAGGATTTCCACCCACCAATTCCTTATACATCTGATTAGATCATCCATGCCGCCTCACCCAAACCTTGACAAAAGAGACCGGTTTCTTCTGGCTACCTGCCTCAGTACTCCTCTGATGCTGCCACGCGCCTGATGTCATACATCTGATGCCAAGTGCTCCTTCTTTCCCCATCTTTGTCAGTGGGTATTTGTATTTCCACCCACTGCCCCACTCTGTCCCTTTGTGGTCTCCTGATGCTGCTGCAGCCATCTCCACACTATGTCACCTTGCCACTGTGTGGTATCCTGATGCTGTTTCTGCCTCATCCACACTATGTAACCTTACCACTCTGTAGTATCCTGATGCTGCTGCTGCAGCCCTCTCCACACTATGTCACCATGCCACTCTGTGGTATCCTGATGCTGCTGCTGTCATATCCACACTATGTCCCATTGCCACTGTGTGGTATCTAGTTTTGGGTGCGAATATTCGAATCACAAATTTTAATCGTGAGTATTGCAACTTCAAGAATTCACGAAGATTTTGAATATAGTGCTTTATACTCGTGTTCGCGAAAATTCTCACATTTTTATTTTCCTGTGAACTCATGATCCCTCCCTGCTTCTTGCTTGTGGGCCAATGAGAAGGCTGCAATGTCTTTGTATGAGCTTAGCATCATCACTAGCAACCAATAGGAAAGTTGCCTACCCCTTACTGTATAAGAACCTCCCCAGCAGCCATTTTCTGCAGTTTTTTTCCAGTTCTGAGAGAGATAGCAGTATCATTGCTGTGCTCTGTGCGTTGCTGTGTCACATTACATTAGATAGTTAGTTAGTTTATATATATACTATAGATAGTTAGTGGACGAATATTTGTATCGCAAATTTTAATTGCGAATATCGCAACTTCAAGATTTTGCAAATATTTAGAATATAGTGCTATATATTAGTATTCGCGTATATTGTTGATTGCGAATAATTTAAAACCAAATTTTTATTGCGAATATATTCTATTGCCGGTTTTTGCAATCAAGTAAATAATTACTGGAGATCAAGAATTCTTGAATTTGCGAATTTATGGTGAATATTTGCAAAATATTGTGAATTTGAATATTGCCTATGCCGCTAATCACCAGTGTAGGTTAGATTGTGATATAGTGTAGCTGTAGGTTCTGCTGTCCATACATACATACATGCTGCAGGCAAGTTCACAACAATACTTAGTGCACCAATCACTAATATTTAGTCAGACCTGCTAAACTGTACATTGTACAGTGCATCATTAATTGCCTATTTGCGTAATCGCGAATATATCAGAGCACTCTATCTGCATATAAAGATATTGTAATGTTCTGCCATGCCAACCATTTTCTCCAGTCTCGGGAAACTTCTAGCAACTTGAAAAATGTAGCAATAGTGACCCACGCCTGTATTGCGCGCGCAATATGGGCATATTACGTTGCTTCTTTTTGCAATCAAGAAAATAATCGCACATTCTCGAATTTGCTCATTTCTGACTAATAATTTGCGACGGTGTAAAAGGAGTGCGCATCTTCTTGGCGCTAACATCAACTTGTACGGCTGAGTTCATACTTGAGTTATTTGGTCCGTTTTGGCCCCATGACTGCCCAAATAAATGAAGTGTGCAGTGATTCTAAGAGTGACGCCTGTCATCTGCATGTCATATGAACCGACAGTATTATTTCACTACCGAAGCACTCCCTATGTTGTTACTGCAAGGAACAGTGTTCTACACCACTATAAAGGCTCTCAACTGCCAGGGAATCGTTAATTTCTAACGATAATTTGTTTTCCCTTAGTCCTAACAGCAGCACAGATGGGGTTAACCACCCCCCGTGGACTGGCAGGACCGGCGGAATGTTTAATGAGCCCAAGATTAATAACTCAATTTAACAATTAAGTATCTCCTTAAAAGGAGGAAGTCAACCCCCAGCCCACTGTGTTTATAGCAAGAAAAAAACTAGACTTACTAGGGTGGGAAATTTGTGTGCTGCTGTTAGGACTAAGGGAAAACAAATTATCGTTAGAAATTAACGATTCCCTTACGTCCTACCAGCAGCACAGATGGGGAGATAGCAAGAAAAACCCCTAGGGAGGGCCTTCCTGCCTGGCAGAACTAAGAAAAGTCTGCCCAAAGGCCGAAAACTCAGCTAGACTGGCATCTAGTCTATAATGGGAGATGAATGTCGATTCAGAGCTCCAGGAGGCAGCTTTGCAAATCATGTTGAGAGGCAGAAGACTCCTCTCGGCAAAAGAAGTAGCCACAACTCTAGTAGAGTGGGCCTTCACGAATCCCGGAGGGTCCAGAGATTGTGGAAACAAAGGATTCCTTAATAGCCTCCTCAATCCACCGACTGATGGAAGGTTTGGATGCCTTATAGCCTTTAAACTTACCGGCAACAGAATTAGCAGATTCTCATCTTTCCTGAACTCCTTGATCTATCCACATAGATCCAGAGACATCTCGAGACGTCCAGAGGATGTCTAGCAGGTTCCTAGGAGGAGGTGGTAGATGTCGACAGAACCGGGAGGAATATCACCTGGTTGATGTTCTGGAAGGAAGGAACTTTAGGCCTACAATACGGGAGGAATCTAAGAAGGTCCCGGTCATGTAAGAATAGGGCTCATGTGCTGAGAGAGCTTGAAGCTCAGAGACCCTCTTGGCCAAAGTCACTGCAAGGAGAAACACAAACTTCCAAATGACGAACTTGATGTCCACCTCCTCTAACGGTTCAAAGGGGGGAGATGCTAACCCCCTGAGAACTACTGAAAAACCCATTGAAAAAAAGGGGTCTCAGTACTGTAGGCTTTAATCTTTTAGCTCCTTTAAGGAACCGTTTGATCAGCGGGTCCTGAGAAAAATGCCTGTTAAGGCAAGCTGAGATGGCTGAAACTTGAATCTTCAGAGTAAAAGGGCAAGGCCTCTATCAAGGCCGTTTTGCAGGAACTGAAGGATAGCGGAGAGGGGCGGATCTGCAGACGCCTCCTCAGTTGAGGTACAACAGGATGAGAATATCCTCATAATACAAGAGTAGGCTCTCTTGGTAGGGTCCGCTCTAGAATGAGACAGCGTTCTCAGGACCGACTCTGAAAGCCCTTCTATTCCGGGAAGGGACTGATCAACCTCCAGGCTGTCAGGTTGAATCTGTGCAGATCTGAGCAGAGGTGAGTGTCCCACGACACCAGGGTCTGCTGTGGGGGGAGCCTCCAATATTGTCCTCGACTCAACTGGGTGAGCTAGGTAACCAGGATCTCTTCTGCCAAAACAGTATGATGGCTATCACCGAGGCCTGATCCTGATGGATTTTCATCAATACCCTCGGTATCATGGAAAAGGGAGGGAAGATGTAAGCCAGCCTGAACCTCCAGGATATTGACAGAGCGTCTAACGCCAGGGGGTTGTCCTCCCTGTAGAGGGAGCAGAACCTCTCCACCTTGGCATTGAACCTTGTTGCCATGAGATCCACCTCTGGCATACCCACTTGAGGACTATCTGCTTGATTCTCCGGATGTAAAGACCGACGGAAGACCGCGGCTCAGCCGCTATCATATTGAGGGAGCCTTGGATGTGGATCGCAGATAAGTGGGAAGGTACAACTCTGTCTAATCCAGAATCACCCCGATCTCTGACAAGAGGGGAAGTGATCTTGTGCCTCCCTGCTGGTTGATGTAAAGTACCGCAGTCACATTGTCTGACTGGACTTTCACCGCTTTGCCCCGGATCTGAGGGGCTAAGTGAAGGAGGGCTAGCCGGATAGCCTGAATCTCGCGGAGATTGGATGAAAGAAGCCACTCCTGAGGAAACCAGGTCCCGTGAACTGGAGTGTCGTCTAGGTGAGCGTCCCAGCCTACTTAGGACGCATCCGTAGTCAATATGACCCAGACTGGCTGGGTCATAGACTTCCGTCTAAAAGATGGCACTACCATCTGAGGGAATACCGAGTTTGCCAAGTCAGGGAGCACAGGGAGTTTAGCCCAGCAGGGCTGCCATTCCATTAGGAGAGGACCTCCGACTGTAGAGGGCGGAGGTGCCATAGAGCCCAAGGGACTGCTTCCGCAGACGCTGACATGAGCCCCAACATCTTCATGAGAGTCCGGATTGGAACTCGCCGGGAAAGGAACTTGCCGTGTTCTGAACCCGGAATCTTCTTTCTGGAGTCAACTGGAGCGACATCCCAGCGGAGTCGGTTATGAAGCCTAGATATCTTACTGAAGTCGACGGGCTCACGTTCGACTTCTACCAGCTGATGATCCAACCTAGGTGGAACAGAAAGGAGATTGTTACCTGAAGAAGTTGGGTTAGGACCGCTAGAGCAGAGGCTTTCAAAGCCAGTCGTCCAGATAAGGAATGATGGTCAGTCCTTGAAGCCTCAAAGCCGCCACCACAGAACCACCACCTTGGTAAAAGTGTGAGGGGCAGAAGAAATGCCAAAGAGAAGGGCAACAGAAGATGCTTGACGACACCGGACACCTGGACCGTGATCCTGATATACTTCCTGGAACCAGGATGGATCGGGATGTGCAGATATGCATTCTTGAGGTCCAGGGTTGCCATCACGTCTCCAGGATTGGCGACGTGAACTACTGACCTGATGGTTTCTACACGAAACTTCACCTTCCTTATAAATCGATTGAAATATCTCAGATCGATAATCATCCGGAGATCTCCTGAAGCCTTGGGAACCAGAAAAAACTGGTGAATAAATCCCTAGGCCCCGTTCTCCTGCCGGAACCTCCTCCAGAGCCCTTTTGCAAATGTAGTCCTGAATGTAGGCCTCTAGGATCGCTTCCTTGGCAGCTTGTAGAAGGTTGATCTTGACAAACCTGTCCAGTGGAATAGAGGTGTTGTTGACTAAATAACCGTTGAAAATGATATTCAGGACCCAGGGATCCGAGATCTCTTGGATCCATTCTTCTCAGAAGTGGGAGAGACGACTCCCGACGGGTACATAAAGCTTATTGGCAGGACGGCAGGAATAACGGGAATTAAGCGAGAGCCTTGAAGAGGCCCGTAGTCAGGAGGTGGCTCTTCCATCCTTGGCTCCTCCAAATGGAATATGGGCCGCCGATCTCAGGGCCATGCTATATATAGGCCCCTGACATTATTTGATAGTATCGTTACAGGGTGCCAAAGGCACACTTGGTCTCCCATGAGCCACAAACCTGCTGCTTAGCTTCAAGAGCAAGGATCTGTGTTTGGCCTCATACCCAGGACTTGCTTTGCTAGCAGGAACCTCCCTCGCTAGCTTCAACTGGGGCTGTGCGGTATCGCACAAGAAGTCCGTAGCCAGGTTGATGGTCTTGAAAGCATCTGGTTCAAACCTCTGGTTCACATCAACTTGAATTTGATCCAGGCGAGATCGGAGGAACGTAAAGACTTCAAAAAGCCGCTATGGCTGTGGAAGCGGAAGCCGCAGCTGCTGTAACACCCCGTCTTAGTGTGCACTCTGCAAGGGGGTCCTGCAGCTAGACCCATCGTCTGCAGGAACCAGAGTGCGCTTGGACAACTTGGCAATAGCCATATCCACCTTGGGAATGGATCCCCACGAATCCACCAAGGGTTAAGCCATCGGGAACATGGATTTAAACTTCTTTGTTAAAACCGGACCTTTTCCAGGTTTTTTCCACACGGAGAGGAGGGTCTCATCCGCTTTGAAGACACGATGTGCCCGAGTAGCGGGAACGGGAGGCTCCCCCCCGAGTCAACATCATGGTCCCCCGACCTGATGGACTTGAGCAACTTCTGTGTCTTTCCAGGGGAGAAAACACAATATCATGACAGAGAGGAGGGTCTCATCCGCTTTGAAGACACGATGTGCCTGAGTAGCGGGAACAGGAGACCCCCCCGAGTCAACATCATGGTCCCCCGACCTGATGGACTTGAGCAACTTCTGTATCTTTCCAGGGGAGAAAACACAACGTCAGCTCCTCCTCATCCGAGGAGGGAGAAACTAAGGAGACCAAGAAGGTCTCTCTACCGGGACAGAGGTGGCCTGGGCACGAATAGGAAGCCATTCCATCCAGCAGGCCTATGACTCCTTTAACAGAGCCATTGATACATATCCTGCAACATAGGTTCACTAGAGGTCAGAAACCTCTAACCGAAGCTGTAACCCCAGGTGTAGGTTAAGTCAACACACCCAGGGATTCCCAACCAGTCTCCCAAGCTGGTCTTAGCCCAGCCTAAAGCTGCTTAGCTTCTGCGATTTTACGAGTGCAGGTATGATCAGCTTACAATAACCGTTGACTGCTGCAATTGTAGCAGGATAGATGCTTCCTCTTGGAATCCACTTTCCTGCCTTCCGAATCCCGCGGAGAAGACATCACTGCGGGAAAAAAAGGGACAAATAAAACATTTGTAAACCACCTATCTACGCAGGAAAGGAAGAAAAACAGACCGGAGGCAGCTGAGGAAAAAAACACCACAAGTGGAACAACACCAATTTTTGGACTCTGGGAGCTAGCTGAAAAAGCATATGTAGCCAGAGACTGAACTGGAGCACACAGCCTCCCAAAATAGAGGAAGGGGAGGCATAGCCAATCCACCGCTCCCCCAGTAAATCCTCCACAGGAAGATGCATAAAAAAATCGCATCTTTGAAAAAAATCGTGCCCGTGAAAAAAATCACGGCCGGATTACCCGGAGGTGATGCAAAAGGAGAGTCCCCGCGTCACCTCCGGAAGATGGCGGCGCACAGGGACCGGGAATCCTGGACCAAGGACGCCGGCAAAATACCCCAGCCAGGCGCAACTGCGCGGGGCCGGCAGCAAATAAGCTGCCGGCCAAACTGACAAGGTACCTAGGAAAAAAGGCAACGCCGTTACCCAAACGAAAAGAAGGCTCCCCGCACTTTCCATAAGAAAGGGGGGAACAAACCGCCTAGTCCACCTGTCCAGGAGGACAGAAAAAAACACAGTGGGCTGAGAGTTGACTTCCTCCTTTTAAGGAGATACTTAATTGTTAAATTGAGTTATTAGTCTTGGGCTCATTAAACATTCCGCCGGTCCTGCCAGTCCACGGGGGGTGGTTAACCCCATCTGTGCTGCTGGTAGGACGTAAGGGAATAGCCATTTTTTAAAGTAATTTGCTGCAAATTTATCCAGCTCTAACTAAATTTTCCCCAAAAAATTTGACGAACCCTCAAATCAAATTTTTGAAAAATTTGCTGATCTCTAGTTATCTTTGTTTTATCTGTAGTGTTACATAGGATCGCAGGTTGATAAAAACGTGTGTGTCTATTGGTTGTGTGTGTGTGTGTGTGTGGGGGGGGGGGGCGGTGTGTGCAATACTTAGCTTGCCCCGAGTCCCGGCAACCCATGCTACACCACTGATAAGACGTGTCTGCTGGCCTGTCCCTTTCCCCGCCCACACCATGTCCCCATACATTTTCAGACCTGGCATAATCGGGGTGAAGTTGCCGATAACCATTGCGCCTCAAATATGCCTAATTTAGGGATATTTCACAATAGTAAATTACCCCCATAATGTTTTTGTATTGACATTTTCTGGAAGCCATATTTTTGAAAAAAAAAATTGCCGATTGTTTTTACTGGATGAGTTGACGTTTTTATTGGTATCATTTTGGGGTACATAGTACTGTTTGATCACTTGATATTACACTTTTTGTGAGACAAGGTGAATAAAATGGTTGTTTTGGCAAAATTTTTATTTATTTTTAACGGCGTTCACTTGATAGAGTAGATCATGTGATATTTTAATAGAACTTGTTATTATGGATGCAGCAAAATCAAATACAGTATGTGTAATTTTTATTTTATTTTTCTTGTAAATTGCTTGATGGGTAGTAAGACTGCTTTTCTGCTTACATATTTTTCATTTTATTTATTGTGGGGAGTCGCTCTGGTAGACAGCGGTGCGGGTGCAGTACCGAGGCAAAACAAAGAGTCCAGGATGTGCAATAAACAGTGTTTTATTCACACTGACACAAAAATACACAGCAAACAGTCTTTCGGTGGTAATTCACACATGTCAGAAACAAGGAGGCAAAACAAAACAGGCCAACACAGGTTCAGTCACCTGGGAGGTGTAGGTGCAGGTTCGCACCAGGCTGTCGGCCCAGCCGCAGGAGAATCCACCTTCAGGTAGCCAGGAACAAAAGCCACCTCCTTGCTGAGCTCTTTCCTCCAGGACAGAGAACTCCAGAGCCCTGTTAGCAGCTCCAGGATAATCACCGCCTCAGACACAGCTGCCGGCTGTGTTTTATACCCAGCCCAAAACCAGGACTGGATCGTGGGGAGCAGCCACCCACCCTACACTTTAGCTGCTCCCGGTAAGAGCCGGCCCGGATCGGCTTTGCAGCCATGCTATTTAACAGAGTCAAACAGCACTAGCTGCTGCAGACAAAAACCCGGCTCTTACCTCACCGAGGCCAGCAACCTCGGTGACACGTACCTGCCATCAAATATGACACCTTGCACCCTCTTACACACCCCCTTTGTTCAACCCTGAGGGGTGAACACACGTGAGGCAGTGGACGCGGGACAGGGCATCTGCGTTACCCTGCAAGCGGCCTGCCCTGTGTTCCACGGAGAATTTGAAATTTTGAAGGGATAGGAACCACCTGGTGACCCGAGCATTCCTCTCCTTGGCCTGACTCATCCACTTGAGAGGGGAATGGTCGGTCACCAGACGGAACCTCCTCCCTAACAGGTAGTAGCGGAGAGATTCGAGTGCCCACTTGATAGCCAGGCACTCCCTCTCCACTATACTATATCTGGACTCGGCGGGACTGAGCTTACGGCTCAGGAAGACAACGGGATGTTCTTCCCCGTTGACCTCCTGAGACAGTACCGCACCGAGGCCTACCTCCGAGGCATCGGTCTGTACGACAAACTCCTTGTTGAAGTCGGGTGTCACCAAAACCGGGGACCCACACAGGGCCGACTTCAACGCGGAGAAAGCCTCCTCCGCCTTCTCACTCCAGCTAACCCTCCCAGACTTTCGTCCCTTCAACAGGTCTGTCAATGGCGCTGCTATTGTGGCAAAGTGGGGCACAAACCTCATGTAGTATCCTACAATCCCCAGGAACGACTTTACCTGCCTGGTGGTGACCGGTCGGGGCCAGTTACGAATGGCCTCTACCTTAGTTACCTGAGGTTTGATGACTCCCGCCCAATGACATACCCCAGATATTTGGTCTCTTCCAACCCAATCGCACACTTTTTGGATTGGCGGTTAGTCCAGCTTTCCTCAGGGCATCCACTACCGCCTGCACCTTGGGTAAATGGCTTTCCCAGTCGGTGCTGTGGATGACTACATCATCTAAGTAGGCCGAGGCGCACCGACGATGTGGTCGCAGCACTATGTCCATTAACCTTGGAAAGTGGCGGGGCGCCATGCAGGCCAAAGGGTAACACCTTGTAGTGATACAGGCCCCGCGGGGTAACAAACGCGGTTTTTCCTTAGCCGACTCGCTAAGGGTACCTGCCAGTACCCTTTAGTGAGGTCCAGCACAGAAAAATAACGGGCTTGTCCTAAATTTTCAACAAGCTCGTCTACTCGGGCATGGGATACGCGCCAAACTTGGATACTTCATTTAACTTGCGAAAGTCGTTGCAGAACCGCAACGTCCCATCCGGCTTGGGTATTAGGACTATGGGACTGGCCCACTCACTTTTCGACTCCTCAATGACATCGAGCTTCAACATTAACTGCACTTCCTCCGCGATGGCCCGCCGCCGAGCCTCGGGTACCCGGTATGGTTTTAACCGACCTTGGCCTGAGGCTCAGTGACGATGTCATGTCGGATGAGAGACGTGCGGCCAGGAGGTCCGAGAACACATCCGTGTTCCGACTGAGGAACTCCCTGACTTCCTGAACTTGTTTGGAAGACAGGCTGTCTGCAATTTTCACCGTGGTTACTGCTTCACAGGCCTCGAACTGTGGGGCTGGACCCTTTTCACCTAGAAGCCCTGGCCGGGGCTGTGGTCGTCGGCCGCGTCCCTATCTTTCCACGGCTTAAGTAAATTCACGTGGTACACCTGCTCCGGCTTGCGCCGCCCTGGCTGGTGTACTTTGTAATTTACTTCCCTACCTTCTCGATCACCTCATAGGGGCCCTGCCACCTAGCTAGGAATTTGCTGTCAAGGGTGGGTACCAGAACCAAAACCCGATCTCCCGGATTGAAGTCCCGCACCCGAGCCTGACGATTGTACACCCTACTCTGGGCTTGTTGCGCTGCCTCCATATGCTCCCGGACCAAGGGCAACACCCTTTCCATCCGTTCCTGCATCTGGGCGACATACTCAATGACACTTTTGTGGGGGACAGGCTGTTGTTCCCATGCTTCCTTGGCGATATCCAACAGGCCCCGAGGGTGTCTGCCATAAAGCAGTTCGAAGGGCGAGAACCCAGTAGAGGCCTGGGGCACCTCTCGCACTGCGAACATGAGATAGGGCAGAAGCAGATCCCAGTCCTTCCCATCTCTAGACACCACCCTCTTTAACATATTTTTTAGAGTTTGGTTAAACCTCTCCACAAGACCGTCTGTTTGCGGATGGTAAACGGACGTCCGTAACTGCTTTATACGCAACAATTTACACAGTTCCTCATTACTTTGGACATAAAAGGGGTCCCTTGGTCTGTCAGAACCTCTTTTGGCAGGCCCACACGGGAAAACATCTCCATTAACTCTTTGGCAATGAGCTTAGCTGAGGTATGTCGCAGAGGCACCGCCTCCGGATACCGAGTGGCATAGTCGAGAACTACCAGAATGTGTTGGTGGCCCCTGGCAGACCTTGGTACAGGCCCAATTAAATCCATAGCGATTCGCTCAAACGGTACTTCAATAATTGGCAGAGGTACCAGAGGACTACGGAAATGTGGCTGGGGGCTAGTTATCTGACAGGTTGGACAGGACTTACAATAATTTTCTACCTCCTTGAACACACTGGGCCAATAAAACCGCTGCAGTATGCGGTCCTGGGTTTTCTGCCACCCCAGGTGTCCCCAAGAACATGTTGGTGGGCAAGCTCCATGACAAGCTTGCGATACGCTGTGGGCACCACCAACTGTTCAACAGGTTCACCTCGGATTTGGTTCACCCGATACAACATATCCTGCAGAACAATGAATCGCGGAAACATTAATTCAGCCCCTGGTTTCTGGGGTTTACCATCAATTTCCAGCACATTCTCCCAGGCCCTGGTTAGGGTTTGGTCCCGGTGTTGTGCGGTCCCAAAATTTTCCCCGGAGACATTGAGGTCTGCCAACTCAGGCCCCGGTGGCAAGTCCTCCGTGTCTCCCACCATTACACTCAGTGGGGTTGTCTCCCCACTACCGCTGCAGCAGTGGTCACCCCTACCGCTGGCCCTTCAGACTCGGACTCCCAGGGTTCTGGCCTTCCAGGGGTATCAGGCCACTCTGCTAGGGTTACCCCTGTCTCAGGGCTATTAGTCACTTTCATCTCAGGCCACAGTGACGCAAAACCAGGGAAGTCTCTCCCAATTATTAGTTCATACGGTAGCTTTGTGGAGATCGCCACTTCACAAGTCCAGGTGCCGGCCGCCGTGGACAGAGACATTACAGCAGTGGGATAGTCCTTTAAGTCTCCGTGTATGCACACCACACCAACTTTCCGGCCCGTATACTGGGTGGGCTGTACCAGGGCAGCACTTACCAGGGTTACCAGGCTCCCTGAGTCCAACAGCGCCACTGCCAGGTTATCCCCGACTTGCACCTGGCACAGATGACGATTGTCTATTGTCTCGGGGGTGCCGGTCGCACACAGTCTCCGGGCATACATGGAAGCCCGGTACCCATAATTAGTCTCCATGGGTTCCCCCGATGGGGACAGTTGGCCCTTATGTGTCCAGGCTCCCGACACTGCCAGCAGACCACTGGGGATGGATCTGCAGGGGTACATCCCGGGCGGGTTTGGCCGGCCGCCGGGACTGGGGTGGAGATTTCCGGGTTTGACTGGCCCCTCCCAAAAGAACCCCCTGCAGGTTTCTGGTGGCCTCATATCGCTCCACCAGGTCGACCATCTCAAGGGCATTGGTGGGGGATACCTGGCCGATCCAGTGCTGAAGGGGGTAAGGCAAGGCCCTCCAAAACATGTCAGCCAGCAGACGGTCCAGCATAGCAGTCGGACTTAGAATGTCAGGCTGCAGCCATTTTTGCAACCGGTGCAGCAACTCATAGTACTGCGGCCTGGCGGGTTCAGCCGCTTAAAGTCCCACTGGTGGACCCGCTGAGCCCGGACCAACACGTTTACCCCCAGTCTGGCCAGGATCTCCCCTTCACCGTGGAATAGTCAGCAGCCTGGTCATCTGCCAAATCAAAAAAACTTGCTGGGGTCCGGATGCCAGGAACGGAGCAACCACCTCGGCCCACTGGTCACGGGTAACTTTTCCTCACGGCGACCTTCTCAAAGACCGCCAGGTATGTCTCCACGCCGTCTGCGGGGGTCATCTTTGGGATCGCCGCACGGACCGCTTTCCGGGCATCATGGACGTGGTGGGACGCTCCTGCCGCCTGTAACGCCATCACATGTTGTAGCAGTAGCTGGTTGGTCTCCCGCTGCTGCACGTTAGCCTCTATGAGAGCCTTCACAGCAGCCTCCATGTTGCCAGAAATTCCTGCTTGCAACTTTGCTGGCTTAATATATATCATGCACTTTAGCAAAAAACTTCGGCGTTCACGCCAGCCTCACTGCGCATGCCCGCATCCGACACCAAATGTGGGGAGTCGCTCTGGTAGACAGCGGTGCGGGTGCAGTACCGAGGCAAAACAAAGAGTCCAGGATGTGCAATAAACAGTGTTTTATTCACACTGACACAAAAATACACAGCAAACAGTCTTTCGGTGGTAATTCACACATGTCAGAAACAAGGAGGCAAAACAAAACAGGCCAACACAGGTTCAGTCACCTGGGAGGTGTAGGTGCAGGTTCGCACCAGGCTGTCGGCCCAGCCGCAGGAGAATCCACCTTCAGGTAGCCAGGAACAAAAGCCACCTCCTTGCTGAGCTCTTTCCTCCAGGACAGAGAACTCCAGAGCCCTGTTAGCAGCTCCAGGATAATCACCGCCTCAGACACAGCTGCTGGCTGTGTTTTATACCCAGCCCAAAACCAGGACTGGATCGTGGGGAGCAGCCACCCACCCTACACTTTAGCTGCTCCCGGTAAGAGCCGGCCTGGATCGGCTTTGCAGCCATGCTATTTAACAGAGTCAAACAGCACTAGCTGCTGCAGACAAAAAAACCCGGCTCTTACCTCACCGAGGCCAGCAACCTCGGTGACACGTACCTGCCATCAAATATGACACCTTGCACCCTCTTACATTATATACAACACTTTTTCATTTTTATGTATTTCAAAATATGGGACCTGTTTCAATGCAGTAAAATATATTTTGTACTGTACTGCATTGAACTGTCAGTATTACACTGTTCGCCTAATAGGCCTCAGTAGCTGACCAGCCCCAAGGCCTTTGCAAGCATAGGGGCTACCATGGGAACCATCAGCCCCCTTTCATTGCAGTGTGGGGAGTCAATTGAGAGACAGAGGGAGTCCCATCACCTTGCAAACCCCATACATGCCATGGTCAACATTGATCGAGGCATATAAAGGGTTAGTACTGATGCCAGTGGATACAACAGGGTCACGGTTGTCAGTAACCACGGCATCTGAATGCGCTAGAAAGCATGCACTTCTGGTGATGCTCCGGATCCCCCGTTTGGTGATTAGAGGAGCAGGAGCTTGTTTGCGGCAGCCCCTATCACAGTCTATGACAGGAGGCTGCTACACAGTCTTTCCTATGGAGACCTTGTCTGTAATATGGCTCCATAGGAAAGTAGTAAAATCATGCATGCTAGTGCATTGGAGTCTATGATAATAGCAATCGACTGACTGATTGTTGTAGTTCCCTATGGGAACTATATAAAAGTGCAAAAAATAAATTAATAAAGTTTTTAAAAATTAAAAAATGCATAAATATAAAAGTTCAAATCGCCCTGCTTTCCCCAAAATGAGAATCAAATATGTAAAAGAAAATACACATCATGCGTATTGCAGTGTGCATAAACGCCTGTACTATAAAAATATAAAATAATTAATCCGGTATGGAAAAAGGTGAAACGAAAAAAGGGACAAAATTGCTGATTTGCCATTTTGTGGTCACTTTTCCTCCCACAAAAAAATAAATAGTTGATCAAAAAGTTGTAAAGCATGGTATCAATGAAATGTAAAGATTGTCCTGCAAAAAAATAAGCCCTCACACAGCTTCACACACATAACTACAAAAAAGTTATAGGGGTCAAAAAATGACAGCAAAAAAAACTAAATTCAAATTAAAAAAACCTGTAAAACGAAGCTAAAATTGCATTTTGTTTCCAATTCCACCTCCTTTGGAATTTTTTTCCCACTTCCCACTACATTCTAGGCAATATTAAATGGTGTCGTTCGAAAATACAACTTGCCCCTCAAAAAGTAAACCATCATACGACTTTGGGAATGGAAAAAAAAAAAAAAAAAGGTTTGCCTCTGGGAAGGAGGAAAGCAAAAAACGAAAATGCAACGTCAAAAAAACCTCTGGGGTAGAAAGGGCTAAGAAAATATGTAAATATGTAACATTACTTAGAATTTTATATTTAAAATGAGTTCAAACTAGTCTCACCCTATGCTGTATAAGATTGTATGTTCCACCAACACAAAATATAAACTATAGTAAGGGTCCTTTCACACTTGCGTTCTGAGGATCCGGCAGGCACTTCCGTCCCGCCGGATCCATCAGAAGGCAAGTCACCTGAAAGCATTAGAAGACTGATCATGATCCTGATCAGTCTTCGAAATGCTTTCAGGTTACTATGGCAGCCAGGACGCTATTAAAGTCCTGGTTGCCATGGTAGCAGTGGGGAGCGCTATACTTACAGTCCGTGCAGCTCCCGGGGCGCTCCAGAATGACGTCAGAGCGCCCCATGGGCATGGATCACGTGATCCATGCGATCACGTGATCTATGTGTGTAGGGCGTCCTGACGTCACTCTGGAGCGCCCCAGGAGCCGCACAGATGGTAAGTATACTGCTCCCCCGCTCCCCACTAAATTTACCATGGCAACCAGGACTTTAGCGTCCTGGCTGCCATGGTAACCATTGAGAAAAAGCTAAACGTTGGATCCGGCGATGCGCCGAAACGACGTTTGGCTTAAGGCCGGATCCGGATTAATGCCTTTCAATGGGCATTAATTCCGGATCCGGCCTTGCGGCAAGTGTTCCGGATTTTTGGACGGAACAAAAAGCGCAGCATGCTGCGGTATTTGCTGCGTCCAAAAAACGTTCCGGTCCTGAACTGAAGACATCCTGATGCATCCTGAACGGATTTCTCTCCATTCAGAATGCATGGGGAGGATCCTGATCAGGATTTTTCCGGCATAGAGCGCCGAGGACGGAACTCTATGCCGGAAAACAAAAATGCCAGTGTGAAAGGACCCTAAGGTTGGCCTAAATAAGCATTTGCAGACAACTATGTTCTGAACAACTTGCCGTCATGTTATGCCTGTGAAGGTGTCCGTTGCAGATAAGAATGTAACAAGTTAAAATTGTCACAATCAGCCTTGGCATTGGCTTTTGCCTTCATCTTGAATTTAGTGGGGATTTTAAAGGGATTTCCCAGTTATATTGATTTTTGCCCCCCCCCCCCCCAGCCTTCTAAAAGCAGCATGTCACCTCTGAAGCTAGTCATTGGATGAATCTGTGCACATGACCAGGCCCACGCACCAGTGATGTAAACAGTGCATGGACCGGAATATGGTGACAGTGGAGGCACCGCAAAAGACTAGAGAAGCATGGAGCAGAATTGCCAGTAATCTATACTCACACAATAGACTAACTTTTCACCAGAAAATGGTCTAAATTGGCCTTTTTGGCAAACCATAATCTCTAGTGAATAACTAGCTTTAGGCTTGTTTTACCTAGAAAAATACTTGGATTGGAATCCTTTTGAATGTAATTAAAAATGTAATATAGCCAACAATTTATTTAACAAAATGTATCTCCATAGAGCCACCTGCTGCTACGGCCATCCTTGCGCCGGATTTGCTGTCACACACCACCAGTGTGGCGGCCACTTTACACCCACCTTAATAGCGCTATTGCTCCTGAATCCTGATGAATTATGCAAGAAACGCATAGAGTCGGTTGCTGATAATGTGGTGTGAGCTTAGGCTCTGAAAGCTACGTAGTTAGGGTGATGGTGTGTATGTTCTCATTTGCTCATGGCGTGCTAATGTTATCCTCCTAACATAACACATATGTATTGGGGATAGAGCGCCTTCACTTCAGCAAAATACACACTCACCCTAAATGGTGTCTCTACTATTAGGCAGTGAATTTCTGGCAATAGGGGAAGTCTTATAGCCCTCAGACTTTTCACTTATTTGCCAATTTAATATTAGCCATACACTAGTGTGGTTGTAGTTCCCTTCTATTGAACTGTAGTCCCAACCACGGTTTATTTCTTGGGCTTCCTGGACACCCATCCATGATTTTTCCATTATAATCCTCTGAATGGTGACAACGTTCAATTTACTAGGGACACAGCCACCTTTTGTTTATTATTTTTGATCCTTGACTTCCCCAAGTAATAATATTTGAATGCAACTTGAATTAAAGTGTATGTTTTAACGTTCCCACTACTCAGTGAATCCCACCTGCTGCTTGTTCTTTTCTTATTTCTTGTTAAAAGCTGTGACCGTTACAGGGAAAGAGCTACAGCAGAAAGGACATATCCCCTAAACTGCCAGGCTGAAGAGAATCTATCAGAATCAGATTCCTTGCCTCAATTGTTCTATGTGAGGTACAGGACTGGTTCCAGCTTTGATAGAAAGAAATGATCATGTTCTATATGATGTCTAATTTTATTTTTTTATTTTTAAATTTTTATTTTAATCATCTCAAAAAATACAATCTATAAAAAGGACAGAATTACAGAATAATCCCCAAACCCCTCAACCCCCCAAACCGCCCCCCCCGACCCTGCAGGATAGAAAAAACAAAACAAAAAAATAAAAAAACAAACAAACAAAAAAACAAACAGAATTACTTAACCGTCCCAGTCCTTCCAAATACTACCCCACTTTACATAAGACCCTTTTTGTCTATACAAGATCCTCTCATAGCTTTTCACCTTCTTAACTAAACATAACCAATTATTGCAGTTTGGAGCAGAGGAGGAACACCATTCTCTAGATATAAGAAGCCTGGCCAAAAACATCACTTTAATCAACAGTCGGCGCTTCGGAGGCTGACAGTTAACCTCCGAAAAATCCCCCAAAACCCATACTTTGGGAGATAGAGGAATATCAATATTAAGTCTCTGAACAAGAGTTGTTTGAACCATTCTCCAATACTTACTCACTATTGGGCAATCTCAAAACAGATGTAAATGATCTGCCCTGGGATCCCCACTGCGAGGGCAATCAGAGGAGGCTCTAAATCCCCTCCTATGGAGCCATAAGGGTGTCGCATATATTTTATGCATAATATTAAACTGTACGACAGTATGATTAAAATTGTGCGAAACCTGACTTAAATTATCCCCTATATTCTCCCAATCCGGGGAGCCCACCTCTGACAGTGAAACAGACCAGGATCTCTGTCCTGGAGAAAAACAATCCGAAATTTTTTTTTTCATCAAGTGTCTATAACAGTGTGATAATTTAACTTTCATAACACCTTTCTTAGAAATCAAATTGTGCAAAAATCCAGGAGTGTCTACATTAAGTAAATGACTATCGATAATACTAAGAAGTGCCGACCTCAGTTGAAAATATGCATACCAAACCACCTCACCTACATTTACCTTTTGTTTTAGCTCCATAAGAGACAGGATTTGCCCATCTTTAACCACCTGTTTCAGATAATGAATATTTTTCATCCTCCAGTATTGCCGACAGTTTGGAACCTCTAAATTCAAAAGCTTTGAGTTATGCCATAATGGAGTACAAGTAAGTGATGCCTTGATTTTAAACCAGCTCTTTATAACCAGCCAGGCTTTAGTAGCCATTCTGTGGCTATGATGTCTAATTTTTGTTTTTTTCATCAATCATCGGATAACCCCTTTAATATTCACAATTACATTTTAAGAAATAGTGATAAGAAGTGCAATGCAAAACGATCCACATATTTACATTTTTTATTCTTCTGACTTGATTGTAAAAAAAACATGCCATTTAATGATGCCCAAAGCCACTCATTGTAAGCAAAATAAATTAAACTTTTCGGCTCTGCAACTGATCTGGGAACTGTAAGTGGGTCACCAATCGTCAAGAGAGAGAATCTAATAAGAAAAGTCAGAGGATGTTTGTTGTTCATAGATTTATTCAAGGGCAATTTTACTGTTTTTAAGTTGCAGTATAATGTACATGTTACTTTTCATTAGTTTTCCTTTTGTCTTGTCATTTAAACCCACATCAGTTACATCCCTACTGTTGCTGGGGAGATGTAGTCTTTTGTTTTTCATGGGTAGCTCTGCCAGTTTGATAGTTTCTATTATCCTAATTTGCTTACTGACATGATTCTTTTGACAAGTATGCTTGCAGATCTAATTAGTTTGTAGGTATACTTGTCTATCATTACAGAAGGGAACCATTTTAGTCCACATGCCTACAGCTAAACTATATTCCCTCCAGAGCTCCAAAATACTTCAATTTAAAAAGTGTAAATGGGATATGGGAATGATTTGTTACATAATGAAAAGCAAATGTGGTATTGTATTTAAAATCCAGGAAATGTGCTAAAATAAGAAAGAACATTATAGGATATATACTTACCTTATATCTTACAAAGAAATGCCTCTTATATCTTACAAAGAAACCAATCAACTAATCAATAAAATACAGAATATACTTAACCCCAATTTTTATTCTTGAGGCACCCTTTTCTGTCTGCCACTAATAAGCATATCATAAAACACAAACCTGAAAAAAAAATACTTTAGAGGCTCCTTCACAGACATTTTAGTACACATTTTAAAATGCATGTAAAATAATGCCATTTATTTCAAGAATTGTTTTGGTGTTTTTCTCATTAATTTTTTATGGTATTATTTATAGTATTATTCGTGGTCATTTATTTTTCCTTTAAAAAAAAATGCTGTATTTAGTTACAGATGCAGCTAACCCCAAAAATAATTTAAAAATAAATAATGAGCAATGTACATAGATTTTTCGCGACAGTAACTCTGGAAAGTGTTTCTAAAAATAAAATGCTATCACAGAAATTAAAGCTATCCAGCTAAAACTTAACTTTTTCTAGATATAATTAAAAAAGAAAAAATTCCAATAATCAACAGTATTATAAACAAAATCCAGACTAGAGGTCAGTCAAGACCCATCGATAGCATCTAGGCAGAGGGTCACACGCCGATATATAGGTAAGAGATATGGCACTTACAGTTTGGTGGATCACTTATACATACAGATATGCTTCAGGTAAGGTCGGGAGGAGATATTATCCCTGATGATACCCTAGGGTGTCTACCCCTGCCTACAGGCAGAGCACCCGCCCCGAAAGGGGCAACCCCACCTCTCGGTGGCTAAACCCTTTTCTTACCCTAACGTGACCCTAAAAAGCGTGCTCTCAGTTGGCTGCTTGGCTCCCAGTTGGTTATTTTGGACAAAGAAAATGTCCCAGATAGTCATATCTGTCCTGACGCGTTTCCCCAAGTAGAGATCCTTGGTTCATCAGGGGACTTTCGGATGTTCAAATTACCATAGCCGAAGGATGGTGGCTATATGCTGGCAGTAACAGTGGCTGATGATGTGCACCCTCTATCTGTTGAAGCAGAATTTAAATAGCAGGGATTTTTGGCGCCAATACCATAGTTACACCCCCTCTGACTTAGAGATGATCGACAAAGTTTACAGCCAATAGTTAGGTATGCAGCGTTACATTCTTGTTACAATAGGTGTTTTACCTTTATCGTCATGATGGGGAGGTACATGTTAACCCCAGGTAATCCCTTACTCAGACCGACGCTGGTGACATCAGAAAATGCTTGCGTCATGTCCAGTCACATAATCGGGAGCACAGTCCTCACGTGGCTACTATTTCCTGGCTATGGAACGCAAAATGCCATCACTCGCTTCCTGGTAATGGAACGCTTATCAGACGTGTGCGTGGGCATGCTCATAACCAAGGTTATATAGGTACCATATGATATTAGCACATCGATAGGCTATATTTCACTATATTTCACTCAATCACCCAAAATACATCTTAATCCGCAAAAAGGTATCAGATAGAGAGGAAACAATTGGAATATATATGTTAATTGATATTTTGTTTGATGATACTAAATTATTAGGATAAAAAAGACATAAGAACCAATTCCGGTTCAGATATATTCTGGATCCCTTGTCTATCTTGTACATTTAGGGATCCCATGCCATGGTTAGGCAACTAGAAACACTAACAAAAATAAAGGGAGGAGTTTTATTTAGATAAAGCAAGTGAAAGAAATTTGCTCATTGAGGCCCTGAGGGCAGATTGTCCTGAGTCGATGGATCCACTGGGCTTACTTTCTTAGTATCCTGTTATTCCAATCTCCACCACTAGGTGACTGTCTGATAACCTCAACCACTTGAAACTTGAGTGTCCCGACGTCCCCATTGTGACATTCATTCACGTGGCGTGCTATTGGTTTGTTCCTTTTGTTCCTCACATCACCAAGGTGCTCACACACCCTCCGCCTGAGCTCTCATTTAGTTTTACCAATATAGTTTAGTGGGCAGTCACAGGAACACATATATATTACTCCTTGGGTGCGGCAGTTAGCAAAGTCATAATTTTGATATGTTGAGCCCTTGCTACTGCTAGTAAAGGAATTTGATTTTAATATAAATGGATAGCACACACAATCACTTCCACATCTAAACGTGCCTGGAGGTCTATTCCCGAGCCAGGTGGGGTCACTGGGTGGTCTTTCATAATGGCTGTGCACTAGCCTGTCCCATAGTGACCTACCACGCCTATATGTGATAGCAGGGGTGGTTGGTAGGAATTCAGCTATGTCAGGATCAGAGAGTAAGATTTTCCAATGTCTGTTTAAGATATCCCTCACTTTCTATATTTGATTATCATAGGTGCCAATAATCCTCATTACAGCATCAGTCTGGCAAAGAGGGGCATTGGTAGCCAGCAAGGAATGACGGTCTCTATGACTAGCATGCTGAAAAGCCTGCCTTAGTACTTGGTCAGGGTATCCTCATTGTAAAAATCTACCGCGCAGATCTGCAGATTGTTTATAAAATGCTGAATGGGATTAGCAGTTTCTTTTCATGCGCAGTTATTGGCCCCTGGGAATGCCTCGTTTTAGACTCAGTGGATGATAGCTATCCCATTGGAGCAAGCTATTGGTAGAGTTGGGTTTCCTATAGGTTTCAGTATGTAGTTCACCCAGGTGTTTAGTTATACGGATATCAAGGAATGCCAATGTTTCATGATCAATTTCTGACGTGAACCTTAGCCCTATATCATTGATGTTAAGGTACTTGACAAAGTTTGAGAATTCTTCTCTACTACCATCCCATAGGATGAACACGTCATCAATGTAGCAACCCCAGTATAAAATACTGGAGGCTCACTGATGGCCTGGATCATTAAATACCAGTGTATCCTCCCACCAGCCCAGGAACAAATTAGCGTAACTAGGCGCACAGGGACTACCCATCGCTGTGCCCCTGAGCTAGTGGAAGAAACGTGTCTCAAACAAAAAATAGTTGTGCGATAGTACAAATTCTACCATTCTGATAACAAATTCAGAATTACGTTGGTATTGGGTACCAGGAGTACTTAGATAGTGCCTTATTGCAGTAACCCCCCAGAGATGGGGATTGCTGGTATAGAGTGCCTCCACATCAATGGAGGCCAGGTAAATGGTATCTGCAACTTGGATATATTTTGCATATGATTTTGAGTAATAAGTCAGTGGTGTCTCTGATGTAGGATGGCAGAGAGAGAACAAAGGGTCTCAAAATTTTATCAATATGCGAGCTCACACCATATGTGATGAGTCCACGCCCGAGACAATTGTCCATCCCTTAAGTGGTGGATACCCCTTATGGATTTTAGGGAGGGCGTAAAAAGTCGGAATTTGGGGATGACTAGATAGCATAAAACCCATTTCTTCTTTAGATATTAATCTGTCATCAAGCGCTTGGGTCAATATGGTCTCTAACTCCCTGTTAAATTTAACCGTAGGATTGGAAGGTAAAGTGGTGTAACATGTGCTATCATTTAGTAGACATAGGCACATGTCTTGGTAAGTATTATGACCCGTTACAACCACGTAGCCCCCTTTATCAGATCGTTTAAGTATAGTCTGGGGGTCTTTTTCAAGCTTAAGAAGGGCCTGCATCTCATCCCTGCTCAGATTGCTGTTTTGAGTACCCTTCAATTTCTCTAGTTTAGTCAACTGGTCTGTCACCAATTTGTAAAATAGATCTATAACTAGAGTATCCTGGGGGGGGGGGGGTGTTGTTCTTTTACTTTTTTATTTCAATTCAGTGAAGGGACACAAACCTCTATTCTGTTCATTTTTGTCAAGTAAGGAACTTAGAGTCCGTGCCCCCTATAAATCAGATCTAGAGATGCCAAGTTTATTACATTCCTCCTCATCATGAGTTTAAAAGAATTTACGCCACTTAAGCTTACGGACAAAAAGATTGATATCTTTAACCAATTCAAATTAACCAAAATTAGTAGCAGCAACAAAGGAGAGGCCCCTAGCCAGGAGATCCTTCTCTTGTTCCTTTTGTAGTTTGTCCGTAAGATTAATAACTTGGTTCTGAAGAGGCTTTATTTTGTTTTGTTTACTCGTTGTGAGGGGACTTGTTCCCTGTCTCTTAGTTGATAAGGGAACTGATTTGTCCAACTTGTCATCTCTAAAAAAGTATTCTGAGTTGGCAGTGGGATCTGGGAGCCAGAGGGTATTAAAGAAGAGGAGGAGGAACATGCTTGTAGTAAGGGTAGCTGGTCTGTTGCCCTTGTTGGTGGATAGGGAGCCCGTGGGTATCCCCGGTTTGACTTTGGTAGCCATCTCCTATTTCTACCTCTTCCCCTATTATTCCCTCTGCCCTGTGAGGATGGTACGCATCTTTCCATTTCGGAGGATTCAGGGTCAGTAGAGGATATGTCCATTTGTATGAGTTCCAGGGAGTTTGTTTGCAGTGTGTTAAAAGCCAGCTTTTCATGAAATTCCCCTAGATCACGGATAAATTGTCTATGTTTGCAATCTTTTAGTATTGTCTGGTATCTTTCAATATTGGTTCTGAGCATACTCTCACGTCGACCAAAGTCTGCCTTATAGTTTAAGGCAGATTCAATCAAGGAGTTTAAATGATTGGAGGTTTTATCCAAGATTAATCGTTCTTCCTCCAAAAGAATCTGCATAAACCTGATCGAGCTTGAAATGGGCTCACTCTCCCATTTTTCCAATAGCTGGGCAGATCGTGACCGTTCTGCAGGTGCTATATTGACCCTAAGCACTTTTGGAGCTATTCTATTCTTGATATAATTTTCCAGCGATTGACACTCCCACCACGATTTAGGGTGATCCTTATATGCCTCATAAAGATCCTAAATATAGTTTTTAGTGACAGAGTTTTGTCTGTGCTCTCATCTCCCTCTTTTTCAGAAAATGCCTCTTGTGCATCATGTAACTAAGTATTAGTGTCCACGGGTCCAGTCAGGAAACCAGCCATAACAATGTAAACACACAATCACAGAGTTTGTATAGTAGCGTGGAAAGCTATCAGAATAATATCACAGAAATTAAAGCTATCCAGCTAAAATTTAACTGTTACTTGATATAATTAAAAAAGAAAAAATTCCAATAATCCACATTATTATAAACAAAAGCCAAACTAGAGGTCAGTCAAGACCCACCGATAGCATCTAGGCAGAGGGTCAAATGCCGATATATAGGTAAGAGATATGGCACTTACAGTTTGGTGGATCACTTATACATACAGATATGCTTCAGGTGAGTTCCATGATGATGGACCATGTGATTGGACCATGTGATGTGACATCATCACAGGTCCTTTAGACTGCAGCTAATGCTTGAAGAAGAGAGGAGAGATCGCCAACTACGCACTCAAGTGGCTAAGGTGAGTTAAGTTTTTTTTATTTTTAACCCCTTAATCCACATTCTACAAAGCATTCTTTATTGAGAATGCTATTATTTTCCCTTATAACCATGTTATAAGGGAAAATAATAAAGATCAGGTCCCGTCTCTTAGTAACCATGCGGGTAATCCGCACTTGCTTGCGGATGCTTGTGATTTTCCCACTGCCCTATTCACTTCTATGGGGCCTGCGTTGCATGAAAAATGCAAAATATAGAGCATGCTGCGATTTTCACGCAACGCAGAAGTGATGCGTGAAAATCATCGCTCATGTGCATAGCCTCATAGAAATGAATGGGTCCGGATTCAGTGCAGGTGCAATGTGTCCACCTCACGCATTGCACCTGCGTGGAAATCACGCCCGTGTGAACGAATACTCATCTTTTTTTTTATCTGAACCCATTACATTTACTATTCTAATGGGTTCAGATGAAAAAAAAAAAGCGAATATTAGTTTTTTATGAATATATTTTACAGTATATTCTACATATTTGCGAATTCTAGCAAGCCAACCCAATAGGAAAGTTGCCTATAACCCGCCTTTACTCGATTAACACGCATGTTACATTGCCGATTTTTCACATAAGAAGAAATATGTTAAATAATGAAGAATATTCTAATTCACTAGATATTGCAGCCTTCTCACATTGGCCCACAAGCAAGATGCAGGCAGGTAATGGGTTCAGATGAAAAAAAAAAATGCGAAATATTCGTTTTTACAAATATATATCACTATATTTGAAATACTCACAAATTCTTGAAGTTGCGATATTCACGATTAAAATTCGCTATTTGAATATTCACACTCAACACTATCCATTAATCCTTAATTCTCTAATTGGGGTGAAAATGCAGATTGATCAGGGACATTGCTAGGGTCTCAAAAGATCCGGGGCCCAAGCACCAATGAATATGGCCCGGTTCTCTAAGTCGCCACCCCCCTTCCCCCACACACCACATTTTGCTGTACTTGCTATACAGCATCACATACCTGTCACATCCAGTGCCTCAAGGTGACGTCTCTTCTGATATAGATCTTTCATCATCTTCTCCATTTGGTCCGTAAAACTTCTTTCAGCCGTGCCTTGTCTCGGCAGAGTGTGACACACAGAAATCTTATCTTCCTCACATTTCTATCATCATCTCCACCTGGAGTCTCCACAGTGTTATCCTGCTGATCGCTGTGCTCCCGAATACCCCAAAATACTATCCTGAAGAAAAATCAGTGCCCCCATAGTAATACTGCCCCTACAGTGCCCTTTACCATGATAACGTTCCGCAAGAGTGCCCCCCACTAGTAGAAGAGCCCTCCAGTAATAATAATACCCTCACAGAGCCCCAGTGTAAATAAGGCCCCCCATAGTGCTCTTAGTAGTAATCTAATATATAAAGCTGAGTGTATGTATGTCCGCTAAAGGAATCCGCACGGTTGCATTTACAATCACAAAATTTGGCACACAGGTACACCAGGTGTCCGGGAAGTTTTTAGATCAGGTCTCGGCTCTCTGGGACATACTGTTCCTGAGATATTCCCAAAAAAATCATTAGCCAATAGAATCCTGGTCACATGACCCTTATCAGCCGAATATAAGCTCACTGGCAGTTCATCTCCACACACACAGTTTTACTCTAGGTAACCATAACAACCCAGCCATCTTTCTTCACTGCTATAGATGATCTTTAAAGGAAATCAGTCACCAGGATAATTGCTATTGAAGTAAAGCCATGGCCTAATAGCACTTAGAACGTCATTTCCTGAAGTTTCCTTAACAACTCGGCCATTTCTCTTCAGTGCTGCAGGTCATCTTTAAAGGGGCAGGGAGCTGTGGATGACACTGTTAAGGAAGCAGAGTGCTGTGGAGGTCACAGTTCAGGGGGCAGGTAGGGTGGTCATTCAAGTCACCCTTAAAACCCCGCCCCCAGGTCCCGCTAAGCCATGCCCCCTCCCACTCCTCAGCCGAAAGGGATTTAAAAATGAAGTTAAAAATCAACTTCTGTCAGCTGCAGGATTGGGAGGGACGGTGACTTTCTCCCTGCAGCTCACATTCAGAAAGCACATTACTGCTATCTTAGAGTGAGCTGTTCAAAAGGACACCCCCCCGATCCGGTTAGGCCATGCCCCTTCCGAATCAGCCAACAGGGATTGAAAAAATGAAGTTAAGAATCAACTTCTAAGTGCCGCTAAGTCACACCCTGATCCAGTTAGGTCACACCCCCTCCCACTCCTCAGCCGACAGGGATTAAAAAAATAATTTAAAAATCAACTTCTGTCAGCTGCAGGGGTGGGAGGGATGGTGACTTTCTCCCTGCAGCTCACACTCAGACAGAACAGTACTGCTGTTTTAGAGTGAGCTGTTCAAAATGACATGCCCCCAATCCAGTTAGGCCATGCCCCTCCCACTCCTCAGCCAACAGGGATTGAAAAAATGAAGTTAAAAATCAACTTCTAAGTCCCGCTAAGCCACACCCCTGACCCGGTTAGGCCACTCCCTCTCCCCAGTTGACAGGGATTTCCAAAATTAAGTTAAAAATAAACTTCTAGGTCCTGCTAAGCCACAACCCTGACCTGGTTAGGCCTTGCCCGCTCCCTCTACGCAGCCGACGGAAGTTAAAAATCAACTTCTGTCAGCTGCAGGGGGGGGGGAGTGAGGGTAACTTTCTCCTTGCAGCTTACACTCAGACAGCACAGTGCTGCTGTCTGAGAGTAAGCTGTTCAAAAGGACATCCCTGTGTCCATACAGGCCCTGCGCTAGATGGAGGACATGGAGTCTGAAAGCTGGACTATCCGGCCAAAAACTAAATCTCCAGCCAGCCTAGGGCAGGCTGCTGTGGAGGTCACTGTTAAGGGAATGGTCTGCTATGGAGGGCAGTGTTAAGAGGGAGGCTCCATGTGGGGATCACTGTCATGGGGGGGGTGCTGTAAAAACTCACTTTTAAAGAGGAAGGCTGCTGTAAAGGTTAAAGTTAAAGGGGTGGGCTGCTATGGAGGTCCCATTGTAACCCCTTTAACGACGCATGACATACCGGTACGTCATATCTTTAAAAGTACATTGCAACGCTGCAGGGGTTAATCGGAACAGGATGCCTGATAAAATCATTCAGCAACCCCCGTAACGGCGATCGCAGCAAACCGCAGATCAATTCAGACCTGCAGTTTGTAGCGCTTTCTGGGATCTCTGATCCCCGCGGTACATGGGGGTTGCGTTGCGGGTGGCGCAATTGCAATCCCCCGCCCGCCTCCTCTAATAAGTTTGTAAAATCGATTTTGAATACCTTGAGGGGTGTAGTTTCTTAGATGGAGTCAATTTTATGGCGTTCCCTACATTCTGTGCCCTGCCGTTTGGCCATACAGCAGTTTCCGACCAGATATGGGGTGTTTCTGCAAATTACAGAATCTGGGCAATAAATATTGAGTTTTGTTTGGCAGTTATCCCTTGCTTTGTTACTAGAAAAAAATTGATTAAAATGGAAAATTTTCCAAAAAATCGAAGTTCTGAAATTTTATCTCCATTTGCCATTAACTCTTGTGAAAAACCGAAAGGGTTAAAATCTGTTTTGATTACCTTGAGGGGTGTAGTTTCTAGAATGGGGTCATTTTTGGGTGGTTTATATTATGTAAGCCTCACAAAGTGACTTCAGAATTGAACTGGTCCCTAAAAAGTGGGTTTTTGAAAATTTCAGAAAAATTTCAAGATTTGCTTCTAAACTTCTAAGCCTTTTAATGTCCCCAAAAAATGAAATGGCATTCCCAAAATGATCGATACATGAAGTAGACATATGGGGAATCTATATCAATAACTTTTTTGGGGCGGTATTACTATGAAGTACAATATGTGACGAAAAAAAACAATTTCAGAATGGCGTGCATAAGTAAGAGCGTTTAAAAGTTATCACCAATAGTGTTGAACGGACACCTGGATGTTCGGGTTCGGCCGAACTTCGGAAAAAAGTTCGGGCTCGGGGTTAAGTTCGGGTCTCAAACTCAAACTTTTTTCCGAAGTTCGGCCAAACCCGTCGAACCCGAACATCCAGGTGTCCGCTCAACTCTAGTGGTGATAACTTTTAAATGCTTTTACTTATGCAGGCCATTCTGAGATTGTTTTTTCGTCACATATTGTACTTCATGACAGTGGTAAAATGGAGTCGAAAAATTTCATTTTTATTTATTAAAAAATACCAAATTTACCATTCACGGGACCTGAACTTTTGAGCACTAAAATGGCTGTAAAAATGTCATGGAAAGGGCTAGAGGACTGCAAATGCCAGCAAAATGTTGAAGAACTGCCACGCCAGGGAACTCCTTGGAGCTGGCTTTGGTGTGCTTGGTCCCTTGCTGCGGTGGGCAGTAGGAGGGTACTTTCTAGAGGACGGCCGCTCCGCTTTTGCACCCTGCTCCCTCTTCTGCTGTGCTGGTGGCTCTGTGCGACCACTGCCTCTTCCTCCGAACTACATTGGTCACTCGCATGACCTTGATTCCGTGTGGGGTTGAAGACCTCATCATCCTCCACATCATCTTCCACCCAGTCTTCACCCCTGACTTCCTTGTCGGTCTGCACATTTTCGAAAGCCCCAGCAGTTGGCATCTGTGTTTCTTCATCATCCGAGAAGTGCTGCGATGGTATTCCCATGTACTCATCTTGAAAAATAAGTGGTTGGGCATTGGTGTACTCAATTACTTCCACTTCTGGGGCAGGGCTAGTTGGATGGCCCTGGGAAACCCTGCTAACAGAGTCATCAAAAAGCAGAAGAGACTGCTGCATGACTTGGGGCTCAGACTGTTTGGCAGATTTGCAAGGGGGTGAAGTGAAAGACTGATGGACATCGGCTGCAGGTGCCAACTGTGGTCTTTCAGCAGGAGACTGGGAGGGAGAAAATGTGAAGGAACTGGATCCACTGTCAGCAACCCAATCTACTATCGCCTGTACTTGTTCAGGCCTCACCATTAGTAGAGCAGCAGGTTTTGTCGCCTACTCGCACCTGAGAAAGGGGTTTCTCTTGTGCGTGTAGCTGGCACAGATCGACCACATCCTCTCCCTGCAACAAGAACTCCACCGGCAGCACCACGACCTGGGCCACATCCCTTATTTGACGCTTTCCTCATATTTTTTGAATTCAGGATCTTGCCCTAAATGGGTGTTTATTTGATAGTAGAAAAGTATGTAAAGGGTGTATCTCACACGGCCTGAACCAGACTAGGCCTCAATTAAAGTTTATTTGCACAAAATGGCTGTATTTCAAATGCCTAATTCAAACCCCTGTATGTATAGGGGGGATCACACACACCCTGAATCAGTGTAGGCCTGAAGTAAATATATCTTTGCACTAAATGGCTGTATTTCAAATGGCTGTATTTCAAATGTCTAATTCAAACCCCTGTATGTATAGGCGGGATCTCACAGGGCCTGAACCTCTGTAGGCCTGAATTCAATATTGGTGCACCAAATGGCGGTATTTAAAATCTCTGAATGTAACCCAAATGTATTAAGAGTGTATCTCACAATGACATCTGCATCAAATGCATATACATGCATGTATATATTAAACTTGAATTTAACACTTGCAGATCTGGAAAATACTGTTTTTTGGAAAAAAAAAGTGTGTTTTTCAAACCCCAGAAAATGATGGGTGTATTTCTAGCTTAAATTGCACACTGACTAATACAGATGTTGTAGTTTGACCCCAAAAAATGGTGATTTGCAATGTCCCAAAAGCTCAGATGCAGTGCTGGTGCACTGAGCATGCATAAAATGGCCGCCGCCGCCACCCACCTTACTAACAGAGTTCTAAAAGTTAGTATTTTTTGGCAAATGAGCTCAGGGCAGGGTAAAAGGATAGTGCCCTGCACCCACACAACTATTTCTAGATTGCTGAGTTAGATTCTCTCCTATTCTCTCCCTGAAATCACAAGTCCAGCAGCATCCTCTACCTACACTTGTAACAGCAGAGTGACATACAGCGCTATGTTACTCAAGCTTATATAGAGCCTGGGTCGCATGCTGCTCTGGCCAATCACAGCCATGCCATTAGTAGGCATGGCTGTGATGGCCTCTCGGGGCAAGTAGTATGACACTTGTTGATTGGCTGCTGTGCAGCCTTTCAAAAAGCGCCAAGAAAGCGCCGAACACCGAACCCGAACTTTTACGGAAATGTTCGGGTTCGGGTCCGTGTCCCGAACACCCAAAAATTCGGTACAAACCCAAACTATACAGTTCGGGTTCGCTCAAGCCTAATCACCACATAAAGTGACACTGATCAGATTTGCAAAAAATGGCCGGGTCCTTAAGGTGAAATAGGGCTGGGTTAAGGGACTGGGCACTGTGGGGGGTCCCTGTTAATGGGTGGGGGGCTGTGGAGGTCACTGTTAAGGGGCGGGGTTCTGTAGATGTTACTGGTATAGTAAATACTGTCCATATATTTTAACGACACACACAAACATTAAATGAAATAGATTAAATATACCCGGGCGAAGCCTGGTCCTTCGGCTAGTATAGAAATAAGGAAGATCTATAAGTCCCTCCTATAGAGCCCCCAGTAGTAATAAGATCGCCTAATGTCCCCTGGATTTTCAGTTCCCCCTGTAGTTATATATTTCTCCCTCCACCATACAGTCCCATGTAAATAACATCACACCATCTCTCCTGCCCCCTCAAAAATATAGTCATATGTAAATAACATCACTCCCCTCCCTTCAGCCCCTCCAACATACAGTCCCATTTAATAACACTATTTCCCTCCCTCCCCCATAGAGTCCCATGTAAATAACATCACACCATCTCTCCACCCCCCTCCAAAATACAGTCCCAAGTAAATAATATCACCCCCTCCCCAGCCGCCTCCAACATGCAATCCCATGTAAACATCCCCCTTCAACATTCAGTTCCATGTAAATAACATTGTCCCCTCAACATTCAGTCCCATGTAAATAACCTCATTCCCTCCCTCAGACCCCTGTAACATTCAGTCCCATGTAAATAATATCACTCCCTCCCACAGCCACTATTGGGACCCGAACTTGACCCCGAACCCGGACCCCATTAAAGTCAATAGGAACCCGAACTTTACTTTATTATTTTCAGTTATAACATGGTTATAACGGAAAATAATAGTATTAGCTTTTTCAGATCTGAGTTTTCACAGTCGTACATACCAGCCCCTTGCACTGCTGCCCGGCGGCATCTGACCTCTGACAGGGTGCTGTGATCTGCGCAATTAACCCCTCAGGTGGTGCGCCCCGCCCCCTCTCCAGGTATTAAAATTTTAGGTGGCCAGTGCGCCCTCCCCACCCCCCCCCAATTAATATCATTGGTGGCCAGTGTGCCCCATCCCTCCCCAATATTAAAATAATTAGTGGCAGTGGCGCACCCCCCCCCCCCTTCCTTCCCCATCATCAGTGGCAGCGGCAGAGCAGTTCCGATCGGAGTCCCAGTGTAATCGCTGGGCTCCAGTCGGTTACCATGGCAGCCAGGACGCTACTGAAGTCCTGGCTGCCATGGTCACTTAGCAGCATTATACTTACATGCACTGTCTGTGGCCGCCGGGCGCTCCTTCTTCTGGTAAGTGACAGGTCTGTGCTATAAGTATAAGCAATGTGCCGCATAAACCTGTCACTTACCAGAAGAAGGAGCGCCCGGCAGCCACAGACAGCGGATGTAAGTATAATGCTGCTAAGTAACCATGGCAGCCAGGACTTCAGTAGCGTACTGGCTGCCATGGTAACTGATCGGAGCCCCAGCATTACACTGCTGGGACTCCAATCGGAACTGCGCTGCTGCTGCCACCAATGACAGGGAAGGGAAGGGGGGGTGCGCCACTCTCACCAATGATTTTAATACTAGGGGGGGGGGAGGGGCGCACTGGCCACAAATTATTTTAATACTAGGAGAGGGGGTGGGGCACACTGCTGCTCGGCGGCACCCAACCTATGACAGGGTGCTGTGATCCACTCAATTAACCCCTCAGGCACCACCTGAGAGGTTAATTGCACGGATCACAGCCTCTGTCAGAGGTCGGGTGCCGCCGGGCAGCAGGGGGTTGGTATTGTACGCGCCTGTTAGTATATTCTAACATTGAGTGTCCCCATCACCATGGGAATGCCTCGGTGTTAGAATAAAATAACCCGAACATCGAACCCGAACCTCAAATATAATTACCACATAAAGGGACACATGTCAGCTTTGCAAAAAATGGCCTGGGCAGGAAGGTGAAAACTGGCCTGGGGTAGAAGGGGTTAAATAACATCCCTCCCTTCAGCCCTAACACACAGTCCCAGTTAAATAACCATAACTCCAAGCATTGCTCTGCCTCCTTTATCATCTACCTTTCCTCATGTAGCAGACCTCACTACTAGGGTTGAGCGAACTAGTATTTTAAGTTCGGCGTCCAAAGTTCGGGTTGGGTTTATCGAAAAATCCCGTTATGGATTCTGCTACCAAGGACCATAATGGAATTTTGAATCCATAAGGGGATTCTTCGATGAACCCGAACTTTGGACAACACTATGGACCTGGGGTGACGTCACCATCATGTGCAGGGGGCATGGCTCAGTACTGGATTGGATAAGAGGTGGTAAAGGGCCTGGTATAATGTGACATGAGGGGCGGAGCTCCTGTGCTCTGTGTGCAGTAGAAGAAGGAAGTAGAGCAGTGAAAGACAGTTGCACAAACTTGTTTTTTTAAGTTCAGCGTTTGGGTTTATTGAAGAATCCCCTTATGGATTCCAAATTCCATTATGGTCCGTGGTAGTGGAATCCATAAGGGGATTCTTCGATAACCCGAACCCGAACTTTGGACGCCGAACTTAAAATACAAGTTCGCTCAACCCTACTCACTACATCTTCTTCCCCCAGGTCTTCTCCTCTTCACTGCCTCCTCTCCTACACTGGTCACATGATGGTGACATAATCAAAGGTCGTTCTCAACCACTGCGTGTTTTACTAGTCACATGACCTGTGATGTCACCACAGGTCCTTCAGATCTTTCACTGCATTAGATTCAATTGTATTGTCGTCCTCGGGAATACAGTTGTGTCTTACCGGCAGGCAGGACATTTGGGGCCTGGGACAAAACATCAGGGGCCTAGGCCCCAAATTTTTTATCCTAGCAACCCCCCCCGGGCTTGATACTACAGATTTTAAGGTAATCACGTTCTTTTATATATACTTCAATCCGTTAATCCTTGATTCTCTAAGTCGGGTGAAATTGCTGCTTGATACTGCAGATCTTAAGGTACTCACGTTTTATTATACATGAGTATATTCCTTAATCCCTAATTATATAATTGGGGTGAACTTGCGGTCTTACACTACAAATTTAAGGCTGCTCAAGTTCTATTATATATATATATATATATATATATATATATATATATATATATATAGGAAATTGATGTGAAATTGCAGCCTGATACTACATTTTTTGGGGGGGTTAAATTGTTATATATATACAGTGGGTACGGAAAGTATTCAGATCCCCTTAAATTTTTCACTCTTTGTTAAATTGCAGCCATTTGCTAAAATCTTTTAAGTTCATTTTTTTCCCTCATTAATGTACACATAGCACCCCATGACAGAAAACACAGAATTGTTGACATTTTTGCATATTTATTAAAAAAGAAAAACTGAAATATCACATGGTCCTAAGTATTCAGACCGTTTGCTGTGACACTCATATTTAACTCATGTGCGATCCATTTCTTCGGATCATCCTTGAAATGGTTCTACACCTTCATTTGAGTCCAGCTGTGTTTGATTATACAGTTTGGACTTGATTAGGAAAGCCACACACCTGTCTATATAAGACCTTACAGGTCACAGTGCATGTCAGAGCAAATAAGAATCATGAGGTCAAATGAACTGCCTGAAGAGCTCAGAGACAGACTTGTGTCAAGGCACAGATCTTGCCAAGGTTACACAGATCTTGCTGTACTTAAGGTTCCTAAGAGCTCCAAAATCCTTAAATGGAAGACGTTTGGGACAACCAGAACCCTTCCTAGAGCTGGCCGTCCGGCCAAACTGAGCTATCGGGGGAGAAGAGCCTTGGTGAGAGAGGTAAAGAAGATACCAAAGATCACTGTGGCTGAGCTCCAGAGATGCAGTCGGGAGATGGGAGAAAGTTTCAGAAAGTCAACCATCACTCTAGTCCTCCACCAGTCGGGGCTTTATGGCAGAGTGGCCCGACGAAAACCTCTCCTCAGACACATAAAAGCCTGCATGGAGTTTGCTAAAAAACACTGGAAGGACTCCAATATGGTGAGAAATAGGATTCTCTGGTCTGATGAGACCAGGATAGAACTTTTTGGCCTTAATTCTAAGCGGTATGTGTGTAAAAAACCAGGCACTGCTCATCAACTGTCCAATACAGTCCCAACAGTGAAGCATGGTGGTGGCAGCATCATGCTGTGGGGGTGTTTTTCTGCTGCAGGGAAAGGACGACTGGTTGCAATCGAGGGAAAGATGAATGCAGTCAAGTACAGGAATATCCTGGACGAAAACCTTCTCCAGAGTGCTCGGGACTTCAGACTGGGCCGAAGGTTTATCTTCCAACAAGACAATAAAATAACAAAGGAGTGGCTTCACAACAACTCCGTGACTGTTCTTGAATGGACCAGCCAAATCCCTGACTTAAACCCAATTAAGCATCTCTGGAGAGACCAAAAATGGCTGTCCACCAACATTTACCATCCCACCTGACAGAACTGGAGAGGATCTGCAATGAGGAATGGCAAAGGATCCCCAAATCCAGGTATGAAAAACTTGTTGCTTCTTTCCCAAAAAGACTCATGGCTGTATTAGATCAAAAGGGTGCTTTTACTAAATACAGAGAAAAGGGTCTGAATACTTAGGGCCATGTGATATTTCAGTTTTTCTTTTTTAATAAATCTGCAAAAATGTCAACAATTCTGTGTTGGGGTGCTGTGTGTTTATTAATGAGGAAAAAAATGAACTTAAAAGATTTTAGAAAATGGCTGCAATTTAACAAAGAGTGAAAAATGTAAGGGGGTCTGAATACTTTCCGTACCAATTATATACAGTAAGTTCATCCATTCATCCTGTGTCCCACCTGTCCTGAACCTGTCTCTTTCATTACATGTTCCTTCTGGTCTGGAAGTGTTGTATGCCAAAGCACGGGTCCAGTTTTCAGCGAGGACAAACTTCTAGAGGACAGTCAGCAGCTACTGCCCAGTCAAGATGTGGAGGAGAGATCCGCTGCCTCCTCCTGTAGGCAGGCAAGTAGAACCAATGAGCAGACAGTAGTGGATTATGATGTAGTCATAATCGTGGAGACGGGTGAAATCGGGGCTTCATAATCATCAGGAGAAGATGGCGGCAGCTTGCAAGTGATGCAGCGGCTGACCCAGCAGGGTGGTCACGTGGCCGTGAGTCAGAAGGGCATCTGCTATGCAGAAGCCTACCTTTTCGGAAAGAACTACAGGTGCATGGGTTCGCAGAAGCAGTGGCAACAGGCAGTAGGCATGGAGTGGTGGGGGGAAAATGCCCTACTCAGCGGTGTGGGAATTTTTCTTCAAGTCGCTTGAGGACGTCAGTGTGACCTTTTGTAGAATCTGTGGGCAGGGGGTAAAGTGTGGGCAAGTTGCCAATGTTGGCACCACGGTCTTGCATCAACACCTGCAGCGTCACAATAAAGTGGCCTGGGAAAACTGAGGCACTAATGTAGTGGTACTGCCTGACGCAGCAACCTCTGCATCACCCAGTGGCCTGCACCCCTTCTCCAGCTGTCAAGGCTTTACCACCTCAGCAGAAGGGAGCTGTGTTTCCTTGACATCATCTTTCGGTCCTAATGCACCTGCTCCTCCTCATCATTCATTTAGTCAGAAATCGATCACCGTGCATTCATCCAATTGCACAGAAGCTGAACATGCTCCTGGCCAAGTTGCTGGTACTATAGTCCCTCCCTTTTCAAGTGATGGACTCTGCACCTTTCAGGAACAGCTCCATATCCATCAGCAGTAACTTAAGTCTAAAGTCTTTATTGAGCAATTTTCTTTACCCGCCTTCTGAAGAAACCACCCACCAGTAGCAACAGCAGCAACAAGACATGGAGGAGAACCTGAACCAGCAGCTGGTGGCATACTTGGACTGCATCCTGCCACCCCACATCTAAGATCCCCTCGACTACTGGACAGCCAAACTTAAGTTTGCCCTGGAGAAGCTTTTTTGCCCTGCCAGTAGTGTGGCATCAGAGCGGGTGTTTAGTGCGGCTGGAGGCATAGTTTAACTAAGGAGAATTTGCCTTCCCCCCAAAATGTGGACAGACTGACCATTCTGAAGATGAATCAGGCGTGGATCAGCCAGGATTTCCACACACCAGTGCCTGATGCTTCAGACTAGATCATTCTGGGTGCCACATCTAAAGTTTGTGAAAGAAAAACAGTTTCTACTGGCCACCTGCTTCACCCACTATTCTGATGCTGCCACTTGCCTGATGCCACACATCTGCTGCCTCTGCTGCCATGTTTTCCTACTGCCACCCACACACCACTCACTACAGGCAGCTCCTGTGCCCCCCTCCTCTTTGGTGTATCGCTATGGCATCTACTACACTCCAGCAGCACATTGCCTGACGAAGCCGAATTGTTGGCCGAAAACGTTTGCACACACAAAGCAAAGCCGCTATTTCCATGTTTTGTGAATAAAACCACTATCAACATATTTACTTCCTGGCTGTGATTTATCTTATATATATATATCAACGGGGCTGGGAACCTACAGCCGAAACTAAGCAGGTTGCTACAAAGTTTGAATATACATACTCCTACTGCCACCGACCATCTTGTGCTGAGACTACCACTGCTGTTGCCCCCCACCCTATGACGGGGCCACTGTGTTGACTCCTCATGCTTTTGCCACCATCACCACTCTGTGACTGACCACTATTTTGATTCCTCATGCTGTTGCCACCTCACCACTCTGTAACTGGGCAACTTTATTGACTCCTCATGCAGTTACCACCTCACCACTCTTTAACTGGGCCACTGTGTTGAGCCACTGTATTGACTCCTCATGCGTTTGCCACCCTCACCACACTGTGACTGACCTGACCTCTATGTTGACTCCTCATGTTGTTGCCACCTCACCACTCTGTGACTGGGCTACTGTGTTGACTTCTCATGTGTTTTCCACCCTACCACTCTGTTGTAACTGGGCCACTATGTTGACTCCTCATGCTGTTGCAACCCTCCAGATAATGTAACTGGACCACTGTCTATGACAGGCCCACTATAATCCCTTTGGCCTTGTTAACATTACCGTTTATCTTGCCCTTATTCTGATCTGTCATGAAGAAGGAAAAATGATAAACACAACAAATTCTGTATATGGAGCATCCGTAAGGCCTGTATCACATTGGTTCTTATTTTGCATCTGGATAAGCTCATGATTTGGAAGCCAAAAGCCAAAAGCTGGAGTGGGTACAAAACAAAGAATACATGCAAACTTTTCAATCACGTGTCATCTCTGTTTTTGATCAACTGTTTTTTGTTCTTAGCGATACTGATGGATAATTGGCCAAATTATGTGAAGGCAGATGCTCAAAAGACAGGATCTGTTTTTTGGGAGTTGTTCTTATTATGGATCAGATGAAGGGCAAAATAAACAGTGACGTCAACACAAACTTACTGCTGACACCCTCTCCACTACTTTTTTCACCGTGGAACAGAACAGGGTCTGTCGAAAACTATGTGGAATCTGCTGACGATGGTGTAAAAGGAGTGGGCTCTTTTGCTCTATAGCACAGTCATGGGCCACTGCACCATTCTTTATACCTGACGCTAACATTGACTTATAAGGTTAAGTTCACACTTGAGTTATTTCGTCAGTTTTGTCCCCGTAACTGACTAAATAAGTGAAGTGTGAAGTAATACTAAGAGTGACACCTTTCAACTGCCTGTAATACAGACGCAAAGTAACTCTTTTACTACCACATCAGACTACCTATGCATCTTTATGCAATGCACTGTGTTCTACACCAGTATACAGGACCTCTGCTGCAGGAAAATAGCAGATTTTTAACGCAATTTGTCACAAATAAATTCGGCGAACCGTCCAAATCGAATTTTTAAAAAAATCGCTTATCTCTAGTGCTGACAATAAGCCTATACACTGTAGATACAGTTGCAAGAAAAAGTATGTGAACCCTTTGTAATGATATGGATTTCTGCACAAATTGGTCATAAAATGTGATCTGATCTTCATCTAAGTCACAACAATAGACAATCACAGTCTTCTTAAACTAATAACACACAAAGAATTAAATGTTACCATTGTTTTTTTTGAACACACCATGTAAACATTCACAATACAGGTGGAAAAAGTATGTTAACCCCTAGACTAATGAAATCTCCAAGAGCTAATTGAAGTGAGGTGTCAGCCAACTGGAGTCCAATCAATGAGATGAGATTGGAGGTGTTGGTTACAGCTGCCCTTCCCTATAAAAAAACACACACCAGTTCTGGGTTTTCTTTTCCCAAGAAGCAATGCCTGATGTGAATGATGCCTCGCACAAAAGAGCTCTAAGAAGACCTACAATTAAGAATTGTTGACTTGCATAAAGCTGGAAAGGGTTATAAAAGTATTTCCAAAAGCCTTGCTGTTCATCAGTCCACGGTAAGACAAATTGTCTATAGATGGAAAAAGTCAAGCACTGCTGCTACTCTCCCTAGTAGTGGCCGTCCTGTAAAGATGACTGCAAGAGCACAGCACAGACTGCTCAATGAGGTGAAGAAGAAACTAGAGTGTCAGCAAAAGACTTACAAAAGTCTCTGGATACATGCTAACATCCCTGTTAGCGAATCCACGATACGTAAAACACTAAACAAGAATGGATTTCATGGGAGGATACCACAAAGGAAGCCACTGCTGTCCAAAAAAAACATTGATGCACATTTACAGTTTGCACAAGAGCACCTGGATGTTCCACAGCAGTACTGGCAAAATATTCTGTGGACAGATAAAACCAAAGTTGAGTTGGAAGAAACACACAACACTATGTGTGGAGAAAAAGCGGCACAGCACACCAACATCAAAACCTCATGGTGTGTTCAATAAAACATGGTAACATTTAATTCTTTGAGCGTTATTAGTTTAAGCAGACTATGATTGTCTATTGTTGTGACTTAGATGAAGATCAGATCACATTTTATGACCAAATTATGCAGAAATTCATATCATTCCAAAGGGTTCACATACTTTTTCTTGCAACTGTATGTGGTTTTTTTAAGCTGTCAGTTCATATACTATGGATAAAATGGTTTTTTTTTTGCAGTATCTTTTAATAAGCATAACTAGCTGAATGCTACTATTAAACACCAAACTCTCTCTCTCTCTCTCTCTCTCTCTCTCTCTCTCTCTCTCTCTCTCTCTCTATATATATATATATATATATATATATATATAAATATATATATTTATATATATATATATATATATATATATATAGTGTAAAAGAGATATCTCCAATGGCGGCACTCAACTGAGTGGAATGGCGTGCCCGCGGTCAGAAGGCCTGGACTAGGCCATATACAAACGAAGAAAGACGACTGCGGCACCGCTGAGTAGTGAAATAAGGTGGATCCTTTATTCACCCTAGTGCATGCGACGTTTCGATCCTCTCAATGGGATCCGTATCAAGCAATGAATTACATGTGATTCAACGTATAAATAGATAGTCAAATAATTTGCATACATAATTGTAAAAGTGATAAAAGTACATGATAAGAATATACAAAACATCGTGACTTGATTCTATGCCTTAATTATAAGGTGACAACAGTGATAAGATCAAAATTATATCTTTAAAGTGCTAAGTGTCCATTAAAAACGTGAAAAATTGATAATGATATTCAAATGACATCATGGCTGGAGGCGGGGATAAGCAGAGCGTAATGAAGACCTCGAGGAATTCAAAGATGGCGAGGGCCATATCGGAGCGGCGTATCAAAAGGCAGAATGCGCATGTCAACCTACGGGCGGTCACGTGAATAATCACATGACTCATCATGGCAACAGTAGTCGACCCAAACAAACGTGTAGGTCAATGTAGAAGGTCCTTAAAGCCCTCAGATCTACGGAATGGGGAATGCATCGCAGCGCGGCGACCTTGTCCCGTACCGTCTGCAGGAAGGGCGACATTATTCCGAGAGGTAACCCCGTTGAACATCATCCACCCTGCAAATGTCCTCAACGGTCACCGGACTTCAGAAATAAATCATTATAGCCGTATGCTTTTTGGATAACATGGCTGGACGGGTTATTAGATTTGATTCTTCTGACAATGAGTTGGCGATTATATTGATCTGTGCGCTGTCATACGGCTATAATGATTTATTTCTGAAGTCCGGTGCCCGTTGAGGACATTTGCAGGGTGGATGATGTTCACCGGGGTTACCTCTCGGAATAATGTCGCCCTTCCTGCAGACGGTACGGGAAAAGGTCGCCGCGCTGCGACGCATTCCCCATTCCGTAGATCCGAGGGCTTTAAGGATCTTCTACATTGACCTACACATTTGTTTGGGTCGACTACTGTTGCCATGATGAGTCATGTGATTATTCACGTGACCGCCCGTAGGTTGACATGCGCATTCTGCCCTTTGATACGCCGCTCCGATATGGCCCTCGCCATCTTTGAATTCCTCGAGGTCTTCATTACGCTCTGCTTATCCCCGCCTCCAGCCATGATGTCATTTGAATATCATTATCAATTTTTCACGTTTTTAATGGACACTTAGCACTTTAAAGATATAATTTTGATCTTATCACTGTTGTCACCTTATAATTAAGGCATAGAATCAAGTCACGATGTTTTGTATATTCTTATCATGAACTTTTATCACTTTTACAATTATGTATGCAAATTATTTGACTATCTATTTATACGTTGAATCACATGTAATTCATTGCTTGATACGGATCCCATTGAGAGGATCGAAATGTCGCATGCACTAGGGTGAATAAAGGATCCACCTTATTTCACTACTCAGCGGTGCCGCAGTCGTCTGTCTTCGTTTATATATATATATATATATATATATAGTTAAGGCTGATGAGTCAGCTGTATTTGTGGGAGTGGCGAAGGCACTTCATAAACAAGGCACGGCCTCACCCACGGTCGTGCATTCTCAGGTGCCTTGCACAGCAGTTACGTATGCAGGGCTCGCCTGGGTTCGCTCTGCAATAGCTGTATCCTCCTCTCCGGGTAAGTGCCGAACCCTCCCCCTCCTTCCTGCGGGTCCTCGACTCATCCGCTCCCGCCGGTGTTGCAGCTGAGGGCAGCAGTACTGATGGAGGCTACACCGGTTATTCCTCCCCTTGCCAGAATGCATCAGTTAGGCTCCGTTCCGCTTCTATTCTGTTTTGGAGGCGGACACCAAAACGCAGCTTGCTGTATTTTGGTGTCCGTCTGAAGAGGCGGAGCCTCACGGATCCGTTTTTAATTACAATGTAAGTCAATGGGGATGGATCCATTTTCAATGACACAATATGGTGCATTTGAAAACGGATCCGTTCCCCATTGACTTTCAATGTAATTCAAAATGAATCCGTTTTGGACTTTTTCATTTTTCTTTAAAACTAATGCAAACGGATCAGTTCTGAACGGATACAAACGTTTGCATTATAGGTGCGGATCCGTCTGTGCAAATAAACAGACAGATCCGCACCAACGCAAGTGTGAAAGTACCCTAAGACACTTCCAGTTAGGAGAGGTTAGTCTTGGTGTTATCGCCTTAGGGTTTCCTAGCTTCCCCTTGGCTGTAGCCATGACCACAAATATATATATACAGTTGAAACCAGAAGTTTGCATACACTATATAAAAAGACACATATGCATTTTTTTTCTTAATATCTGACATGAAATCAGAATAAACCTTTGCTGTTTTTGGTCAATTAGGAATATTATTATTTGCCAAATGCCATAATAATGAGAGAGAGAATGTTTTAAGGCATTTGTGCTACTTTCTGCAATGTCATAAGTTTACATACATTAAGATTACTATGCCTGTAAACTAGAGATGAGCGAATTTTTTTTTTTTTTAGATTCGCCGGTTTGCCGAATTTTAGGGAAAAATTTGGTTAGATCCGAATTTATTTGCGGAAAAAAAGTATATTTCCCAGCTTAGAGAGCCTTTAATCGTGGTGTAGAACACTGTGCCTTGCAGTAACATCCAAAGGGAGTCTGCTCTGGTAGTGAAATAATACTGTGAGTCAGTATGACATGCAGATGACGGGGGTCGATCTTAGAATCACTGCATACCTCACTTATTTGGGCAGTCACGGGGCCAAAACTGACCAAATAACTCAAGTATGAACTCAGCATTACAGGTCAATGTTAGCGTCAAGAAGAAGCGTTCTCCTTTTAAACCCTCGTCAGCTGATTCCACATACATAGATGTCTACAAAATCATGCAATATCATGCAGGCCTTACAGCTGTTACATAGACAGGATCCATTGTGCATCTTATTTTTCCTTCCTGACAGATCAGAAGAAGGGTAAAATTAATGATGATGTCAGTCAGGCCGAAAGGCAAAATAATGGCACAGTCATGAAGTGGGGAGGTTGGGAACAGCATTATAAATCCACAGAGTGGCCTTATGGCATAGTGGTGAGGTGGAAGCAGCATGAGGAGACCACAGAATAACAGAGTGTGGAGGTGGCAGCAGCATCAGGAGAGAACAGAGTTTCGAGGTGACATAGTGTGAAGGTGGCAGCAGCATGAAGAGACCACAGAGTGGCAAGGTGACATTGTGTGGAGGTGGCAGCAGCTTCAGGAAGCCACAGAGCAAGGAGGCATAGTGTGACTGTTTGCTGAGGCAAATGAGGTGCAGAACAGCGTGAGAGTGATGAGAGGTGTTGCCGATGGCTTGCATACACTTCATGCCTCCAACATAATTCTTGGATCTCTACATGAAAATAATGTATTTGCTATAAATCGCGAAAGGGGCATAGTTGGAGACATTGACTTCACAAGAGATGCAGAGCTGCGGAGTTCAGCCTCCTCTATTAGCTTCCCGCTGTTTACTGCTCCTGAATTAAAGTTGGGCCAACCAACTTTCCTCTGATGTGTATGCCTACGGAGATCTTTTGTTATGGCTTTGCACAGGGAGCAAGAATGTTACGCACAATTCTGATAGAACTCCTGATTAGAGTTGAGCGAACACCTGGAAGTTTCGGTTTGCCCGAACTTTGTGCCAAACTTCTATACACAGATCCCCCATAACAGTGTCATCCACAGATCCCCCATAACAGTGCCATCCACAGATCCTCCATAACACTGCCATCCACAGATCAGCCATAACACTGCCATCCACAGATTGGCCATAACAGTGTCCGTCACAGATCCCCCCATAACAGTGCGTCATCCACAGATCCCCCATAATAGTGCCATCCACAGACCACCATTAGTTCAAAACCCACCAAAAGCACACCTTTTGTATTAAAAATATTTTTTTTCTTATTTTCCTCCCCAAAAACCTAGGTGCGCCTTATGGGCCAGTGCATCTTATAGGGCAAGAATACGGTATATTTCACTCTCAGAAATGGAGTGCAGGCCGCAAAGGTACTTTGTGGCAAAAAAAGGTATTTTTTTCACCCACAATGTTCTAGTTGTATTTACTGATTATTTTTAACTCTCAGAAATGGAGTGCAGGCTGCAAAATTACTTTATGGCAAAAAATAGTGATTTTTTTTAACCCACAATGTCCCAGTTGAATTTACTGATTATATTTCACTACCAGAAATGGAGTGCAGGTCGCAAAGGTACTTTATGGCAAAAAAAGGGATTTTTTTCACCCATAATGTTCCAGTTGTATTTACTGATTATATTTTACTCTCAGAAATGGAGTGCAGGCAGCAAAAGTACTTTATGGCAGAAAAAAGTGATTTTTCTTTTCACCCACAATTTCCCATTTGTATTTACCGATTAGATTTCACTCTCAGAATTGGAGTGCAGGCCGCAAAGGAACTTTATGGCAAAAAAAAGGGATTTTTTTACCCACAATGTACCAGTTGTATTTACTGATTATATTACACTCTAAGAAATGGAATGCAGGCCGCAAAGGTACTTTATGGCAAAAAAAGGGATTTCTTTCACCCACAATGTCCCAGTTGTATTTACTGATTATATTTCACTCTCAGAAATGGAGTGCAGGCCACAAAGGTACTTTATGGCAAAAAAACAGGGATTTTTTTTTTAACCCACAATGTCCCAGTTGTATTTACTGATTATATTTCACTACCAGAAACGGAGTGAAGGTAGCAAAGGTACTTTATGGCAGAATTTTTATTTTTATTTTAACCCACAATGTTCCAGTTATATTTACTGAATATACTCTCAGAAATGGAGTGCAGGCCGCAAAAGTACTTTATGGCAGAAATTTTTTTTTTTTTTTTTTTTCACCCAATGTCCCAGTTGTATTTAGTGATTATATTTTACTCTCAGAAATGGAGTGCAGGTCGCAAAGGTACTTTATGGCAAAAAAAAGGGATTTTTTTCACCCACAATGTCCCAGTTGTATTTACTGATTATTGTATTTTTCGCCCCATGAGACGCACTTTTTTCCCCAAAAAAATGGGGGGGAAATGCTCCTGCGTCTTATGGGGCGAGTGCTGACAGTTTTACATCGCAGCCTGTGATGCTCCAGCATTGCAGGCTGCGATGTATTAGTGGGGAGGGACTGGGAGGAGGAGCTGGGGGCCGGCAATTGGGGCGGGGCCGGTGCATTCACTGTGCTCCAGCCCCGCCATTCCTGCCGTTCTTTAAAAAGTGCCTGCCCCTACACTGTACTTTGCGACCCGAACAACCCTGCTATGTAGCTGGGGGACAAGGAAAATGTAATACACCAACAAAAAGGGGTGGTCCAAAACAAGCTAAACCGAAAAATACTGTCACTAGCAACAAAGTGAAAAAAAAACATTAATAAGAATTTTTTTTGTGCGCAAGTCTTAACAAAAAGAAAAAAAATCAAAAGGGGAAGAAGAGGGAGAGGACTAAGAAAGAAAAAACTGAAACAAAAGGCCATAGGAGCAGGCATATTTAATCTGAGTAGCTACACCCTGAAAAAGGAAGAATTATTCCTCCTTCATAAGGGCCCAAAATTCACCCCCACATCAAAATTTAATAGCTTTGACGCCTTTTGGGTCCATTCACACATCAGTATTTTTACCTTTCCAGATAAACGTTCAGTTTTTTTGCGGATCCGTTTTTCTGTACAACCTTCCGTTTTTGTACTAAAGTGCATCCGAATCCGTTCCGTGTTTCCGTTTTTCTGTTTTTTAAAATAAAATAAAAAAGAGGAGGAGGAATACATGTTGGTAGGGTAAACAGATCCGCAAAATCGGATGACATTTGGATGCTAAACTGCATGTCTTCCGTTTATTTTGCGGATCTATTGACTACAATGGGAAAATGGAACAGAAAGTAGGACAGAAGTCCCGATTTTTTTGGAACGGAATCGGATTGCAAAATCGGACGTGTGAATGGACCCTTATTGGGGTGAAAAACCAGGTATACCAATAATTTCTGGCATAGAAGGACTCACTTCAAATTTATCTAAATATGTCGATGTCCTCGTACAAAATAAAGTACTACAACTACCAGCGTACTTGAGGGACACGAAACATATCCTACAGATATTAGAGGGCATCCAATGGCAGACGGATTTCATATTAGGCACCCTGGATGTTACCTCCCTATACACGGTCATTGAAAATACTAAGGCCCCTTTCACACGGGCGAGTTTTCCGCGTGGGTGCAATGCGTGAAGTGAACGCATTGCACCCGCACTGAATCCTGACCCATTCACTTCTATGGTGCTGTGCACATGAGCGGTGATTTTCACGCATCACTTTTGCGTTGCGTGAAAATCGCAGCATGTTCTATATTCTGCGATTTTCACGCAACGCAGGCCCCATAGAAGTGAATGGGGATGCGGGAAAATCGCAAGCATCCGCAATCATGTGCGGATGCGTTGCGATTTTCCCGCATGGTTGCTAGGATACGATCGGGATGGGGACCCGATCGTTATTATTTTCCTTTATAACATAGTTATAAGGGAAAATAATCGCATTCTAATTGCAGAATGCAATGTTCCCCGGGCTATAGAGGGTTAAAAATAATAGTTAACTTACCTTCTCCCATTGTACGCGCAGAGCCCCAGAACGTCTTCTCTCTTGATGGTTGGGATGCTTGAGGACCTGTGATGACGTCACAGGGTCACATGGTCCAATCATAGAAGCATTTGAGTGGACCATGTGACTCATGATATCCTGTGACATCACAGCAGGTCCTTCATCCAACATCTGTTGGATGAAGGACCTGCCGTGATGTCACAGGATCACATGGGTCACATGGTCCACTCAAATGCTTCTATGATTGGACCATGTGACCCTGTGACGTCACCACAGGTCCTCAAGCATCCCAACCATCAAGAGAGAAGACGTTCTGAGGCTCTGCGCGCATAATGGAGAAGGTAGTTAACTCTTTATTATTTTTAACCCTCTATAGCCCGGGGAACATTGCATTCTGTAATTAGAATGCGATTATTTTCCCTTATAACTATGTTATAAAGGAAAATAATTACATATACAGAATACTCATCCCGAAACCAGACTTCAGTGATGAAGTCTGACTTCGGGTCTGGGTACCAAGCATGCGGATTTTTTCACGCGCGTGCTAAACGCACTACAAATGTTAGCACACGCGCGGAAAAATCGTGGCGATTCCCGCAACGCACCCGCCTCTTATCCGGGCGTCAAACATGACGCCCGTGTGAAAGAGGCCTAAAGGCCATAAGGCTGCAAAATATTTCCTAAAAAAGGACAGAACTATGTCAGATGACCAGATAAATTTTATAGGTGACTGTATTACATTCATTTTAGAACACAATTATTTTAAATATGGTCCGGACTTTTTCCTGCAGAGGTGGGGGACCGCGATGAGGATCCAATTCGCACCGAGCTTCGTCAATCTCTACATAGGGAGGTGGGAGGAGCTTGCCATATTTCCCAGGGGGGAGCTCAGTGCGAATCTGCTCCTCTGGAAGTGCTTCATAGATGATATTGTTTTTATTTGGAAAGGGGAAGAACTATCCCTCAATGACTTTTTAACTAATTTAAATAAAAATGAGTTTTATTTACAATTTACCTCAACTTGTAATAGACAACAGATAAACTTCCTTGACTTAACAATTTTGAATTGGCAATATACACACTAAAACCTTTCATAAACCTAAGGACACTAACAGATTTATTCCATTAGAGAGTTGCCCCCTACCTATATGGCTTAATAACATCCCCTATAGTCAATACATAAGAGCACGTAGAAATTGTACCAACAATATGGACTACCAAGAAGAAACAGAACTGCTAAACAAAAAATTTGTAGAAAAAGGATATAAACTTGAACAGATGAACCCAATTATTAAGGAAGTGAAGGAAGTAGACTGTAGCGATCTACTAAGGGACAAAACCCGGCCCAACAACCAATCCTGGATTGAAGAGCACAATACTATCACGGTTCCCATCATTACAAAGTACAGTGCAGGGGTGGGAACTTTTAAAAGAATTATAAAACGACATTGGGACATTTTAAGGTACAACAAAATATAAGGGGATAAGATCTCAGCCAACCCTATATTCACCTTCAGAAAAGCTTCCAATTTGGCAAATTTGGTCGCCCCATCTATTAAAGCGAATTCATTCATGCAATAAGCCTCTTAGTAAAAAAGTTTTCTACCCCTGCAGATTATGTCACAATTGCAGAATCTCTAGGCAACAAATCAAACCTATAATAGAAATAGAAATCCCACAAGTTAAATACAGAATCAAAGAATACATAACGTGCAGTACTAAAGAGGTTATATACTACATCAAGTGCCCCTGTAATAAAATATACGTGGGACGGACAAAGAGGGAATTAAAAATAAGAATTAGGGAACACATTAACAATATCCATAAAAAATATTAAAATCATCCCTTATCACGCTACTATGCTGAGTTCCATAAGGGGAAGTTAAAAGGATCATTCTTTGGGGGCATTGAAAGAGTTAAACCAGACAAGAGAGGAGGCGACTTTATTAAATCAATGTCTCAAACAGAAAGTATATGGATCTTCAGATTCAACAGCCTGGCTCCTAATGGGTTAAACCAGGAGATAGAATTATTTGCATTCCAGTAGGAACTAAGTCTATGATGCCCACTTCAAACTCCACCAAGCCTGTATCGGGACAATTGACATCTGAGCAACGTTTATATATGTTGCCATGGGAACCACAGAACCTACTTAACCTCCAGGACATCTTTAGCATATCATCCCTGAGGAAGGAGCACAGCAGGCTCTGAAATTCGTCAGATGCTTTTTGACCTACGGAGGCTTCGGTATCTTCCATTGTGATGTCACCAATAGTGGTTTCCCGGGCAACAATCTCACAGGTTCCCCCGCACGGCGCTTGCTGCCGGCCGGAGCAGCGCTAGTGTCAGGAGGTGAACGAAGAGGACGCTCCTTGCAGCATTCCAACAGAGAGGAACAGGAGATAAGGATGGCAAATTCTAACTTTACACAAGAACTTAAGCAGGTAATCGACCTCACAGAGCAACAACAGTGTACACTTTCACTTCTATGTTTTATCGCAGTACACCTACAAATATCTGAGAATACTCTTTATACTGGATACTGTATATAATATTATTTATTAATATTTTGGATTCAAATAAATAATTAATATTCATAAATAGGCGTAAATAATCTAATGTTGACTCCGCCTATTTATAATTTTTTCTACCTGTTGCTCTACCTTTTCCTGAACTGCATGCGATGAATTACGGCAGTGAAAAAAGACTATTGGGGTCATTTATCAAACTGGTGTAAAGTAGAACTGGATTACTTCCCCCTAGCAACCAATCAGATTCCACCTTTCATTTTCCAAAGGAGCTGTCCAAAATGAAAGGTAGAATCTGATTGGTTGCCATGGGCAACTAAGCCAGTTCTACTTCACACTAGCTTGATAAATGACCCCATGTAAGTTTCATTTGAATAATAAAGTATTTATTAAACCAATAACACGTTTACAGTCAAATATTTCTGCTATTTCTATATATATTTATATTAATGGTTATATAAATATTTATAGATGCACACAGTAATACAGTAACAACACTATAATAAACCTAATTACATTAACACTATACAATCCCAACTATAATTCCACCCCAAAATCTAGCTAGACGTACACTCACACATACATATAACCACTGCACCCTCCCAAAGCTAACTATAACCTGTCCCTACAGGGTAGAAAGGGTAAATACAATGGCAACACAGGGGTAGCTGTGGGAATGTAAGGGCACTGCAGGGGTAAATACAGGGACTGAGTATTGCAGGGGTAAATGGGGTATAAGGAAAGGGTTAATGATTATGGGAGCACTACAGGGGTACAAGGGTTAATGATACTCAGCCAATGTTCATAGTCTCTGTTTCTGAAAGGGGCTGCTTGGCTCAACTCATGACGACTCTTCCATGTGTGAAGTCCTTCATAGTCTCTGTTTCGGGTGATGAGCCCAAAAGAGAGAGAGAGAGAGAGAGAGAGAGAGCCCCTTTGTCCTGGATTGGGCTAATATAAGCCCATAGCATTCCATCTACCCCCTCCTCAACCTAAGGCACAGGGATATGACACCATCTTGTGCGTGTGACAGAATGCATGCGCTCAGACTGTAACAGATAACTGCCAATAGGCCCCCTGAGGTCAGGATCTGTACAGACAAAGATACAAAAGAATTCCTGCCCAATGTGTAAATGAGAGCACCTCCCAAATACACCATGGCACCACACACACCCATGGCAACAATTCCTAAACAGAAAGTAGAGAGAGCATAAAAACTTGGCTAAAAACTGAAATCTTTTAGGTAGAGGGAAGAAAAAATATAAAAATAAGATAATATGGTTGCATAAGTGTGCACACCCTTAAACTCATATTTTGTTGAAGCACCTTTTGATTTTATTGCAGCATGGCACATTTTGACTTGGCAAGATTTGCCCACTCTTCTTAGCAAAAACACTCAAAATCTGTTGGATTGCGAGGGCATTTCCTGTGCACAGCCCTTCAGGTCACCCCACAGATTTTCAATTGGATTCAGGTCTGGGCTCTGGCTGGGCCATTCCAAAACTTTAATCTTCTTCTGGTGAAGCCTTTCCTTTGTTGATTTGGATGCATGCTTTGGGTCGTTGTCATGCTGAAAGATGAAGTTCCTCTTCATGTTCAGCTTTCTAGCAGAAGCCTGAAGGTTTTGTGTCAATATTGACTGGTATTTGGAGCTGTTCATAATTCCCTCTATCTTTACTAAGCCCCAGTTCCAGCTAAAGAAAAATAGCCCCAAAGCATGATGCCACCACCACCATGCTTCACTGTGGGTATGGTGTTCTTTTGGTGAAGTGTTGTTTTGTGCCAAACATATCTTTTGGAATTATGGCCAAAAATTTCCACCTTGGTTTCATCAGATCATAACACCTTTTCCCACATGCTTTTGGGAGACTTCAGATCACTGTTTTTGCAAAATGTAGCCTGGCTTGGATGTTTCTCCTTGTAAGAAAAGGCTTTCATCTTGCCACTTCACCCCATAGACCAGACATATAAAGAATACAAGAGATTGTTGTCACATGTGCAACACAGCCTGTACTTGCTAGATATTCCTGCAGCTCCTTTAATGTTGCTGTAGGCCTCTTGGTAGACTTCCAGACCAGTTTTCTTCTCATCTTTTCAGCAATTTTGGAGGGATGTCCAGTTTTTGGTAATGTCACTGTTGTGCTATTTGTTCTCTACTTGATGATGCCTGTCTTCACGGTGTTCAATGGTATATCTAATGCCTTGGAAATTCTTTTGTACCCTTCTCCTGATTGATACCTTTTAACAATGAGATCCCTCTGATGCTTTGGAAGCTCTCTGTGGACCATGGCTTTTGCTATGCGATGTGACTAAGAAGATTTCAGGAAAGACCAACTAGAGCAACTGAATTTTATTTAGGGTTAATCAGAGGCACTGTAAATGATGGCAGGTGTATGCTGACTCCTATTTCACATGGTTTTCAATGTGATTGGTTAATTCTGAACACAGCTACATCACTAGTTATAAGAGGGTGTGCACACTTATGCAACCACATTATTTTAGTTTTCTTTTTTAGTTTTCTTCCCTCCACCTAAAATATTTCAGTTTGTTTTTCAATTGAGTGGTACAGTATATAGGTCACATTACAGCTAAAGTTCTGAAAGGATTTATCTCATTTTTTTACAGCACAGAAATCTGACATTTTAACAGGGGTGTGTATGCTTTTTATATCCAATATATATATATATATATATATATATATATATATATAGATATATATATTTAAGTAATGTGGCAATGTGAACACTGATGGGTGCGGTGAAGCCTTGGGGAAACCTTCAGACTGGGCTGTCACCAAGGTGCCCGGCCTTGGTGGAGTGAAAGCCCCAAGTTAAGTAGCCACTAAGCTAGTTGGTGGTCACTAAAGAAATTAGTATAGCTGGCTCCAGCTAGTTCCAGGGCAGGCTTTTACTGGGAACAGGTAATGTGCTGGGTGGGTGCCTGTTCCCCATGCTCCAGTCCGGGGTTTCAGACATATTCGTGTCCATTTAGTACTGCTGCTGGACAAGGTGTGTCCCACTCTGGAGAGAGTTTTGGAAACAGAGTCTGGCAGAGGCTCTGTGTGAGTGGTTTCAGCCAGGTTGGCTGAGGGACCACAAGGTTAGGCGATAGCCTGAACTTTGGGGACGCAGTGACGCCTGCGGGTACAAGAGTCACAAGGCTAGAGTCGGGAAGACTACTGGGCCACACTCCCCAAAGGCACTGGACTTGCTACAGTCGGGAGGCTGCTGGACTGCATGGGTGAAAAAGCCGCATGTTGGTACCGTGTGTGAACAATGTTTTTTCAGTGAGGAAGGATTATCGCTGTTTAGTTAGAGCCCAGACGGGCAAGGTGTTTTATTTTGTATTTTGTTATCTTTGCTATGCTGTGTGCCACAATAAAAGAAATGTTTGGCCCCTAAAGCTGCGGGGACCACAATCTTTGTGCAAATGATCCCCGAGTCCAGAACTAATCCCTTACAGTAACCAATATATGCACTTCCCTCTACAATGTCAATTACACGTTCTGGTGAATGCACACTAGAATTCACTGAATAGAAGTTGTGTGCAATGCTTCAGATACTGTCTTCAGTATTTGTTGAATTCTATTCTATGCAGGAAAAGTTTACTTCTTTTTCTCTTCATTTTTCTTTTATATCTAACATAGCCAGATAGATTCAGATAAAATAGAATGCAAAAGCTTTTCTCTTTTGATAAATAGTCATAGACTGAATACTTGCCTCTGAGGTCAAAAATATTTCACTCACAGCACAAACTGAAAATTACTGATCTGAGATATCATGCTGCACCAGAAGATAGTTTAATATGGGCGATCAATGAAAAATGTTTCCCAGAAGTACTCAAAAGTTAATATACCTGTATGAAAATAGAATCTCAATGCATGATTTATTTAGTAACATTTTATGTAATCTAAGAAACACTTTGCATTTTTTACTTTTCTGCTCCTCATCAAATGAAAATTGAATGGGATGCTACAACAGAGCAAATTTATTGTTGTTTAGTACATAGGTACTGTAGTGCTTTCATGAAGAGAAATAGTACATCAGTAAAAACACTAAAAATATAAATAAATAAAATGCTGTGCCTCATCAATTTGCTACCATTCCTATTACAAATCTTCCCAAGTCCCCTGCTGGTCTCTACTTCCTGGTCCATATTCACAATGAAAAGTGTCCACTCAACCAATCATAGTAATGTGCTTCATAATTTCAAAATAGATTTAAAATTAATATTGGATGAAAGTATTTTTTAAGCAAGAAAAAACACTATAAAGAACACCAAGAAAAATTAGGCATTATTTACAAAAATGCTACTTGTGAAACCTTCTAAGGCTAAATGCACACGTCCATTAAACCCGGACGTGGCCAGTCCGTGGTAACCTGGACTGGATTTCTTCTTTACAGCCGGTTCGTTGAATTTTTAGGAAAAATTTGCCTTGATCCGAATTTATTTGCAGCGAATCACGTTAAAAAACGGCTATTTCAGGACTGCAGAAAGCCTTTATAGGGGTGTAGCACACTGCCTTGCAGTAACACACATAAGAAGTCTGCTCTGGTAGTGAAATAAGGCCTCTTGCACATGACCGTATGTTTGGTCCGCGTCTGAGCCGCATATTTTGCGGCTCGGGCATGGACCCATTCACTCCAATGGGGCCGCAAAAGATTCGGACAGCACTCCGTGTGCTGTCCGCATCCGTTGCTCCGATCAGTGGCCCTGCAAAAAAAATAGAGCATGTCCTATTCTTGTCCATTTTGCGGACAAGAATAGGCATCTCTATAATGGGCACATTGAGGCCATCTGTGATTTGCGGACTCTCCACTTCGGCAAGGCACAAGCCTTTAGTTTTCTGAAAAGTGCAGAGTCTAACACTTGCAAAGGAAGGGACCGGAGCACCAGCAATTTGGACAGGAGCATGTTAAGCTTCTGCGCCGTTGGATGCGTGCATGCATACTGTTGTCTCTTGGCAATTGCTTCGGTGATCGATTGCTGATGAGGAGTAGGAGCAGGATCTTCTGGACCAGCAGAAGATGGGATGGACAGACAGCTCCCTTCAGCTGAGGTGGTGGAGTCTTGACTGGCTGAAACTAGGTGCGTGCCACTCGGCAATGTAGCGGAAGCTGCGGCAGGCTAGATCACCACATCCGAGCCATGGTTCTCCCAGGCTACTTTATGGTGACGCTGGATATGTTGACGCAAAGCCGTAGTGCCAACATTGGCACCCTGGCCACACTTAACCTTCTGCTCACATATTCTACATATGGCCATGTTGACCTCCTCTGGCAGCTTCACAAAAAACTGCCAGACAGACGAGTACCTGATTTTCCTCCAAACACTACTCACTGGCTGACTGCTACCGCCGCTGCTTCTGTGAACTCATGCACCACTCCTTTCCGGGCATGTAGGCTGCTACAAAGCGGGTGGTCTACACTATGGCCGTTTGGATACCGACCTCCCACTGCTGCCACCCTGCTGACTCCCGGCCACGCTAGTGACTTGCCGGCTTATCCGCTGCCTGATCAACCTCTAATTAGGGATTTATTGAGCACAGTACCTTGTATGACCATCCCCTATACCATCAATAACTCCCACTGGACTCTTACTACTATTTTCGAGTCAAATTAAACCATTGCTAACTGCCATCATCTTCTATGGCCTTCTGGGTTGATCTTCCTAGTGGATCTCCTCAATCAATCGCCTCCCACCTATGTCTATTCATTTCTATTTATTACTACTTTTCTATAACCAACTATAGCCAACATAAGCTACAACATACTATAAACATGCTCCTCGGAGATATCTCTCTGAACATACACTAATATGATCCGTGCTGGGTTCTATTTTTCCATCATGCATTTTAATTTAGATTCCATTTTCATTTTTATTTTTATTTTTATTCTCTTTTTTTATTCTTTTTTTATCGTTTTTTATTGTTATTTCCATCCAAACGTCTACAACTGACATGATATCCAGACTTTTGGATCCTAACCCCCTTTTTCACCCAATCCAAATGCTACCATGTACGACTCAATTATACATGAAGAACAACGCCCATTTCGCTCCCCTAATCGTTAATTGCATCCAATTAACCTCATATATATGGGCCAAGAACTGACAGGCTACTCATTCCCACGGAAGAAGCAGCAGTGAGCTCTGAAACGCATATGGGTTATTGAGTCAGCCATACTCAAAATCAGCCAGCTACACCACAAAGGATCCTAACTACTTGAAGCTCCGGAGCAAAACATTCAATTTTCCCGCCAAGCAGCTTCCTCGAGGGACGCCGTCTGAAATCGAGCGGGTCTACGATCAAGTGACGTCACCGGAAGTGACGCACAGTCACAAACCAAAAGGCAGAGCGGCCAATCCCACGGGCGGGCATACCACACGAGGACGCCATCCTCCCGCCAGGAGCCGACTATCAGCCTAATTCCAAACACCAGGAGGGTAATGTGCCTGCTGCTAACATCAGCAAAAGTATATACTTTATGACTATATCCACAACTGCCGATATTGAGCATTGATGAACTAGAGATTTATGAGCTACTTACAATAACCGGACGCTTACACATAAGCAACTTGGACTAACCACCGATTTCCCCACCTACCTCCAGTGGGACCGTCTGACTAAGACTAGTCCCTATACCTATTTTTGTATTTTAAATTTCTTATATTTTTATTCCTATACCCTCGGAATGACAACAACTATTTACTCATTTTTATATTATTTTTACATTTTTATATTTAGAGTAAATATACCCAGCGTGTATACCTACACACTATTGAACATATGTTTTGACCAATAAATCTATTTTTTTCCATGCACAACCTATGACTAGAGTGCCATCTCTATACTTATATCTATACCTCCCCACTACAAGCACCGGGTACGCTTTGTTTAGATAGAGCACCTGATCCCACCTTCCCAGCTTAAGTGAGCCGCCCAACATATACCTTTTGATGGGCAAGCTGCCACCCTCTTTTCCTGATAATGATGAAGCCCCTTCTTCACCTAGCTCCTAAGTGTGATCGGCTTCATCATTATTGAGTAGTGTCTGCACATCATTGATGTCCTCATCAACGGCCTCTGGGTCAAGAGCCTGACCGTTCGCTACACAAGCTCCCGTGCCACTCTCCTTATCACTACTTGCCCGCCTATCAGAGGAAGCGGCGGATGTCTCCTCCACATCTTGGCTGGGCAGTAGCTGCGGACTGTCATCTAGTGGCTCTTCTTCGCTGAAAAGTGAAACTGAGCCCAATGCATGTAGTACTTCTCACGGTGAGTGAACAGAAAAGGCCAGAGGCAGGTTGAGGACAGGTGAGGACAGAGTGTCTGTTCCCGGGGCATGCAAACTAAGGGTTGTGTCTGACGAAACCAGCGACTGTTGGCTGGGGGTGTCTGATGTCACTTGGGATGATGAGGATGACCGAGTTAACAAATCAAGAAACGCTGGGTTGCTGGTGAAGACATGACTGCTAGATAACACCGGGAGCTCAGGCCTCTCGTTGCGACTACTGCTGCCACGACCCCTTACTCTGCTGCGACCTCTGCTTGCGCCAGAAACTTTCAGGCTTCTGTCACTCCTCTGTGCATGGCCTGGCACTTCTCTGCCTTGTAGCTGAACTAAACAAATTAAACGGAAATTAAAACACCCCTAAAAGCAAAAAATATATTTTTATTTTTGTACTGAAATTCCACACTAAACGCTTTCACCACAATTAACTGCGGAAATGCACTGAGAATGTATTTTTCTTGTACCACAAAAATACTACCCTATACACTTTGACCAGAAACAAATTAAAGGATGAAGTGTGTATATATATTTCTTGATGTACTAAAATACTCCCCTATACGCTTTCAGCAGAAATAACTGCAGAAGTGAACTGAGAATATATATTTCTTGTTGGACTGAATTAGGCCACCATACGCTTTGACTGGAAAAAATTTAAAGAGTGAACTGCATATATATTTATTGCAGTACTGAAATATGCCCCTATACGCTTTTACCAGAAATAACTGCAGCAGTGCACTAAGAATATATATTTCTTGTTGCACTAAAATTGGCCACTGTACGCTTTGACTACAACAAAATTAGATTGAAGTGTGAATATATATATATTTCTTGAAGTACTGAAATAAGCCCCTATACGCTTTCACCAGAAATAAATGCAGCAGTTAACTGAGAATATATATTTCTTGTTGGACTGAATTAGGCCACTAAACGTTTTGATCAGAGAAAGTCAGGAGAGTGAAATGGTATACGTCCACTATATCACTTAGAACCAAATATAATAGTAAAGAGGACGTTCAACTCCAAAACAAGTGCCACACTAGCGCTAAGGCTCTCCATCTGAGCCCTATTTGTGTTATCCAAAGCCGGCCCTCTGATCAGAGGAGCGCGGCATTTATATTCTCAGAAGCTCCTGATAAAATGTTCAATATCAGAACATAGTAACGTGTCGAGCTATGATTAGAGGAATGATTAGTTGGACACATTAACATTTTAGGGTGCTCTCTGTTAACTCTGCAGGTCACGTCTATATGAGTGCACAATATCCAGCACTCGGTGAACTGGCAGGCCCGAATGTACATAATGGCTAGGTACATTTGTTTTTCAGGGTGCTCTCATAGGGCTCTTTAGGTCACGGTAATTGTAATACATGAAACCCAATACCTTATGACCTCAGAGGGCTATATGTATTATACCTGCACTTACCAGGTTACCGCCACTTCCAGGTTAAGACGTTACCTTACTTACCTGGATACATCATCCCACCTGGTCAGTCCAGTGATTGGGCACCCCTGCTTTGTGGGAATCTGCTGTACTAACAGTGTTAGCTAGGCGCACTGGCACCAGATACGTGTATTGCCAGATATATACTACACATCTGCCTGTGAATACATTGAACCACAGGGGACTGTGCTAGATTGTTTAACATAGTGTTGATCACGAATTTTCGAATTGTGAATTTTAATCGCGAATATCGGCACTTCGAGAATTCGCGAATATTTAGAATATCGCAAAATATATTCGCAATTGCGAATATTAATTTTTATGTGATTTTTTATATGCAAATTTTCGTAAGCAAGAAAATAATGTCATTATTTTCTGATTGAGAAAATTCACATAAAAAATGTGCATAAATTTTAAAACAGATTAGCATAAAATTAGCATTAAAAAATCGCATAAACTGGTATTTAAAAGGTATCTTAAATGCCAGTTTATGCGAATTTTTATGCACATTTTATGCAATTTTTATGCAAATGTATGCAAATTGTTATGCGAATTTTCGCAATCAGAAAGTAATGACGAGATTACGAATTTGCGAATTTTCGAAAATACGGCGAACATTTGCCCAAATATTCGCGAAATATCGAGAATTCGAATATTGCCCCTGCCGCTCATCACTAGTTTAACATAGGCTCACTTTCTAGTTAAGGCCACTTTACACATTTTAATATTTCTGACAAACAAGAAAGACCTTTTTGTTTTTGATTTTAACGTCCTCTTTACACTAGACGCTTTGACCAGAAAAAAATTAAAGAGTGAACTGCGTATATATATTTCTTGAAGTACTGAAATACACCCAGTGCAGCAGTGCACTAAGAATATATATTTCTTGTTGCACTGAAATTGACCACTATAAGTTTTGAACAGAAAAAAAATAAAGATTAAAGGGCGTATATGTATTTCTTGAAGTACTGAAATACCCCCCTATATGTTTTCACCAGAAATAACTGCAACAGTGCAGTGAGTATATATATTTTTTTCTTTTTTTACTGTGAAACGCCCCCATTCACTTTCATCAGAAATGACTGCAGCTGTGAACTGAGAATATATATTTCTTGCTGGACTGAATGAGGCCACTATACGTTTTGACCAGAAAGAAATTAAAGAGTCAACTCCGTATATATTTTTCTTGAACTACTGAAATACGCCCCATATGCATTCAACAGAAATCACTGCAGCAGTGAACTGAGAATATATATTTCTTGTTGCACTGAAAATGTCCACTATACACTTTGACCAGAAAAAAATAAAGAGTGAAGTGCATATATATATTTCTTGCAGTACTAAAATACGCCCCTATACACTTTCATCAGAAATCACTGCAGCAGTGCTCTGAGAATATATATTTCTTGTTGTAGTTACATGGGCCACTATATGGTTTGACAAGAAAAAAAGTGAAGTGCGTGTATATATTTCTTGAAGTAATGAAATATGCCCCTATACACTTTCAACAGAAATCTGTGCAGCAGTACACTAAGAATATATATTTCTTGTTGCACTGAAATTGGTCAGTGCAACAAGAAATCATTAAACTGAAAAAAAAATAAAAAAGATTGAAGTGCATATATATATTTCTTGAAGTACTGAAATACGCCCCATATACGGTTTCACCAGAAATAATTGCAACAGTACAGAGCGTATATATATTTTTTATTACTGAAATATGCCCTTATACGCATTCCCCAGAAATAACTGCAGCAGTGCAATGCGTATATATATATATATATATATATATATATATATATATATTATTTATTTTTTAACTGTAATACACCCCTATACAATTTTAACAGAAATAACTGCAACAGTGCAGTGCATATATTTTTATTTTTTTACTGAAATATACCACTATAAACTTTAACCAGAAATAACTGCAGAAGTGACCGGAGAATATATATATTTTTGTTGGACTGAAATAGGCCACTATATGCTTTAACCAGAAAACAATTAAAGAGTGAAGTGCGTATATATTTCTTGAAGTACTGAAATGCACCCCTATACTTTTTCACCAGAAAGGATATAAAGGTTTCTTTTTTTACTGTAATACTCCCCTATTTGCTTTCACCAGAAATAACTGCAGCAGTAAACTGAGAATATATATTTCTTGCTGGACTGAATTAGGCCACTATACGCTTTGACCAGAAATAAATTAAAGAGTGAACTCCGTTTATATTTTTCTTGAACTACTCAAATATGCCCCTATATGCTTTGAACAGAAAACACTGCAGCAGTGAACTGAGAATATATATTTCTTGTTGCACTGAAATTGGCCACTAAACCCTTTGATCAGAAAAAAATAATAAAGAGTGAAGTGCATATATATATATATATATATATTTCTTGCAGTACTGAAATACGCCCCTACACAATTTCATCAGAAATCACTACAGCAGTGCACTGTGAATATATATTTTTCTTGTTGCAGTTACATTGGCCACTATATGCTTTGACCAGAAAAAAATTAGAATGAAGTGCGTATATATTTTTCTTGAAGTAATGAAATATGCCCCTATACACTTTCAACAAAAATCTGTGCAGCAGTTCACTAAGAATATATATTTCATGTTGCACAGAAATTGGTCACTATGCGCTTTAAACAAAAAAAATTAAAGATTGAAGTGCGTATATATATTTCTTGAAGTACTGAAATTCGCCACCATACACTTTCACCAGAAATAACTGCAACAGTCCAGTGCATATACCTCTTTTTCTCTTTTTACTGTAATACGCCCCTATACGCTTTCACCAGAAATAACTGCAACCATGCAGAGCTTATATATTTTTATTTTTTTGCTAAAATACACCCCTTTACACTTTTACCAGAAATAACTGCAGAAGTGAACAGAGAATATATATGTTTTGTTGGACTGAAATAGGCCGCTATACACTTAAAAATAAATAATTGCAGAAGTAAAATGCGTATATATTTTTCTGGTATTACTGAATAAGGTACTAAGATATAAGCCACTAAAGGCTTTTCAACATAACACTTGCAGCCCAATAACAAAAAGCTGGAATGACAGAGCTTTCCAATGACTATATGGATCCCCAAATAATCTTTCCCTGCACTTGTAAATCACTTAGTTTCCAATCAATGTCCCTAACACCTTCTGATGTCTCTCCCTGCACTAAGATGCTGTGAAATGATTCCTCCCTATCCTTTTCCTGTACTTATAAATAATTTCTTCTGTCTTTTTTTTCCACAATAGTTTTTCTACTTGCTGTCCCTAGTGCCTTAACACGTGTGTCCCTGCACTCTAAACGCTAGAAAATGTCTTACTGTAAGATGGCGGCCGTATGTATAGGGTTGCTTATCTCAAGTCACAAGAGTCAGAAATTTGTTCTAAAAGCTATCATTTCTGTAACATCTTTTCATCCTTACTATCCCTCCTAGGAAGTCTATAGTTGCAAAAATTAAATGCTTTTTCTTTTTTAACCCTCTAGTGTTGAGTGAATCAAAGCCAAATGAATTGACTTTGATCCAAATTTCAGGAAAAATGTTATTCGCCACAAAGCTGAATTTCCTTGTACTGTGTGGCAATGAATCTATTTTTCCTGAAATGGTGGTAAAAAAAGAATACATACTCATCTCATTCATTTGTGTGCAAATAGGCTGTCACAGCCTCCTTGATTGCAGAAACCACTAGTAATGACATCTTCAATCAAGATGGCCGCAACCGCCTCTACGCGAGCGAATGTATAAGGTGAGTAGTATTTATTTATTTTTACCCTGATTAACCCCTGAAAGGCCTAAATTGTAGCTTCAGATGCCGCTATCAGCGATGAACACTGGATCTGAGGGGTTCAATATAGGGAATGATGCGATCATCGTTCCCTGTCATTGTGCCCGCTATATACAAAGCAATGTGCTTTGTGATGAAGTAATTTGTTACAAATTGAATTTCTTTGTGAAATGCGGTAAAACATCCAAATCAAATTTTTCAGAACTTTGCTCATCTAATGGTAATCATTAAGACATGACCCCCTAAGGGGTTCAGACTGGATGGTATTGGTTGGCACACTGGGCACTGGAATAATAATGGCTTCTATAATAATTGTATTCTTCTATTATTAATTTTCAGCAGCCTAGCGCATAAGCGATTACTGCGTCGCTCCCTATGCTTAGATCACAGGGCAATGGAAGATATTGAGGGTTTTAAAGGGCCTGACCTAACAGGGGATGACTACCTGCAGATTGGTTCGCTGCACGGCATTATGGGTGATCTTGCGTTTCCTAGCCTGTCTTCTCTAAACTTATTTTCGCTTTGTAAAACATGCAGCCACCATTTTAGAAAAACCAAATTCATTACCACGAAGTGCTAGGAAATTCGGATTCATAGGGAGTTGAAGTTTTCCTAAATTTCGGACTAAACTCAGTGGTTGTGTCATCCCAGTCAAGATCTGCCATGTTTTTCTGGGCTTGTAGATTGGAGGGAAGGAATGTCTGTTAAATGGAGAAAGATCTTCAGACACAGAATACAGCTAATTTAAAGTAAGAGAGGTTATTTCACAGTGAAGAGCAGATGCCAGTTAGATTTTATAATTAATTGACAGATATAGGTTTTATAGACAGGACAGTCAGTCAATGCATCACTGTTTAACTTAGGCTGCATCAGGCAGGCTGGCAGCCATTTTATTGAGGTCTGTAACATTTATTATTATTATTATTATTTAATTTCTTATTATGTGAATTAACCCATCAATATCTCAAAATTCACAAGCAGAGACAATTTTGTTGTCAGCCATTTTCATAGTTGTATGAGATTCTATGTCCAATTGACCATTTATTTTAATTTTTTTTTCAAAGTAAATATTAAAAAGTCATAATTTCATCAGAGTGTGCCTAAAGCCTAATTATTATTATTATTATTTATCACAATGGACTATGGGACTCTATCCCATTGAGGCCTCATGCACACGACCGTTGTTTGATTCCGTGTCCGTTGCTCCGTTTTTCATGATTTTCTGCGGACCCATTGGTTTTCAATGGGTCCGTGGAAACCTCGGCAAATGCACCGTTTGTCCTCCGCGTCCGTGGTCCGTGATTCCAGTCCGTCAAAAAAATATAACCTGTCCTATTCTTGTCCGTGAAAAACGGTTCACGGACCCATTCAAGTCAATGGGTCCGTGAAAAATGCAGATGGCCATCCGTGTGTCATCCGTGTTCCGTGTCCGTTTTTTTTGCTGATCCCTTGGCAGGCACTTGGGAAACATTGTCAGCTTGTCTTTTGGTAAAATCTTTTGGGTCATGTCCGCGAAAAAAAACGGAAGACACAACGGAAGGCAAAAACGGACACGGATCACTGAACAACGGAACCCCTTTTTGCGGACAGCATAAAAAAACGGTCGTGTGCATGAGGCCTGACCCTTATATTCTAAAAAAACAAAACAAGCCATTGCTTCTTCTAATGCCACTGTAGGTCTTTAAACACCGGCATGCCACCATCCCCCCCCCCCCAAGGTATCCCTTTATCCCTTTTTAATAATAAACCATCAAAAAATGTGGTGATAAGAAAGCAGGATGCGCTCATACCCATATGCAGTTGTGCATTTCTATAGGGGAGCACATCCTGCACTTGCAGTCCGTTGCTAATGGCAATCACCAGCAAAAAATGCATACAATGGATGATGCCAGCAACGGACTACAAGTACCACAATGGACATCCTACATAAGATGAAATTTATGTGGATGTGGCAAGAATTCAGAACAAACACAGAACCAGAGATAGGTGCACACTGCCGTCATACTAAACCCTCACACTGATGTTAAAAATTGAGAGTTAGTTCGACATATCCTACTAGGAGGACATGTCTTAAGCCTCGGGCACCAGCGTCAAGGTCTCTCAAGTAGCCCTCAAGTAGCTCTCAAGTAGCACTTACCTACCTGCGCCATATGGGCGATATCAGGGGCCAGTGGGCAATTACAGGAGCATTAGGACGACTCACAAACATCTCCTCTGTTACCTCCAGCATGTGGCCATGCTTGCAATGGGAGGTGGGAGGTGTCTATGAGCCCTACCCAAGACTGACTGATATAGTCCAAGGCCTAACAGGTGCACCCAAATGTGACCTGAAGATAAAAAACAGGCACATTTGAATTGGAGTTTATACACCTCCATACATATATATAAACCATCAAAAAATGTGGTGATAAGAAAGCAGGATGCGCTCATACCCATATGCAGTTGTGCATTTCTATAGGGGAGCACATCCTGCACTTGTAGTCTGTTGCTAATGGCAATCACCAGCAAAAAATGCATACAATGGATGATGCCAGCAACGGACTACAAGTACCACAATGGACATCCTACATAAGATGAAATTTATGTGGATGTGGCAAGAATTCAGAACAAACACAGAACCAGAGATAGGTGCACACTGCCGTCATACTAAACCCTCACACTGATGTTAAAAATTGAGAGTTAGTTCGACATATCCTACTAGCGCATCCTGCTTTCTTATCACCACATTTTTTGATGGTTTATATATATGTATGGAGGTGTATAAACTCCAATTCAAATGTGCCTGTTTTTTATCTTCAGGTCACATTTGGGTGCACCTGTTAGGCCTTGGACTATATCAGTCAGTCTTGGGTAGGGCTCATAGACACCTCCCACCTCCCATTGCAAGCATGGCCACATGCTGGAGGTAACAGAGGAGATGTTTGTGAGTCGTCCTAATGCTCCTGTAATTGCCCACTGGCCCCTGATATCGCCCATATGGCGCAGGTAGGTGAGTGTTAGGGCCCACGGGCTACTTGAGAGACCTTGACGCTGGTGCCCGAGGCTTAAGACATGTCCTCCTAGTAGGATATGTCAAACTAACTCTCAATTTTTAACATCAGTGTGAGGGTTTAGTATGACGGCAGTGTGCACCTATCTCTGGTTCTGTGTTTCTTTTTAATAATAATAATTAAAAAAACATAATAAATCAATAAACACGCTATTTGTTACCACTGCCTTCTAACAGCCATGTATATTGCTGTAACGGTGATATTACTAATGCTGTCTTGGAGTTAAATATCTGAAAATATTGAGTTATAATTACAGGCAGCAATACATTTATAGCAATTGACATGGGAGCATTATTTTCATTCTATATTTGTCTTAATACTCCTGTTCACTCCAGTCACTTGTGAGCAATTAAGATAAAAGAAGCATTAACAGCTTATTTTTATTAAGGTATTCTTGCAGTGTTATGTTTCTTTTATATCTCTCTTGCAAGACTAATAACTCTCAAGATATTGCAAATTCCTTTGTAGTTTTACATAAATGGAACATGTACATTTATTGTGACATAGTCTTTATTCACAAACAACAGGCAATTCAAAATAATTAAAAATTTAAAAGCAACATTAGTAAGAAGCTATTGCTTTGGGAATTATGCACAAATCCCATGTCATATCCAGGAATATTTGGACACAAAACTCCATCTGCCCAACAAAGCCTAAAAAGACGTTTGCTTTAAAAACAAAAAAAAGGGAGAAGTGAGGCATATGTCATATACAATTGCAAAGTAATCAAGATGTTATTGGTTTCTTTGGGATTTATTAGTTTGATGTATTCTTGGTTTAAAGGTCTTAAAATAATCATAAAGCTTACAATATAGTATTGCTCTGAAAGTGTCTTCTAAATTTTTAGGAATGTGAGAAGATCCTACTGTAATAAAGTAAATGATAAGTCAGGAAAAATAAGCAATTGTACTGACAGGATGATTAGTTTTGTGAAGGAGCATTGTGGTGTAGGCCACAAGTAGTGTAACTATAGTTTAGGTCATATAAGGGCTTTTAATGTACACTTGCTCATAATTTATTAAACATTGAAAAAGCACTCCTGCAGCATAGCCAATAATCAAGAATAATGTAGAGGTTCTTCTGTATATCTTGTGCATACAGTGGATATAAAAAATCTACACACCTCTGTTAAAATGTCAGGTTTCTCTGCTGTAAGAAAATGATACAAAGATGAATCATTTCAGAATTTTTTCCACCATTAATGTGACCTATAAACGGTACAACTCAATTGAAAAACAAACTGAAATCTTTTAGGTAGAGTGAAGAAAAAATGTAAACATAAAATAATATGGTTGAATGAGTGTGCATACCCTTAAACTAATACTTTGTTGAAGCACCTTTTGATTTTATTACAGCACTCAGTCTTTTTGGGTATGAGTCCATCATCATGGCACATTTTGACTTGGTATTTGCCCACTCTTCTTTGCAAAAACACTCCAAATCTGTCAGATTGCGAGGACATCTCCCATGCACAGCCCTCTTCAGATCACCCACGGATTCAGGTCTGGGCTCTGGCTGGGCTATTTCAAAACTTTAATCTTCTTCTGGTGAATCCATTCCTTTGTTGACTTGGATGTATGCTTTGGGTCGTTGTCATGCTGAAAGATGAAGTTCTTCTTCATGTTCAGCTTTCTAGCAGAAGCCTGAAGGTTTTGTGCCAATATTGACTGGTATTTGGAACTGTTCATAATTCCCTCTATCTTTACTAAGACCCCAGTTCCAGCTGAAGACAGCCCCAAAGCATGATACTGCCACCACCATGCTTCCCTGTGGGGATGGTGTTCTTTTGGTTATGTGCAGTGTTGTTTTTGCGCCAAACATATCTTTTTTGAATCATGTCCAAAAAGTTCAACCTTGTTTTTATCAGACCATAACACCTTTTCCCACATGCTTTTGGGAGACTTCAGATGTGTTTTTGCAAAATGTAGCCTGGCTTGGATGCTTTTCCTTTTAAGAAAAGGCTTTCGTCTTGCTACTCTTCCCCATAGCCCAGGCATATGAAGAATACAGGAGATTGTTGTCACATGTACCACACAGCCAGTACTTGCCAGATATTGCTGCAGCTCCTTTAATGTTGCTGTAGGCCTCTTGGTAGCCTCACAGACCAGTTTTCTTTTCGTCTTTTCAGCAATTTTGGCGGGACGTCCAGTTCTTGGTAATGTCACTGTTGTGCCATATTTTCTCCACTTGATGATGACTGTCTTCACTGTGTTCCATGGTATATCTAATGCCTTGGAAAAAATGTTTGTACCCTTCTCCTGACTGATACCTTTTAACAATGAGATCCCTCTAATGCTTTGGAAGCTCTCTGTGGACCATAGTTTTTGCTGTGGGATGTGACTAAGAAAATTTCAGGAAAGACCAACTAGAGCAGATGAAATTTACTTGAGGTTAATCAGAGGGACTTTAAATTATGGCAGCTGTATGCTGACTCCTATTCAACATGATTTTAAATGTGATTGCTAAATTCTGAACACAGCTACTTCCACACTTATGCAACCACATTATAATTTTTTTGTTTTGTTTTGTTTTCTTCCCTCCACCTAAAATATTTTAGTTTGTTTTTCAATTGAGTGGTACAGTTTATAGGTCACATTAAAGCTGGAATAAGGTCTGAAATGATTTATCTTTGTCTTATTTTTTTTACAGCACAGAAACCTGACATGTTAACAGGGGTGTGTAGACTTTTTATATCCACTGTAAATGTTTTAGTTGAAGAGCCATTTATGTATTGTTGCCATCTTGATTCCTTCTTCCTCTCTGATTTGGTTCCCCCAGTGAAGCCTACATTTTCCATTATACTGTATCTCTTGCTTTTTAGAGATGGAGGTAGTACAGTCTTATCACACTGCACTTGCTCTGAGTCCTATCTAAGGGCAACAAGTGATAAATCGGTGTCACAAAAATTATCAAGCCTGTATTAATCTGCCAGATCATTGTTCGTAGTAATGCTTGATAGCGATGATCTGGCAGTGTGGTATTGCCACTGATTACCTGACGAACTAGAAAATGACCATTCATCGAGCAATCCCAATATTTCAACAGGTTTAAAACACATTGTCTTTTAGAGGCATATTGTGGTGTCTAATCTAATGATCTACTGTTGGCAAACAATGATTCAGTATAGAAAAGAGTGATGGTATTAACAATCACTCCTCCCCATACAGTGGAGGAAATCACTGCTTGTAATAGTAGCAGACTCTTCCGCTGATTAGGCCTTTCTATGCTTCTATATTCAGTCAGCTTTCTTTAAAAACATATGATTGCCAGGCACATATTCAGACATAATCCAGTGCTAAGCATTCTGTTTCATAGAAATTCAAAGCTTGAAGTTGAGAAAGCCTTCTGCCACATTAAGTCTTTTTCTTGGATATATATATTTTTTAGGGCTTTTTTGTGTGGGTGGTGGTTTTTTCTTTGCCACACAAAAATATATATATTTTTAATTTCTCTATTTGTTTTTTCCTTTAAAAAGTCTAACAAGATCATGCTGTGATTTGAAAAAATGCCAAGGGACGAAAAAAGCTAGGAAAAAAATTTGTGTTTGTAGGGCATGTTATCATTTTCTATTAGCTATGTAATGTTTGACCATGGTGTTTTTTGGGGAAAAATATCTTACACATTCAATGACTCATAGACTTGTGTCACACTCTATTTGTTTTTTTTATGCATCTTTGTCGATTTCTGCCATGTTTTTTACATGCATTTTCTGGTGCATTTGTCATCTGCAGATGGCAGATATAATTCTATGGACATTATTAAAGACGCACGTGTGGGTTTTTAGTGACCTTTTTTTTTCACTTGCTGTGCATTTGCAATTCATAGTTTTATTTTTTAAATTGCAATACTGTCCGGCTATACATTCTTTGTGGCGTTGTTTATATGCTTTTCTATAGGAAAAAAAAGCAAGAAAATACATGTCAAACAAAAGTTTACAAAGCAGCAAAAAAGGGTCAATGAAGGAAGCCTTAGGCCTCTTTCACACATGCGTCCCGGATTTGCTCTGGATGCGTCCCGGGTGCATTGCGGGAAACCCGCGCAAGTGCACACGTAATTTTCAGTCAGTCTTAATACAGAATGCTTACTAAAATGTGACTTGATCCTCTTTTAATAAGGGCTGGTGCACATGGAGATTTGAGGGGCTGAGATGTTTCTGACTTTTGTCCATTGTGATACACTTTCTTGATTGCAGTTAGACGGAGGAGTATTTGTCGATCAGTTTTTTTGCCCTCAGCGGAAGGAGTAAGATTACGAGGCAGGCTCTGTTTGGCCATGCACAGCACATAATGACCTTCATTATATATAGTCACCTGATACATTGGTTCAGGAAAAGGCAAAATACATCATGGAAAACACACGTCAAAGGGCCGCCTATCAAGCCAGAAAGGAAACACAATAAAGGAAATAGACTAATCTGTGCAAACAGCAGCAGAAGCCTCCAGCAGTGAACACTTCATCCAGGAAGTAGCATAAACCGCAAGGTGAGGCAGCATGGGAAGGGAATATAAAGGAAGACGATTAGTCTAAATAAGGTACACCTCCCAGAAGGAAAGGAGCTGACAAAGTGAAACCAAAACAAAGAACGTCAAACAAAAGGTAGGGAAGAATGTCTGTCTGACTTTCTCACCTACCTGGCGGTGACACCGCCATTCTATTTCAACAGGGTAAACACAGTAACAGGATTTATGTTTAATTACATGCACATTTATTGACTTAATTCTTTCAGAACATTGTTGGCTACACTAGGTGGTTAAATGGTGCACTCCAGCAGTAGTTACTGACACTTTAAATGGTGATTTGAAAGGTATATATATAGGGCTGTGGTACAAGCTCATAGTTCCACTGCACGATTAGGGGTTATTTTATTTAATAGTGGATATTATAATATAAAGCTGTATTTGTACTCTGAATTCATTGTCAATGTACAGTATTTGGTCGGCATTTTTTTTAATCCCAGATATAGTTGGTTGTTGATTTTTAAATTAATTTAATAAAATTGTGAGTTTAATTGGGAACTTGAAAGACTCTTGACCTTTTTATGAGATAGACAATTAAGTAAGCAGTTCCGTAATTGCTATAGGAATATTGGAAAGTGGACCTTTTTTTTGTAATAATATATTACGAGGTCTCAATGGGGGAGGGAGACTTCCCTCTGTAAACCGCCTTGTTACCGTGATGACTATTGACCTTAGCATCTAAGGGGTTAAACGGATGTGATTAATACCAGCACTTCTGATGACAGAAGCTCAGTTTCAGAGTTTCATCTCCATGCCTTGAATATATGATATAGTGTCCAAACATAATGCTTACCATGCCGTATCTTTATGACATGGTGCAGGAAGGGGTTAAATATGTTGCACAAATTACCTAGTGATTTTTCAGTCTAATGTGTAATATTATTATTAAGGTGCTGGTAGTTTGCACTCCACCAGGGGACTGGAGTACATGTGCAATTTTTTAAAGAAATCATTTCAAATGATAAATCTATATTAAAATATAACTCTGCCCACATGTGGCTGCCCCTTAGTAAAATCTGCCAGCCATGGAATAAAACCACATTTAAACAGTTGTAATTAATTTCTATATATTTATTGCAAAAGCCATCTCCAGAGATACCTGTAAAATATATCAAATTTGTATGCCAGTTTTCTGGTATACTAAAGTCAAAGGGGGTTTCCAGGCATTAATATTAATGACCTATCATTAGGATAGGTCATCAATATCTGATTGGCAGGGATCTAACACCTGTGACCCCCGCTGATCAATTGTTTCATGAGGAGGCAACTCTCCATACGAGCGCTGCTTTCTTGTCAATACACTACGTCTGATCTCCTATGGAGCAATGGCGTATTTTAATTACAATCATTTACTACTTTCACTTGAATGGAGCGAGTACTTGAATTATACTGCACTTCTGAGACAAAGTGCAGTGTAATAAACAGGAATCAGTGCTCGCATTAAGCTCTGCGGCCTCTTCAAAAAGCTGATCGGCAGGGGTATCGTGAGTCAGACTCCCAGCAATCAGATATTGATGACATATCCTGGTGATAGATTGTCAATATTAATGGCTGGACAATCCCTTTAAACATTTAGCTGCTAGTGTTGTTTTGTGACTAAATATGTAATTTTTGCCTTTTTATACCACCTTCTTTACTATGGAAAAAAAATCGTGTAAAATAGCAAATAAAGTAAAATAAGTTATATGAATTTTTTCTAGACAGATTTATCACTATGATCTTTTAAAAAGTTGGAAAAAAGCCATAAAACCACACCAATGCTAGGGGATGTAATACTATTGGCATATGTCATTAAGGACATGCAATTTTTTTGAAATGTGGCACATCTGAACATAAAAGCTTCACCACACCTAATGTTATCTAATATTGACCTACACTAGAGATGAGAAACTTTTTCACAAATTTGAATCATCGGTCCGCCGAATTTTTTTGTAAAAAATTTGGTTTGATTCGAATATATTTGCAGTGATTTTCGTTTAAAAAAATAGCTTTTTCCTGGCTGCAGAGAGTCTTTAGAGTGGTGTAGAACACTGAGCCTTGCAGTAACATGCATACAGAGTCTGCTTTGGTAGTGAAATAATACTGTGAGTCCGTATGACATGCAGGTGACAGGCGTCGCTCTTAGAATCACTGCACACTTATACTTATTTAGAAGAAGGAAAACGTCAGATCTATCCAATCGGACGCAGGACAGCCAAGGGCGCACTCAGACAATTGTAAGAATAGTTGGCTTTATTATGTTGACAACGCATTTCGGGGTGAATAACCCCTTTATCAAGTCTTAAAGAGAGTCAGCACAAGCGCTGACACGGCCGCCAGAGTCTGCAGGCACGTGGGAGGACGCCGACTTCAACTACAAGACGGCGTAGTTGAAGTCGGCGTCCTCCCACGTGCCTGCAGAGTCTGGCGGCCGTGTCAGCACCTGTGCTGACTCTCTTTAAGACTTGATAAAGGGGTTATTCACCCCGAAAAGCTGACAAAGTGGATTTCGTTTAGAATTTCAGGAAAAATTTGGTTCTCCACGAATGCGAATTTCCTTGCTCTTCGTGGTAACAAATCGTAATTTTTCCTAACATGGCAACTGCAATGGTGGCTAAAATGGCAGCTACACGTGTGAGGACATGGGGCAAGGAACTCTGGGAAGGCGGGGTGACCCATAATGCCATGCATGCAGCCAATCAGCAGCCTGCCAGCCCGGTGATGTCACAGCCCTATAAATACGTTGGCCATCTTAGATTCTGCCATTCACAATCGTACTTTGTTCAGGGACAGACGTGTATGCAGGCGCTATGGAGAGTGAAAGAAAAACTAACTGTTAAAAAAAATGGAAAGAAGCAATTTACTAGTGCAAGGAAAGGATAGTGAGAGGAATCATTTCATAGGCAGGGAGAGATGTGTGCAGATGCTAGGGAGAGTCATAGGAAAATCCTTTCCCATTGTGAAAAAAAGCGATTTACAAGTGCAGGGAAACATTACTTGGGGATCCAGATAGTCTAATAATACAGCTCTGTCATTCCAGAAATTAGTTATTGGGGTGCAAATGCTTTGTTGAAAAGCCTTTAGTGGTTTTTATCTGTGCAAAAAGATAAATATATACAGTGGTCACTTTTGTTGTTATTTACGCTAAAATCATTTGCAGTCATTTCTGGTGAAAGAGTATAGGGCGGTATTTCAGTAATACATGAAAAATATAAACGCACTGCACATTTGCAGTCATTTCTGGTTAAAGCGTATATGGTCGAATTTCAGTATAACAAGAAAAAAATATACGCACTTCACTCTTTAATTGTTTTCTGGTTAAAGCGTATAGTGGCCTTTTTCCATCCAACAATAAATATATATTTTCGGATCAATTCTGCAGTTATTTCTGGTGCAAAGGTATAGGGGCTTATTACAGTAAAAAAAAAAAAAAAAAAATATATATATATATATATAAAGGAAAAAGTGGTGGCACTGGCTAAAGTCCAAATCGGGTGCGTCTTACCCAGCAATATATGTAGAAAAATGAACAGCACTCCACAGAAGTATAAAGTAAAAAAGCAGTGTTCCTTTATTCACCCATCAGGTGCGACGTTTCGGCTCAAGACACTGAGCCTTTCTCAAGCATTGAATCAGTGCAAAATACAACATATATATAGTGCTCAAGCAAAGTATTAAAACCAATTAAGATAATCATGTGACTTAATTAACAAAATCATAAACATTCATAAAAGTGCATATTCCAATCTCAATACATAGTGCAAATTGATATAATCACCTAGAACATTGTGTCTGCACTGCGTCAAGGAAGGCTGAGCAATGCGCCCTCCATGGCACACGTGCTCAATCTGGTTGTCAAGCGGTTCCTGAAGCCTTCCACCCATCTGTAAAACAAACTAAAAATGGGCAGCCACTTGTACACCTCAAAGCACACCCTCCTTGAGTTGCAGCGGCAGAATGGCATCCCCCAACATATGCTGATATGCAACGTTTCCAACTGTTGGAATTCCACCCTCCATATGTTGGACCAACTATACAAACAGAGAAAGGCCATCAAGGATTTCTTGATAATGCAAGCAGATAGGAGTGCTCCCCTATGTAACTTCGAAGTCAGCCAGTGGCAGCTCATGCGTGACACCTGAAGTTTGCTCAGGTCCTTTGAGGACACCACGTTATTTGTCAGCCGCCAGGACTACGGGATGAACGACATCATTTCACTGCTTCATGTCCTAGAACAGATGGTGGTAACAATGGCTGGTCAGGGGACAGCAGACAAGGCACCTCCATCTCACAGCCACATGAGCCCTGTGGGGGCTGAACTGGAATTGAAGGAGGAGGGGAGGAGGAAATTGGAGCATGGGCAATGTGTAGCCAAGTGGGTGGTTTTTCTACTCAGGTGACAGGAGAGGAGGAGCAAGAGTAGCCAGAGGAGCTAAAGGGTAATGAGGAAGATGAGACAGAGGACCCAGACACACCTTGGCAGTATGCAGATGGAGTTCCTCCAAGTCACTTGTAAAAATGGCACGATGCATGCTCACTTGCTTGCATAGTGACAGTGTTTCCTCTGAATGTGGTCCCCACACTGATTAATGAAGGACATCTCACTCAGCTCAAAACGTTGATTCTAGTGTACCACTATATACACTCAAAGCAAAAAACTCCGGATAAATAAAAAATTATGTCTTTATTGATACGTTAAATAAAAGGATACACCTCACATGGTAAAAAAAATATAGTTCATGGTTGGTGGTAGACAGACACAAAGGGGATTGACCCTCACAGGAGCTAGTGATATAGCGGTATTTACAACATCAAGGTATCAAACAATAATAACAATAACTTGATTGTTGCTTAGCTGAGTCACAGAGTATATCTGGTATAACGGCGACATGCACCTATCACCATGGATAGGGTATTCAGTAACTTATATAATACTCCTATGGCTCCAGCCAAGCACAATGCTCATAACAATAAGAAGCTGGTTAAAAATGTCGTGACCCAAACACAATGTATTATGACAGACACCTGCTTCAAAGTATACCTGATGTAAATTGTCACCCGCACCTCCTGTGTCCCGACGCGCGTTTGGCCCGCACTGGCTTTGTCAAGGGATCGTGTGTAGTGGTACCTGCCCCTCTCAACGGTTTTATACATGCCTAGATTGACCCAACTGAATCAGAACCTTTACACACCTGTTGCGGATGTTTTGTTTGTGGTGCCCGTCGTTGCCGGAAGTGACGCGCCGTGCTCTCCACGGTGGAACGCAACGCCACCCACAGGAAGTGACGTGGCTGCGTTCCACCGTGGAACGCAGGACGGCACTCCCGGAGGCGAGAATGAGCCCGCTAGTGAATGAGATATATTAGCTCATAACGAATAATATACAACTGCGCTCAGCATTATACACATTGTATCTCATAATTTGTGTCATATATTTCATATATAACATATTAATTATTAGATATATAAATAAAGTGAACAACACAGAAATAAAAAATTATTTGTAACAAAGTGATAATAAAGAGAAAAAAAAAAGGAAAAAAGGAAAATTATAAAGTGCTTATAAAGTGCTCAGTGCTACCAAGTGTGAAAAACGGTGAAAAGTGTAAAGTGCATATGGTTATAAAATCTATTTATTTAGTAAAAACAATTAATCAAATAATTCCCAATAAAACATATCATGTGTAGTCATGAACGCATTGTGTGACAATCAATATGATAATGATCAATATAAATATAAATACAATAGCCACATGATTATAATCATTAAAATATTATAGTGAAATGTATGATTATGATGAATAAATAGTAAAATCAATAATGCATATTAATGTGAAAAATATTACAGTAGCTCCGCAATTGCTATATTACTAAGGACAGTTTTCAACATTATCCATGGTGAATCCATGGAACCCCATAAACCACCAAAATGTCTTCTGTAACATTGCCCATAGTCCACGCCACAACTCGCAACAACTAGAAGGAAAAGAAAAATAGTTAATACATAACTCTAAGACAACTGTTAAAAAACCCTAAAAAAAGAAGAACAAAGAATAGGGAACAAATACCCAACTTGCCCTAAGTGTTATAGTCCTGAACAGAACACATTATAAAAACGGAGCAAAACTAAGCCCCTCATTGAGGCCCTGCGGTGATACTGTGTTTAGCACAAAGATCCATTAAGCTTCCCGTTGAGCTAATAGGCACTTCCAGTTCCCCCCTCTCTGGTCAAATAGAACCCGATCAATCCCCCTTACCTTCAACAGTCATCCATCACATTGATGATATTCTTTAAAGTGTCTTGGGATCGTCTTCAATGTCGAGGTCTCAGATACTTCCTTCGCTGCCTGTATGCCCAAAACATGTTCTCTTATGCGTCTTCTCATCTCTCTAGATGTTAGGCCCACATACAAGAGGCCACACGGGCAACTTGCCAAGTAGATGACACCTGGAGTTTGGCATGTAATGGAGTGTCGGATTTCGTATTTTTTCTTTCCACAGGAGTCGAGGAATACATCTGTTCGCTCAACATTAGAGCAGGCCACACAGCTACCACAGGGGCGACAGCCCCATCACGGGCCTCTTGAACCAAAGGCCCTCTCTGGTTTCACTCCTGCATAGTGGCTTTTGGTAAGTATGTCTTTCTAGTTCTTATTCCTTTTGAAAGTAATTCTTGGTGTATGGGAAATGAATCGCTGAAGTGAAGGGTCTGTGTACAGCACATTCTAATATTTAGAGAGAGCTCTTCTCACTTCAACATGGCCGCAGGAAAACGTCGTAATGAATCGCACCAATTCATCATTCGTCTTCACCCGTTGTTCCCTAGAGTCGTATAGAAGCTGATCTCGTTTCAAATTTTTGGCTCGCATATAGCCTTGTGTAATATGTTGTTCACGATAGCCTCCTATCCTTGAGGTCATTGGCACGTATCTGGAAATCTGAGTCCTTTGAACATATACGGCGGATTCGTAAAAATTGTCCAATCGGAATACTTGATATCAGTCATTTTGGATGTGCAGAGTCCGCCTGTAATAAACTGTTGACGGAAGTTTCCTTCCGATATAAATCCGTCCGGATATAGCCGTGCTCATCAATGTTTAGTCGTACATCCAGGAAATCCATATCTGTTCTCCCCGCCTTAAAAGTCAGCCTGGTTATTTTATTATTCAAATTCAGAGTATCAATGAATTCTTGTACTTCCTGCATTGTGCCCTGCCAAATAAAGAGGACATCATCAATGTAGCAATGCCACAATTGTACCTTGTTACAGTGTCTGACTGGTTCAGTGAGGAATATTTGTCTCTCCTACAGCCCCAGGAAAAGCCCAGCGTAGGAGGGCGCACATGCCGCCCCCATAGCTGTCCCCTGGAGCTGTAGGTAGAGTGTCCCTTTAAAAATGAAGTAATTGTGTTGTAGTGCGAACTCGAGTAGTTCCACAATAAGATCCCCGAACTTACCTTTCCATTGTGACGTTGATATAAAAAACCGTACTGCTTCCAAGCCATCACTGTGTCTAATAGAGGTATAGAGTGACTCCACATCACAGGTGACCATCATCATATCTGTCTCCACATGGATACCATCTAATTTTCTCAATATGTCACTAGTGTCCATAAGGTATGAAGGCAAGTTTGTTACTGAGATGTTTAGAATGTAATCAATTAGCTTGCAGATGGGTACACACATACCATCTATGCCTGAAACGATTGGGCGTCCAGGAGGGTTCCCCTTATTCTTGTGAATTTTGGGCAATAGATAGAATGTTGGTGTTCTTGGGTTCTTTTCAATTAGATATTCCATTTCTTTAGATGTGTTTAGAGAAGGACCACAGCACTCAAACCACTTCCGGGCTATACAGGGTGCTCGTCAAGGGTGATGTCCCCGTCTCCACTCCAAGGACTGAAAGGTAGATTCCTTAAGTTAATGCAATCCTCAGGATTGCATTAACTTAAGGAATCTACCTTAAAGCCTGATGAAGGGCACAGGAATGGCCCGAAACTTTGTTTCTGTATGAACTTGCAATCCGGCTAAATAAATTCACACGTATTTGCAAATGAATCATTTTGGTGTGCTGTCAAACTTTATGTGAAAGCCATTTCTTTAGATGTAATCGTCCCCATCTGAACAGCCTTATCAAGAATATGCTGAAGAAGTAATTGAAAGGTTGTTAATGGATTATAGCTTAATCTCCGATAGCAGTCTTCATTCCTTAATTGTCTAAAGACCTCCCGTTTGTACATGCCGACTGGCCACAGTACCACATTACCCCCTTTATCGGAGGGTTTAATGATAACGTCATTCAGATCTGCCAATTCTCTCAAAGCACGTCGCTGGTTTCGACTGAGGTTATCCCTCTCAGTATTGGTCGGTATTTTCTTGAATTCTTCTGTGACCAGTCTCACAAACATCTCAATGTTGGCATATATGGATATTGGGGGAAATTTCTTAGATTTGGGAATCGAGGGGGTAGACTACTCACTTCCTTATATTGTTCATCTAGGAGTTCATTGAGTATCTTTAGGGCTTCACCTTCTTCCGGGGTGTCCAATGCAGTATCCGTTTCTTTTTGGTGGAATCTTTTCAACATCAAGCGGCGGGCGAACAGATGGATGTCTTTCATGGCTGAAAATAAATTTTAAAATTTAGCTTGAGGGACAAAAGTAAGGCCTAACTCCAAAACCTCCCTCTGTGCTAATGTTAACACATGTTGTGACAAATTGATTACCTGTAATTCCTGGCCTCCCATTGGAGGTTGTTTGTTGTTTGGTTTTCTGAACGAATGATCATTTTTCCTTTTCCAATTTCTAGTTGAGTATGCCCCTCGCTCAGTCCCTGAGCTCGTGGGTTCTGAACTTACAGATGACTGTGAGGATATTGATACAGTGCAAGACCGAAAGTGCATCCCTGTACGTTGCCACCGGTACATCTGATTGGTTTCCTTGTCTCGTCTATCCCTTTGTTGTTTTTTGTGTTTCCTAGTACCACTATGTCCAGCTGAAATAAAATAAAATTCACCGAGCATCTTAACCTTTTGGAGTGCTGTCTAAATTTTATATGACGTGTACATTTCCTGAGGTGGAGCAAATAACAAAACCTTGACGAGCACCCACACCAGCCAGGTCACGAGAGAGTGCTGTGATCACCTGTTTCAACCACCTCTAAACTATGTCACTTTGCCACTCTGTGATCTCCTCCTGCTGCTGCCATATCCACACTATGTCACCTTGCCACTCTGTGGTATCCACCTGATGTTGCTGCCATATAAACACTATTTCACCCTGTGATGAACATACATGAAGGTGTGGCGGTGCAGAAGGGTGTACCACACGTACCAAAGGTGGATGTGCAGTATCCGCAGGTTTCCGTGGTCAATAAGGAAATGTTCAACGTGGGGGTTAGCTCAGTGGTGCCCCTAGAAGTCAGGATGGATAAAGATACGAGCGGTATGCATGACATGAACGCTGTGTCTGATAGCAACTCAGAGAGTGAGGCTAACATGTGGGGTGTGCATGAGATACATGCGGTGTCTGATGTCAACGCAGAGAGTGAGGCTGCCATGTCAAGGTCCGCTGAAACCAAGGTGGTTGCTGGTAGCAACCTGATGTCTGTGGTACGTGACAAGATGAATGACAAGACGGTGAGCTTGGTGTTTGTGACGAACTGGGTTCTGCTGGCGTGGTTGTGGCAAAACAAAGGGAAGGTTATAGGTCAGGTAAATGCCCTCTCACCAGCCTCATGTGGTTATACGTGTGTTCACCCTCACAAGGTTGAACAAAGGGGGGGGGCGGGGTATGTGACACAGTGAGAGGTTTGGTGATAAAAAACAGGTATTTCCCTCTCAGCCTGTGCAGCTGGGTTGATTGCAGCCAGGTGACGGCAAATACTGGACCGGATTTTAAGTGCCAGTCCGGGTTTTTGGTTGAAACCTAGCTGCCTTTAAAAGACAGCTGGGTTTATGCAAAGCTCTCTCTGTGTGTTTGGGATCTGAGCCCTGTGCTGGGCTGAAAAGCTGAGATGTGTGTGTCAGGAGAGCAGGCCATCTAAGCCTGCCAGTGGACTTTTTGTGTTGCCGAGCATTCAGCCAGGTGTGAACTGACACCTAGGATTCCAGGTGAACTTTGTTTCTGTTTTGCCGTGCAAGATCAAGCACCAACACTGTTTTGTTTTCGGTGTGTAAACAAGCACCAAGCCTGAAAAGTGACTGTTGTGTTGTGCCTAAAGTGTGAATAAACACTGCAGATTGATTTACAATGTGTTTTTCCCTCTATACTGCACCCGCCTACCTTGTCTACCAGAGCGAGTCCCCACACACCCTATATGAGTGGTGGGCAGTGGGCACGGTACAGTCAGAGGGCCTGACACACACTTGCAGGCAACTGCAATTATATTAAAGGGTAAAAATTAAATGACTTTTTTATCTGTAAGGTACTGTGCCACCATATATGAGTGGTGTGCACACAGTAGAGTCTGTGGGCCTGCGGCCTCTCACACACTGGCAGCCAACTGCAATATATATATATATAATCTAATAAAAGCAGATTGATGTACCAGCCCTAAAAAGGCCTTTTTTGGGGTGCTGTGAGGACGCTGTCCTTACAGCAGATGGCCCCTTTCACACGAGCGAGTTTTCCACGCGGGTGCAATGCGTGACGTGAACGCATAGCATCCGCACTGAATTCTGACCCATTTATTTCAATGGATCTGTGTACATGAATTTTTTTTTTCACGCATCACTTGTGTGAATGGGGCTGCGTGAAAAATGCATTGCATCCGCAAGCAAGTGCGGGTGCATTGCGTTTTTCATTGATGGTTGCTAGGAGATGTTGTTTGTAAACCATCAGTTTTTATCACGCGCGTGAAAAACGCATCAAAACCCATTGCACCCGTGCGGAAAAACTGAACAACTGAACGCAATCGCAGGCAAAACTGAATAGCTTTGCCTGTGAAATCGCAGTTTTCACTGAACACATCTGCAACGCATCCGGACCTAAGGCCCCATTCACACATCCGCAATTCTGCGGAATGGATGCGGACCCATTCATTGTGAATGGGGCCGGACGTGATGCGGAGAGAACACTATGTGCTCTCCGCTTACGGATTTCGGGTTTCGGCTCCGTTCGCCCAGGCAAATGAGGTGCAATACAGCATGACAATTGTCCCTGCAGTGGAAGCTGAGAACATGGTGGAGGATGAGGATGCAGAGGCGGACATTGTCGCTGGACCAACGACGTGAGAACGTGGAGGCGGAAGCAGCGTGACCTGGCCAAGTTGCTGGTGTGGCTGTGCAGAAACCACATTAACCCAGTGGGCCATAAAAGACATATACTGTCCCTGACAATAGTTCCAGCTCCACATGTTGGCACTGCTGTGCACTTTGGCAGACACCGACAGTCTCAATGACTGGCTCTCCTTCTGTTCTACATATTTGTGAAGGGCTGGTACTGCCTTTTTCGCAAAGAAATGACGGCTTGGTTCTCACCACCTCGGCTTGGCACAAGTCATCAGTTCTCTGAAAGGTGCGGAGTCCACCGCTTGGAAAGGAAAGGACTGCAGCACCAGCAACTTGGACAGAAGCACGTTCAGCTTCTGCGCTGTTGGATGTGAGCATATATACTGCTGTCTCTTGGCAATTTCTTCTGTGATCGATTGCTGACGGAATAACTGATGAGGAGCAGGAGCATCTGGACCAGCAGAAGATGAGAATGACAGACAGTTCCCTTCGGCTGAGGTTCTGGAGCCTTTACTGACTGAAACCTGGTGCGTGCCACTGGGTGATGCAGTAGTTGCTGCGTCAGGCTGGACCACCACATCAGAGCCACGGTTCTCCCACGCCACTGTATGGCGATGCTGCATATGTTGACGCAGGGCCATAGTGCCAACATTGGCACCCTGGCCACGCTTCACCTTCTGCCCACAGATGCGACATATGGCCACGTTCACCTCCTCTGGCGCATTGAAAAAGAACTGCCACACCCCCGAGTAGGTGATTTTTTTTTTCCCCCAACAGTCCACACTGACTTATTGCTACCTCCGTCGCCTCCATGAACCACTGAACCTACCTCCCACTGTTGCCATCCTACTTACTGCCAGCCATGCTACCATCCTTCTGGCTCCACCGCTGCCTCACAGGCAAGCTGCCACCCTCTTCTCTTGATGATGATGAAGCCCCTTTTGCGCCTTTCTCCCAAGTGCGATCGGCTTCATCATCATTGAGTAGTGCCTGACCGACACTGATGTCCTCCTCAACGGCCTCTGGGTCAGGAGCCTGACTGCTCTCAACACCACCACCCACGCCACTCTCCCAATCACTACTTGTCCGCCTAAAGGAGGAAGCAGCTGATGTCTCCTCCAAATCTTGGCTGGGCAGTAGCTGCTGACTGTCCTCTAGTAGCTCTTACTCACTGAAAAGTGGAGCTTAGGGTACTTTCACACTTGCGTTGGTGCACATCTGTCTGTTTATTTGCACAGATGGATCTGCACCTCTATTGCAAACGTTTGTATCAGTTCAGAACTGATCCGTTTGCATTAGTTTTAAATAAAAATGTCAAAGTCAAAACGGATCCATTTTGAATTACATTGAAAGTCAATAGGGAATGGATCCGTTCTCAAATGCACCATATTGTGTAGTTGAAAACGTATCCGTCCCCATTGAGTTACATTGTAATTCAAAACGGATCCGTTCGGCTCCACATCTTCAGACGGACACCAAAATGCTGCAAGCTGCGTTTTGGTGTCCGCCACCAAAACGGAATAGAGGCAGAACGGAGCCAAACTGATGCATTCTGAACGGATCCTTATCCATTCAGAATGCATTGGGGCTTAACTGATCCATTTTGGACCGTTTGTGAGAGCCCTGAAACGGATCTCACAAACGGAATCCAAAACGCCAGTGTGAAAGAACCCTTAGCCTACAGCATAAACTACTTCTCGCGGTTAAGTAACAGAAAAGGATAGAGGCAGGTTGAGGACAGGTAAAGGCCCAGTGCCTGCTCCCCGGCCATGCCAACTAAGGGTTGTGTCTGACGAACGCACCGACTGTTGGCTGGGGGTGTCTGCTGTCACTTGGGATGAAGTGGATGACCGAGTTAACCAATCAAGGACCGCTGGTTTGCTGGTCAAGACACTCCTCTGTGCATGGCCTGGCACTTCTCTGTCAGACATAGTTTTAGCTGAACAAAATAAAGTAAAACCAAATTAAAACACCCATAAAAGCATTGAATATATTTTTCTTTTTGTAATGAAAAAGGCTACTAAATGCTTTTACCGCAAATAACGGCAACAGTGAACTGCGCATATATTTTTCTTGGAGTACAGAAATAACTCGCTAAACCCCAAATAACGGCAACAGTGACCTGCATGTATATTTTTCTTGGCGTACAGATATACGTCACTAAATGCTCTCAGCACATATAGGTGCAGAAGTGAACTGTGTATATATATATATATATTTTTGTAATGAAATAGGCCACTAAACGCTTTTACGGCAAATAACCGCAACAGTCAACTATGTATATAATTTTCTTGGAGTACAGAAATACCTCACTATACGCTTTTCTGAAATAACTGAAGAAGTGAACTGCATATTTATTTTTCTTTTTGCAATTAAATCGGCCACTAAACTTATACCGCAAATAACGGAAACTGTGAAATGCGCATATATATTTCTTCTACTACAGAAATACCTCACTTAACGCTTTTAACCCCAAATAACTGCAACAGTGAACTATGTATATATTTTTCTGTTAGTACTGAAATACGCCACTAAATGCTTTCACCACATATAACTGCAGAAGTAAACTGCGTATATATTTTTCTGTTTCCACAGATATAAGCCACTAAAGGCTTTTCAACATTGCACTTGCACCCCAAGAACAAATTGCTGGAGTGACAGATCTGTATAATGGCTATTTGGATCCCCAAATAATCTTTCCCGGCACTTGTAAATCACTTTTTTAGCACTGTCCCTAGCGCCTTCTGATGTCTCTCCCTGCACTAAGATGCTGTGAAATGATTCCTCCCTATCCTTTCCCTGCACTTATAAATCGTTTTTTCAGGTTTTTTTCACAAGAAGGTTTTTCTAATAGCTGTCCCTAGTGCCTTTTCACGTCTGTCCTCTGCACTCAGAACAGTGGAAAATGCCTGATTCTAAGATTGCCACCTTATTTATAGGGCTGTGACATCACAGGGCTGGCTGGCTGCTGATTGGCTACGTGCATGCATGTCATTACTGGTGATCCCGCCTTCCCAGAGTTCCTTGCCCCATGTCCTCAGTCCTCACACATGTGGCCGCCATTTTAGTAAAAATTGTGATTTGTTACTAGAAAGCGCGAGGAAATTCGCATTAGTTTTATTTTTCCTGAAATTCGGATCAAATTCCACTTTGTCTGCTTCGATTTGCTCATCTCTAGAACATATATCTGCACCGATGATCGTCAAATATATTTTCTCTTTTTCCTCTTATACACTCCACAAAAGGCTTTAGAACATATAAATGCACCGCACAATGGCTAATAAGCCCTTTTTTATCCACTAATAAAAGCCAAAAAATCCTTTAGAATATATAACTGCACAGGACAAGGGCAAATAAGACTTACAAATATTTCCTTGTAATAAACCCTGGTAATGCCTGTTTCAAGCAGCCCTTGCACGCTAACAAGAACAGTTTGTTGGAATTACAGAGCTTTATAACGGCAATTTGGATTTCCAGTGAGATCAGAAAGGTGTAATAGGATTTTTCCTATTATCCAGGCTGTATCCTCACCTACTTAACCCTGTTCAACATAAATGTTGCGGAATGATTCCTCCCTATCCTTTCCCTACACCTTGAGTAATCTTTCCCTGCACTTGTAAATATTTTTTTTTTGGACAATGATGTTTTTTCTAACACTGTCCCTAGCACCTGCTAACGTCTCTCCCTGCTCTAAGTACACTGGTAAGTGGCAGAATCCAAGATGGCAGAGGCTATTTTTAGGGCTGTGCCATCACAAGGCTGGCTGACTGCTGATTGGCTGCATGCATGGCATTATGGGTGATCTTGCCTTCCTTGCTCCATGTCCTCACACGTGAAGCAGCCATTTTAGGAAAAAAACGATTCATACCACGAATCTCGAGGATATTCGGCTTCGGTGCAAATCGAATTTGTGTTGAAATTCGGATCGAATTCCACTTCATCAGCGTGATAGCATAACATGGGCCTATTATTTTGGGGCACAAAAAAATTCAAAAACACTGATACAGTTCCCCCGAGGTGCTTAGTATTTTGATGAATATACCGTGCAAATTGGAGGCATCATGTCTTTGGCAACAGTTTCTACCTGCTATATGGGTGTGACTGTATTGGAAACTTGACAAATGAGGCAGAACACTGTCACATTTGCATTTCAAAAATGGTGGACAAATGAGGAGCTCTGAACACAGGAGCAAAGATACTAAAAAGGTAGAATGAGGTTTGATCAATAAAGGAGTGACAGCATATAATAAAGTGAAGCACATGCAAAGGTAAGCAAGGGCAAGGACTGTTATAATGAAGACTTCTATTAGAACATTCTATTTTTGATAGTATAGAGGAATTTCTAATACATTGGTTATCAGCTAACAACCACCATTAAAGTTAATGGACAGCACATAATTTGAGAGACTGTAGTCACTAAGTATAGAATGTTTAAGCACAGTAGACTCAAATGCTTGATTTTAAAATACTGTACCATATAAAAATTTGTACATTAATTTAAATAATTTTTGGACATTCCTCACCCACAATTATTTCTCTTTTGGCAAAGAGATATATCTAAAATGCACTGGAACTGCTATGGGCAGCTAACTGGCACTGAAATATGAAAAACTGGAAAGTAACTTATTTTTATCCTGCCCCATCAAACCATTGGCCTACTTCCACTTGATTTATAACATCCGAAAAATACGGATTGACTTTGAACATGAACTTATAAAATTCCATAAATGATTGAATACATTTGATCCCACCATAAATCTGACCATTAACTACAGAAATCATCTTTATGGACACAACCATAAAATTCAAAACAGCTCAATAAAGACATCCCTAATTTGGAAACCTTTTATTGGCCTACATACTGCAAATAGGCCTACATACCCCAAAAGTTCCACCTGTTCCAGCCCATCAGACAAGAATGAACATTTTCACCATCTGAAAAGGATATTTCTACATCAGAATTGCCATCCTGCTTCAATTTAAGATCAAATAACAGAAGACACCAGGATCCCCAACTTGTCCAATACAGGGAAAAGAAAGAGAACCAGTATATACCTCTTGTAGTGACCTTCAACCCAAAACCCTACAACATTATGTCCTACATAAGGATGACTAGTGATAAGCGTCAGGGGCAATATTCGAATTCGCGATATTTCACGAATATTTGGGCGAATATTCGTCATAAATTCACAAATTCGAGAATTTGCCATTATTTTCTTGATTGCGAAAATCGGCAATGTAATATGCGCATATTGCGTGCGCAACACAGACGTAGGTTAGAAGTTTCCTGAGACTGGAGAAAATGGTTGGCACTGCAGAACATTACAATAGCTTTATATACAGATAGAGTGCTCCTATATATTTGCGATTGCGCAAATTGGCAATTAATGATGCGCATATTTTGGCGCAGTACATGCAACTTCACATTTTAGCAGGTCTGACTACATATTACTGATTGGTGCACTAAGTATTGTTGTGAACTTGTGACATCACAGCACTATGTCTGTAGCATGTATGTATGAACAGCAGAACCAGCAGAATCAGCTACACTATTTCACCATCTAACCTCCACTGACTATCTCCCACTATCTCTCTGTAACATATATATATATAATCTAACTAACTATCTTATGCAATGACACAGAAAAGCACAGAGCATAGCAATGACACTGTCTCTCGCAGAAAATGGCTGCTGGGGAGGTTCTTATATAGTAAGGGGTAGGCAACTTTCCTATTGGTTGCTAGGGATTTTGCTAAGCTCAGAAAAAGTCATTGCAGCCTTCTCATTGGCCAACAAGCAAGGAGTAGAGTTGAGCGCACACCTGGATGTTCGGGTTCGAGAAGTTCGGCCGAACTTCCTGAAAATGTTCGGGTTCGGGATCCGAACTCGACCCGAACTTCACCCCGAACCCGAATTCCAGAAGTAGTGGCGGCAGGGAACAACATACTGTGGGACAGCCATCGCCATCAGCTGTTTGAAGCTATATATCAAATAGAAAGAAAATATCACCAGTCCTATATGAGACGCTGCGATTCCGTAATGTGTTGTGGGTATTCAACACTAAACAGTTTTGAGGACAGGATTCAGACCGCGCGAGAATCGAAAGTCCCAAAAAGCAGTTCACTTATTCCTCCAGGAAATGCGAGGTCTGCAGATATCCTGAATATAGATATCCTGCAACTTGTAAAGATGTACAATAGTGAAGTTCCGTGAGGCTCTCACCTCTTAACTGCTCAGTTTATACTCACAAGTAGCAGGTTTTACAGGCACATCAAGCTGGAATTGCACTTCAACCCTTCACAGGATCCGGGCACACTCCACAGTAGCAGATAAAGGTGTAGTATACGCTCAGGAACCACGACTTCAGATGAGGCTCTTTCTCAAACACTGCAAACCAGAAGCTCTCCAACCATAGTGAGGATCCGATGGTAACTTCAAAATTTTTAATATCAATGTACTAAACAACTCTTTAAATCACATAAATCAAGTGTTTTGCAATCCTCTCGGGCGAGAGGATTGCAAAACGCTTGATTTTATGTGATTTAAAGAAAGTTGTTTGTAAGTACATTGATATTAAAAATTTTGAAGTTACCATCGGATCCTCACTATGGTTGGAGAGCTTGTGGTTTGCAGTGTTTGAAAAGAAAGGAAGCCTCATCTGAAGTCGGTGGGTTCCTGAGCGTATACTACACCTTTTATCTGCAACTGTGGGAGTGTGCCCCCGGATCCTGTGAAGGGTTGAAGTTGCAACTCCAGCTTGATGTGCCTGTAAAACCTGCTACTTTTGTGAGTATAAACTGAGCAATTAAGAGGTGAGGAGCCTCACGGAACTTCACTATTGTACATCTTTTACAAGTTGCAGGATATCTATATTCAGGATATCTGCAGACCTCAGCATTTCCTGGAGGGATAAGTGAACTGCTTTTTGGGACTTTCGATTCCTACGCGCGGTCTGAATCCTGTCCTCAAAGCTGTTTGAAGCTGTCTGTGTCCACCAGCCTGAATGACAGCATTTCAAAGGCCAGTAGTTTAGAAATGCTGGCATTCAGGCCAAGGGCTCGAGGGTAGGTAGATGGGAATTTACGCTTTCTCTCAAAGGTTTGTGAGATGGAGAGCTGAACGCTGCGGTGTGCAGCAGAAGTGGGAGCATGGGAGCCTGAATGAGTTCCTTGTTTTTAAGGTGTTTACTCCACTGCAGTTCATGCTTTGCATGTAGATGCCTGGTCATGCAGGTTGTGCTAAGGTTCAGAATGTTAATGCCTCGCTTCAGGCTCTGATTGCACAGCGTTCAAACAACTCGGGTCTTGTCGTCAGCACATTGTTTAACGTAGTGCCATGCCAGGGAATTCCTTGAAGCTGCCTTTGGGGTGCTTGGTCCCTGGTGGCGGTGGCCAGTAGCAAGCAAACTCTCTTGGCGGTGGCTGTTCTGCTTTTGCCCGCTTCTCCCTCTTTTGCTACACTGTTGACTCGGTCTCACCACTGCCTCTTCCTCTAAACTATGAAAGTCAGTGGCACGACCTTCATTCCATGTGGGGTCTGGACCTCATCGGCACCTGCATCGTTTTCCACACAGTCTTCCTCCCTGACCTCCTTTTCGGTTTGCACACTGCAAAAAGACGCAGCAGTTGGCACCTGTGTTTCGTCATCATCAGAGACGTGCGGACTCTGATGAGTTGTTATTCCCATGTCCTCATCATCAGGAAACATAAGTGGTTGTGCATCAGTGCATTCTATGTCTTCCACAACTGGGGAAGGGCTAGTTGGATTCCCTTGGGAAACCCTGCCAGCAGAGTCTTCAAATAGCATAAGAGACTGCTGCATAACTTGAGGCAGAGACAGTTTCTCTGATGTGCATGAGGGTGATGTAACAGACTGATGGGCTTGGTTTTCAAAAAACGCTTGTGCGCTTTCTGCAGAAAACTGGGTGGGAGATAATGTTGTGAACGTGCTGGATCCACTGTCAGGCACCAAACTGACCAGCGCCTGTACTTGCTCAGGCCTTACCATCCTTAGAATGGCATTGGGCCCCACCAAATATCGCTGTAAATTCTGGCGGGTACTGAAATCTAAGGTAGTTAGTTCACTTGGACGTGTGGCTGTGGCAGAACGGCCATGTCCTCTCCCAGCACCGGAGGGTCCACTAACAACACCACAACCATGTCCGCGTCCCTTACTAGATGTTTTCCTCATTGTTACCGTTCACCACAATAAGAAAAAAATTATTTTGCCCAATGTATTGAATTCAAATTCAGGCCATTTTTTTAGAGGCACCTAACACTATCTGGCTTTTTATGTACCGCATTACACTAATCCAGGCACAGCAGTAACCACAGATTTAGGGGAATATCAATTGTAGGCCTAGTATTTAGGCCCTGGATGAAAGGCATCCTTTTACGGACAGATTTACACTTTGAGATGCACAGTAGCGTGTGAATAAATATATAGGATTATGCTTTTAGCACTTGTATTTTAACACTTTGTGTAATATACCCTTTAACAGAAAGAAATACACTTAGAGGTGCAAAACATTGTGTTCAAATGTAGAGGATTATGCTGTATTTTAACACTTACTGTAATATACCCTTTAACAGAAAGAAATACACTTGGAGATGCACGCTGAGTGTAATATACCCTTTAACGAACAGATTTACACTTGGCCTGCAACAGATGGAACACCAGATTTTGGGTATTGCTATTTTGGCAATTGAATTTTACACCGGAAAATAATATATTCTTTGCCGGACACTATTAAACTTGGCCAGCCACAGCTGAAACTACTGATTTATGGTATTGCTATTTTTTCAACTGAATTTCACCCCAGAAAAAAAGATATCCTTTGTCGTACACTATTAAACTTGGCCAGCCACTGCTGGGATACCAGATTTACGTTATTGCTATTTTGGGAATTTAATTTCACCCCAGAACAAAATATATCCTTTGCCTGACACTAATAAACTTGTCCAGCCACAGCTGGAACACCAGATTTATGGTTTTTATATTTTTATAACTGAATTTCACCGCAGAAAATAATATATCCTATGACGGACACTATGAAACTTGTCAAGTCACAGCTGGAACACCAGATTTACATTATTTCTATTTTTGCAACTGAATTTCACCGAGAAAGAAATATATCCTTTGCCGGACACTATTAAACTTGGCCAGCCACAGCCGAAACCACTGATTTATGGTATTGCTATTTTGGCAATTGAATTTCACCCCAGAAAAAAATATCTCCTTTGCTGGACACTATAAAACTTGTCCAGTCACAGCTGGTGCACCAGATTTACGGTATTTCTATTTTTGCTACTGAATTTCACCGCCGAAAATAATATATCCTATGACGGACACTATAAAACTTGTCCAGTTACAGCTGTAACAGCAGATTTGCGGTATTGCTATTTTGGCAATTGAATTTCACCCAGAACAATATATATCCTTTGCCGAACACTATTAAACTTGGTCAGCCACAGCTAAAACCAGTGATTTTTGGTATTGCAATTTTGGCTATTGAATTTCACCCCAGAACAATATATATCCTTTGCCGGACACTATTAAACTTTGTCAGCCACTGCTGGGACACCAGATTTAGGGGATTGCTATTTTGGCAATTGAATTTCACCACAGAAAAAAATCTATCCTTTGCCAGACAGCAGACAGTATTACACTTGGCTAGCCATAGTTGGAACACCAGATTTAGGAGATTGCTATTTTGGCAATTGAATTTAACCCATCAATAAAATATGGAAATTTCTATCCTGAGTTTGTAGGGGTGACAATAAGCACAGCCAAGCCCCTGATGTAGGATATAGCAAAAAAAAAAAAAAACTACTATTGAAGGACTTGGTGGCAGCTTGTGCTGGTGCACCTCAAGACACAAAATGGCTGCCGATCACCCCAGAAAAAAGTGACAGAAAAATGCTCTCTGCAGCCTAAAAACCAGTGAGCAATTAACTACCAGAAGTTGAATGATTCACAGCTGTAGATCTATCACTTCATTAGGTGTTTTTGCTGAGTTTTCCCTGCCTAATCTCACCCTCACCGCAGCTGCGTCCTATCCCTACACTAATCAGTGCACAGTGACGTGCAGCGTTACGTGACTCCAGCTTAAATAGAGACTGGGTCACATGCTGCACTTGACCAATCACAGCCATACCATTAGTAGGCATGGCTGTGATGGCTTCTTAGGGCAAGAAGTAAAACGTTAGCTGATTGGCTGCTGTACAGCCCTTCAGAAAGCGGGAAGAAATCGCTAACAATGAACCTGAACCCGAACTTTGTAAAAAATGTCTGGGTCCGTGTCCCAAACACCCCAAAATTCGGTACGAACCTGAACTATACAGTTCGGGTTCACTCATCCCTAGTTATGACAACAGACAAGATCTATATTCCCAACACACAGCAGGACTATAAGATCCCTGAGACATTTACAAGTTCTACATCTAATGTTGTGTACCTGATTCTCTTCAATAAATGTCTTGTTGGGGGCCTCTGTGTGGTAGAGACACATTTGCACAAAGTGGTTGTTTGTGAAAGGTTGAACTTGATGGAAAAAAATAAAAATAAAAATAAATATATATATATATATATATATATATATATGAATGAATATATTTGTAGTATGGGCTGAAATGATTAAGTAACGGAAGAGAGGCATAACTTGCAAAACCGCCCTGACCTATCTGGCTGATGTGTGCCCAGAGCCAGGATCGAGGTAGGCCTAAATATGTGGGCCACCCAAGGAGGGACATAAGAGAGAAGGGGCGGGAGGGTGGGGCACGAGACGGCCACCACCAGGTTCCCGGCTGCTGAGTATAAGTAGTGGAGGCAGCCCCTCCCACAAATACATGCTGTGAACAGCCTTCACTATTTGTAGTATGGGCTGAGATGAGTGAGTAACGGAAGAGAGGCATAACTTGCAACACCGCCCTGACCTATCTGGCTATTGTGTGCTCGGAGCCAGGATCGAGGTAGGCCTAAAGATGTTTAATTGGTCAATACAAAAGACATCAGACTTCTTACATAGCTAGTGAACATAAAGCTCTAGATATCTCTGCCTGCGGGTCAGGGATATATCTAGCATAACAAGACAACCTCCATGCTCCCATCTTGCGGATCACGTGGGCCGGGACCTAATGCCTAGAAGCTGATGAAGCGGCTTCGATGCGGAAGGAGTGCACAGAAATTGATTTAGGGTTGTGCCCCAATCCTGCCGATAAAATGCGAATGTGAGAGCTGAATTGCATGGATGAGAGGGGCTTACCATATAAAGGAAGCAACGGAGCATCTGAGGTGGCTGGATGAAGCAGGGCCAACAGTTGCCGAAGGACTTTGACGGAACACCAACTGTTGGATGTGGGGAAGAACCTGACTTGGGTAGGACGGCCTGCCTGATTGGTTTTGGTGATCGTTATGTTTAGAGTGAAGTGACTATCGTGCCAGATGAGATGTCATTTGAGGAGTGTGTTGTGACTGACAGAGCTGCAGGTAAACTCCCCAGGTCTAAGGAAACCTTAGAATCCGAGGTACATGGCCACTTTGATGGTAATGCTGGCTGAGTGTCCAAAAGGAAAACCGTCCAGAGCTAAAGACAGTTTGCGAAAGAGCTCACTTGAAACCGGTTGTCTGCGTACCTGCACCCCCGTGTTATCATTTTTTTGGATACCTCTGAGGATGGCTTTGATAGCTTGGTTTGAAAATATGGACTTGTTGGAGGGGTCGCTGAGCATGCGATGGTGCTGCACACCCGCTAGGTACAATTTGAACGTATTGAATGATAGGTGAAGATGAGAGTGACAGTAGGCTATAAACGCCATGATGAAGATGACCTTATCCAAGGCCCCTTGCGGATTGGAGTCTAGAAACCGCTGAAAAACCTTGTATCCTGTCTTGTAATTCCTGTCAGTGTTGGCTGCCAGTGAAAGCAGAACCAAACCCTTTGCAGCAGCTACCAGAGACCCTAGTCCATCAGGAGGGAGCTGACTGGTGAAGACAAAGTTCCGAAGGGGTCGGCGTCTGGTAGTTCCTGAAAAAAGATGGGGTAATTAAAGCAGGACAAGGCATCGGCCGCCACGTTTTTCTCCCCTTGGATGTGGAAAGGAAAAACATGAAAATTTAATTTCAAAGACAGCCATACTAATCTGCATAATAGGGACATGATTTTTTTGGACTTAGCCCTTCCTTTGGTGATTATGTCTACTAGGACCTGACTGTCTGTCATGAGAACTACAGATTTATGAACACAAAGCGAACCTCGGACTTGGGCGGCTGCCACTATTGGATACAGTTCTAAAAATGGGGATGACCCCAGGGAATCAGCGTCGGAGGCGAATTCCACCGGCCAGCTGCCGATCAGCCAGTGAGGGCGGAAGATGGCGGCGAACCCTCGAGAGGCTGCAGCGTCTGAAAAAATGGTCAGTGAAGCGGAATCCGGGGCAGGAATGAACAGGGATATACCATTCCAGTTGGCGAGAAACGATTGACACATAAGCAAGTCAGCCACTGCGTAATCGTCGAGATGGACAATGAAATCCTGATCCTGAGCTGAGGGGAGGAGACTGAGGAGCCTGGACATGAATGATCTGCCTTGAGGCATGATCCTGGTAGCAAAGTTTAGAGAACCCAGTAGAGACTGGAGCTCCACCTTGGAGAGGGCCCTGGAAGAAGCGGCTGAGGAGACTGCAGCCCCGATCTTGGACAACTTGGCATCGGGGAGGCTGGCCTTCATGCGTATGGAGTCCAGGACGATGCCCAAGAAAGTAATTCGGGTACCCGGCCCCTCAGTCTTTGCTGTTGCTATGGGAACTTCTAATTTGGCAAAAAGTTGTAACAAGATCCCTAAACCCGTCGGTTCTCCATGGGGGCTTTCGATGATCAAAAAGTAATCGAGATAATGGATGACCATGTCCAGCCCCCCATGTTGAACTAAGACCCAATGCAATGTGCTCGCGAAACGGTCAAACAGTCAAGGGCTGTTCTTGGACCCGAAAGTGAGTCGGTTGGCAAAATAAAACTTATGCACCCACTGGATGCCGTAGTATTGCCATAACTGGGGAAGAATGGGTAGCAATTTAAAAGCATCCGCTATGTCCGCTTTAGCTAACCAGGCCCCTTTCCCTGCCAGCAAGATGCACCTGATAGCATCATTGATGGATGAATAACTCATGGCGAATTCTTCGGACGGGACTAATGAATTCAAACTGGGAACGGATGACATATGAGGAGCAGACAGGTCATAAATTAAGCACTTTTTATTTGATGCCTGCTTTGTTACTAGGCCAATCTGGTTTATCCTCCAAGTCTAGAAAGGGACCGACTGGAAAGGACACAACAGGAAACCTTTCTCGACTTCCGACTGTAACAAGGTTTCTACTACGGCCGGGTCTTAGGTAGCCGACAGCAAATTTCTTCCCTCCCAGGAAACTTGAGGGAGAGTGATGAGTCCGGTGTGAAAACCCCTCTCGAATCCGGAGGAAAGGAACTGTACTAGCTGACGGTAGGGGTGGTTCTGCAACAATATGGTCAGTAACTCGATATTAATGTCGGCTAGTCATGCTGTTCAGCTCTGCTTTTTCTGACAGCTGGAAAGGGGGAGAGCCCTGAAACAAAGGGAGTAGACATGCAAGGCTCTGCAACTGCTAAACCCGCATCCTCCTAAATTGAAATTATTTCAGATTTGACTCTCACCCAGGTATGTGATTGGCCTGCCCATCTTATCCAGTGCGGGCTCACTCCGCTGGATGCCAGAGAAACCTGGAAGGGAAGCATCCCGGGCCAGGGCGGCCAGGTTGGGGCACCAGACTGCGGTGTGCAAGATAGACTGGCACGCTGAGCAAGTAGGAGCTCTTAGGCCGGCAAAGTGCTGACAGAAGAGCTCCCTGTCAAGATTCGCCCAGTTAGTGGTGAACTGTAACTGGGCGAGGGCTGCGGCCGCTCTGGCCACGAAAGACCTATGATAGTCGTAGAAATTGGTGAAATCGTACTTGTATCCTAAGTCGGTGATGCGGTATAAATAAGTGTCCAATTCCTCTCACATATGTGGCTGCGCCGAGCAAATGATGTCTCTGTACAGGCTGAAAGCCAGTACGAATTCTGGAACTGACAGCTTCCTATTCAAACAAGTGTCCTTGGCTCGAAGCACAACCAACACTTCCCCACAATTGATGATCTTGTTCTCTGATACGTCCTGTGACGCTATGAGATAGATGCTAAATTAACATCTCTTCCCGCTAGAATATCTTTTTTTAAGTTATATGGGACAAAGTGCGACGGGGCGATTAGGGGACTGCCACTGGGCGTACCTGAAACCGAATCATGTGAAGAGGAAGGAATCGGCAACGAAGCCGGCGGCTGTGGAGCCACTTGTGGCCGAGACTCCAATTCCCCAACTCTGGACTAGATATCCGCCATTGAACCAGCCAGGCTGCCAATGGTGGACTGCAGATGATTGAGGGACAGCTGAATGGTCAAGAGAGATGGTTGTTCGCTTGGGCCCCCCGACTCTGTCATCAGGAGACGTAGAGTTCAGCCTTCAGCATCAGCCCGATGCGGGATGGTGAATTCATCTCCTATTGACTCGAGCTCCGCGATCAGCTTGGGTATGGTCCAGCTCCTAAGGGACGGGTTACTGGCGCGACCCGACACCGAAGACCCGGGAACTGACACGCTATCCTCCACATCGGATGCTTGAGATATCTTTCGCCTACATGAGAAACAAGTACGCACATATGTATATATTTTTTTTTAGACAGCTTGCGGTAAAAAAAAATGGCCAAACGAGGTGAGAAAAGTGTGCGGTGAAAGTGGTTTTTAAATCGTACCCGAATACATTAATGAACCTGACTAACCTCTCTGACAGGAACGAGGACCTGAAAGCAAAAATTTACAATAAGTAGGGCATGTACCCCCAAACAGCGGAGCGACCGAATCTCGCAACTGACCCTTAACTTACCTGGAACCTGGAAATGCGGAATGAACCGAAATGGCGGAATGAATGATCCGTAGGAACCTATAAAACAAGCGTTGAACTTGCGTATGAATCAACTGACAGCCAATATTGAATGGTTAATACCGAAAAGCGGGGCAAAAGAGTTGGACAGAGAACCTGCCTTCCGGGTGACCTGCCTTGACTGAAAGAGAAGTGGTGGGGTGCGACCACGTGTGCCGAGGTATTCTGGGATGGTTGTGGCCTGCATGAGTGTGGGACCTATGTTCACAAGAGCCCAGGACCGTGTCCAAGAGCTGGACTCGTAAAAAGAACCCAGGTAGGAGTGTCCACCGTTCAAACCTAGACCCAGAAAACAATGGGGAGGGGATGGATCCTGGGAGATTCGGGCATACCGACGGATGCTAAATGTGCCAGAAAGTGAAAGGGGAAGGGGATCTACTTGTGCGGATGGAAGAGCACCGAGACGTGCTCGCAACCTGGGGAGAAGTGCACGTGGAGGCCAATATAACTAGTGAAGCGACCGGAAATGCCTGGGGATCCAAAGATACCCACTGAGGCGGCAAGCGTATGACAACGCCGTACTGGTGACAGGGATGCGTCTATGTAAGCTGCATGCCCTGAGCGATTCAGGCACCCACAATAGACTGTGTGGAGAAAACCCTGAGCGAATCAGGCGAAAATACATGAAAAGGTGTATGACCTGAGCGATTCAGGAACTAAGGTTACACTGCATGAGAAATGACCTGAACGATTCAGGCTATTATACATGAATAGAGCAAATGTACATGGATGACACATGACCTGAGCGAATCAGGAATCGATGATACCCTGCGTGAAGGAATAACCTGAGCGATTCAGGCAATTATACAAGGATGACACATGACCTGAGCGATTCAGGAATTGATGCTACCCTGCGTGAAGAAAATAACCTGAGCGATTAAGGCAATTATACATGTATGACACATGGCCTGAGCGATTCAGGAATTGATGCTACCCTGCGTGAAGAAAAATAACCTGAGCGATTCAGGCAATCATATGTGGATGAGACATGACCTGAACGATTCAAGAATCCACATCACCCTGCATGAAGAAACAACCTGAGCAATTCAAGCAATAAAACATGAAAAGGTAGGTGACCTAAATGATTCAAGAACTAACTGACCCTGCGGGAAGCGTGACCTGAGCGGTTCAGGCGGATGACCGTGATAAAGGTGAAACATGACCTGAGTGAATATGGCAACCAGCATGATGCTGCCAACACGGAATCTGGGGCAAGTTGTGGAACCCGGATGACTCAGGAAGCTATGCATGCAATGGGGACCAAGACCTGCAGGCACGACATGCACAGAATTGATATATGACCCGAGCGGCTCGTGCCACTGCCCATGGCACAAGCCACCTGAGTGCTTCGGGAGACACCTGGAGCAGCTCTGACGGCAGCCTGGATTGCTTGCCAGATTGTTGGGATTGCTGTGGCCCTGTCACCTCCCCCGTACCCTAATCTCTGTAAAAGGCGGCCCTCGGGAGACCATGGTACCCCTCTTGGAATGGGAAATCTTGTATTAAGCCTGCCCTGGTGGCTAGAGCTTGCGAAGTGGATCTAAAAGTAATAAAGCCTGCCCTCTAATAATCTGCGATGGGTGCTGCTGCTAGGCCCAGACACCTAGGATGACTGAAGGAAGCGTGTGGTGTGTCTAGGCAGCGGGTGCCTGGCCGGGCAGCTGAGCGCAGGAGTCTGCAGGATAGTGCCAGCGGGGAGGTAAGCGGGGTCGGACCCGGGGCCGGAAGGCCCGATGGAGACGCTACTTACCACTAAGGCTCGAGCGGCAGACTATGGGCGGAAGCCGGGAATAGGAGGAAGTGAAGTCATGCTTCAATCTGGCGCAAGAAGCACGAGACGGATGCCTCCAGGTTCCCGGCTGCTGAGTATAAGAAGTGGAGGCAGCCCCTCCCACAAATACAGGCTGTGAACAGCCTTCATTATTTATATTATCATACTACGTTACAATGTATAGTAGTAAATATTTATTTCAATTTTTCAATTTTACCAGAACTGTTTAGTTCTGTGGACAATATTATCTATGAACATTTACCTATGAAATGCTTAGTGATTTGTGATCTCTATCATCTACCCCACACTAACCTCTTATTCCTATCTTCTAGGGCTCTTTCAAACTATAAGAAATGCATCTGTGTTTCATGTATAAACATGGATATGTTTTAAATTGTAAATCACTAAGGGCAACTTCCTAAAACTTAACTTTTAATCTACATACAATTAAAATACAAAAGATAAATGTGGTCCAAACTGGACAATGGTAACTATAGTGCAAAAAGCTGTCAATACAATGGACGGTTAGCAAAAAATCAGGACAATAAAATACATCTGGGATAGAGAATCAAGATATAATATGTGTGTCCCTATTCTTGCCTATACCAACACTGCTCAGCCCACAGATGCATCTTAAAGGTAGGTGCACTCTGTCCACGTACCTGGGCTAACCTGTGCTTATACAGCCCTATCACTTTCTGACACAACATACAATGTCCCAACTAATTTCCCCTTATGGATAATCATCAGGGGACCAACAGTATCAGTACAGTAATAGGATGCCATATATAGAGATACATAAATAATTGATAAATCATAAATTATTGGTCCGCCCCAGACCAGCATACATATGTGACTAGGTAAACAAGCCTATGGGAGAGCACTTTTAACAGTGTAAAAAGACTAAAGTATACTTGATATAAATCCAATACTGATTAAATGGTTTAACATCACTGTATTAAGCTGTGCTATATCCATACTAGTGCAGCATATGAAATGTGCCAATACTTATTCATTAAATGGGACCATGGATTTGTCATAAAATGGTCCTTATATGGTGTCCTCTATACTCTCCTGAATGTGTAGTACCACCGGGCTTTATTTATATAATGGTCCTAGGGTGGTATCCCCTGATATCCCCCATTATAATACAGTAGGTGGTGGGGGTACTATGGAGAATACTGAGGTCTGGGCACCTCATGCCTCTTGATGCGTGGTTTACGCCTCCAGTTTGATCTATCTGGAGCGCTGAGCTTCCTGACGAATATTAGGCCTGTGCGGTCCACGATTGCTGTGCACAGAACTCATAGCCATCTTGGACTGGATCATGAGACTGTGTGCTCCATGATGGATGTAAGTGGAGTGCACTACCATCTTGTTCCCGTTGCTCGCTTTCCAGAGAGAGGTATTGAAAGCATGAGGGGGGAGGGGGGGATCGTATATCCAAGTGAGTCCTGAGACGCATATCGTCCGAGGACTATTGCTGGGGACATTTGGGGAGGATATATTCATGCTTCAACCCAATAAGGGTGGGTAGCTCTGGTCATGAGACTGTGAGGGGTGGAGTTGAGGACTGAGCTTACCAATGGACTTGGAGCTCGTCCAGTACCCTATCAATTAAATGAGAGCCCAGGTCCCTGGCAAAATGGAGCTGTTTTTTGTCCCCTTGGAGCCCACTAGCTGTGCATCCTGCATCTGTGAGAGGACTGGATAGATTTCTATATCTACCTGAATCAGCTAAGTTGTTTTCTTTTTTAATACAGTGATTTTAAACCATTTAATCAGTATGGGATTTATATCAAGTATACTTTAGTGTTTACACACTGTTAAAAGTGCTCTATCCCAAAGGCTTGTTTATGTCATCACAGATGTATGCTGGTCTGGGGCGCTCCAATAATTTATCATTTATCAATTATTTATGTATGGCATCCTATTGCCATACTGATACTGTTGGTCCCCTGATGATTATCTATAAGGGAAACGCGTTGGGACATTGTATGTTGTGTCAGAAAGTGATAGGGCTGTATAAGGTCAGGTTAGCCCAGGTACGTGGACAGAGTGCACCTACCTTTAAGGTGCATTTCTGGGCTGAGCAGTGTTGGTAAGGGTAAGAATAGGGACACATATATTATATCCTGATTCTCTGTCCCAGATGTATTTTATTGTCCTGATTTTTTGCTAAACGTCCATTGTATTGACAGCTTTTTGCACTATAGTTACCATGGTCCAGTTTGGACCACATTTACTTATGTATTTTAATTGTATGTAGATTAAAAGTTATGTTTTAGGAAGTTGCCCTCAGTGTGTTGTGTTTATGTGTTGTTGTTATAGCAACTGTCCTTTGTAATATCCTGACATTCAGTGATACTATGTTTTAAAATGGGCTATGCATGTATAGAGTGTTCATGTGAAGTTTATTTTTTGCCTATATATCCATTTATTTCAATGAATGACATTTGTGGGAGAAACTGACAAAGTTAGAACATACTACAATTTTCTCTGTATAAATAATGGTCAGTGCAGAAAATTGCTGATATGAATGCACACATTCAATTAAATGGGTCACTGTTCAGGTGTTCTTCATTCTGAGAATTCAGAAACATTGTACATCTGAAAGCAACCTTAGGCTTGTACTGCACATACACAAATTAACATGTTGCCAAAGAGCAAGGCTAACGCTATTCATACACTTCAAAGAAATTATCCAAAATACTTGCATATATCAGTGCTTGGAGAAAGCCAGTGTCATGGTGACCTATCTATTACTCAGATGAAAGAAGATCGCAGCACTCCAAGGTCTTCTAGTTTTCAAAGTTTATGCCACCACGTGAAATGCGACGTTTCGACCCAGGGGGGGTCTTTATCAAGATAAAGACCCCCCCTGGGTCGAAACGTCGCATTTCACGTGGTGGAATAAACTTTGAAAACTAGAAGACCTTGGAGTGCTGCGATCTTCTTTCATCTGTTGCCATTGGAGGGGTTCTTCAGGTCAGGACCTGACATCGCGGGCACCGCCACATCCTAGACTACCGGCCATCTGGCCGCCGATGGTGCTGTCCCACACCTATTTATTTTTCGCTCTATCTATTACTCAGGGATTGCAGCTTGTGCTGCCCCCAAGCAAAAGCCTTTAGCAGGAGAGTCAGATTTAAAGGAACATCATTTTTTTCCCCAGGACTTTGGGATGTTACTTCAGCTAGCCTTGTTAACCTCTTACCGACCGCTTAACGCAGGATTGCATCCTGCAGTCGGTCGGTTTGTTCCTCCTAGACGCGCGGGCGCGTCATCTCGTGAGACGCGCAATTTCCTGTGAACACGCGCGTGCGTTCACAGGATCGCGTCGTGGAGAACTTTAACTACAGCCTGCAAGCGCTGAGAGTGCGCTGGCAGCCTGTAGAAGTTAAAAAAAATGGCATATCAGACGCTGTTTTGTTAACAGCATCTGATGTGCTTGCTGTTCGTTACTTTGGTGGTCCCTTTTGCTTTTGACCACCAAAGGAAACTTTTGTAAGTGCACCAATCACCACACAGACCGCCCCATCCACCCCCCTGTCACTGATTAACCCCTGATTAACCCCCAATTAACCCCTGATCACCCCATGTCACCCCCTGTCGCTAATCACCCCCCTGTAAGGCTCATTCAGACGTCCGTATGTGTTTTGTGGATCCATGGATCCGCGGATCCGCAAAACACGGACACTGGCAATGTGATTTCCGCATTTTGCGGATCCGCACATTGCCAGAACTATATAGAAAAAGCCTTTTCTTGTCCGCAATTGCGGACAAGAATAGGACATGCTCTATCTTTTGCGGAGCTGCGGCCGGATGTTTGGGGGCCGAAACCCGGAAGTTTGCGGCCGCAGCTCCGCAAATGCTGATGCGGCGAGCACATAGTGTGCTCTCCGCATCACCGCTGGCCCCATTCACACTGAATGGGTCCGCATCTATTCCGCAGAATTGCGGAATAGATGCGGACATTTTTTGCGGACGTGTGAATGGGGCCTTACTACTTTTTTTTTTTTGCACATTTTTTGGCAGAAATTTTTTCATCCACATTGATTGATGCGAATATCTGTGCCGTTCTTTTTTTTTTTTTCAGCCCAGAGGCTGAACGGAAAAAAAAAATCTCATTACACGTCTGCTCAATAGAAGGAGAATGGCAGAAACTCCTAATGCTGGCCATACGCGTAATGATTGCAGAGACCCTCAAATGCCAGGACAGTACAAACACCTCACATGTGACCCCATTTTAGAAAGAAGACACCCCAAGGTATTCCGTGAGGGGTATGGTGAGTTCATGTAAAATTTTATTTTTTGTCACAAGTTAGTGGAATATGAGACTTTGTAAAAAATATATATATATATATATATCATTTTCCGCTAACTTATGCCAAAAAAAAATTATTTCTGTGAACTTGCCATGCCCCTCACGGAATACCTTGGGGTGTCTTCTTTCCACAATGGGGTCACATGTGGGGTATTTATACTGCCCTGGCATTTTAGGGGCCCCTGAAGCGTGAGAAGAAGTCTGGAATCCAAATGTGTAAAAATGCACTGTAAAATCCTAAAGGTACTCATTGGAATTTGGGCCCCTTTGCGCATCTTGGCTGCAAAAAAGTGGCACACATGTGGTATCGCAGTACTTAGGAGAAGTAGGGCAATGTGTTTTGGGGTGTATTTTTACATATACAACTGCTGGGTGTGAGAAATATCTCTGTAAATGACAACTTTTAAAAAAAAAATTATACAAAGTTGTCAGTTTACAGAGATATTTCTCTCATCCAACATGGGTATATGTAAAAATACACCCCAAAACACATTGCCCTACTTCTCCTGAGTACGGCGATACCACATGAGTGATACTTTTTTGCAGCCTGGGTGCGCAAAGGGGCCCAAATTCCAACGAGTAACTTTAGCTTTTACATGGCTGCTGACAATTTAGCCCCGCGCAAAATGCCAGAACAGTAAACACACCCCACAAATGACCCCATTTCGGAACAGTAGACACCCCAAGGTATTCACTGAGGGGCATAGTGAGTCCGTGGGAGATTTTATTTTTTTTTGCCAGAATTTAGCAGAAATGGAAACTTTATTATTTTTATTTTTTTTCCTCAGAAAGTGCCATTTTCCGCTAACTTGTGAAAAAAAATGAAATTATACATGAACTCACCATGCCCCTCCGCGAATACTTTGGGGTGTCTTCTTTCTAAAATGGTGTCATTTGGGGGGTATTTATACTATCCTGACATTCTAGCACGTGAAGAAACATGACAGGTGCTCAGAAAGTCAGAGCTGCTTCAAAATGCCGAAATTCACTTTTTTGCACCATAGTTTGTAAACGCTATAACTTTTACCCAAACCAATAAATATACACTTATTGGATTTTTTTTTTTTTATCAAAGACATGTAGAACAATACATTTTGCGAAAAATTTATATAGAAATGTAGTTTTAAAAAAAAAAAATTACAACAGAAAGTGAAAAATTTCATTTTTTTGCTAAAATTTCGGTCATTTTTGATTAATAGCAAAAAAAAGTTAAAATGTCAGCAGCAATGAAATACCACCAAATAAAAGCTCTATTAGTGAGAAGAAAAGGAGGTAAAATTCCTTTGGGTGGTGCATGTAGCCTAAGGGTGTTTAAGCTAGGGGGGCTGAAGTGGTTAAAAAGGTGGAATACAGAGATGTGCCAGACTCAGAATTGTTTCACTTTTAGGTACTACAGTATGTTCTCTTTGACATAGACAGACAAAAAAAGGTTTTGTTATTGTATCTAAAAGAGAAATTTAGTTGGGTAAGACAACTTTTTATCTTCAAAACCCTCATCTATTTCTTCTGTAGGTTTTTAAAAATGAAATATCAGACATAATGTATTTGCACTTTTTTTATTCATTTTACTCCAGAATAGTATCTTCTTTGCAGTTTGAACCATTTGCCAGTTTGTGAAAATAGAATGAAAATGGGCATAACTTACTGCTAAGAATCAGATATAGTTAAGAAATATGACCTTAAAAATACCCCCAAATTAAAAATAAATGGTGGCATTTCTACTTCACATAGTGGAGTTATTTTTGACAGAGTGAAAGTGAATGGCAACAATGTTTTTTGTGAGAAATTTTCAAATAGGACAAATATAATCATAAATGTGTCACAAACTACAGTATACTATTAAATTAGCAGATGGTGCCTAACATCACAGCAATGACCCACATATACAAATCAGTTTACTCAAAAATTGGAAACCAGAACATGCCAAAAACATTGCAGTCATTTTTTATCTCTTTGTTTTGCTAGCCAAATAATATAGTAATATAGTTTGTAAGGCTGAAAAAAGACATCTGTCCATCTAGATCAGCCTGTTATCCTGCAAGTTGATCCAGAGGAAGGCAAAAAACAAAACAAAAGAACCCTGTGAGGTAGAAGCCAATTTTCCTCACTTAAGGGAAAAAAATTCCTTCCCAACTCCAATCAGGCAATCAGAATAACTCCCTGGATCAATAACCCATCTCTAGTAGCTATACACTGTAATATTATTACACTCCAGAAATACATCCAGTCCCCTCTTGAACTCTTTTAGTGAACTCACCATCACAACCTCCTCAGACAGAGAGTTTCATGGTCTCAAAGCTCTTACCGTAAAGAATCCTCTTCTATGTTTGTGTACAAACCTTATTTCCTCCAGATGCAGAGGATGTCCCCTTGTGACATTCACAGTGATGGAGATGAATAGATGATGGGAGAGATCTCTGTACTGACCGTGACCTCTGATATATTTATACATAGTTATTAGCTCTCCCCTCAGTTATCTTTTTTCTAAAGTGAATAACCCTAATTTGTCAGTGTTAAACTTCATCTGCCAATTATCTTCCCAAGCCTCCAATATATCCAGATCCAACTGTAACAGTATACTGTCCTCTTCCAGGTTAATTACTTTAAAGAGTTTAGTTCCATCTGCAAAAATTTATATTTTACTGAGCAAGCCTTCTACAAGAACATTACAAAATATTTTGAAGACAATAGGGTCCAATACTGACCCCTGTGGTACCCCACTAGTGACCCAATCTGAGTGTATACCATTAATGACCACCCTCTGTTTTCTGTCACTGAGCCAGTTTCTTACCCACATACAGATATTTTCTTCCAGTCAAAGCATCCTCATTTTATATAATAACCTTTTATGTGGTACACTGTCAAATGCTTTGGAGAAGTCCGGATATACGATATCCATTGATTTGCCGAGGTCAAGTGTAGAACTTACCTCCTCATAGAAACTGATTAAATTAGTTTGACATGACCGATCCTTCATGAAGCCATGCTGATGTGGCATTATTTTCTTATTTTTATTGTGGAACTCCAAGGGCATCTCTTACAAAACCTTCAAACAGTTTACCCATGACAGATGTTAAACTTAACAGACTATACTTTCCAGGTTCTGTTTTTGGACCTTTTGAATATTAGCACCACATTTGCTATTCGCCAATCCTGTGGAACACTCCCTTCAATATAGAGTCGTTAAATATCAGAAATAACGGTATGGCTATAACAAAAGTGAAAAGTGTCTGCATGCAGTGCCACAGGCCTCACTCACAGACTCAGGCCCAAGACAACCATACATGGGAGTTGGAGAAGTTGTCATCACTAGTGATGAGCAGCAGGTGCCATATTCGATTTCGACGAAATTCGCGAATATTCGAATGAATATTCGTTTCATATTCGTCGAAATCGAATATTCGTCATTTTTTCTAGTTATCGCGATTAACATGCAATTTAAATAATCGCATATTGCGATTTGTACTTAAGGCTACTTTCCTATTGGTTTCATATCTAGAATTAGCGAGGATGATGAATATGACGAATGTATTCGTCTATTCCTCAAAACGAAGATAACGAAGTATTCTACATCTTCGTTTTAGCTACCTATTCGTCAACTTCGCTAATTCTAGCAATCAAATAGGAAGGTTGACTGACTATAGAGACAGCTGTGTTAAATTCGCTATGCGATTTTTTTTTTTTTTTTTTAATAAATAGAATACTTATAATAATTTTATCAAGTAATATAATTATTGTATAAAAAAAAAAAAAATCGCATAGCGAATTTAACACAGCTGTCTCTATAGTCAGTCAACCTTCCTATTTGATTGCTAGAATTAGCGAAGTTGACGAATAGGTAGCTAAAACGAAGATGTAGAATACTTCGTTATCTTCGTTTTGAGGAATATGACGAATACATTCGTCATATTCACTATTCGCTAATTCTACCAAGCCAACCATAACTTCTGTGCTCATGGAGCGTCCCCATCACCATGGGAACGTCTCCATATACTAAAATGTACTGTCGGATTTGAGGAATTACGTTGAAATCGCAATGCGATTAATTCAAGTTATATTAATCACGTTGCGATTTCAACTTAGAGCTGGGTTTATAATGGGTCAGCTTGCTAGAATTAACGAAGTTAACGAATATGGAATATAGCAGCAGTGCTAAGTTGAAATCGCAATGCGATTAATTTAACTTAAAGTATTCGCATTGCGAATTCAACTTAGCACTGCTAGTGCATAGCTATATTCCATATTCGTTAATTCTAGCCTATGTAAGATAGCAGTGCTAAGTTGTAATCGCAATGCGATTTATATAACTTGAATTAATCGCATTGCGATTTCAACGTAATTCCTCAAATCCGACAGTACATTTTAGTATATGGAGATTCTCCCATGGATGGGGACGCTCCACATGAGCACGGAAGTCGGCAGAAGCGGCAACGGGCACTGACTAGAGCAGCCAGGAAGCCAGGAATCCTCAGGACAGGTAAGAACTACTTTTGGGAAGTAGGAAAGAAAAAAATATAACAAAAAAAAAAACAAAAAAAAAAAACGAATATTCGAAATAGCGAATTTATAGCGCTATATTCGAAATATTCGCGAATTAGCGAAGTGCCGATATTCTCTAAAAAAATTCGCTTTTCGAATATTCGCGCTCAACACTAGTCATCACAGCCAAAAAGGATTCATGCCTGCCTGCAGTGTCACAGGCCTCATGCACAGACTCGGGCCCCTGGCACCCACAAAGAGGAGAGTTCAAATCACTCCAAAACAGTATAGATTTCACCCAGCAGTGCCACAGGCCACAATCACTCATTCAGGCCCATTGCTCCCGCAAAGAGGTGAGCGGTCCCATAACAGCAACACAGGACTCAGGTCAACCTGCACTGGAAAAGGCCATTATCATTTATGTAGGCCCTAGCACCCAGACAGAGGTGAGTGGTCCCATAACAGCAACACAGGCCTCAGATCAACCTGCAATGGAACAGGCCATTATCATTTATGTTGGCCTTAGCATTTATGTTGGGTGAGCAGTCCCATAAACGAAATATAGGCCCCTGACACCCAGACAGATAAGTCATTTTACAGCAAAAATAGGTGCAGCAGGCGATTAGCTGAAATGTAGGCCCCTGGCACCCAGACAGAGGAGAGGTTCATTCAACTTGGGGTTGCCCCCAAAATAATTGTACAATTAAAAAAAGAGGATTCAATAAATAAGTGCCCTGGAGTATAAGAATGTGTGATTGAGGGCGAGGCAATTATAAATGTCTATTCTGCACAAGGTACGGACAAGTCCTGTGGGATCCATGCCTGGTTCTTTGTAATGAACATGAGCTTGTCCAAGTTGGCTGTGGAAAGGCGGCTGCTTTTGTCTGTAATGACGCCACCTACTGTGCTAAATACACGTTCAGACAATACACTGACCGCAGGGCAGGCCAGCACCTCCAAGGCATAAAGGGCAAGCTCTGGCCATGTGGACAATTTGGAAACCCAGAAGTTGAATGGGGCAGAGCCAACAGTCAGTACCTGGAGGCGTGTGCACAGGTACTGTTCCACCATGTTGTGGAAATGCTGCCTCCTGCTAACACATTCCCTATCAGCTGGTGGTGCAGTTTGCTGTGGCGCGGTGACAAAACCTTTCCACATCTCGGCCATGCTAACCCTGCTGTCTGAGGAGCTGGCCGTGAAACAGCTGCGTTGGCGATCTCTTCCTTCTCCTCCGCCTCTTCCTTCGCCTTATGCTTCCACTTGTCCCCCTGTGTCAGTTGGGTACGCCCTCAGGAGCGCGTCTACCAGCCTGTGCTTGTAGTCATGCATCTTCCTATCATGCTCCAGTGCTGGAATTAAGGTGTGCACGTTGTACTTGTAACGGAGATCAAGCAGGGTGGCAACCCAGTAGTCAGCACAAGTTAAAATGTGGGCAACTCTGCTGTTGTTGTGCAAGCACTGCAGCATGTAGTCGCTCATGTGTGCCAGGCTGGCCAGAGGTAACGATATGATGTCCTCTGTAGGTGGTGTATCGTCTATGTCCTCTGTATCCCCCAGCCACTTCACCCTGCAGTGAACCCGGTTCCTCCTCCTCCTCCTTTACGTCATACTCCTCCTCCTGGTCCTCCAGAAGTGTGCCCTGGCTGTCCACATGTGTAACTGGCCTCTGCTGGTGCAGGAACCCACCCTCTGAGCCACTTCTGTGTGACCTGCCTGAAACCCTTTGAAATGCCCCCTCTTCCTCCTTTTCCTGTGCTGCATGCTCTTCCATCAATGCCGTAATATTCTTTTCAAGGAGACATAGAAGGGGTTTTGTAACGCTAACAACGGCAGCATCAGCACTGGCCATGTTGGTTGAGAACTCAAAAGACCGCAACAAGGTACACAGGTCTCGCATGCAGGCCCAGTCACTGGTGGTGAAGTGGTGCTGATCCGCAGTGCGACTGACCCGTGCATACTGCATTTGAAACACCATTATCGCCCGCTGCTGCTCACACAGTCTCTCCAGCATATCTAAGGTGGAGTTCCACCTGGTGGGCATGCCGCATATGAGGCGGTGAGCAGGAAGGCCGAAGCTATTATAATTGCAGTTTCCTGCCAGTCCCACAGACTGTACTGTGACCACTGCCTACCACTAATATTGGGTGGCACAGTACCTTGCAGATAAAAAAGTCATTTAATTTTTGCCCTTTAATATAATTGCAGTTGCCTGCCAGTGTGTGTCAGGCACACAGACTGTACTGTGCCCACTGCCTACCACTCATATAGGGTGGCACAGTACCTTGCAGATAAAAAAGTCATTTCATTTTTGCCTTTTAATATAATTGCAGTTGCCTACCAGTCTGTGTCAGGCCCACAGACTGTACTTGTCATGACCGCTATCCCAGCAGCGGTCGTGTCGCACCAGACAGAGGGGAAGGGGGACCCTTATCTACGGATGGGAAATAGAACGGCCACCCCTTACAAACACTAAGCTGGCACCTGTCTGCCCTGATACCCTAGATGGGGTGTGAACCCGTGCGGCGAGCAGGATGCCTAAACCCTGAGTCACCCTTAGAAGACTAGACTGGGGAAAGGCAGATGGGAGCACTAGTCACCATCACTCATGTCTAGGAGAACAACAGGGGAAGACAGGGGAAGACAGCAACAAACAAACAATCTCCAGCAGAGATAGACTTATCCAGTCACGAGCAGAGAAGATGATCCCAATAATGACAGTCCACGCCAGACAAGAGCTCCACAGCAATACCGTCAAACGATCTCCTTCAAAGGTCAGAATAGCACTGGAAGTAAGGACTATATCTGGCAATGACTGCAAGTGAAACTGAAACTAATATAGTAGCTGGGAGTGGCAGACAGCACTCACCTGAGAAGAATGCCTACAAACTCCCAGTCAGGACAAAAAGGTTCACAAGGCAAAACCCGGATGACATACCCTGAACCACGGAGCAAACTCACAAGCTATCGCGAGTAGCAAGTCGCTGCGACCTTCTCTTCCCAGACCTATCTGGATCAGTCACAGTCGTGACAGTACTGTGCCCACTGCCCACCACTCATATAGGGTGGCACAGTACATTGCACGGCGCACGCGCAGTGACCTAAAATTCAAACGAAACGGACCGAGCATGGGTCTTTTTCCATCTCCCGGTTCCAAAAATCTATTCACTACATCGGCCCTGGCCCTGATAAGGGTCAAAACAGAGATTAAACTGATAGGAATAGTACTTAGTTAACACTAGTTGCATTGGTGGCAAATTATATTGCAAGTGCCCAAAATTAGAAGGAAGCGGACAGAGCAAGCTTTTTTTCTCTATCTCCCCATGCAAGGATTCAATTCAATACACGTCCCCTGATAGGGGGCTTAACAAAGATTAAAATGGTAATAATAGTAGTTCACACTATTTGTATTGGTGGCACAGTACATTGCGTGGCGCAGGCGCAGTGCCCCAAATTGGAAGTAAGAGGACTGAACAATCATCTTTTTTCATCTCCCGGTCCCTAAAATCTATTCCATACAACGGCCCCTGATAGGGGACAAAATAGAGATTAAACTGGTAAGAACAGATTTTTTTAATTTAAAAAAAAGAGGACAGCCTCTGAGGAGCTGGGTATTTTTTGGCTACATTACTGAACGCTCATGCACAATGGTGTAGGCTCATGCGTCATTTTGAGGAGGTGACAAACCTGGTCAGTCAAACCCAAAGAAACATCATCAAACTCATCCTATATGCGTTTTTTCTGGAGCGTGCCCTGTGAAGAGTGCTTGATCAGGCCATAGATGAGCATGAAGAGAAAGAGTTTTGGTCACCATCACCACCAGAAGCAGTCTTGTCGTCGTCGATTGCTGGACCTGTGGCAACGCAGAGAGAGGAGTCTGAAGAAGAGGAGTCAGAGGAGGAAGGTTTGCTTTGAGGAAGTGGAAGACCAACCACAGCAGGCGTCCCAGGGGGCTTGTTGTCACCTTTCGGGGACACTTGGTGTTGTACGTGGCTGGATGGAGGAAGAGACTTTCAATGATGTCAGTGAGGACAAGAAACGGGACATGGCTAGCTTGGTATCCAACCTTGTGCAAATGGGGAGTTTGCGGTTGTGCAAATGGACTGTTTGCGGTTGTTTGCGGTGAGTTAAACGGGGAGTTTGGTCTGTCACTGTGAAGTGGGCGCAACCCTTACACTACCTGATCGATACAACATCATATCTGATCATATACACACACTGGATGTTTTAAAGCACGTTATTCCAAACAATTTAGGAATGTTAGGTGATTTATCCCCTTTATGGATTAAAACCCGACTCTGCATCAACTACGTAATTTTCCATGGGAGTTTTACCGTAGATCCCCCTCTGGCATGCCACAGTCCAGGTGTTAGTCACCTTGAAACAACTTTTTCATCACTATTGTGGCCAGAAAGAGTCCCTGTGGGTTTTACAATTCGCCTGCCCATTGAAGTCTATGGTGGTTCGCCCGTTCGCCAACATTTGGGGAAGTTTGCATTCGCGAACGGAAAATTTTATGTCATAAAATTTTATGACATCTCTAGTCTTGGGTTCATTGCAATCGTGTACTTGACATCAACTAGAGAACAAAAAAACTTTCACACTTCTTATCTATAAAACCCATGTATAAATGCTCCAAAAATTTACTGTTATAATTATTTGTTTACTCCTACACTCTTATTGATCTGCTTTAAATAATTTGTCTCATCTACCTCATTACTCCCATGTACTTTGGTGTATAAGTATGTTACTTCAGATAATGTATTAAGAGACGACTGATGAAAAGGCCTAAGTAGCCACAAAAGCTTGCAATTTTGTGATCATCTTTTTAGTTACCCCTTAAAAGGTGTCAAACACTGAAGATCTCAATCTTGTTTTATTTTTTATTTACTGGCTAACACAGTACAAATAGATGTCTAGTTTTTTTATTTGACAGCCATAAGTTTTTTTAATTTCGGTCTACAGAGCAGTATAGGGCTTGTTTTTTTCCCTAATGAACTGTACTTTTTATTGGTACCATTTTTATGGTATGTACGACTTTTTGATCGCTGTTATTCAATTTATTTTGGGGGGACAAGATGACTCAATTTTCTTGCGTTAACTGCAGAGGAGCTTTTTAAAAATATTTTAAAAGTTCAAACATTTTCAGATGCGGGAACACCTAATATGTTAATTTGCATTATTGCTTATACTGTTATATGTAAAATTGGAAAAGGGAACTGATTTAAACTAGTAATATTTATTTTATTTTTTTTCACTTTAAAGTTATCTATTAGCGCTAGAACCTGGGATCTTTTGATCCCTTGTCCCATTTACCAGCCAGCTTACCATGGCAGGGCAGGAAGGCTTCAGCAGTGTCCAGGCTGCCATGATAACCAACTGGAGCCCGTTAATTTCACTGTGGAGACTCCAATCAGAAGACAGAGGGAGCTGAATCCCTCTGCCTCACCTCACAGATGCAGCGATCAACGTTGATCACGGCATATGAAGGGTTAAATGACAGAGTTTGGCAGGATTGCCATTCCCTGTCATTGAGGCTGGGTGCCTGCTGTATGATACAGCTGGCACCTGCCGTTTATGGAGCGGGATCACCGCAGCAGCCCACTCCCTACAAATGCGAGCACATAATACCATACATTAAGGGGTTAAGGATATTATTAGAGATGAGCAACTTTTGCAAAAATTCGATTCGCTGGTGCCCTGAATTTTTGGGAAAAATTTGGTTTGATCCAAACTTATTTGCAGCAAATTTAGTAAAAAAAACAGCTATTTCCTGGCTGCTGAGAGCCTTTATAGTGGTCTAGAACACTGTGTCTTGCAGTAACACGCATAAGTAGTCTGCTTTTGTAGAGAAACAATAGTGTGATTCAGTATGACATGCAGATGACAGGCGTCACTCTTAGAATCACTACACACTTCACTTATTTGTGCAGTCACGGGTCAAAAATTGACCAAATAACTCAAGAATGAACTCAGCCTTACAGGTCGATGTTAGCGCCAAGAAGAAGCGCTCTCCTTTTACACATCCATCAGATAATTTCACATAGATGTCTACAGAACCTGTTCTATTAAATGCTTATACAAGTAGAGCCCCCCGAGTGGAGAGGGTGTCAGCAGTAAGTTTGTGTTTACGTCACTGATTATTTTGCCCTTTCTCTGATCCGTCAGAAAAATAACCCACAAAAAACGTATCATGTCTGTTGAGCTTGCACCTTCACTTGGTCTGCATTTGGTCACTAATCCATCAGTATTGCTAGTGCCAAAAAAAAAAAAAAAAAAAAAAAACAGGAGTGAATCTGAAACAGAGATGACATGTGAATGAGGAGACCACAGAGTAGCCCAATGACAGTGTGGAGGTGGCGGCAGCATCAGAAGGCCACAGAGCGACATAATGACAGAGTGTGGAGGTGGTGGAAGCATAAGGAGGCAAGAGAGTAGCACAATGACAGAGTGTATAGGTGGTGGCAGCATCAGAATAGTAGCTGAGGCAAGTAGCCAGAAGAAACCGGTCTCTTTTGTCAAAGTGTTGTGGCACCATGGATGATCTAGTCTGATGCATCAGGCAATGGTGGGTGGAAATCGTGGCTGATCCACGCCTGATTGATCTTGACCAAGGTCAGTCTCTCCACATTTTGGGTGGACAGGAGAGCTCTTCTTGGGTTAACTATGGGTCTTGCTGCACTAAGCACCCGCTCTGTTGCCACACTACTGGCTGAGCAGGACAGCTTTTCCAGGGCAAACTCTGCCAGTTGCGGCCACAAATCCAGTTTTGCTGCCTAGTAGTCCTAGTAGTTTGATTTCTTGATGAAGGACACAGAGCAGTTCCTCCCCTGTGTGACTCAGTTCGCCCAGAAAACCAGGTGCAGAACAACATAAGAGTGATGAGAGTCTACAATTACTCATCAATTTTCCCCAAAAAAGCTTGTTTCACATAAAAAAATTTCACCACTACGTAATTCGGTCTGTAAGTTCGGTGGGTGACATATACACATATTTTGTGCGAAGTACACCTGCACTGCATACATGACACGGAAATAAATATAGTTAATCCATCTGTTAGTTAGGTGGGTGACATATACACATTTATTATGTGAAGTACACCTGCACTGCATACATGGAAGTAAATAAATATAGTTAATCCATCAGTCAGTTAGGTGGATGACGTATACCCATTTATTGTGTGAAGTACACTTGCACTGCAGACATGACATGGAAATAACTATAGTTAATCCATCTTTTAGTTAGGTGGGCGAAAATATCCCCATTTATTGTCTGAAGTACACCTGTACTGCATACATGACATGGAAATTAATAAAGTTAATCTGTCTGTTAGTTGAGTAAGTGACCTCAAAGAATGAGGCGAGCATCAAATAAGGGACGTGGACCTTGTTGGGGTGTTGCTGGGGTTGGTGGAGCTCCTGTTGCAGCAAGAGGACATGATTGATCTGTGCCAGCTACACGCCCAAATGAGACGCTTTCCTCAGGTGCACGTAGGCATGTTCAGTGTTATTTTGTAGGCCCAAATTCCACTCTGCAAATGGTGAGGCCAGAACAAGTAGATGCGGTAGCAGATTGGGTTGCTGACAGTACCTCCAGTTCCTTCACATTGTCTCCCACCCGGTCCCCTGCTCAAAGCGCAGAGTTGGCACCTGCAGCCCATGGTCATCTGTCTTTCACCTCACCCCCTTGCAGATCAGCCAAGCAGTTTGAGCCCCAAGTCATGCAGCAGTTTCTTATGCTTTTTGATGACTCTGCTGGCAGGGTTTCCGTGGGCCGTCCACATAGCCCTGCCCCAGAAGTGGTAGAGATTGAGTTCACTGATGCCCAATCACTTATGTTTCACGATGTGGACATGGGAGGACCACCGCAGCACATCTCTGATGATGACGAAACACAGGTGCCAACTGCTGCGGCTTTCTGCAGTGTCCAGACCGGCAAGGAGTGCAGGGGTGAAGAGTGAGTGGAAGATGATGTGGAGGATGATGAGGTACTAGATCCCACATAGAATCAAGGTCATTTGAGGATGTGTGCAGTTTGGAGGAAGAAGTGGTGGTCACACAGCGCCAGCCGCAGAGCAAAAGGGGGAGCAGTGTGCAAAAGCAGAGTGGCCATTCCCTAGCCAGTACTCCTGCTACTGCCCACCGCAACCAGGGACCAAGCACACCAAAGCCAGCTCCAAGGGGTTCCCTAGCGTCGCAGTTCTTCAGACAATGTGCTGACAACAAGACACGAGTGGTTTGCACGCTGTGCAATCAGAGCCTGAACCGAGGCATAAATATTCTAAACCTGAGCAACACCTGCATGACCAGGCATATAAATGCTAAGCACGAGCTGCAGTGGAGTAAACACCTGAAAAACCACAAAAGATATCTGGCTCCTACTGCTCCCTCTTCTGCTGCAGTCCCGGCCTCATTCTCCCCTTCTGGAGTGACAGTGGCACCTGCCACCCCGTAAACGGAGGATGTGGCAGCAACAACACCTCCTCTGTAACCAAGCATCTCCACAATGTCCAATGGAAGCGTTCAGCTGTCCATCTCCAAAACACTGGAGAGAAAGAAAAAGTACCCCCATACCCACCTGCGATCCCTGGCCCTGAATGCCAGCATTTCAAAATTCCTGGCCTTTGAAATGCTGTCATTCTGTCTGGTGGAAACAGAGTCTTTTAAAAACCTTATAGCGGTGGCTCTCCCACTATACGTGGTTCCCAGCCGCCACTACTTTTCCAGGAGAGCCATTCCTGCCCTGCACAACCAAGTGGCGGATACAATTTGGTGTGTACTGCGCAGTACCATCTGTGGCAAGATCCACATAACCACCGATACATGGAACTTTAAGCATGGGCAGGGGCGCTAAATCTCCCTAACTGCACACTGGGTAAATGCAGTGGTGGCTGGGCCTGAGGTTGATAGCAGTTTGGTGAATGCCCTTACTCCACCAAGGATTGCCTCCTGTTGCCTCCTCCTCCTACTCAACTTCCTCCTCTACTGCCTCCTCATCCGGTCAGCGTAACACCTTCACCATCAACTTCAGCACAGACAGGGGGAAAGGACAGCTGTTTTGAAACTTATCTGTTTGGGGGAATAAAACCACACCGCGCAGGAGCTTTGGACGGGCATGGAACAACAGACTGATGAGTGGTTGGTGCAACTGAGTCTCAAGCCCTGCCTAGGGGTGTGCATTAATGGGCAAAATCTAGTAGCAGCACTAGGCCTAGCTGGTTTGACACACATCCCTTGCCTGGCACATGTGCTGAATTTGGTGGTGCAGAGGTCTGTGCGCACTTTTGGCGTTCTCACTCTGCTGCTTGCCTGTCTGCGATGCAGTGTAACTTCAGCCTTCCCGCTCACCGCCTCATATGTTAAGTGCCCACAAGGTGTTACCCCACCCTGCACATGCTGGAGAGACAGCGTCAGGCGATAGTGGAGTTTAAGCTGCAGCACGCACAGGTGAGTCGCTCTGCGGAACAGCACCACTTCACCACCAACGAATGGGCCTCCATGCGGGATGTGTGTGCCGTGTTGCGCTGTTTCGAGTACTCCACCAACATGGGCAGTGCCAATGACGCCGTCTCAGCTTTACTATCCCATTTCTATGTCTCCTTGAAAAAATGCTTCGGGCGATGATGGAAGATGATGTGGCACAGGAGGAAGAGAAGGAGGAAGAGGGATCATTTCCACAGTTATCAGGCCAGTCATTAACAAGTGGCTCGGAGGGTGGGTTCCTCCAGCAGAGGCCAGGTACACAATTGTCCAGCCAGGGCACAATTCTGGAGGATGAGGAGGAGGAGGAACTGTGTTTACAGCAGGGTGGCACCCAAAGCAGCTCATTGGCATCACTGGAGCGCGGCTGGGGGGGTACAGAGGACACAGACGATACACCTTCAACAGAGGACAGGTTATCGTTGCCTCTGGGTAGCCTGGCACACATTAGCGACTACATGCTGCAGTGCCAGAGCAACTACCGAAGAGTTGCCCACATTCTAACCAGTGCTGATTACTGGGTGGCCACCCTGCTGGATCCCCGCTACAAGGACAACGTGCCATTCTTAATTCCGTCACTGGAGCATGATCAGAAGATGCGCGAGTACAAGCGCATGCTGGTAGACACGCTGCTGATGGCTTTCCAACCTGACGCCGGGGGCTCAGTGGAATCACAATGCGAAGGCAGAGCAGGAGGAAGAAGTTGCCAACGCAGCTGGGGCACCGCCAGCACCTCAGAAAGAAGGGTTAGCATGGCCAAAATGTGGAAAAGCTTTTTTCAGCATGCCACAACAACCAACACCACCAGCTGATACGGAACATCTTAGCAGGAGCAGCATTTCAGCAACATGGTGGAACAGTACATGTGCACAGGCCTACACGTACTGACTGATGGGTCTTCCCCATTCAACTTCTGGGTCTACAAATTGGGCACATGGCCTGAGCTTGCCCTTTACGCCTCGGAGGTGCTGGCCTACTCTATGGCCACTGTATTGTCCGAATGTGTGTTTGGCACTTCAGGGGGGTGATCACAAACAAGAGCACAAGCTCACGTTCATTAAAATTAACCATGCATCAATCACACAGGACTTATCCGTACCTTGTGCAGAATAGACAATACCGGCCGCACCCAGCCATTATTATACTCCAGCATACTTCTCTTTGCATTCTCTTTTCGATTTCCCAATGTTTTGGGGTCTTCCCAAATTTATAAAAAATAAAAAAATAAAGGAAAAAATAAAATACAAAAACAGTGTTGGCTACATCCTCCTCTTCCACCACAGCTTTCTCCTACACCGTAGGAATAAAAGGCTAAGAAACAATAAGAAACCAATGTGGATAAAGAGAACTGTAAAGAAAGCAATAAATAACAAAAAGAAAGCATATAAATCACTAAAAAAGGAGGGGAGCCAGGAAGCACTGATAAACTATAAAGAAAAAAATAGAATATGTAAAAAACGAATAAAAATTGACAAACTAGAGACCGAGAGATTAATTGCCAAAGATAGTAAAACTAACCCTAAAATGTTCTTCAATTATATAAATAGTAAAAAATATAAATCTGAAGGAGTCTGCCCTCTACATAGCAATGAGGGGGGTGTTGCAGAGATTGATGAGGATAAAGCAAAACTATTAAATATTTTTTTCTCCACTATATTCACTGAGGAAAATAAACTGTCAGGTGAAATGCAGAATGTAAAAGTAAATTCCCCATTAAAAGTGCCCTGTCTGACCCAGGAAGAAGTACAACAGCGACTTAAAAAGATTAAAATAGACAAATCGCCAGGACCGGATAGCATACACCCCCGTATCCTAAGGGAATTAAGTGATGTCGTAGCCAGACCTTTATTTCTGAAATTTACGGACTCTATACTGACAGGGAATGTTCCGCAGGATTGGCGCATAGCAAATGTGGTGCCAATATTCAAAAAGGGTCCAAAAACAGAGCCTGGATATAATAGGCCGGTAAGTTTAACATCTGTTGTTGGTAAACTGTTTGAAGGGTTTCTAAGAGATGCTATTTTGGAGTATCTCAATGAAAATAAGCAAATAACGCCATATCAGCATGGCTTCATAAGGGATCGGTCATGCCAAACAAATTTAATCAGTTTCTATGAGGAGGTAAGTTCTAGACTTGACAGCGGCGAATCAATGGATGTCATATATCTGGACTTCTCCAAAGCATTTGACACTGTACCTCATAAAAGGTTAGTATATAAAATGAGGATGCTCGGACTGGGAGAAAATGTCTGAATGTGGGTAAGTAACTGGCTGAGTGACAGAAAACAGAGGGTGGTTATTAACGGTAGATACTCAGATTGGGTCACTGTCACTACTGGGGTACCTCAGGGGTCAGTATTGGGCCCTATTTTCTTCAATATATTTATTAATGATCTTGTAGAAGGCTTGCACAGTAAAATATCTATTTTTGCAGATGACACTAAACTGTGTAAAGTAATTAACACGGAAGAGGACAATTTTCTGCTACAGAGGGATCTGGATAGATTGGAAGCTTGGGCAGAGAAATGGCAGATGAGGTTTAACACTGAAAAATGTAAAGTTATGCACATGGGAAGGAATAATGCAAGTCACCCGTACATATTAAATGGTAAAACACTCGGTAACACTAACATGGAAAAGGATCTAGGAATTTTAATAAACAGCAAATTATGCTGCAAAAGCCAGTGTCAGGCATAGTAAATTAGTACAGAAGGCTAAAAACAGACATTTGTCCATCCAGTTCAGCCTGTCACCCTGCAAGTTGATCCATAGGAAGGCAAAAAAAAGCTGTGAGGTAGAAGACAATTTTCCCCACTTAAGGGGAATAAAAAATTCCTTCCCGATTCCAATCAGACAATCAGAATAACTCCCTGGATCAACTACCCATCTTTAGTAGCTATAACCTGTAATATTATTATACTCCAGAAATACATCCAGGCCCCTCTTGAATTCCTTTATTGTACTCACCATCACCACCTCCTCAAGCAGAGCGTTTCATAGTCTCACTGCTCTTACCGTAAAGAATCCTCTTCTACCAATAGTGAATAGATGGTAAAGGCAAAGTCTGCTGGTGTGTTATCATCAGCGTCTTCATTATGTTTACTGCAGGATCCACGAAGACGTAATTCGGTCCATACAGCAAAAGGAGGTCTACAATCACCGATCAATTTTACATAAAAAATTGTGTTTGAAATAAAAAATTTCACCAATGACAGGATAATGGAATTTGATTCATACAGAAGAAAGTCTACAATCACCCATCAATTTTCCCCAAAAAGACTGTTTCACAAAAAAATTTCACCACTACTTAATTCAGTCCATACAGCAAAAGTAGGTCTACAATCACCGATCAATTTTCCCCCAAAAAATAATTTGAAATAAAAAATTTTACCAATGAAAGGATAATGGAATTCGATTCATACAGTAGAAAGTCTACAATCACCCATCAATTTTCCCCAAAAAGACTGTTTCACATAAAAAATTTCACCACTAGGTAATTCGGTCCATACAGCAAAAGGAGGTCTACAATCACCCATCAATTTTCCCCCAAAAAATCGTTTAAAAAAAAAATTTCACCAATGAAAGGATAATTAAATTCAGTTCACACAGAAGCAAGTCTACAATCACCCATCAACTTTGCAAAAAAAGCCTGTTTCACATAAAAAATGTCACCACTATGTAATTCGGTCCATACCGCAAAAAGGGCTTTACCACATATAACTGCACCGCTGAACGGCGAATATCTTTTTCTTTTGCCCCTAATACAGGCAAAAAGGGCTTTACCATATGTAACTGCACTGTTGAACTACAAATAGGCCATTATGTTTTTCCACTTTACCACCATATAAGGCTTTTCAACATATAAGTGCAACGCTGAATGGCGAATATATTTTTCTTTTGCCACTAATATACGGCAGACAGGGCTTTAGAATATATAACTGCACCACTGAACGGCACTACACAAAAGCCTTTTCAACATATAATTGCAACGCTAAACAGCAAATATATTTTTATTTTGCCACTAATACACTGCAAACAGGGCTTTAGAATATATAACTACACTATTGAACGGCAATTAGGCCCTAATTTTTTTTCCACTTTTACACTACACAAAAGGCTTTTCAACATATAAGTGCAATGCTGAACAGTGAATATATTTTTATTTTGCCACTTATACACGGCAAAGAGGGCTTTAGAATATATAACTGCACCGCTGAATGGCAAATATATTTTTTTCTTTTTTCCACTAATACACGCCACAAGAGGCTTTACAACAGATAAGTGCACCACTAAGCTGCAAAAATATATATTTTTTTTTCACTAATAAACACCACAAAAGGCTTTACTACAAATAATTGCACTGCTGAGCGGCAAATATATATTTTCTTTTTCCACTAATACACGCCACAAAAGGCTTTGCAACAGATAACTACACTGCTGAGCGGCAAATATATATTTTCTTTTTCCACTAATACACGCCACAAAAGGCTTTACAACAGAAAACTGCACCGCTGAGCAGCAAATATATTTTTCTTTTGCCTCTAATACACGACAAAAAGGGCTATAATTTAGCACTTCACCACACAAAGTGTTTATGCCTGTATCAAACAGCACTTGCACCCTAATAAGAATGTTTTGCTGGAATTAGAGAGTTGTATAATGGCAATTTGGATCCCCAGTCGGTGCAGCAAGGTTCTCCAGGCTGTAACCTCCCCTAATGAACCATGTTTAACATAAATGCTGTGGAATGATTCCTCCCTATCCTTTCCCTGCCCCTTGAATAATCTTTAGCTGCACTTGTAAACCGTTTTTTTTTTAGCACCATAATGTTTTTTCTAACACTGTCCCTAGCACCTGCTGACGTCTCTCTCTGCCCTAAGTACACTGGAAAATCTAAGATGGCTCACGCTATTTATAGGGCTGTGACATCACAGGGCTGGCTGGCTGCTGATTGGCTGCATGCATGGCATTATGGGTGATTCTCACACATGCAGCAGCCATTTTGGGAAAAAATGTGATTCGTTACCACAAATCGTGAGGAAATTCAGCTTCGATGCAAATCAAATTTTTCCTGAAATTCTGATCAAATTCCACTTTGTCAGCTACGATTCGCTCTTGCAAACAGTATATATCTGTCCAGCATGCTGCTCACAAATTAGAATGATCTAGTGTATGTACTGTAAGTATAACTTTTGGTAGATGTGATTTGAAAAGTACAATGTAGAAAAAGCATGACATCTTTTACAAATGAGGTCAATAAATTATTTTATGTCTTTACTTTACAGTGTGAATACATACTATATATTTATAATCAAATGTTAAATACTGTATCATGTTTTTTATCATAACATTTAAAGATGGTACAGATTAACATAAATTGTTTTTCTCTTATTTTCATGCTTTTGTTGAACAAATCCTAAATCAGAAATCTGGTATCCTATTGATGATAATTACCTCAGGCAATCTGTCACTTCAGATTGTTTTGTTAACAATGAATTTAAGAGTATTAAATCTCAAAGTTATACTGTAGCAACATAATATGCTTAAGAATGCACAATAGAAGTTCAGACCATGGAATTAATTGGATTTATATTTCTAGCATACATACAATTACCTAGAGGTATATTCAAAGCAGCTCAAGCATAAAACGATGGGCTTGAAATTCAGCTTCCAGTGAATTTACTGTAGGTTTATATGGAGTTATGGAGTTCAATAAGGTCATAAATATACTTTAAAGAAAATTAGTAATTTGCCAGATACATGTTGAAACAGCTAATTGTTGTTTATGTTGATGTAATGGCCACATTAAACATTATAAATTGTTTAAAGAATACTTTTAAAACTTTCAACCAAAATGTTCATTAGCATTCAGGATCAGTTCCAGATTCAGCCTTTATGACTATTAAGGCCATTAATGTTTCTTCACAGTTAGAAAAGCACATTTTACATTCCAAAATGGTGGAACAATGTATTTAATATTTTGTTAATGCTCCACAGTGCAAAGTTGAATATTATTAGTCATAATTGAAAAATTACTGATGATGGTTTACATGTTTATACAATATATATATATATATATATATATATATATATATATAATGTATAATATTTATACCTTTATACTTTAAGCATAGTTAACGTATTGAACAAAATTCTTGTTTTACAATAGGATATATTAGGATTCTTTTTATACTAGGTAGAATAGCAAATTAGACATTATTCTATGCTTTTCTAGCCATCAGGGTCAATAGAAATTTGAAATGACAGAATCTAATGCAGTCTGAAAAGATCCTAAGGGCTCATGTGTGACTGAGCTTGTACAGCACTCTCTATGCAGTGCCTTTCAGGCTGTGTTGGTCATAGAGTGCTTTTAAAGAAGGGAACTCCTCCATACTTTTGGCATCTGATGGGACATACCACAAATTTGTCAGTTGAAATTCAGTAGAAAAGAAACCTCTATATATTTTAATTTGAAATATCAATAGTACTACAGATAAAATGACAAATGACAAACATTTGTAATGCATTTTTCACACAGGGACTCAAAGTTCAAGGATAGCTGTGTGGATGGGGTATCACCATGAGAAGTCAACAGCTACCATATAGACATTGGACCCCAACACACAACATACAACACATCAATCATAAACGGATAGGCATGGGTTTTTTGTATGCCAACTCTTCAAAGGACGGTACCTGCTTTTGCCACTCACATATTTCAAGTGGCAGGGTTCTATTATTTCTTGCTCACACATTTCTTTCTTCAGTATATTACCCATAAAATAACAATGCTGCAACAACTGGGTGTTATCATTCACCATATCAATGAGACATGTCTCTGTACTCTTTGCACAGATATCTTCTGATCAGTGCTGACAGTGCTGTGTAAACACACTTTATTATCAAGAGAAATGGTAATACCTCTTCAATATATGCTTTATAGAAGAAATTGTTAAAGTTATTTTTTTTTCTATGTAAAAATATAGATTGAGGATGCTCACCGTCTTAATTGGGGCCTGGCCTACTGGCCACCCCCAGTTTCCAAAACTACCAAATATCTAAAAAATGGATGGCTCACCATGATTTGCAAGTATTTTTACTCATTCCTTTTGCATACATATATATATAAAACACAAACTAAAAATGTCAAAAAATGCGGTTTTTCACTTGTGTTTGGGCGTCTGGTTCAACATTTGGTGATTTACTTTCAAATAATTCAGTAATCTGATATAGTTAGACAGGGTGGTGTCCATATCTTTTGTTACAGGTGATTAGTTGCTGTCTATTCACATTAGTGCGTTTTATCATTGTTGGTGCACGTTCACATTTATGTGTTGAGATTGTGCTAATAATCACAGCCGGCTTTTTATATGGTGTAAATCAGGGATGCTCAACCTGCGGCCCTCTAGCTGTTGTAAAACTACAACTCCCACCATGCCATTCTGTAGGCTGAAAGCTGTAGGCTGTCTGGGAATGATGGGAGTTGTAGATTTGCAACAGCTGGAGGGCCACAGGTTGAGCATGCCTGGTGTAAATGATCCAGACTTGCAGACAATAATAAATGGCCGCTAGTTGCTGTTCACATTTGTGTGCAGCAATGTTGTGTGTTACTCACTACCTCCTGTATATCATCAACCACCTTTCGTAGATACATTGACAATGTTTTTCTCATTTGGGATGGTTCATATCAGGCATTATTAGAATTTGTGGCATGGATCAATGTCAGCCAGTATAATTTAAAATTCACGCCCAATATCAACACCAAGACTGTGGAGTTTTTAGATCTAAAAATATAGATTTAAGCTGAATCATTTATATGTAGCACCTATCAAAAGGAGGTAGCAAAGAGTAGCTTTATTTTAAATTCAAGTTGCCATCTGCTAAGATGGCTACTAATTGTGCCAAAAAGCCAATTTCGTGTATAAAGAGGGATTGAACTAAAGCTGAGCAATTAGAAAAAGTAAAAAAAAAAATTAACCATTTTGTTTTTGGAGAAAAATTATCCACTACATACACTGGAAAAATCTCTAAATGAAGTGAAAAATTTGGACAGTACCACATTTTTTAATTCAAAATCTATAAAGGATAAAAACACAAAGACAGGTGATTGTAAATTGGTATTACTATTTAATACCAGTTATAAAAAAAAGTGTCAAATAGAGACACTGAATTATATTTTAAGGATTCATGATGTAAGGGTTATATTTTTATAAATTATTATCTGATATTTGCCAATTTGTAAAGAGTGCCATATAAGTTATACAAGTTATATCTATAAGATGTATGGCAAGTTTATATTATCTTGCCAATCACTTAATCGCACACACACCATGAGAAAGATGTTGTATCGTATTCTATTTTATTTTATCTTATACTATCAGTGGCCTATTTAGCTGTAAAAAAGCACATTGTGAACTATGACTTACCTGCATGAATCTAATCAAAGTGGATTCAGTGGAGCTAGGCAGACTCAGTCACCACAATGGGGAGATCTGGTCCATGTTTTATATCTGACATGAATTGGTTTAAAATGGTTGTGAACGGGCAGTATGCAAGATAATATATCGCAGACAACACTATAACCAATTGAAGTCTGCGTTCCAGTAATCTCAGAGTGCATGCGCTGGGAAAGTCACCGCCAAGAGAGGCACAGCAGAGATCTGAGCTGTGAGACCGGAGTGAAGGCAGTGAGTAATTTGCAGGAGGTTGCGAGTGACACAGCAGACATCTGCCCTGAGAGACCGGAGCGAAAGGTGGTTGATGATACAGGAGGTCGTGAGTAACACGCAACATTGTTGCACACAAATGTGAACAGCAACTAGCGGCCATTTATTATAATCTGCAAGTCTGGATCATTCACACCATATGAAAAGCCGGCTGTGATTAATAGCACAATCTCAACACATAAATCTGAACGTGCACCAACAGTGATAAAACGCACTAATGTGAATAGACTTCAACTAATCATGTGCAACAAAAGATATGGACACCACCCTGCCTAACTATATCAGATGGCTGAATTATTTGAAACCGCATTTTTTGACATTTTTAGTTTATATGCGTGAGCTCCGTATTATAAAGGGAGCAGTTTTACTAACTTATTGTGAATATATTTTAAATTGAGGATTTATGATTTGTTGGTATATTGTGTGATTAAATGTTTATATATATATATATATATATATATATATGTGGGGAGTCGCTCTGGTAGACAGCGGTGCGGGTGCAGTTTAGAGGCAAAACAAGGAGTCCAGATTGTGCAACAAACAGTGTTTTATTCACACTTGCACACCACTGTGGACAGTTGGCCCTTATGTGTCCAGGCTCCCGACACTGCCAACAGACCACTGAGGACGGATCTGCAAGAGGTACATCCCGGGCGGGTTTGGCCGGCCGCCGGGACTGGGGTGGAGATTTCCGGGGTTTGACTGGCCCCCTCCCAAAGGAACCCCCCTGCAGGTTTCTGGTGGCCTCATATCGCTCCACCAGGTCGACCATCTCAAGGGCATCGGTGGGAGATACCTGGCCAATCCAGTGTTGAAGGGGGTAAGGCAAGGCCCTCCAAAACGTGTCAGCCAGCAGCCGGTCCAGCATAGCAGTCGGACTTAGAACCTCAGGCTGCAGCCATTTTTGCAACCTGTGCAGCAACTCATAGTACTGCGGCCTGGCGGGTTCAGCCACTTTGAAGTCCCACTGGTGGACCCGCTGAGCCCGGACCAACACGTTTACCCCCAGTCTGGCCAGGATCTCCCCCTTCACCGTGGAATAGTCAGCAGCCTGGTCGTCTGCCAAATCAAAAAAAACTTGCTGGGGTCCGGATGCCAGGAACGGAGCAACCACCTCGGCCCACTGGTCACGGGGTAGCTTTTCCCTCACGGCGACCTTCTCAAAAACCGCCAGGTACGTCTCAACGTCGTCTGCGGAGGTCATTTTTGGGATCGCCGCACGGACCGCTTTCCGGGCATCATGGACGTGGTGGGACGCTCCTGCTGCCTGTAACGCCATCACATGTTGTAGCAGTAGTTGGTTGGTCTCCCGCTGCTGCACGTTAGCCTCTATGAGAGCCTTCACAGCAGCCTCCATGTTGCCAGAAACTCCTGCTTGCAGCTTTGCTGGCTTAATATATTCCATGCACTTTAGAAAAACAAAACTTCGGCGTTCACGCCAGCCTCACTGCGCATGCCCGCATCCTCCACCAAATGTGGGGAGTCGCTCTGGTAGACAGCGGTGCGGGTGCAGTTTAGAGGCAAAACAAGGAGTCCAGATTGTGCAACAAACAGTGTTTTATTCACACTTGCACACCATAAATGAAAAACAGTCTCTTTGGTGACAGTTCACACACAACGGAAATAACGTGGCAAAACAAAAACAGGCCAACACAGGTTCAGTCACCTGGGAGGTGTAGGTGCAGGTTCGCACCACGCTGTCGGCCCAGCCGCAGGAGAATCCAGCTTCAGGTAGCCAGGAACAAAACACCTCCTTGCTGAGTTCTTTCCTCCAGGACAGAGAACTCCTCAGCCCTGTTAGCAGCTCCAGGATAATCACCACCTCCAGCTGCTGAGCTGGCTGAGCTTTTAAACCCAGCCCAAAACCAGGACTGGGTCGTGGGGAGCAGCCACCCACCCTACACTTTAGCTGCTCCCGGTAAGAGCCGGCCCGGATCGGCTTTGCAGCCATGCTATTTAAACTCTGTCAGTAGCACTAGCTGCTGCTGACATCAACAAAAACGGGCTCTTACCTCACCGAGGCTATGAACCTCGGTGACACATACCTGCCATCCACGACGGCACCCTGCACCTTACCACAATATATATATATATATATATATATATATATAAACGAAATGAGTAAAAATACTTGTAAATCATTGTGAGCCAGCCATTTTATAGATATTTGATTTATTTTTCTCCTCACACTCAAATAACTAGCATTTAATGAATCATTATACTGATCATCCTTATAATAGTTTCAACATCATCATTCGGAATACATGGTAACTAGATTTGAGAACATTTAAAAAAATTAGATTCAGGAAAAATTTGGTTCGATCCGAATATATTCACGACTAATTTTGTTAAAAACGGCTATCTCCTGGCTGCAGAGCAGCTTTATGGTGGTGTAGAACACAGTGTCTTGCAGTAACACGCATAGGGAGTTTGCTTTGGTAGTGAAATAATACTGTGAGTCTGTATGACATGCAGATGACAGGCGTCGCTCTTAAAGTCACTGCACACTTCACTTATTTGGGCAGTCCCGGGACCCAAACTGACCAAATAACTCAAGTATGTACTAAGGCTTACAAGTAGATGTGAGCGCCAAGAAGAAGTGCACTCCTTTTACAATGTCGTCAGCTGATTCCACATAGACGTCTACAGAACCTGTTCTATTAAACAAGGAGAGCCCCCCGACAGAGTAAGTTTGTGTTGATGTCACTGATTATTTTGCCTTTCCTATGATCCGTCATAATAATAACCTACAAAAAAACATAACCTGTCTGTTGAGTATCTGCCTTCACTTGGTCAGTATTTGGTCAGTAATCCATCAGTATTGCTAATGTAAAAAAAAAAACAGGGATGGATCAAAAACAGAGATGACACGTTAACGCAGGGGTGCACAACCTTTTCTGGTTGGGGGCCACATTGTCAGACTGAACCAATTCCAAGGGCCGAAAATAAAACTTAAAGGGGTATTATCAACTGAAATACTGTATTTTTGGCATAGTGAACATACAGTATATACTATAAACGTCTAGTTACAGTTCTAGGACTACCATCTAATAGGAGAATACATGATAGATACATGTAAGAAGCCATAAGACATAGACCTACATGTCTTTTACCAGATGTTTGGGGGCCACACAGAATGGTATCAAGGGCCGCATGTGGTCCCCGGGCCGCAGATTGTGCACCCCTACGTTAACGGAATATTTGCATTCTGTATTTTGTACCCACTCCTGCTTTTGGCTACCAAATCACAAGCCAATTTTAATGGGAACATACGGGCCTTACAGCTGCTACACAGAGAGGATCCATTGTGCGTCTCATTTTTCCTTCCTTCTGACAGACCAGAAAAAGGTTCAAATAAAAGTTATGTCAGCCAAGCCAAAAAGTCTAAATAGTGACCCAGTCATGAAGTGAGGAGGTTGAGAAGAACATGAGAAGTCCACATGTAATGACCCAGAGTGCCATTACCACTCTTTTGCACCTTGTCGTTACCCCCTATGAGCTGATAGTGTGTCATCTAATGCATTTGTATCATATAATTCTCACTGTGTATATTTATTTCTATGCAATGCGTTGTGTTCATGTAATTAACATGGTTTTCCACAAGGTGGCTTCAACTAGAGATGAACGAATTTTTCAAAAATTTACGCTAAAAAATGTCTATTTCCTGGCTTCTGAGAGCCTTTATAGTAGAACACTGTGCCTTGCAGTAACACACATAGGGAGTCTGCTTCTGTAGGGAAACAATACTGTGAGTTCGTATGACATGCAGATGACAGGCGTCACTCTTATAATAACTACATACTTCACTTATTTGGGCACTAACTGGGCCAAAACTGACCAAATAACTCAAGTGTCAACTCAGCCTTATGGGTAGATGTTAGCGTCAAGTAGAAGCGCACTCCTTTTACACCCTCGTCAGCTGATTCCACATAGATGTCTACAGAACCTGTTCTATTAAACGCTTATACAAGTAAAGCCGACAGGGTGGAAAGGGTGTCAGCAGTAAGTGTGTGCTGATGTCACTGATTAATTTTCCCCATTCTCTGATCTGTCAGAACAATTACCCAGAAAAAAAAGATTCTGTCTGTTGAGCATACGCCTTCACTCGGTCAGCATTTGCTCAATAATCCATTAGTATTGCTAAAGGCAAAAAAAAAAAAAAACGGAGTGAATCTAAAACAGAAATTACACATGAATAGAATATTTACATGTCTTCTGTGTTTTCTACAAGGAGAAACGTTGTGGCACACTGCTTATTTCCGCCACTGGAAGTAGGGTTCCCACCCCGGTATAATAGAAAGAGGAATCACCACATGGTATCTACTACATTTATTATTATTATTTTTGTACTTATTTTTGTACTTATTATTTTTATCACAGTCTGATGAAGGCCACAAATAGGCCGAAACTTCACAAGACAAGTGATTTTGCCGCTTTTGCCAAAAAACTGAATAAAATTTTTCTAACCGCAACCAAACTGGAGTTCCTCTTTCTATTATACCGGGGTGGGAACCCTACTTCCAGTGGCGGAAATAAGCAGTGTGCCACAACGTTTCTCCTTGTGGTAATATTCTCCCTGACGGAGTGCTGCACCTGCGATACCATGACTAGTGGTACACTATCCTTCAAACCGGATGAAATTACAGAGATACTCTCCCAAGTTAAATACTCGGGAGATTTTCTCCAAACACCTCCATCCGAATTCAAGACCCGAGATTTCGAACGTGGAACAAGACGACTTCTGTCCCATGAATTACACTGCGCAACTCTCGCAGAATACTTAAGAGTGAAACGAATCCCACGCGGACTACGAATCCGGATGAAACCGACCTTCTTTAAAGATGACAAGGACTTTTGCGAAAAGTTCGAACAAATACTTAATAAATGTTCCTTTGATCTAATGACGTTAACAGTTACATACTTACAAGCAGCCATAACAAAAACGAAAGCTGAAGTTTCCTCCATAGAAGACCAACTAAAGACCACGATCCCTCCGGAAGAATATACTCAACTGCAAGAAAGAATTAATTCCACCCTGAGCCAACAACGCAAATAAATGGAAGCAAGAAAGAGACAGAAATTCCTCAGAGACACTGAGGACTATAGGCTGAATAGGGTATACCATTGGCCGGACCAACAACGCACGTTTTTCTCCAGACGTCCGTCTTCAAGAGAATCTTCAAGAGCAAGTTCTGACAGCGACACTTACCCACAACAAAGAACGGGGGGTACATCATCCAGAGGCAGGGGAAGAAGAGGACAAAGAGGCGGCACCAATCAACCAACTACCAACTTACCAACAACCATCCGGGGGAACTCCAACATCCCCACAAGATCCCAGGTACGATCTTTGGTCGTTAATATATCCGCTTACTCATTGAGTCCTGCTGAGTTATTTCTTTTGGAAAAAGGACTGTCATACTGTCCATCTAGACAGCTGGACACCTTTCAGCTGGATCTAGATCTTCAGAGACTATACCGAAATATACGCCTTAAGGTTCATTTTTCTAATCCTTCCCTCAACAGACCTATAATAGGAAGAAGTACACCTACTACAACAGTGACCTTAAATGATTTCAACCTCAGAAATAAGAGTAACTTCACTCCCCCTAAAACCCAGCCGGCTATAGAAACTTTCATTTCATTAGTACAGAAGGACATGACCAAATTTAGGAAGGATCTAACGTTAGGAAAATTTAAATTCACACATAATCTAAATGCATCAGAAAGACAAGCTCTCTCCGCCCTTACGAAGCGAAAAGACCTTGTCATCAAACCAGCTGACAAAGGGGGTGCATTGGTAGTGATGGATAGGGATGGGAATATAAAGGAGATACAACATCAATTAGGAGACACAACAGTTTACAAAAGACTTGAAAAAGATCCCACCCAGCAGATTTCGGATAAGATTAGAGTAACACTACAACATTACCGAGAATGTGGAGTCATTGACGACACAATCATCACGTTTCTTACTAAGTCTAATCCCATCACACCAGTTATCTACACCCTGCCCAAAATACATAAGAGACTGAACAATCCCCCCGGACGACCGATAGTGGCTTCTACAGAATCTATACTTTCACCGCTGTCTATCCTCTTAGAAAAGGTTCTGACACCGATCATCAAAGAAACCAGATCATTCTTACTTGACACCACTGCTTTTCTGTCGCTCCTGTACAACTTACCACCACTATCCTCATCCTCAATATTAGTAACCTGGGACGTAACCAGTCTATACACATCCATTCAGCATCAAAAAGGCCTCACATCAGTCCGCAAACTTCTCCATCAACACATTCCGGACCATACCTTGATTGCATTTTACATGGACCTCTTAGTACTCATACTACATAATAATTTCTTCCTTTTTCAAGATGACTTCTTCCTACAGATACAAGGTACCGCGATGGGGTCCAATGTAGCACCTCCCTATGCAAACAGCTACATGTCCGATTTTGAGGAATCTTTCATATACACTCATTCTGATTTTTCCAAAGTAGTAATTTGGAAACGCTACATTGATGACATTTTTTGCATATGGGAGGGTACATTGGACTCCCTCTTGGATTTTCACTCATTTTTGAACTCCATATACCCTGAACTCCAATTCACAATACATCATGACACCGTAGAGATCAATTTCCTAGACACAACGGTTACAAAACACCCAGATGGTTCCATTTCCACGGATTTATACAGAAAACCAACTGACAGAAACAGCCTGCTACACTTTTCAAGCTTCCACTCACCAAATACAAAAAAATCTCTCCCGAACTCACAATTTAAACGTATCCAAAGGATAGTCAAATCTAAAACTCTCCAGCAAACCAGACTAACGGAAATGAAAGACCGTTTCCAAGAACGGGGCTATCCATACAGATTACTTAAAATTACTGATCATCCCAAGAAAAACAACATGAAGTCATCCAATAGAATCCCCTTTGTACATACCTACCATCCATGTACCCAAAAAGTGACTAATAGCATCAAAAGTCACTGGCATCTTCTACAAAAGGCATATCCAGAAGTAGTGGAATTCAAGAGTCCAATCCTACCATGTACACGCAGATCAAAAAATCTGAGGGACATGCTGGTCAAGGCAGATATAGGCCCTTCCACCAACATACCCAAACAAACTTTTCTACAAAAACAGAAATTTGGTACATTTCCTTGTATACATTGCCTCCAGTGTACACATATCACAAAAGGTCCACAGTTTTCTCACCCGCTCTCTGGAAAAACATACAACATAAATAGTTTTTACACATGCGAGTCCTCGTACGTAGTGTACATTTTGAAATGTCCCTGTGGCAAAATTTACGTCGGAGAAACGACACAAAAGATACGCGACCGCATATGCCAACACAAATCTAAGATTAGACGAAAAGACCTTCTATCACCAGTACCAGCCCATTTTGAGGCCTTAGGCCACCACATATCCCAGTTAAAATTTCAGGTTATTGACCACATAGGACCACAGACGAGGGGAGTTGATAGATCCAGACTCCTCAAAACGAGGGAAGCATACTGGATCCATACCTTGGATGCACTGGAACCTAAGGGCCTTAATAGGGAGTATGAAATTCAAAGCTATACCTGATCTCCCCCGTCTGGTACAATATTCAACAATGTACATTTTACGTATATTTTACTTATATAGATTACTAATGATATGTATCACCTTCCTTTTCAGATGACCTAGTTCTATAGCATCCTTTGGTGGGTGGAATATAGCCTCTACAATGTATAATCCTATTGGGTATGTATAGCTTCCACTTCCAGTAATATAGACGGGTAGACCTATATCCTATCACCAGGATTTAGTAAGTATTTCTGCTAGAGACGTTGACACACGTTTATTTATTCCTATTGGACATTCCTCCATATTAATCTTTCCCATATATACCCATGATATATTACCATATTCAACTGCTAGTCACATTGCCAGTAACATTGCCCACAAAACTTGTGCGCATGCGTCAGTTGTCTGTATCGCACACCAGAGTGAGGCTTGGCACGCATCACTATGCGGCCTCGTCACTTCCGGTCCACGTGCACCGAAGTCCGTCCTCTCTACTTCCGGGACGCTGGCTTAAGAATGTTTGCCGCGTCCCTGGCCAATATGCGACACATACCACAAGCAGGCATAGCCCTGCAGATGACGAACGCGCAGACCATCTTCCTATCTTTCCACACTAGCGGCTACAGGTACCTATTGAACTTATGAACTTATGAATTTATGTATCTTGCATCTTTTCCTTTGGTTATGATACAATTTGATCTGTTGGTTTCTCCTTGAAAATATACATCCCAGATATCTTCTATACAGTGGTGACTATGTATAAGATACTTAGATTGCACAAGATCTATTCTCCAAGCCGATGTTAAGGTGCCTTCTATTATCTGTAATATACCCTTTGGCATATAGGCACATATGCTTATGAAATATACAATTGGTAACTCTCCCCTGTTGTCCTCCGAAATCCCTTATGGACCCAATAATGACTGACCTTCTTTGGTGTCTTTGGTGTAGTTGATACTAACCCTTAGTCTCCGGCAGTGTACCTCATATATGAACTGTTTATGTATTTATTTATTTACGACATCTCGGACTTCTAATGAACTATAATTTTTTGGACATTGTCTTTGATATATGTTGCATTATGTTTTGTATCACGTTTGGAATCATACTTTATAATCATGTTCTGTAATCACGTTTGAAAACTACAATCATGTGACCTGACGATACTCTTATGACCATATACCTGTAAACATCCAATACTATTGTGTTAATTAATCACCACATGGTATCTACTGCATTTATTATTATTATTTTTGTACTTATTTTTGTACTTATTATTTTTATCACAGTCTGATGAAGGCCACAAATAGGCCGAAATGTCACAAGACAAGTGATTTTGCCGCTTTTGCCAAAAAACTGAATAAAAATTTTCTAACCACAACCAAACTGGAGTTCCTCCTTCTGTGTTTTCTACCCACTCCTGGTTTTGGCTATCAAATCATAAGCCAATTCTGATGGGACCATACAGGCCTTAAAGCTGCTACACAGACAGGATCCGTTGTGCACCTCGTTTTTCTTTCCTTCTGACAGATCAGAAGAAGTGTCAAATAAATGATGATGTCAGCCAGGCCGAAAGCCAAAATAGTGGACCAGTCATGAAGTGGGAAGGGTGGAAGCAGCATGTGGAGACCACAGAGTGGCCAAACGACAGGGTCTTGAGTTGATAGCCGTATAAGGAGGCCACCGAGTGGCACAATGACAGAGTCTATAGGTAGCAGCAGCATGAGGAGACCACAGAGCGGCACAATGACAGAGTCTGGAGGTGGCAGCTGCAGCAACATTAAGAGAAGATCAACAAAATATCAAACAGAAAACGGAGCCAAATGCAAGAAAATTATATGTAAATATACTTTATTAGTAAATAAATATTAAAATGTACAACAGGAGGGTGCAAAATTTATAGCGCCATCCCAGACCACACATTGGCTAGTAACATGAAGGGAAAGGATCTGCAGAATAACACATGGTATTAAGCATAGTGTTGACTATAAATAGTAATAGCCATTGTAAAAATGGATATGTAGAGTGAGCGTGATACCAATATACATCACTTACTCTATACTCTAACATCCACCAATATTAACATAAATGTAATCAATGAATAATCGGTAAATTGAATCCCAGCAGATCTTACCCGATGTAGTAATAAAGCCAAAGGACCAGGATGGCGCCACCCCAACGCGCGTTTCGGCGAGCCTTCGTCCGGGAGTATATGCTTTAGGAGTATATGCACAACATAATTAGGAATGTGGGTTGCTCTTACTAAATGCCCTGGTATTAACCATTTACTTCTGTTGGGCAAGAGACACCCCCTTGGTCATCTTTTGTGTTGAACATTAAGAGAAGGCCACTGAGACAGAGTCTGCAGGTGGAGGCAGCATAAGGAGACCACAGAGCGGCACAATGACAGAGTCTATAGGTAGCAGCAGCATGAGGAGACCACAGAGCGGCACAATGACAGAGTCTGGAGGTGGCAGCTGCATGAGGAGACCACAGAGCGGCATAATGACAGAGTTTGGAGGTGGCCGCAGCATGATGAGACCACATAGTGGCACAATGACATAGTCTGGAGGTGGCGGCAACATGAGTAGGCCACAGAGCGGCACAATGACAGAGTCTGGTGGCGGCAGCAGAATGAGGAGAGCACAGCGCATCACAATGACTAGAGGTGGCAGCAGCAATAGCAGCATTAGGAGGAAGTAGGAGCAGAATGTGGAATCCACAGAGTGGCACAATGACAGAGTCTGTAGGTGGCAGCAGCATCAGGAGGCCACAGATTGGCAAGGTGACATACAGTGGAGGTGGGTGGCAATATCAGTACCCACTGAAGATGGTGGGTGAAAGAAGGAGCACTTGGCATTAGATGTGTGGCATCAGGCGGGTAACAGCATCAGAATAGTAGCTGAGGCAGGTAGCCAGATGAAACCGGTCTCTTTTGTCAAATTGTTGGTGTGGCACCATGAATAATCTAGTCTGATGCATTAGGCTTTGGTGTGTGGAAATCCTGGCTGATTAACGCCTGATTCATCTTGATGCAGTGTCCCACTATGTGCTATATATATCAAATGTATCGTGGTATCATGCTGTAATTCCCTTTAACAGGCTGGCAGTGTCATTTCATTTTATTGGCTCCTAGGTGGTGCTGGCAAAACTTATATATATAGCTGGGGGGGGGGGGGGCCATAAGGTTAGCGTGTCCGGTGATAATGAAGAGATGAGGAAGTTAATGTAGAAGGTGGAAATTTTTATTTTCACAAAAATAGTTAACAAAAGATTTTTCCACTTATCAGTGCAGAGCTAAATGCAGAATACAAGATTTTTTTCCACCAAAATATTTTTTTACCGCATATAAGTGCAGCGCTTAATGCTGAATACCAGTTTTTTTTTCCACCAAAATAATTCCAAAAAGACTACCGCATATAAGTGCAGAGCTTAATTCTGAATACTATTTTTTTCCCACCAAAAAAAAATTCTCAAAAGATCTTACTACATATCACAGCATCGCTGAATACAAATTCCTGGGAAGGTCATGGAGAATCACGGTTATCCAGCATCTATTCGCTCCGCTGAAGGATTATTTTGACAGTGTGTAGAGGCCTCACGGTGGCATATAAGTGCAGCGCTTAATGCTGAATACAAGATTTTTTCCACCGAAATAATTCAATAAAGTTTTTACTGCATATAAGTGCAAAGCTTAATGCTGAATACAAGTTTTTTTTTCCACCAAGATAATTCATAAAATATTTTGCCACATATAAGTGCAGCGCTTTATGGTGAATACAATTTTTTTCCCCACCAAAATAAGTCACAAAAGATTTTACCACATATAACAGCATCACTGAATACAAACTCCTGTGTGCAGGCTCAGAGTGGCCAACAGGGGTACAGGGGAATCCTCCGGTGGGCCCTTGAGAAAGGTGGGCCCCTAGTCTCCCAACCCCTGCACAAGTGACACATAACACATTAGATTTACTGTGCTACATACATATATTCAATGTACTGCACCTTAACCAGCTTATGTTTATATAAAAAAAACTTGTTAAATTATTTATTATATTTGAATGTATCCGTACAGTGGGCCCCCAAAATAAATTTTACTTGTGGGCCCTAGGTACCCCAGTCCGACACTGCCTGGTGGGTCATGGAGCGTCATGGTTATCCAGAATCTATTTGCTCCGCTGAAGGATTATTTTGAAAGTGTGTATAGGCAACACAGGGGCCCCAGAGCTGCAGATTTATCATAGAGACATCATGGAGATTTTACCGCATATAACTGCAGCGCTGAACGCTGAATACAAGATTTTTTTCCACCGAAAAATTTCAAAAAATATTTAATGGCATATAAGTTTTGTGCTTAATGCTGAATACAAGATTTTTTTCCACCAAAATAATTTAATAAAGATTTTACCGCATATGCTGTAAGTGCAGAGCTTAATAATGCTGCATACAAGATTTTTTTGCACCAAAAGATTTCAAAAAAGATTTTACAGCATATAAGTGCAGCGCTTAATGCTGAATAAAAGATTTTATTCCACCAAAATATTTGCTAAAAGATTTTACCGCATATAAGTGCAGTTCTTAATGCTGAATACAAGATTTTTTTCCACCAAAATAATAAAAAAAAGGTTTTACCCCATATAAGTGCAACGCTTAATGCTGAATACAAGATTTTATTCCAATGAAATATTGTATATAAGAGCAGAGCTTACTTCCGGTTCCGGCACACACAGATGAGGACGGGAGCGTAAAGCGCTCCGGCACTTGCAGCTCCTACAACAGGAAAGCCGCACAAATCGGGGCATCTGACCCTTCTGAGCCCTACACCGCGGATACGGGCGCTTCCTATGGAAAAATTCCTGCTCATGTGCGGCTCCCTACCTCTCGCACTGGCCCCACCGCAGCACGCTGAATGCAGCCACAGGGGCAAGATGGCGGCGGCACCAGATAAATCCAGCAGGCTCACCAGGTCTGCTTCTCAGCCGTCCCAACGCATGACAGCTGCCCCAGCTATACAAATAACTGAAACAGAGACAGGGGACACTGCAATGCCTCCAGACCATAATAAACTCTTAACAGCAATATCAAAGATTGGTGTGGTTTAACCAAGAACACCTATCAAGTATAACTACTCCACACCATATCATTATAAAAATAAATTTTTATTATGGATACACATAGTAACAATATAAGATCACAATAGTGAAAGGTAACGAGAAGAAAAACACATAAACCAGCATGTGCCCGGACAAAATACCCACAGATGATAAGATACAATCCAAAAACCGGGATGGTTTATGCTGGCTTATGTGTTTTTCTTCTCGTTACCTTTCACTATTGTGATCTTATATTGTTACTATGTGTATCCATAATAAAAATTTATTTTTATAATGATATGGTGTGGAGTAATGCCTCCAGACCCTAATCTCTCCATCTCCTGCAGAAATATGGCAATAGAGGTGGCTAAGCTACTGGCCCCTGATATCAAGGCAACCTTGGAGGCCACAGCGACTGCAGCGCTACAACTACTACAAACGGAGGTGCACAGTCACTCCACCAAAATAGTGGAACTTGAACAGAGAGTTTGCCAGATGGAAGATGATCTGGAGAAGACCCTCAGCCAGACCAGGGAACTAATGCGCACCAACCAAGCCCTCAGAGACAAGGTGGATGACTTGAAGAATCGCTCCAGGAGGAACAATATTAGGATAGTGGGGCTACCTGAAACAGTTCCGCCAGCTCAACAAGCAAAGGTTTGCTCTTTTGATTTGCCGCAAACACTGGAACTGCAGGGTCAGTTCACCATGGAACGGGCACATCGACTGTGGAACTGGCACATCGACGGTCATTGTGAAATACCTAAACTATGCGGCGAAAGAAGAAATTTTGTGCAACTATAGAAAACTATTAGAAAACGTGGTGTGGTGTTTAACAAGCAGTATATGCTCAACCCATATGCAGTTCTGCATGTATATAGGGGAGCACATCCTGCACTTGTAGTCCATTGCTAGGAGCAATCAATGGAAGATGCCAGCAACGGACTACAAGTACCACAATACCCATCCTACATACGATAACGATAATGTGGATGTGGAGAACAATCAAAAACATATCAGCCGGTCTCGGGTGGGGCTCACAGGCACCTTCCACCTCCCATTGCAAGCATGGTTACATGCTGGAAGTCACTGGTGAGCTGTTTGTGAGTCAGGCCTTACGCTCCCGTAATGCCCAACGGCCCCTGGTATCGCCCATACGGCACAGGTAGGTTGATTATTAGGGTCTCGGGCTACTTGAGAGACCTTAGTGTGGTGTCCGGGCTTAAGACATGTCCTCCTAGTAGGATGTGTCGAACTAACCTCTCAATTTTAACATCAGTGTGAGGGTTTAGTATTGCCGCAGAGTGCACCTGCCTTTGCTATGGTTATGATTTGATTGTTCTCCACATCCACATTATCGTTATCGTATGTAGGATGGTTATTGTGGTACTTGTAGTCCGTTGCTGGCATCTTTCATTGTATGCATTTTTTGCTGTTGATTGCTCCTAGCAACGGACTACAAGTGCAGGATGTGCTTCCCTATATACATGCAGAACTGCATATGGGTTGAGCATATCCTGCTTGTTAAACACCACACCACATTTTCTAATGGTTTGTATAAGATGTTTGGAGGTGTATAAACTCCAATTTAAATGTGCCTGCTTTTCATCTACAGCAGGCATGTCCAAACTGCGGCCCTGCAGCTGTTGCAAAACTACAACTCCCAGCATGCCCTTATAGCTGTAGGCTATCCATGCATGCTAGGAGTTGTAGTTTTACAACAGCTGGAGGGCCGCAGTTTGGACATGGCTGATCTACAGGCTACATTCAGGTGCACCTGGGAGGCTCTGGGCCATATCAGCCGGTCTCGGGTCGGGCTCACAGGCACCTCCCACCTCCCATTGCAAGCATGGTTACATGCTGGAGGTCACTGGTGAGCTGTTTGTGAGTCAGGCCTTACGCTCCCGTAATGCCCAACGGCCCCTGGTATCACCCATACGGCACAGGTAGGTTGAGTGGTAGGGTCTCGGGCTATTTGAGAGACCTTGGCGTGGTGTCCGAGCTTAAGACATGTTCTCCTAGTAGGATGTGTCGAACTAACCTCTCAATTTTAACATCAGTGTGAGGGTTTAGTATTGCCGCAGAGGGCACCTGCCTTTGCTATGGTTATGTTTTTGATTGTTCTCCACATCCACAATATCGTTATCGTATGTAGGATGGTTATTGTGGTACTTGTAGTCTGTTGCTGGCATCTTCCATTGTATGCATTTTTTGCTGTTGATTGCTCCTAGCAACGGACTACAAGTGCAGGATGTGCTCCCCTATATACATGCAGAACTGCATATGGGTTGAGCATATCCTGCTTGTTAAACACCACACCACATTTTCTAATGGTTTGTATAATATGTTTGGAGGTGTATAAACTCCAATTTAAATGTGCCTGTTTTTCATCTACAGGCTACATTCAGGTGCACCTGGGAGACTCTGGGCCATATCAGCCGGTTTTGGGTGGGGCTCACAGGCACCTCCCACCTCCCATTGCAAGCATGGTTACATGCTAGAGGTCACTGGTGAGCTGTTTGTGATTCAGGCCTTACGCTCCTGTAATGCCCTACGTCCCCCGGTATCGCCCATACGGCACAGATAGGTTGAGTGGTAGGGTCTCGGGCTACTTGAGAGACTTTGGCGTGGTGTCCGAGCTTAAGACATGTCCTCCTAGTAGGATGTGTCGAACTAACCTCTCAATTTTAACATAAGTGTGAGGGTTTAGTATTGCCCCAGAGTGCACCTGCCTTTGCTATGGTTACAACTATAGAAAACTAAAGCAGCCGCCAAAAGTCATAGGAAACAAGTTACTGCTCTTTGGCGACTACTCTGCTGAGGGGACAAGACGCAGGAGAGCCTTTTCAACCATATGCACCTCTTTGGTGCAGCAGAAAATCCGGTTTATGCTGGTCTACCCGGCGACTCTTAGAATCTTCCGGGCTGATGGGAACATTGGGACCTATCTCACCCCACAAGAGGCGTATGAAGCCCTGGACCTGGAGAGAAATCATCTTTCGCCGAGGATCAACCCGTCGCAGATAGGCCTTTTTTCAAGCACCGCTCGACAGGAGAAGACACAGAAACGATGTGATTTCAACAAGGCGCCTGCTGAGATGGAGGATCCAGAGACCTCGGAAAACCGAGCCAAGGACTGGAGTGGGGGTGACGATAGCGCTGTTGTTTTAAGTTTTATGTTTATAGGATGTACTCCTTCTGACAGTTACTTTTATGCAGGAGGATGTTTTGCTGACTTTAAAATCATGACAAATAACCGATGGTGGCGTGGTGATGCTCACGGGGGGGCAGTAGCTACGCGTGACCGCCGCTTCGCTACTATGCTTAGAGAAAGGCTGGGTGGGGTAAGGTGAGCGCAATGGGATATGCTCAGTGAGCGGCCTAATCGGGTACGCAAGGACATGACAAAATGCTGACATGTAAGAATAGAAGTGACAACGACTTCACAAATTTCTGCGTTAAAAAATTGGAGTCTATAAACTTTATGAAATTGTTGGTTTTATGTTTGGGGGGAAACGGGCATTGATCTCTTCTCGATTGACAAAGCAAGAGCACACTGGAGGGGGAACCATGAAGGTTCAGTCTTTTCCCTCTGGATGGGGTCTCCTGCTGATATCCCTATCAGGTCGCTGGTATGAAAGCCGTTACATGGAATGTTAAGGGCCTTAGGTCGCCGTCTAAACGTACCAGCGTTCTGAATCACCTTCGTAGACTCAAGGCTGATGTGGCCCTTTTCCAGGAGACACATCTTGAGGAACAAGACTTTTGGCGTATGAAAAAAATGTGGGTGGGGAAAGTATTGGGCTCTTCCACAAGAGATAGGAAAGCAGGAGTGCTTATTCTGCTGCATAAAAATATGCAATGGATAGTTCATTCGGTGGAGAAAGATGATGGGGGAAGATGGGTAAAAGTGAGTTAGAATCACCAAATGGGAATGTCACGCTGTATAACATATATGCGCCGAACACAGCGCAACAGGGTTTTTATCAAAACCTTGAGAAAACTCTTTTACAAGAAGGACCGGGATGGCTTTTAGTGGTGGGGGACTTGAATAGGATACATGATGATAGGGAAGACAGAAAACAACTACCCGCTAAGATGTACCCACTCTTATTTAGTATTGCCCTGGAACCTCTTGCCCGTCTTTTAATCCAGACGGATGTATTTGAAGGGATTCGGGTAGGAAACAGGAAATTAAATTGACATGTTTTGCGGATGACCTGCTGCTCTTTTTTCAATCCCCAAATACACACCTTAAACAGATTCTAGACACCTTTTTATATTTTGAGGCGGCGACGGGGTACAAGATCAACGTGATGAAAAGCCAACTTCTGTTTCTCCATCCTACTAGAATAAACCCCCACTCATTTGGATAGGTAGAGGTACGCAGAGATAGCATCACTTACTTAGGGATAAAAATTGGGAAAACCCAGTCCTCCTTATATACCCTTAACTACCCACCACCAATACAAAAAATATTTTTTTCCACCAAAATAATTAAAAAACTGTTTTGACATCATATAAGTGCAGCGCTTAATGTTGAATACAAGATTTTATTCCAATGAAATATTTAAAAAAAAAAAATTTTCCACCAAAATAATTAAAAAAACTGTTTTTACAGCATGTAAGTGCAGTGCTTAACACAAAATACAATTTTTTTCACCAAAAAAGTCACAAAAGATTTTACCACATATAACAGCATCAGAAGATGCGCGGCTACAAGCGCACGCTGGTAGAAGCGCTCCTGAGGGCGTACCCAACTGAGATGGGGGGACAAGTGGAAGCATAAGGATAAGGCAGAGGAGGAGGAGGAAGAGGTCGCCAACGCAGCTGTGTCACGGCCAGCAACTCAGACAGCAGGGATATCATGTTCGAGATGTGGAAAAGTTTTGTCACCACGCCACAGCAAAACTGCACAACTAGCTGATAGGGAACGTGTTAGCAGGAGGCAGCATTTCCACATCATGGTGGAACAGTACGTGTGCACACGCCTCCACGTACTGACTGATGGTTCTGCCCCATTCAACTTCTGAGACTCCAAATTGTCCACATGGCCAGAGCTTGCCCTTTATGCCTTGGAGGTGCTGGCCTGCCCTGCGGCCAGTGAATTGTCTGAACATGTATTTAGCATGGCAGGGGGCGTCATTACAGACAAACACAGCCGCCTGTCCACAGCCAACGTGGAAAAGCTCACGTTCATTAAAATGAACCAGGCATGGATCCCACAGGACTTGTCCGTACCTTGTGCAGAATAGATATTTATAACTGCCTCGCCCTCAACCATACATTCTTGTACTCCAGGGCACTTCTTTATTGAATCCTCTTTTTTTAATTGTACCATTATTTTGGGGGCAACACCAAGTTGAATGAACCTCTCCTCTGTCTGGGTGCCAGGAGCCTACATTTCAGCTAATCGCCTGCTGCTTTGGTGCGTGATATTAAACACTTTTTGCTGTCAAATGACCACTCCTCTGACTGTATGTCAGGGGCCTAATATTCTGTTAATCGCCTGCTGCTTTGGCGGGTGATATGAAGCTTGATTTTCTGCTATGGGACCTCTCTCCTCTGTCTGCCTGCTGGGGTCTAAATAACTGAAAGTGGCCTTTTCCATTGATGGGTGACATGAAGCATGATTTTTTACTATGGGACCTCTCTTCTCTGTCTGGGTGCAAGGGTCCTACATTTCAGATAATCACCTTTTGCTTTGGTGGGTGACATTATCCTCTTTATACTGTAAAATGACTGCCCCATTGTCTGGTTGTCAGGGGCCTGCATTTCGTTTAATCGCTTGCTGCATTGGTGTGAGACATTAACCTTTTTTACGGTCGTATGACCGCCCCATTGTCTGGTTGTCAGGGGCCTATATTTCGTTTAATCGCTTGCTGCTTTGGTGGGAGACATTAAACTCTCTATACTGACAAATGACCTCTACATTGACTGGTTGTCAGGGGCCTATATTTTGTTTCATTGCCTGCTGTATTGGTGGGAGACATTAAAATCTTTTTACTGTCAAATGACTGCCCCATTGCCTGGTTGTCAGGGGTCTATATTTTGTTTAATCACTTGCTGCAATGGTGGTCGACATTACACTCTCTTTACTGTCAAATGACCACTACACTGTCTGGTTGTCAGGGGGCTATATTTCGTTTAATCACTTGCTGCATTGGTGTGAGACATTAACCTTTTTTACTGTCATATGACCGCCTCATTGTCTGGTTGTCAGGGTCCTATATTTCATTTAATAGCTTGTTGCATTAGTGGGAGACATTAAACTCTTTATACTGTGAAATGACCGTCCCCATTGTCTGGTTGTCAGGGGCCTATATTTCATTTAATCTCTTGCTGCTTTGGTGGGAGACATTAAATTCTTTTTACTGTCAAATGACCGCCCCATTGTCTAGTTGTCAGGGGCCTATATTTCGTTAAATCGCTTGCTGCAATGGTGGGAGACATTAAACTCTCTATACTGACAAATGACCTCTACATTGTTTGGTTATCAGGGGCCTATATTTTGTTTAATCGCTTGCTGCATTGGTGGGAGACATTAAGCTCGTTATATTGTCAAATGACCGCCCCATTGTCTGGTTGTCAGGTCCTGTCCTAAATTTTGTTTAATTGCTTGCTGCATTGGTGGGAGACATTAAACTTTTTATACTATCAAATGACCTCTACATTGTCTGGTTGTCAGGGACCTATATTTCGATTAATCGCTTGCTGCATTGGTGGGAGACATTAAACTCTTTATACTGTGAAATGACCGCCCCCATTGTCTGGTTGTCAGGGGCCTATATTTCGTTTAATCGCTTGCTGCATTGGTGGGAGACATTAAACCATTTTTACTGTCAAATGACCGCCCCATTGTCTGGTTGTCAGGGGCCTATATTTTGTTTAATCGCTTGCTGCAATGGTGGGAGACATTTAACTCTCTATACTGTCAAATGACCACTACACTGTCTGGTTGTCAGGGGCCTATATTTTGTTTCATCGACTAATGTATTGGTGGGAGACATTGGCCTCTTTTTACTGTCAAATGACCGCCTCATTGTCTGGTTGTCAGGGGCCTATATTTCGTTTAATCGCTTGCTGCATTGGTGGGAGACATTAAACTCGTTATATTGTCAAATGACCTCTACATTGTCTGGGTGTCAGGGGTCTATATTTCGCTTAATCACTTGCTGCATTGGTTGGAGACATTAAACTCTTTTTACTCTTAAATGACCTCCACATTATCTTATTGTGAAGGTCCTATATTTCGTTTAATTGCTTGCTTTATTGGTGGGAGACATTAAACTCTTTTTACTGTTAAATGACAGCCCAATTGTCTGGTTGTCATGGTCTATATTTTGTTTCATCACTTGTTGCATTGGTGGGAGACATTAACCTCTTTTTAGTGTCAAATGACCTCTACATTGTCTGGTTTCCGTTGGCCTATATTTTGTTTCATCGCCTGCTGTATTGGTGGGATATCTTACCCTCTTTGTACTGTCATATGACCGCTCCATTGTCTGGTTGTCAGGGGCCTATATTGCGTTTAATCGCTTGCTGCAATGGTGCGAGACATTAAACTCTCTATACTGACAAATGACCTCTACATTTACTGGTTGTCAGGGGCCTATATTTTGTTTCATTGCCTGCTGTATTGGTGGGAGACATTAACCTGTTTATACTGTCAAATGATCGCCGCATTGTCTGGTTGTCAGGGGCCTATATTTCATTTAATTGCTTGCTGCATTGGTGGGAGACATTTAACTTTTTATACTATCAAATGAGCTCTACATTGTCTGGTTGTCAGGGCCTATATTTCATTTAATCGCTTGCTGCATTGGTGGGAGACATTAAACTATTTTTACTGTCAAATGACCGCCCCATTGTCTGGTTGTCAGGGGCCTATATTTCGTTTAATCGCGTGCTGCAATGGTGGGAGACATTAAACTCTCTATACTGTCAAATGACCACTACACTGTCTGGTTGTCAGGGGTCTATATTTTGTTTCATCGCCTGCTGTATTGGTGGGAGACATTGGCCTCTTTTTACTGTCAAATGACCGCCTCGTTGTCTGGTTGTCAGGGGCCTATATTTTGTTTAATCGCTTGCTGCATTGGTGGGAGACATTAAACTCGTTATATTGTCAAATTACCTCCACATTGTCTGGTTGCCAGGGGTCTATAGTTCGCTTAATCACTTGCTGCATTGGTTGGAGACATTAAACTCCTTTTACTCTTAAGTCTTAAATGACCTCCACATTATCTTATTGTGAGGGGCATATATTTCGTTTAATCGCTTGCTGCATTGGTGGGAGACATTAAACTCTTTATGCTGTCAAATGACCGCCCCATTGTCTGGTTGTCAGTTGCCTATTATTTGTTTAATCGCTTGCTGCATTGGTGGGAGACATTAAACTCTTTATACTGTTAAATGACCGCCCCATTGTCTGGTTGTCGGGGCCTATATTTTGTTTCATTACTTGCTGCATTGGTGGGAGACATTAATCCTTTTTTTTACTGTCAAATGGCATCCTCATTGTCTGGTTGTCAGGGGCTTATAATTTGTTTCATTGCCTGCTGTATTGGTGGGATACATTAACCTCTTTTTACTGTCAAATGACCGCCCCATTGTCTGGTTGTCAGGGGCATATATTTTGATTAATCGCTTGCTGCATTGGTGGGAGACAATAATCTATTTATACTATCAAATGACCTCTTCTCTGTCTGGGTGTCAGGGGCCTACACAAATGATAATGGCCTGTTCCATAGCAAATTGACCTGTGGCCTGTGTTGCTGTTACGGTACTGCTTGCCTCTTTGTGGGTCCAGTGGGCCTGAATGTGTGAATGAGGTCTGTGGCCCTGCAGGCAGACATGATTCCTTTTTGGCTGTGATGACAAGTTGACAACTTCAAATCCCATGTATGGTTGCCATTGGCCTGAGTCTGTGAGTGAGGCCTGTGACACTGCTGGCAGACATGAATCATTCTTGGCTGTGATGTGAACTTCAACTCCCATAGCATTCCTACCTGACGCCACCACAACCTCCTATTCCACCTCCTCCTCCAAGATGCCAACTTATATTGGTTAATTTTTATTTATTTTATTTTATTTTAAGTCAGTTCCCTATCCACATTTGTTTGCAGGGGATTTTACTACATTTTGATGCCTTTTTCAGCCCTCGAGCCCTTTCCAGGGCTATTTTACAGCCTATTTAGTGCCCAAAAGTTCGGATCCCCATTGACTTCAATGGGGTTCGGGTCAAGAGTCAAGTTCGGGTTGAGTTCGGATCCTGAACCCGAACATTTTCGTGTAGTTCGGCCAAACTTCTCGAACCCGAACATCCAGGTGTCCGCTCAACTCTACTTTTTAACAGGTAAGTGCAACACTGAATGGAGAACACATTTTTATTTCGCCACTAATACACGGCAAATGAGGCTTTATAACAGATAACTGCACTGCTGAGTGGCAAAGATATTTTTTCTTCTTCCACTAATATACGCAAAAAGAGGCTTTAAAACATATAACTGCAACGCCGAGCACCAAATATATTTTTCACTTTTCCACTAATGCATGCAAAAAAGGGCTTTAAAACAGTAAACTGCACTGCTGAGCAGCAAAGATATTTTTACTTTTTCCACTAATACACGGAAAAAAGGGCTTTATTTTTTACTTTTGCCACCAATACATGACAAAAAGGGCTGTAATTTTCGCACTTAACCACAGAACAGCTAATAAGCCATTTTTTTCCCACAAATACAAGCCAAAAACTGCTTTAGAACATATAATTGCACCGCACAAGGGCAAATAAAACATAGATATATTTCCTTGTAATAAACCCTGTTAATTCCTGTATCAAACATCACTTGCACCCAAATAAGAACAGTTTGCTGGAATTACAGAGCTGTATAATCGCAATTTGGAACCCCAGTCAGTGCAGCAAGGTATAATCGGATTGTTCCTATTACCCAGGCTGTCACCTCCCGACTGAACCCTGTTCAACAGAAATGCTGGTCGAAGGATTCCTCCCTACCCTTTCTCTACACCTTGAATAACCTTTCCCTGCACTTGTAAGTCACTTTTTTTAGCACAATTATGTTTTTTCTATCACTGTCCCTAGCGCCTGCAGATAAGTCTCTCCCTGCACTGAGTACACTAGTAAATGGCAGAATCTAAGATGTCTGCCGCTATTTATAGGACTGTGACATCACAGGGCTCAGTGGCTGCTGATTGGCTGCATGCAAGTCAGTATGGGTGATCCCAGAGTTCCTTGCCCCATGTCCTCACATGTGCAGCAGCCATTTTAGGAAAAAATGCTACTCGTTACCATGAAGGGCAAGGAAATTCGCATTCGGTGCAAATCTAATTTTTTCTGAAATTCAGAAATTACACTTTGTCAGCTTTGATTCGCTCATCTCTAATAGCAACATACTAACATAGTTTATAAGGCTGAAAAAAGACATCTATCCATCTAGATCAGCCTCTTTTTCCTGCAAGTTGAACCAGAGAGATGCAAAAAAGTGAATTCTCCTCATTTTAGGGAATATATATCAGAATAACTCCCTGGATCAAAAATTCTCTTTTTTCTATATATATAAAGAAGGACGTATATATGTGTGTGTATATGTATGTTATGCGATCACTCAAACGCAACCATCGATTTCAACGAAACTTGGTATACACATCCCTTGCTACCTGGAAAGAAATTTTGTGGGGGGGTCATGCACCCCTACAAAGCTTGGTATACACAACCCTTGCTACTTGGAAAGAAATTTTGTGGGGGACTTTGTATGCTCCCACTGTTTTTGCTACACACATATTGCCCTGTTACTTAAAAACTCATGGATCAATTTCTACTACATTTGGTGCACATATCACTTACAGTACTATCTGGGAAAGAATACTGTGGAGGTAACATGCCAGTACACAATGAGTTTCTGTCTGTCCCGATGTCTGTCTGTCTATTCTTTATGCGCGACCAAATGTACTGGACCAATCTTCACCAAATTTGGAACACAGGTACATCAGGTGTCCGGGAAGGTTTTAGAAAGGGTCTCAGCTCTCTAGGATGTACCTTTCCTGATATATTCCAAAAAAATTACGTGCATTAGCCAATACAAGCCTGCAAGTCTTTCTCTTCATACCCCAACTGCCATACACACGGTCACATGTCCCTTATAAGCCAATAGAAGCTCTCAGGCCCTTAGTCTCCACATACACAACGTTTTACTCTAGGTTGCCATAACAACCCAGCCATTTTTCTTCACTGCTGTAGGTCAGCTTTAGGCTAGGGCTACACAACGACATGTGTTGCGCGACACATAGTGCACAACTACACTGCGACATTAATGTCGCACGACAAATTTTGTAATGATAGTCTATGGTGTTGCACTGTGACATGCTGCGACTGTGATGCAACAGTCACAGAAAAATCCGTCTTGGATGGATTTTTTGCGACTGTCGCAGTCGAAGCATGTCGCAGTGTGACACTATAGCCTATTATTATAAAAAAAAAAATGCGGGACACTGGTGCAACAAAATGTTGTGCGACACATGTCACCATGTGGCCCTAGTCTTAAAGGGGCAGGGCACTGTGGAGGTCTCTGTTAAGGGGGCAGGGGCCACTATTAAAGGGGCAGCTGCTGTGGAGGTTACTGTTAAGGGGGCAGGGACCACTATTAATATGGCAGCTGCTGTGGAACTCACTGTTGGAGGGGCAGGCACTGCGGTTGTCACCGTTAAATATGCGTTTACTGTGGATGTTTCTGTTAAGGAAGCAAGCCACTGTAGAGGTCACTGTTAAAGGGGCGGCCACTGCGGAGGTCACTGTTAGGGGGCAGGGTACTGTGAGGTCACTGATAAAGGGGTGTGCACTGTGGAGGTCACTGTTAAGGGAGCAGGGTACTGTGGCAGTCACTGTTAAAGGGATGGGTGCTGTGGAGGTCTCTGTTAAGGGGGCAGGGAAAAGTGGAGGTCACCAATAAGGGGACGGTCCCCTATGAAAGTCAGTGTTAAGGGGCGAGGCGCTGTATAGGTCACCATTAAGGGGGCGGACCCCTGAGGAGGTCACTGTCAAGGGAGTGGGGTGCTTTGGAACTCACTGTTAAAGGGGTGGGCTGGTGTGAGGATCAAAGTTAAGGGGATAGGCTGCTGTGGAGATCCCATTTTAAGGAGTTGTGCATTATGGGGAGGTCAGTATTAAGGGGTGGGGGGCTGTGGAGTTAACTGTTAAGGGGGTGGGGTGCTGTAGAGGTCACTCACTGTTATGGGGGATACTGTTGATATCTTTTAATGACACACACAAACATTAAATGAAATAGATGAAATATACCCGTGCAAAGCCGGATCCTTTTGCTAGTATTTAATAAAACAAAACTACTACTCATTTCAATCCCTTAAAGATATTTTGGCAGATTTACTTATCCACCATTAGCAGCATACACAAGCACAATGTTGAAAATCAGTGTATCTGGTTTCTGTTCATCTAAATTTGCATTCATCAAATTCCTAATCTATTCTTGTACATTATTTGCAGTAAAAAAAGAAAAAAATCTTTTTCTACTTAATATACCCCATAATTTTCTCTCATAAAATGGCGCATTAATCACATTCTGTATTATCTTAAAATACTAAGACATATTTTCTTTCTGTTCTTCTTCACTCACATCAAACTTCCTACAACCTTTTTTTTTTAACTTTAATCTTTGTCTCTTTTGAACTTGTTTTTTCTACCTAATCTCTTCCCCTTCTTCTCTTCTTTGATCCCTAGTACTTCCTTATGTCTCAGTCTCCATTTTCTTTTCTTCATCTCTACTTTTTCTTCTTTTCTTTTTAATCTCATAGCTAAAGTTTGTTTTGTCACATGATTTTAAATAATAATAATAATAATAATAATAATAATAATAATAACAATTAATAACAACAACAATGAATTAACCACTTCTACCCCGGGCCAGTTTTCACCTTTCTGCCCAGGTAATTTTTTGCAAAACTGACATTTATGTGGTAATAGCTTTGGAATTGGGATGAGCGAACCTGAACTGTATAGTTCGGGTTCGTACTGAATTTTGGGGTGTTCAGGACACGGACCCGAACATTTTCCAAAAAGTTTGGGTTCGGGTTCGTTGTTCGGCGATTTCTTCCAGCTTTCTGAAGGGCTGCCAATCAATTTTCCTGAAGGCAGCCAATCAGCTAGCGTTTTACTTCTTGCCCTAAGAAGCCATCACAGCCATGCCTACTAATCGCATGGCTGTGATTGGCCAAGTGCAACATGTGACCCAGCTTCTATTTAAGCTGGAGTCATGTAGCACCGCACGTCACTCTGCTCTGATTAGTGTAGGAATAGGACACAGCTGCTGTGAGGGCGAGATTAGGCAAGGAAAACTCAGCAAACAACTACTCAACAACTAATGAAGTGATCAATCTACAGCTGTGAAACATTCAACTTCTGCTAGTTCATTGCTCACTGGTTTTTAGGCTGCACAGAGCGTTTTTCTATCACTTTTTTCTGGGGTGATCGGCGGCCATCTTCTGTCTTGTGGTGCACCAGCACAAGCTGCCACCAAGTCCATCAATCCATCAATGCTAGGTTTTTTTTTTTGCTATATCCTACATCAGGGGCTTGGCTGTGCTTTTTGTCACCCCTAGAAACTCAGGATAGAAATTTCTATATTTTATTGAGGGGTTAAATTCAATTGCCAAAATAGCAATCCCCTAAATCTGCTGTTCCAGCTGTGGGTAGCCAAGTGTAATACTATCTGCTGTCTGGCAAAGGATAGATTTTTTTCTGTGGTGAAATTCAATTGCCAAAATAGCAATCCCCTAAACTTGGTGTCCCAGCAGTGGCTGGCAAAGTTTAATAGTTTCCGGCAAAGGATATATTTTGTTCTAGGGTGAAATTCAATTGCCAAAATAGCAATACAATAAATCAGTGGTTCAGCTGTGGCTGGCCAAGTTTAATAGTGTCCATCAAAGGATTTATTATTTTCTGGAGTGAAATTCAGTTGCCAAAAAAGAAATACAGTAAATATGGTGTAAAAGCTGTGACTGGACAAGTTTCATAGTGTCCATCATAGGATATATTATTTTCTGCGGGGAAATTCAGTTGCAAAAATAGAAATACCGTAAATCTGGTGTTACAGCTGTGACTGGACAAGTTAAATAGTGCCCGGCAAAGGATTTATTATTTTCTGGGGTGAAATTCAGTGGCCAAAATAGAAATACAGTAAATCTGGTGTTCCAGCTGTGACTGGACAAGTTTCATAGTGTCCGTCATAGAATATATTATTTTCTGCCTTGAAATTCAGTTGCAAAAATAGAAATACCGTAAATCTGGTGTTCCAGCTGTGACTGGAAAAGTTTAATAGTGTCCGGCAAAGGATGTATTTTTTTATGGGGTAAAATTCAATTGTCAAAATAGCAATACCGCAAATCTGGTGTCCCAGCAGTGGCTGGCCAAGTTTAATAGTGTCCGTCAAAGGATTTATTATTTTCTGGGGTGAAATTCAGTGGCCAAAATAGAAATACAGTAAATCTGGTGTTCCAGCTGTGACTGGACAAGTTTCATAGTGTCCGTCATAGGATATATTATTTTCTGCCTTGAAATTCAGTTGCAAAAATAGAAATACCGTAAATCTGGTGTTCCAGCTGTGACTGGAAAAGTTTAATAGTGTCCGGCAAAGGATGTATTTTTTTATGGGGTAAAATTCAATTGCCAAAATAGCAATACCGTAAATCTGGTGTCCCAGCAGTGGCTGGCCAAGTTTAATAGTGTCCGTCAAAGGATTTATTATTTTCTGCGGTGAAATTCAGTTGCCAATTTAGAAATACAGTAAATCTGGTGTTCCAGCTGTGACTGGACAAATTTCATAGTGTCCGTCATAGGATATATTATTTTCTGCGGTGAAATTCAGTTGCAAAAATATAAATACCGTAAATCTGGTGTTCCAGCTGTGGCTGGACAAGTTTAATAGTGTCCGGCAAAGGAGATATTTTTTTTTGGGGTGAAATTCAATTGCCAAAATAGCAATACCATAAATCAGTGGTTTCAGCTGTGGCTGGCCAAATATAATAGTGTCCGGCAAAGGATATATTTTGTTCTGGGGTGAAATTCAATTGCCAAAATAGCAAAACCGTAAATCTGGTGACCCAGCAGTGGCTGCCAAAGTTTAATAGTGTCTATCAAATGATGTATTATTTTCTGGGGTGAAATTCAGTTGCCAAAATAGAAATACAGTAGATCTGGAGCTCCAGCTGTGACTAGACAAATTCCCTAATGTCCGTCAAAGGATATATTATTTTCTGGGGTGAAATTCAGTTGTAAAAATAAAAATACCGTAAATCTAGTATTCCAGCTGTGGCTGGCCAAGTTTAACAGTGTCCGGCAAAGGATATATTTTGTTATGGGGTTAAATTCAGTTGCAAAAATAGAAATAACGTAAATCTGGTGTCCCAGCAGTGGCTAGCCAAGTTTAATAGTTTCCAGCAAAGGATTTATTATTTTCTGGGCTGAAATTCATTTGCCAAAATATAAATATAGTAAATCTGGTTTTCCAGCTGTTACAGGCCAAGTGTAAGTCTGTCCGTTAAAGGGTATATTACACTCAGCGTGCATCTCCAAGTGTATTTATTTCCGTTACAGGGTATATTACATTAAGTGTTAAAATACAGCATAATCCTCTACATTTGCACACACTGTTTTGCATCTCTAACTGTATTTCTTTCCGTTAAAGGGTATATTACACAAAGTGTTAAAATACAAATGATGAAAGCATAATCCTATATATTTTTTCACACGCTACTGTGCATCTCAAAGTCTAAATCTGTCCGTAAAAGGATACATTTGATCCATGGCCTAAATACTAGCCCTACAATTGATATTCCCCTAAATCTGTGGTTACTGCTGTGCCTGGATTAGTGTAATACGGTACATAAATAGATAGCCAGATAGTGTTAGGTGCCTGTAAAAAAAGGCCTGAATTTGAATTCAATACATTGGGCAAATAATTTTTTTTTTTATTGTGGTGAACGGTAACACTGAGGAAAACATCTAGTAAGGGACGTGGACGCGGACATGGTTGTGGTTTAGTTAGTGGACCCTCTGGTGCTGGGAGAGCATGTGGCCATTCTGCCACAGTCACAAGTCCTAGTGAACCAACTACCTCAGGTTCCAATACCCTCCAGAATTTACAGCAATATTTGGTGGCACCCAATGCCATTCTAAGAATGGTAAGGCCTGAGCAAGTACAGGCACTAGTCAATTGGGTGGCCGACAGTACTTTTACAACATTATCTCCCACCCAGTCTTCTGCAGAAAGCGCACAGATGGCGCTTGAAAACCAAGCCCATCAGTCTGTCACATCACCCCCTTGCATATCAGGGAAATTGTTTGAGCCTCAAGTTATGCAGCAGTCTCTTATGATGTTTGAAGACTCTGCTGGCAGGGTTTACCAAGGGAATCCACCTAGCCCTACCCCAGTGGTGGAAGACAGAGAATCCACTGATGCACAACCACTTATGTTTCCTGATGATGAGGACATGGGAATACCACCTCATCGGAGTCCGCACGTCTGTGATGATGACGAAACACAGGTGACAACTGCTGCGTCTTTTTGCAGTGTGCAGACCGAACAGGAGGTCAGGGAGGAAGACTGTGTGGAAGACGATGCAGGGGACGATGAGGTCCTAGACCCCACATGGAAAGAAGGTCGTGCCACTGACTTTTATAGTTCAGAGGAGGAGGCAGTGGTGAGACCGAGCCAACAGCATAGCAAAAGAGGGAGCAGGGGGAAAAAGTAGAACAGCCACCGCCAAGAGAGTTCGCCTGCTACTGGCCACCGCCACCAGGGACCGAGCACCCCAAAGGCATTTTCAAGGAGTTCCCTGGCATGGCACTTCTTTAAACAATGTGCTGACGACAATACCCGAGTGGTTTGCACGCTGTGCCATCAGAGCCCGAACCAGGCATCTACATGCAAAGCATGAACTGCAGTGAAGTAAACACCTTAAAAACAAGGAACTCACTCAGGCTCCCCCTGCTCCCTCTTCTGCTGCTGCCTCGGCCTCTTCCTCCACCTCGGGAGGAATGTTGGCACCTGCTGCCCAACAAACTGAGAATGTGCCACCAACACCACCACCTCCGTCATTAAGCATATTCACCATGTCGCACGTCAGCGCTAACCTCTCCATCTCACAAACCTTGGAGAGAAAGCGTAAATTACCACCTACCCACCCTCGAGCCCTTGGCCTGAATGCCAGCATTTCTAAACTACTGGCCATTTAAATGCTGTCATTCAGGCTGGTGGATACAGATAGTTTCAAACACCTGATGGCGATGGCTGTCCCACAGTATGTTGCTCCCAGCCGCCACTACTTCTCCAAGACAGCCGCGCCTTCCCTACACAACCAAGTATCCGATAAAATCAAGTGTGCACTGCGCCATCTGTGGCAAGGTCCACCTAACCACAGATATGTGGACCAGTAAGCACGGCCAGGGACGCTATATCTCCCTAACTGCACACTGGGTGAATGTAGTGGCGGCTGGGCCACAGACGGAGAGTTCTTTGGTGCACGTCCTTCTGCCGCCAAGGATCGCAGGGCATCATTCTTAGCCTCCTGTAGCCTCCTCCTCCTACTCGGCTTCCTACTCCTCTGCTTCCACCAGCTCATCCAGTCAGCCACACACCTTCATCACCAACTTCAGCACAGCCCGGGGTAAACGTCAGCAAGCCATTCTTAAACTCATATGTTTGGGGGACAGGCCCCACACCGCACAGGAGTTGTGGCGGGGTATTGAACAACAGACCGACGAGTGGTTGCTGCCGGTGGGCCTCAAGCCCGGTCTGGTGGTATGCGATAATGGGGAAAATCTCGTTGCAGCTCTGGGATTTGCCTGGCGCATGTGCTGAATTTGGTGGTGCAGAAATTTTTTCACAACTACCCCGACATGTCAGAGCTACTGCATAAAGTGAGGGCCGTCTGTGCGCACTTCAGGCGTTCACATCCTGCTGCTGCTCGCTTGTCTGCGCTACAGTGTAAATTCAGCCTTCCCGCTCACCGACTCATATGCGACGTGCCCACCAGGTGGAACTCCACCTTGCACGTGCTGGAGAGACTGTGCGAGCAGCAGCAGGCTATAGTGGAGTTTCAGCTGCAGCACGCACGTGTCAGTCGCACTGCAGAACACCACCACTTCACCACCAATGACTGGGCCTCCATGCCAGACCTGAGTGCCCTGTTGCGCTGTTTCGAGTACTCCACCAACATGGCCAGTGAAGATGATGCCGTTATCAGCGCTACAATAGTGATGAGCGGCAGGTGCCATATTCGATTTCGACGAAATTCGCGAATATTCGAATGAATATTCGTTTCATATTCGTCGAAATCGAATATTCGTCATTTTTTCTAGTTATCGCGATTAACATGCGATTTAAATAATCGCATATTGCGATTTGTACTTAAGGCTACTTTCCTATTGGTTTCATATCTAGAATTAGCGAGGATGACGAATATGACGAATGTATTCGTCTATTCCTCAAAACGAAGATAACGAAGTATTCTACATCTTCGTTTTAGCTACCTATTCGTCAACTTCGCTAATTCTAGCAATCAAATAGGAAGGTTGACTGACTATAGAGACAGCTGTGTTAAATTCGCTATGCGATTTTTTTTTAATAAATAGAATACTTATAATAATTTTATCAAGTAATATAATTATTGTATTAAAAAAAAATCGCATAGCTAATTTAACACAGCTGTCTCTATAGTCAGTCAACCTTCCTATTTGATTGCTAGAATTAGCAAAGTTGACGAATAGGTAGCTAAAACGAAGATGTAGAATACTTCGTTATCTTCGTTTTGAGGAATATGACGAATACATTCGTCATATTCGCTATTCGCTAATTCTACCAAGCCAACCATAACTTCTGTGCTCATGGAGCGTCCCCATCACCATGGGAACGTCTCCATATACTAAAATGTACTGTCGGATTTGAGGAATTGCGTTGAAATCGCAATGCGATTAATTCAAGTTATATTAATCGCATTGCGATTTCAACTTAGAGCTGGGTTTATAATGGGTCAGCTTGCTAGAATGAACGAAGTTAACGAATATGGAATATAGCAGCAGTGCTAAGTTGAAATCGCAATGCGATTAATTTAACTTAAAGTATTCGCATTGCGATTTCAACTTAGCACTGCTAGTGCATAGCTATATTCCATATTCGTTAATTCTAGCCTATGTAAGATAGCAGTGCTAAGTTGTAATCGCAATGCGATTAATATAACTTGAATTAATCGCATTGCGATTTCAACGTAATTCCTCAAATCCGACAGTACATTTTAGTATATGGAGATTCTCCCATGGATGGGGACGCTCCACATGAGCACGGAAGTCGGCAGAAGCGGCAACGGGCACTGACTAGAGCAGCCAGGAAGCCAGGAATCCTCAGGACAGGTAAGAACTACTTTTGGGAAGTAGGAAAGAAAAAAATATAACAAAAAAAAAACAAAAAAAAAAACGAATATTCGAAATAGCGAATTTATAGCGCTATATTCGAAATATTCGCGAATTAGCGAAGTGCCGATATTCGCTAAAAAAATTCGCTTTTCGAATATTCGCACTCAACACTACGCTACAATACCACTTCTATGTCTCCTTGAGAAAACACTTAGGGCGATGATGGAAGAGGAGGTGGCCCAGGAGGAGGAGGAGGAGGAAGTGGGGTCATTTTTAGCACTTTCAGGCTAGTCTCTTAGAAGTGGCTCAGAGGGAGTTTTTTTTGCAAAAGCAGAGGCCAGGTACAAATGTGGCCAGCCAAGGCCCACTACTGGAGGACGAGGATGAGGAGGTGGAGTAGGGTGAGGATGAAGCATGTTCACAGCGGGGTAGCACCCAACGCAGCTCGGGCCCATCACTGGTGCATGGCTGGGGGGAAACTGAGGATGATGACGATATGCCTCCCACAGAGGACAGCTTGTCCTTACCTGTGGGCAGCCTTGCACACATGAGCGACTACATGCTGCAGTGCCTGCGCAGCGACAGCAGAGTTGCCCACATTTTAATGTGTGCGGACTACTGGGTTTCCACCCTGCTGGATCCCTAGTACAAAGACAATGTGCCCACCTTACTTCCTGCACTGGAGTGTGATAGGAAGATGCGCGAGTTCAAGCGCACGTTGGTAGACGCGCTACTGAGAGCATTCCCAAATGTCACAGGGGAACAAGTGGAAGCCCAAGGCGAAGGCCAGCTCGGCCAGCTCCTCTGAGGGCAGGGTTAGCATGGCAGAGATGTAGAAAAGTTTTGTCGCCACAGCTAACTGCACCACCGCCTGATACGGAATGTGTTAGCAGGAGGCAGCATTTTACTAACATGGTGGAACAGTACGTGTGCACACCCCTCCACGTACTGACTGATGGTTCGGCCCCATTCAACTTCTGGTTCTCTAAATTGTCCACGTGTCCAGAGCTATCCTTTTATGCCTTGGTGGTACTGGCCTGCCCGTCGACCAGTGTTTTGTCTGAACGTGTATTCAGCACGGCAGGTGGCGTTATTACTGACAAACGCGGCCACCTGTCCACAGCCAACGTGAACAAGCTGACGTTCATAAAAATGAACCAGGCATGGATCCCACAGGTCCTGTCCATCCCTTGTGCAGAATAGACATTTATAACTACCTGACCTTAACCATATATTCTTGTACTCCAAGTCACTTCTTTATTGAATCATCTTTTCTTGATTTCACCATTATTTTGTGGGGCAATCCAAAGTTGAATGAACGTCTCCTCCGTCTGGGTGCTATGGCCCTGAGTCTGTGAATAAGGCCTGTAGCACTGCAGGCGGACATTAATCCTTTTTGGCTGTGATGAGAACATCAACTCCCATAGCATTCCCACCTGATGCCACCCCAACCTCCTATTCCACCTCCTCCTCCTCCTCCAATTGCCAATTGATATTGGTTAATTTTTTTTATTTTATTTTAATTCATTTCCCTATCCACATTTGTTTGCAGTGGATATACCTACATTTTGCTGCCTTTTGCAGCCCTCTAGCCCTTTCCTGGGCTATTTTACAGCCTTTTTAGTGCCCAAAAGTTCGGGTCGCCATTGACTTCAATGGGGTTCGGGGTGAAGTTCGGGTCGAGTTTGGATCCAGAACCCCAACATTTTCGGGACGTTCTGCCGAACTTCTCGAACCGGAACATCCAGTTGTTCGCTCAACTCTACTTTGGAACGCTTTTATTTATCCAAGCCATTCTGAGACTGTTTTCTCGTGACACATTGTACTTCATGATAGTCATAAATTTGAGTCAATGTATTTCACCTTTATTTATGAAAAAATCCCAAATTTGCAATAAAAATTTAAAAATTCGCAATTTTCAAAATTACTTTTTCTCTGCTTTTAAAAGGGAAAGTGATACCTCATAAAATATTTATTACTTAACATTTCCCATATGTCTACTTTAAAGTTGGCATAATTTTGTAAATGTCATTTTATTTTTTTTAAGCCGTTAAAAGGCTTAGAAGTTTAGAAACAATTCTTAAAATTTTTAAGAAAGTTTCCAAAATCCATTTTTTAAGGACCAGTTCAGGTCTTTAGTCACTTTGTGAGGCTTACATAGTAGAAACCCCCCATAAATGACCCCATTGCAGAAACTACACCCCTCAAGTTACCTTAAACTGATTTTGCAAACTTTGTTAACCCTGTAGGTGTTCCACAAGAATTAAAAGAAAATGTAGAAGAAATTTCTAAATTTCACTTTTTTTGCAGATTTTCCATTTTAATCAATTTTTTTAACACATCAAAGGTTAACAGCCAAACAAAACTCAATCTTTATTACCCTGATTCTGTGGTTTACATCCCACATGTGGTCATAAACTGATGTAAGGGCACACAGCAGGGCACATAAGGAAAGGAACGCCATATGGTTTTTGAAAGGCAGATTTTGACCTCATTTTGGAAACTAGAGATAAGGTGCCAGTTTTATTGGTACTATTTTGGGGTATATATGATTTTTAATTGCTCTATATTATGTTTTTTGTGAGGCAAGGTAACAAAAAATGTCTGTTTTGTGACTGTTTTTACAAAATTCATCTGACAGGGTAAATCATGTGCTATTTTTACATAGCAGGTTGTTACAGATGCAATGATATCAAATATGTCTACTTTCCTTGTTTTTTTGTTTTAGTTTTACATGATAAAGTATTTTTAAAACAAAAATGTTTTTGTGTCTCTATTTTCTGAATGCCATATTTTTTTTATTTTTCTGCCGATCGTCTTGTGCAGGGGCAAAATTTTTGCAGGAAGAGTTGGTGTTTTTATTGGTACCATTTTTGGGTACATAGTATTTTTTGATAATTCATTATTACACATTATGGCGCAAGGTGATCAAAAAATTGGTTGTATTGAAACAGTTTTTATTGATTTACTTTTACAGCGTTGACCTGAGGGGCTAGGTCATGTGATATTTTTATAGAGCAGATCGTTAGATATGCGGCAATACCTAATATGTATACTTTTTCTTATTTATTTAAGTTTTACACACTAATAGCATTTTTGAAACAAGAGAGTAATAGCTTTTTTATTTTTTGACCAATCATCTTAGGTAGGGTCTCATTTTTTGTAGGATGAGTTGATGGTTTGATTGGTATTATTTTGGGGGCATACACCTTTTTGATCACTTGGTGTTGCAATTTTTGTGATGTAAGGTGACAAAAAATGGCTTTTTTGGCACTGTTTTATTTTTTTTTTTACAGTGTTCATCTGAGGGGTTAGGTCATGTGATAATTTTATAGAGCAGGTTGTTGTGGATGAGAAAATAGCTAATATGTCTACTTTTTAAAATATACTTCCCTTTAGCACAATAATAGCAGTTTTGAAGCAAAAAAAAAATATCATATATTAGTGTCTCCATTGTCTGAGTCATATTTTACTCATTGTCTTAGTTAGGGTCTCATTTTTTGTGGGATGAAGTGACGGTTTTATTGGTAATATTTTGTGGGACATATGCCTTTTTGATCGCTTCGTGTTGTACTTTTTGTGATGTAAGGTGACAAAAATGGATTTTTTTGACACAGTTTTTTAAATTTATTTATTTACAGTGTTCACCTGAGGGGTTAGATCATGTGATATTTTTATAGAGCTGGATTTTATGGACGTGGCAATTCCTAATATGCATACTTTTTTAATTTATTTTTTTTATTTAGGGGTCTGATCCCCTCTGCAATGCATTACAATACATCTGTATTGTAATGCTTTGCCTGTTGGCATATTACACAAAGTAATATACTAACAGGTTGCCTAGGATATAGTTGCCTATATTTCCTTTCAAACACTGAATATAGAGTAAGTGTTACAGTCTATGATTTCCAAATCATGTTACATTTTTTTCACACTCTCCAGAAGCGATATTGCTTGGCCACAGTCCCCACTGAGGAGATCTCATTACTATAGGTTAAGCATCCTGCTCTTGCAAAATATGTGGAGAGTAACATAGGTTAACTGAAAATCTTTTTCAAAGTATTGCATTTGTAGAATATCAATGTTCCTTTGTAGCATAATTTCACAGCATGGATATATGCTATTTTAATTTTTATTGCTTACCGTTCCTATACTTATAAATTTATATTCAGCATTTTTAGACAATGGAAGTGGTATTTTTTGGGAAACTCATCATTCTTTTAATCTACTGGTTGCTATTTACATTGTGCAAGGAACTAAGATTGAATCTAAGGTCTTTCTTAAAGGGGTTGTGTCACTTCATCAAATTGCATTTATCATAGTTACATAGTTACATGCAGTAGTTACATAGTTAATACGGTTGAAAAAAGACATAAGTCCATCAAGTTCAAACAAGGGATAGGTGGGGACGCAAATCCCAGAAGGAAGTAATACTCAGATAATCTACACATTTTCATAATCATTATTGTCATTTATTTTCAAGAATTCCGTGGTCCACTGTTCCTGCTATGACCACATACTGAGGAAGTCTATTCCACAGATTCACAGTTCTTACAGTAAAGAAGCTTCTGGAGACTGAACTTTTTCTTCTCCAGTTGGAGGCAGCCTGGTAGCCTTAGAAGCAGGTGATTGACATTGTATGCTGTTATTTAATCTACCATCTACAAGGACACCCAAATCCTTTTCTATAAGTGACTCTCCCAGTGTTACATGCCCTAGGACATATGAAGCACAGAGATTATTACAACCAAGATGAATAACTTTACATTTATCCACATTGAACCTCATTTGCCAAGTTGATGCCCAATCACTCAGACTGTTCAAGTCAGCTTGAATTTTATGGATATGTTCCATAGACTACACAGTAGTACAAAGCTGAAAAATCCATTTGCCTTATCTAAGGACGAACCTCTGTAAAAATAGGTTCGGCCTTAGTTAAGGCAAATGGATTTTCGTTCAAGGGATATCTCCTGGTCTTCCCAGGTGGATGCAGTATTTGCAGGTGGTGCTGTGGCGGGCAGTGACCCGGGCCGTAGGAGCATCACGGAGCTTAGAGCACAGCTCAAACATATGTTGCACAGAAGGATGAAGCTATAGTGGATTGAGCCACTTTGGAAAAATATATTACAAAGGGTTTGATACCCAGAGGTTTATGGGTGCAGACCTTCCCTTCATATGGACAGGATGATGAGGACTTCTGTAGAAAGTGTAAGTTGACCTGTGGTCAATGCTCAGTTTGCCTCATGTGTCTGATCGTTGAATTGAATACAAAGACATTAACACAGCTTGAGTCCGAAATTGGTAATGCGGGTTGGTATCCTCTCTCCCTCTGTGCTCCTGGTGGGTAAATGCCCTTTTCATACCGCTAGCTCACCTGTAGTTCATGCAGGACTTAGGTTGCTCATGACATACAGTGCGGTTGGATACATGTATTAGAGGGTGCACCTTCGGTGACTCCATATACTATGTGTATGACCAGCGCTGTGTATGCATGAGAGTATGGTTTTGTGCTCTGATATGTAGTCAGCAATTATGTTACATCAGTCATCTGTTTCATGTCTGCTACACAGTTCTTTTTGATGCTTATTTGCTGGATATTTGTTATCAGAGTGAGGGCTTTTATCTACTGTGGGAGTCCTGTGGAAGGGAGGGGTTCTGCTTGTCACAGTATTGTCCTAAACTGCTACCACCACATGATTTGTGTTCTTTGTATATGTTATAATATGTTTTTTAAACAATAAAGAATGATGTGACATATATTATATGTTGTAATTGTATATTTGGCGTGCTATTGCGTAGAAACACACATATTCAACTATTGGTATATTTCTGATCGGTTATGAAACACACATATTCAACTATTGGTATATTTCTGATCGGTTATTAACAGACTGTTACAGAGGGATAGAGGACCCTGCCCGTCAGAGGTTACAATATTCAAGGGAAGGGGAAGCACATAGTAGGTGAGGGTAAAAGCTGCTCAATTAGTTGTATGGTGGTGGTACACTCATTGTAGTTGGTAGGCTTTCCTGAAGAGTTGGGTATTCAGGTTACTTTTAAAGATTTGGGTTTTGGGGGAGAGTCTGATGTGCTGGAATAGCAAGTTCCAGAGTATTGGGAATACACATGAGAAATATTGTAGACAGAGATGAGCGAATTTGAGCAAAAATTTAATTCGCCAGGTCGCCGATTTTTGGGGAAAAATTTGTTTAGATCCAAATATATTCATGGTGAATTATGTTAAAAAATGGCTATTTCCTGGCTGCTGAAAGCTTTTATAGTGGTGTAGAACACTGTGTCTTGCAGAAACACGCATAGGGAGTCTGCTTTGGTAGTGAAATAATACTGTGAGTCCATATGACATGCAGATGACATGCGTCGTTCTTAGAATCAGTGAACACTTCACTTATTTGGGCAGTCACAGGGCCAAACGGACCAAATAACTCAAGTATGAACTCAGCCTTACAGGTCAATGTTAGTGTCAAGAAGAAAGGCACTCCTTTTGCACCGTCATCAGCTGATTCCACATAGATATAAACAGAACCTGTTCTATTAAACGCTTATAAAAGTAGAGCCCCCCCTGACAGAGTGGAGAGGGTGTCAGCAGTAAGTTTGTGTTGACGTCACTGATTATTTTGCCCTTCCTCTGATCTGTCAGAGGAACAATAAACCCCCAAAAAACATGTCCTTTTGGTTGAGCATTTGCCTTCACTTGGTCAGCATTTGGTCAGCAATCCATCATTATTTCTAATGCCTAAAAACAGGAGTGGATCTAAAACAGATATGACACGTGAACCAAATATTTGCATGTCTTTTGTGTTTTGTACCCATTCCTGCTTTTGGCTAAATCACAAGTCAATTCTGATGGGACTATGCAGGCCTCACAGCTGCTACACAGAGAGGATCCTTTGTGCGTCTTGTTTTTCCTTCCTTCTGACAGATTAGAAGAAGGGTAAAATAAATGATGATGTCAGCCAAGCCAAAAAGGCTAAATGGAGGCCAAGTCATGAAGTGGGGAAGGTGGGAACAGCATGAGAAGTCCACAGAGTGGCCCTATGACATATTGATGATGTGGAAGCAGCATGAGGTGACCCCAGATTGTCCCAATGACAGATTCTGGAGGTGGCAGCAGCATGAGGAGGCCACAGAGTGGCACAATGACAAAGTCTGGAGGTGGCATCAGCATGAGGAGGCCATAGAGTGGCACAACCACAAGAGATTGCAGAGGTGGCAGCAGCATGAGGAGGTCACAGAGTGCCACAATGACTGAGTGTAGAGGTGGCCGCAACATCATTAGGAGGCCACAGAGTGGAAAGGTGACACAGTGTGGGGTGGCGGCAGCATGAGGAGACCACAGAGCGGCACAACGACGAGAGATTGCGGAGGTGGCAGCAGCATGAGGAGGCCACAGAGTGGGTGGCATGACCGCAAGTGATTGCGGAGGTGGCAGCAGCATGAGGAGGCCACAGAGTGGGTGGCATGACAGCAAGTGATTGTGGAGGTGGCAGCAGCATGAGGAGGCCACAGAGTGACACGACGATGAGAGATTGTGGTGGTGGCAGCAGCATGAGGAGGCCACAGAGCGGCCACTTCGTCTATTCGGATGCCATCACGATAGGACGGGTACACCATCCAGGGTAGGTTGTATATGTGGGCAACATAAAGAATATAACCAGGAAACAGATTGGAGTATGGGGACAATTCGATCTGATAATTGGCCGCAGTCCTTGTAATGACTTATTTGTGGTTAACCGGCACCGTAAATGCCTTTATGGGGTTAGTGGACAACTATTTTTTGACTTTCCACGATTACTCAATGAAGTGTTGCCTAAGACAGGACAGAATTGGCCAGTCTTCTGTTTATTTGAGGTTGCGATAGAGAAAGCATTCCAAAATACTATTTCTCTGCACATGGAGACGAATCCTGTCAAGATTGATGCAAGTGAGGTATCGGCTCATCGAGCCAGATAATTCTGTGGGAACCTGCCTGGCATGAACAGGCCTCTAGTATCTACAGACAATGAGAAGACAAAGCTTCAAGATTACTTGGAGCCCAGAAGAGTCGCAAAGTTCATCAAATCTGTGTGACATAAAGAATTTCACCATTAAGTAATTTGGTTCATACTGCAAAAGGAGGTGTACAATCACCCATAAATGTGCCAAAAAAAAGCCCATTTCATATACCAAATTTCACCACTACATAATTCGGTCCATATAGCAAAAGGAGGTGTACAGTCACCCGTGAATTTCCCCCAAAAAAGCCTGTTTCACAGGAAAAATTTCACCACTACGTAATTCAGTCCAAACAGCAAAAGTAGGTGTACAGGCACCCATGAAATTTCCCCAAAAAAGCCCGCTTCACAGAACAAAATCTCCCCACATAAAAGCCTTTAATACATATAACTGCACAGTTGAACTGCAAAAAATTTTTCAATTTTTTTCAACGTTTACACTACACAAGGCTTATCAACAGATAAATGCAACGATGAACGACAAATATACAGTTGTGTTCAAAATTATTCAACCCCCACTGAAATTAAGTGTTTTGGCCAGTTTGACATTGATTTTGATCATTTCAGTCATCTTGTTTACAATTAAATCAAAGAGGCACTTGTAAGTCAGACAAATATAACATAACAGTTAAAATAAAATAACCACAAATGTCTTTTCTGTGCTCACATCATTATCAGTTTTATTCAACCCCCAAGTGACATTCAATCTTAGTACTTAGTACAACATCTTTTTTCAGTTATAACAGCTTTTAAACGTGAAGCATAGCTTGACACAAGTGTCTTGCAGCGATCTACGGGTATCTTCGCCCATTCTTCATGGGCAAAAGCCTCCAGTTCAGTCACATTCTTAGGCTTGCGCGCTGCAACTGCTTTCTTTAAGTCCCACCAGAGGTTCTCAATCGGATTTAAGTCTGGTGACTGCGATGGCCACTTCAAAATGTTCCAGCCTTCAATTTGCAACCATGCTCTAGTGGACTTGGAGGTATGCTTGGGATCATTGTCCTGTTGAAAGGTCCAACGTCTGGACTGCATCACATTTTCATCCAATAACTTCTGGTACTGAAGAGAATTCATGGTACCTTACACACGCTGAAGCTTCCCTGTACCTGTAGAAGCAAAACAGCCTCAAAGCATGATTGACTGCCCGCCATGCTTCACAGTAGGCAAGGTGTTCTTTTCTTCATAGGCCTTGTTCTTCCTCCTCCAAACATAGCGTTGATCCATGGGCCCAAACAGTTCTAATTTTGTTTCATCAGTCCACAGAACACTATCCCAAAACTTTTGTGGTTTGTCCACATGACTTTTGGCATACTGCAGTCGACTCTTCTTATTCTTTGGAGACAGCAAGGGGGTGCGCATGGTAGTTCTGGCATGGAGGCCTTCATTACGCAGTGTGCGTCTTATTGTCTGAGCTGAAACTGCAGTACCCGCATCTGACAAATCTTTTTTCAGTTCCTCAGCAGTCACACGGGGACTTTTCTCCACTTTGCGCTTCAGGTAGCGCACAGCAGTCGAAGTCAGCATCTTCTTTCTACCATGACCAGGTAGCGTTTCAACAGTGCCCGTTGCCTTGAATTTGCGAATGATGCTTCCTATGGTGTCTCTTGGTATGTTTAACATCTTTGCAATCTTCTTATAGCCATTGCCCTTCCTGTGAAGAGAAATCACCTCTTCTCTTCTCTTCCTGGACCATTCTCTTGACTTCACCATGTTTGTAAACACACCAGTAAATGTCTAGAAGGAGCTGAGTATTACAGTCATTTAAAATCTGCCTAATTGGTGCTTATTATGCTTGATTGCTGCTCCATGACATCCACAGGTGTTTTCAATACCTGATCGAAAACACTTGAATGAACCTCTGATCTTAAGAGAGGTAGTCTTTAAGGGGTTGAATAATTGTGTCAATGAAGAAATCACAAAAAAAATTTAAATACTGTATTACAAAAATAATTGATTTCATTTTAGTTGCATTTGGTTCTTTAAAAAGTCCTTGTAAGATTTTATTCTGAACACAATTACAAATGTACACTAAATTCCCTAAAACCCTTTACAGCATTGGGGGTTAAATAATTTTTAACACAACTGTAATATTTTTTATTCCACTAATACACAGAAAACTGGGCTTCCGAATATATCACTGCACCGCAGAGCGGCAAATAGGCCCTATTTTTCCCCCACTTTTACACAAAAGGCTTTTCAACAGAGAAGTACAACGCTGGACAGTGAGTATGTTTTTATTTTTCCACTAATTTAATGAATACAGGGCTTACGAATATATCACAGCACCTCAGAATGGCAATTAGGCGCAAATTTTGTTCTACTTTTACACAACAAGCTTTTCAACAGATTTATGCAATGTTGGACGGCGAAAATATGTTTTTATTTCGCCAGTAATACACTGAAAACAGGGCTTCACATTAAATTACAGTACCGCAGAACGTCAATTAGGCACAAATTTTGTTCAACTTTTACACAACAGGCTTTTGATACATGCAACGCTGGAGGCGAAAATATTCTTATTTTGACAGCAAATAGAGTTGAGCGAACACCTGGATATTTGGGTTCAGGATCCGAACTGGACCCGAACTTCATCCGGAACCCAAACCCCATTGAAGTCAATGGGGACCTGAACTTTTGGGCACTAAAAAGGCTGTAAAATAGTCCAGGAAAGGGCTAGAGGGCTGCAAAAGGCAGAAAACTGTAGGTAAATCCCCTGCAAACAAACGTGGATAGGGAAAATAATTAAAATAAAATAAAATAAATAAAAATTAAGTAATATCAATTGCAGAGAGGTCCCATAGCAGAGAATCAGGCGTCATGTCACCCACCAATGGAGAAGGCCACTTTTAGATAATTAGGCCCCTGGCAGGCACCCAGACGGAGGAGAGAGGTCGCATAGCAGAGAATCAGGCGTCATGTCACCCACCAATGGAGAAGGCCACTTATAGATAATTAGGCCCCTGGCACCCAGGCGGAGGAGAGAGGTCGCAAAGCAGAGAATCAGGATTCATGTCACCCAGCAATAGAGAAGGCCACTTCCAGATATTTAGCCCACGGCACCCAGACAGAGGACAGAGGTCGCATAGCAGAGAATCAGGCTTCATGTCACACACCACTGGAACAGGCCACTTTCGCATAATTAGGCCCCTGGCAACTAGACGGAGGAGAGGTTCATTCAACTTTTGGTTGCACCGCAATATAATAGTAAAATTAAAAAAGAGGATTCAATAAAGAAGTGCCGCGGAGTACAAGAATATATTGTTGAGGGGGAGGCAGTAATAAATGTCTGTTCTGCACAAGGGATGGACAGGTCCTGTGGGATACATGCCCGATTCATTTTTTAGAAAATCAGCTTGTCCACGTTGGCTCTGGAGAGGCGGCTGCGTTTGTCAGTAATGATGCTTCCTGCCGTGCTGAATACACGTTCATACAAAACACTGGCCGTCGGGCAGGCCAGCACCTCCAAGGCATAAAAGGCTAGCTCTGGCAACGTGGACAATTTGGAGACCCAGAAGTTGAATGGGGCCAAACCATCAGTCAGTACGTGGAGGGGTGTGCACACGTACTGTTAAACCATGTTAGTGAAATGCTGCCTCCTGCTAACACGTTCCGTATCAGGTGGTGGTGCAATTAGCTGTGGCGTGGTGACAAAATTTTCCACATTTCTGCCATGCTAACCCTGCCTTCAGAGGAGCTGGCCTTGACACAGCTGCGTTTGCGACCTCTTGCTCCTCCTCTACCTTCGCCTTGTGCTTCCACTTGTTCTCCTGTGACATTTGGGAATGCTCTCAGGAGCGCATCTACTAGGGCAGGAAGTAAGGTGGGCACATTGTCTTTGTACCGGGAATCCAGCAGGGTGGCAACCCAGTTGTCCGCACACGTTAAAATGTGGGCAACTCTGTTGTCATTGCGCAGGCACTGCAGAATGTAGTTGCTCATGTGTGCCAGGCTGCCCAGAGGTAAGGACAAGCTGTCTTCTGTGGAAGGCATATAGTCATCGTCCTCCGTTTCCCCCCAGCCATGCACCAGTGATGGGCCCGAGCTGCTTTGGGTGCCATCCCGCTGTGAACATGCTTCATCCTCATCCTCCTCCACCTCCTCCTCGTCCTCCAGTAGTGGGCCCTGGCTGGCCACATTTGTACCTGGCCTCTGCTTTTGCAAAAAACCTCCCTCTGAGGCACTTCTAACAGACTGGCCTGAAAGTGCTAAAAATTACCCCTCATCCTCCTCCTCCTTCTGGGCCACCTCCTCTTCTATCATCGCCCTAAGTGTTTTCTCAAGGATACATAGAAGTGGTATTGTAACGCTGATAACGGCGTCATCTCCACTGGCCATGGCGATATTGGTGGAGTACTTTAAACAGCGCAACAGGGCACACATGACTCGCATAGAGGCCCAGTAATTGGTGGTGAAATGGTGCTATTCCGCAGTGCGACTGACCCGTGCGTGCTGCAGCTGAAACTCCACTATGGCCTGCTGCTGCTCGCACAGTCTCTCCAGTATGTGCAAGGTTCAGTTCTACCTGGAGGGCCAGTCGCATATGAGGCGGGGAGCGGGAAGGCTGAAGTTACGCTGTAGCGCAGACAGGCGAGCAGCGGCAGGATGTGAACGCTGGAAGCGCGCACAGACGGCCCGCACTTTATGCAGCAGCTCTGACTTGTCAGGGTAGTTGTGAAGGAACTTCTGCACCACCAAATTCAGCACATGTGCCAGGCAAGGGATGTGCATCAAATCGGCTAGTCCCAGAACTGCAAAGAGATTTTGCCCATTATCGGACACCACCAGGCCGGGCTTGAGACCCACCGGCAGCAACCACTCATCGGTCTGTTGTTCAATACCCCGCCACAACTACTGTGCGGTGTGGGGCCTGACCCCCAAACATATGAGTTTCAGAACGACCTGCTTATGTTTACCCCGGGCTGTGCGGAAGTTGGAGGTGAAGGTGTATGGCTGACTGGATGAGCAGGTGGAAGAAGAGGAGGAGGAAGCCGAGTAGGAGGAGGAGGCTACAGGAGGCAAAGAATGATGCCCTGCGATCCTTGGCGGCAGAAGGACGTGAGCCAAAGAACTCTCCACCTGGGTCCCAGCCGCCACTACATTTACCCAGTGTGCAGTTAGGGAGATATAGCGTCCCTGGCCGTGCTTTCTGGTCCACGTATCTGTGGTTAGGTGGACATTGCCACAGATGGCGTTGCGCAGTACACACTTGATTTTATCGGATATTTTGTTGTGCAGGGAAGGCACGGCTCTCTTGGAGAAGTAGTGGTGGCTGGGAACAACATACTGTGGGACAGCCATCAGCAGTTTGAAGCTGTCTGTGTCCACCAGCCTGAATGACACCATTTCAAAGGACAATAGTATAGAAATGCTGGCATTCAGGCCTAGGGCTCGAGGGTGGGTTGGTGGTAATTTATGCTTTCTCTCCAAGGTTTGTGAGATGGAGAGCTGAACACTGAGGTGTGACATGGTGGAGATGCTTGGTGACTGAGGTGTTGGTGGCACATCCTCTGTTTGGTGGGCGGCAGGTGCCAACATTCCTCCCGAGGCGGAGGAAGAGGCCGAGGCAGCAGCAGAAGAGGGAGCAGGGGGAGCCAGAGTGAGTTCCTTGCTTTTAAGGTGTTTACTCCACTGCAGTTCATGCTTTGCATGTAGATGCCTGGTCATGCAGGTTGTTCTAAGGTTCAGAACGTTAATGCCTCGCTTCAGGCTCTGATGGCACAGCATGCAAACCACTCGGGTCTTGTCGTCAGCACATTGTTTAAAGAAGTGCCATGCCAGGGAACTCCTTCAAGCTGCCTTTGGGGTGCTCGGTCCCTGGTGGCTGTGGCCAGTAGCAGGCGAACTCTCTTGGCGGCGGCTGTTCTGCTTTTTCCCCCTGCTCCCTCTTTTGCTATGATGTTGGCTCGGTCTCACCACTGCCTCTTCCTCTGAACTATGAAAGTCAGTGGCACGACCTTCATTCCATGTGGGGTCTAGGACCTCATCGTCCCCTGCATCGTCTTCCACACAGTCTTCCTCCCTGACCTCCTGTTCGGTCTGCACACAGCAAAAAGATGTGCGGACTCCGATGAGTTGTTATTCCCATGTCCTCATCATCAGGAAACTTCAGTTGTTGTGCATCAGTGCATTCTATGTCTTCCACCACTAGGAAAGGGCTAGGGGGGATTACTTTGGGAAACCCTGCCAGCAGAGTCTTCAAACAGCATAAGAGACTGCTGCATAACTTGAGGCTCAGACAGTTTCCCTGATATGCATGGGGGTGACGTGACAGACTGATGGGCTTGGTTTTCAGGCGCCACCTGTGCGCTTTCTGCAGAAGACTGGGTGGGAGATATTGTGAACATGCTGGTTCCACTGTCGGACACCCAATTGACTAGCGCCTGTACTTTCTTACCATCCTTAGAACAGCATTGGGCCCCACCAAATATTGCTGTAAAATCTGGCGGGTACTGGAACCTGAGGTAGTTGGCTCACTAGGACATGTGGCAGAATGGCCACGTCCTCTCCCAGCACCAGAGGGTCCACTAACACCACCACGACCGCGTCCCCGTACCTTACTAGATATTTCCCACATTGTTCCTCATTGTTATCATCTACCAAGCACCACAAAAAGGAAAAAAATATTTAGCCCAATGTATTGATTTTAAATTCAGGCCTTTCCTTACAGGCACCTAACGCTTTCTGCCTATTTATTTATGTAGCATATTACACTAATCCAGGCACAGCAGTAACCACTGATTTAGGGGAAAATCAATTGTAGGCCTAGTATTTAGGCCCTGAATGAAAGGTATCCTTATATGGACAGATTTACACTTGCAGATGCACAGTAGCATATGGAAAAAATATGTAGAATTATGCCTTCAGCAATTGTATTTTAACACTTTGTGTAATATACCCTTCAACGGACAGAAATACACTTGGAAATGCACGGTAGCGTGTTAATTTATTGAGAATGACCCTCTCAGCACTTATATATACACCTTGAGTGTAATATACCCTTTTACGGACAGAAATACACCATGAGATACACAATAGTGTGTGCAGATTTACAGGATTATGCTTTCAGCAATTGTAATGTAACACTTTTTGTAATGTACCCTTTTACGGAAAGAATTATACTTGGAGATGCACGCTGAGTGTAATATACCCTTTTACGGACAGATTAACACTTGGGCTGCAACAGCTGGAACACCAGATTCAGGGTATTGCTATATTGGCAACTGTATTTTACCCCAGAACAAAATCTATCCTTTGCCGGATACTATTAAACTTTCCCAGTCACAGCTGGAACACCAGATTTACATTATTGCTATTTTGGCAATTGAATTTCACCCCAGAAAATAATATATCCTTTGCCGGACACTATGAAACTTGTCCAGTCACAGCTGGAACACCAGATTTACTGTATTTCTATTTTGGCAACTGAATTTCACCCCAGAAAATAATAAATCCTTTGCCGGACACTATTAAACTTGTCCAGTCACAGCTGGAACACCAGATTTAAGGTATTGCTATTTTGGCAATTGAATTTCACCCCAGAAAAAAATATATCCTTTGCCAGACGCTATGAAACTTGTCCAGTCACATCTGGAACACCAGATTTACTATATTTCAATTTTGGCAACTGAATTTCACCCCAGAAAATAATAAATCCTATGCCGGACATTATTAAACTTGGCCAGCCACAGCTGGGACACCAGATTTACAGTATTGCTATTTTGGAAATTGAATTTCACCCCAGAAAAAAAATATATCCTTTGCCGGACACTATTAAACTTGGCCAGCCACTGCTGGAACACAGATTTACGATATTGCTATTTTGGCAATTAAATTTCACCCCAGAAAAAAATATATCCTTTGCCAGACGCTATGGAACTTGTCCAGTCACAGCTGGAACACCAGATTTACTGTATTTCTATTTTGGCAACTGAATTTCACCCCAGAAAATAATAAATCCTTTGCCGGACACTATTAAACTTGTCCAGTCACAGCTGGAACACCAGATTTACTGTATTTCTATTTTGGCAACTGAATTTCACCCCAGACAATAATAAATCCTTTGCCGGACACTATTAAACCTGGCCAGCCACAGCTGGGACACCAGATTTACGGTATTGCTATTTTGGCAATTGAATTTCACCCCAGAAAATAATATATCCTTTGCCGGACACTATTAAACTTGTCCAGTCACAGCTGGAACACCAGATTTACAGAATTTCTATTTTTGCAACTGAATTTCACCGCACAAAATAATATATCCTATGACGGACCATATGAAACTTGTCCAGGCACAGCTTGAACTCCATATTTGCTGTATTTCTATTTTGGCCGCTAAATTTCACCCCAGAAAATAACAAATCCTTTGACAGGCACTATAAAACTTGGCCAGCCACTGCTGGGACACCAGATTTACTGTATTTCTATTTTGGCTACTTAATTCCACCCCAGAAAATAATAAATCCTTTGCCGGACACTATTAAAATTGGCCAGCCACTGCTGGAACACCAGATATACAGTATTGCTATTTTGGCAATTGCATTTAACCCCAGAACAAAATATATCCTTTGTCGGACACTATGAAACTTGGCCAGCCATTGCTGGGACACCAGATTTATGGTATTGCTATTTTGGCAATTGAATTTCACCCCTGAAAAAAATATATCCTTTGCCGGACACTATGAAACTTGTCCAGTCACAGCTGGAACACCAGATTTTCTGTATTGCTATTTTGGCAATTGAATTTCACCCCAGAAAAAAATAGATCCTTTGCTGGACACTATTAAACTTGGCCAGCCACTGCTGGGACACCAGATTTACGGTATTGCTATTTTGGCAATTGAATTTTACCACAGAAAAAAATATATCCTTTGTCGGACACTATTAATCTTGGCCAGCCACTGCTGGGACATCAGATTTAGGGGATTGCTATTTTGGCAATTTATTTTCACCACAGAAAAAATGTATCCTTTGCCAGACAGCAGACCGTATTACACTAGGCTAGCCACAGCTTGAACACCAGATTTAGGGAATTGCTATTTTGGCAATTGAATTTAACCCCTCAAAAAAATATTCAAATTTCTATCCTGAGTTTCTAGTGGTGACAATAAGCACAGCCAATCCCCTGATGTAGGATATAGCAAAAAGAAAAAAACTAGTATTGATGGATTGATGGACTTGGTGGCAGCTTGTGCTAGTGCACCACATGACACAAAATGGCACCCTAGAAAAAAAGTGACAGAAAAACGCTCTTTGCAGCCTAAAAACTAGTGAGCAATTAACTAGCAGAAGTTGAATGATTCACAGCTGTAGATTGATCACTTCATTAGGTGTTTTTGCTAAATTTTCCCTGTCTAATCTCGCCCTCACAGCAGCTGCCTCCTATCCCTACACTAATCAGAGCAGAGTGACGTGCGATGCTACGTGACTCCAGCTTAAATAGAGGCTGGGTCACATGCTGCATTAGGCCAATCACAGCCATGCCATTAGTAGTCATGGCTGTGATGACATCTTAGGGCAAGAAGTGAAACGTTAGCTGATTGGCTGCTATGCAGCCCTCCAGATGGGGGAAGAAATCGCCGAACAACGGACCTGAACCCAAACTTTTTTGAAAAAAAAAACGGACCCCAAAATTTGGTATGAACCCAAACTATCCAGTTCGGGTTCGCTCATCCCTACAAGTAATAAACTGAAAACAGGGCTTCACAATATATCACAGCACTGCAGAACGTCAATTAGACCCAAATTTTGTTCTAATTTTACACAACAGGCTTTTCAACAGATATATGCAACACTGGACGGTGAATATATTTTTATTTTGCTAGTAATGAACTGAAAACAGGGCTTCACAATATATCACAGCACCACAGAACGTCAATTAGACCCAAATTTTGTTCTATATTTAGACAACAGGCTTTTCAACAGAGAAATACAATGCAACAGCATAACTGCAACAGTGAAGTGCGTATTTATTTTTCTTTTTGGACTGAGATAGGCCACTAAACAGTTTTAACACAGATAACTGCAAAAGTGAATTGAGAATATATTTTTATTTTTGTACTGAAATAGACCACTAAACGCTGATACCACAAATAACTGAAACAGTAAAATGCGTATATATTTTAATTTTTGTACTGAAATATGGCACTAAATGCTTTCACCACAAATAACTACAACGCTGAAGTGTGTATATATTTTTCTTTTTGTACTGAAATAGGCCAGTAAATGCTTTCAACACATATAACTGCAGAAGTGAACTGAGAATATATTTTTATTTTTGTACTGAAATAGGCCAATAAACACTTTCATCAACATTTAACTGCAGAAGTGAAATGAGTATATATTTTTCATTCTGTACTGAAATAGGTCACTAAACGCTGTCACCACAAATAACTGCAACAGTGAAGTGCGTATATATTTTTCTTTTTGTATTGAAATATGCCACTAAACGCTTTCGCCACAAATAACTGCAACAGTGAAGTGCGTATATATTTTTCTTTCTGTAATGAAATAAGCCACTAACATATAACTACAGAAGTGAAATGCGTATATATTTTTCTTTCTGTACCGAAATTAACCACTAAACGCTTCTGCCAAAAATAACTGCAACAGTGAAGTGCGTATATATTTTTCTTTTTATACTAAAATTTGCCACTAAAAGCTTTTCAACATAGCACTTGCACCCCAATATCAAGAACAAATTGCTGGAATGACAGAGCTGTATAATGGCTCTTTGGATCCCCAAATAATCTTTCCCTGCCCTTGTAAATCGCTTTTCTAGCACTGTCCCTAGCACCTTCTGACGTTTCTCCCTGCACTAAGATGCTGTGAAATGATTCCTTCCTATCCTTTCCCTGGACTTATAAATCATTTTTTCAGTTTTTTTTTTCACAATAAGTAGTGTTGCACAAGCATGCTCGGCCAAACACCAGTTTGACTCGAGCATCGGTATGCTCGGCACACGCGATGCTCGAGTCAGTGTAGTTAAATCTAATTTAGCCTTTATTTCTTTGCAGAAGATCGCTGTAAAGTGAGGGAATCCATCAGTGTGAGTCTTTGGCTTAGGAGTCCCTTCCCTTACTCCATATATAGCTATGTCCATATATGGAGTCAGTACTTAAATCTGATTTTGCCTGTATTTCAGAAAAATTTCTGTTGTATTTACAGTAGAAGTCTCATATATGTATATATGTATTTTTTATTTTATTTTTTTTGTGATGGACTATGCAGCTATATAGTTTGGTGATTAAAATTCTGGGCTGTGATGCAGAAGCTTTGAGTTCAAATCCCATCACAAACTTTTTCAGAAATAGAGGCTAAACATTATATATATATATATATATATATATATATATATATATATATATATATATAGCCATAATATATTTGCACATATTACACATATATTTACACATATTATTATTACACATATATTTAGAATATATAATATATTATAATATATGTAAATATATTATGGCTAAAATCGCAAAGTGTTCTACTCAAGCACACGAGCACTTTGGTGCTTGATCAACACTAACAATGAGGTTTTTCCCTTTTGCTGTCCCTAGCACCTTCTCATGTCTGCCCCTGCACTCAGAACGCTAGAAAATAAGATGTCAGCCATATTTATAGGGCTGTGACATTACAGGACTGGCTGGCTGCTGATTGGCTGCATCATGCATGTTAGTCTGGGTTATTCCTCCTTCCCAGACTTCCTTTCTCCATGTGTTCAGCAGCCATTTTAGGAAAAATGCGATTCGTTACCACAAAGCATGAGGAAATTCACATTTGTTGTGAATCAAATTTTCCCGAAATTCGGATCAAATTATACTTTGTCAGCTTCGATTCACTCATCTCTAATTGTAGACAATTGTGTGAGGAATAGGTGAAAGGAGGAGGTCCTGTAAGGTGCAGAGATTGCGTGTGGGGATGCATCTGGAAAGCAAGTCAACGATGTAAGGACGGGACAGATTATGGACGGCTGTATATGTTGTTGTTAGTATTTTTAACTGAATTCACTTGGTAATGGAGAACCAGTGAAGTCATTGACAGAGTGAAGTAGCACAGAAGAAACCAACTGGATTAACCAGGCAGCAGAGTTGAGAATAGATTGGAGGAGTGAAAGAGTGCTATATAGGAGGCCACAAAGGAGGATGTTGTAGTAGTCAAGGCAGAAGATTAAGAGGGTGTGAATTTTAGTTGACTCACTGGTGAGGAAGGAGTTGAATATGAGAGATGTTCTTGAGTTGAAAACGGAAGGTGGAGGTAAGAATTTTGATGTGTGGTTTGAAGGACAGGGCAGAATCAAATGTTATCCCCAGGCAGTGGGCCTGTGAGACTGGAGAAATAGTAGTGCTATTAACAGTAATGGATAGGTCAGGTGTGTGTGTGTGTGTGTGTATATGTGTGTGTGTGGGGGGGGGGGGGATGACATGGAGAAAAAGATGATAAATTCAGATTACTCCATGTTGAGTTTTAAGAAGAGGGGGGAGAAGAATGAAAATATAGCTGATAAAGACAAACTAAGATTCTGGATAGAAGGTACTGTAAGTGACATCTGGGTCAGAAAGGTAGATTTGAGTGTCATCAGCATAGAGAGGGTATTGAAAGCCCTGGCACTCAATGAGGTCAAATGCATCAATGGAGAAAAATAGAGGACCCAGGACAGAGCCTTGAGGAACACCATCAGAGAGGGGGCATGATGAGGAGGTGGTGAATGGGAAACACTGAAGGTTCTGTTGGTGAGGTAAGAGGAAATCCTGTGGGCCAGGTCTCTGATGCCGAGGGAGATGAGGATTTGTAATGGGAGATAGTGGTCAAATGTATCAAAGGCAGAAGAGAAGACAAGAAGGAGAAGCAAAGAGTAATGAAGTAGCAGGGGTAGGTGGACAGTAGATTACAGCTATTTTTAGGTTGGAAGGAGAGAAGATGTGAACAGAGTGAACTTTGAAAGAAGAGAGGTGGTGAAAGGGATGGGTTGAAGGAGCAAATAGGAGGCCAACATCCTCACCTTCCTGATAAGAGGAGGCCAACACCTTCATCATGTCTATCTGGGCAGGGAGTGTGGATAATGGGATGATGAGATAAATAGCTATTTGCCTGATGTAGGAATAATGGTGAAATTAAATATTGAGGGATATGGAGGGATGATGGTAAATACAAAAAAAAAACTGTTTAAAAATATGTACATGACACAGATGATAAAATGTGTACAAGAAATAGAGTTGTTTTATGTTCACCCCGGAATCCATTTCTGTTATAATTCCTGGTATACACTTAAAAGTTGCAGTTGAATGTTGTGCGGAAATGACAAATGACCAGATACTTCCAATATATACAACTAAGGAATGCTAATGACTGACACCAGGTGTGAACAAAAGCTGATAGGAGCATTAGTGATATATAGATAGATAGATAGATAGATAGATAGATAGATAGATAGATAGATACAAGGAAACACAGATCTATACAGATTGCCTCTACACACAGCAGAAATATACGGAAATTATATCAGCTTCACAATAGGTAATTTCTTGAAATGTATCTAATACTTCTCAAGCTAGTTCAATATATTAGCCTTGATGGATAGTTTGGCTGCCACACAGAGGAGGGTGACTCAACAGCAGACCTGATGACGACTTGCAGGTATGTTTCTTCACAGGTGATGTTGCCATCTGGACATGCTAATATGGGGTTTGAAATCTAGTGGTCACAGATAGGTCAGTTACGGCTTGACGTACCTATTAATTGGTGGACACTAATTGATGCACTCAGGTGCTTTTAATATATATATATATATATATATATGTATCGCAACCATTATTTGTATAAGCTTGATAAAGGCTATTTATTAGCTGAAACGTTGCTTTGTTACATGTCTTGGAGTTTTCAATAAATCGTTTTATTGCGAGATGCTGCCGAGATCACCCATCCTTTTTTTACACTCAACAGCAGACCTGACCCTTTCTATACCATGAAAGTTATTTCTTTATATGTTTTATCTTTTGACTCATTGGGGGAAAACCGTATGAAGGTGTATAAAGAATGCCATCTCACAGTGTGCTATTATGCCATGCTGCTGCTTCATGCATTCATACTTGTTTAACTTGTTTTAGTCTATAGATAGAATCATTATATATCTTTATATTTCCATACAGTATCCATGATGTCATACAGTCCCTATATAATATCACACAGTATTCTTGCATTTTGCCATGCCGTTTCTAAACACACATATTCCCATACAGTATCCATGATGCCATGCAGTTCCTATGTATTCCCATACAGTATCAACAATATCATATAGTTCCTGTATATTCCCATACAATATCCATGGTGCCATACAGTTCCTATATATCCCCATACAGTGTCCATGATGCCATGCAGCTCCTATATATTCCCATACAGTATCCATGAGGATATGCAGTTTCTGTATATTCCCATAAAGTATCCATGAGACCATACAGTTCCTATATATTCCCATACAGTATCTTTGCATTATGCCATACAGTTTTTAAATATTCCCATACAGTTTTTAAATATCCCCATACAGTATCCATGATGCCATGCAGTTCCTACACATTCCAATACAGTAGCCATGGTGTTTTGCAGTGCCTATATATTTCCATAGAGTATCCATGATGTAATGCAGTTTCTATACATTCCCATACAGCATCCATGATGCCATGCAGTTTCTATATATCCACATACAGTAGCCATGCAGTTCCTATATATTCCCATACAGTATTCTTGCATTAAGCCATACAGTTTTTAAAAATTCCCATATGTATCCATGAGGCCATGCTGCTTCTATATATTCCTATACAGTATCTATGATGCCATGCAGTTCCTATACATTCGCATGCAGTTCCTATATATATATATATATATATATATATATATTATATAGTATTATATAGTATTCATGATGTCATGCAGTGCCTAGATATTCCCATACAGTGTCAACGATACCATATAGTTCCTGTATATTCCGATATAATATCCATGATGCCATATAGTTCCTAAATATCCCGATACAGTGTCCATGATGCCATTTAGTTCCTATATATTCCCATACAGTAACCATGAGGCCATGCAGTTTCTATATATCCCCATACAGTATCCATGATGCCATGCAGTTCCTATACATTCCCATACAGTAGTCATGATGATATGCAGTTCCTATATGTGGAATTTCGAAATGCCAGCTTTACACAATCACGCATCTGTAAGAGGGCCGCCTCTATGCTCACTGATGTAACTCCACTTACAGTTTATGTATCAGACACCCAGGAGTTAATCAAGTAGCTTTTTAATCAGGACATAGTATTACAAGATGTTGCAGGGAATCCAGATGGTAAAATAATTATGCCAAAAATAAACTCATAGCTAAAAAGATGGAGATTCTCCTCAGAGAGCTGAGCACACACTAACAGCAATACATGACTGGGAAAAAGGGAGTGTCTAGGCTGAATTAATTAGAAGGTGAAACAGAGGGGGGAGGAGAAGAGAGGAGCATATCAATACACAATGCAAGATACTGAAACAAAACACTTCCCGTCTGGTGTTGGTAGATACCACTATTTATATGCATACAATGTAATTGTATAAAATAACATTGACTAATGTCCATAAATCTGAAAAAGGTAACATGTAATGAACATTTATTCAAAACAAAAAAGGATATTTTTCAGTTTAGGCCATAGAGCTGGTACTGGAAACAGTCTTAGAAGATGATGAGTATCTTTGGTAGAAGAGATCTCAACTTGGAATATCTGCAGGCATGAGAAACACAACTTCTGTAATGGGAAGGAAGAAGGTCTTGATTAGAGATGAGCGAACACCTGGATGTTCGGGTTCGAGAAGTTCGGCCGAACTTCCTGAAAATGTTCGGGTTCGGGATCCGAACTCGACCCGAACTTTATCCTGAACCCGAACCCCATTGAAGTCAATGGGGACCCAAACTTTTAGGCACTAAAAAGGCTGTAAAATAGTCCAGGAACGGGCTAGAGGGCTGCCAAAGGCAGCAAAATGTAGGTAAATCACCTGCAAACAAATGTGGATAGGGAAATGAATTAAAATAAAAATAAATAAATAAAATTTAACCAATATCAATTGGAGACAGGTCCCACTGCAAGGAATCATGCGTCATATCACTCAACACTGGAGAAGGCCACTTTCAGTTATTTCGGCCCCAGCACCCAGACAGAGGAGAGAGGTCCCACAGCAAGGGATCATGTGTCATATCAACCACCACCGGAGAAGGCCACTCTCAGTTATTTCGGCCCAGCACCCAGACAGAGGAGAGAGGTCCCACAGCAAGGAATCATGCGTCATATCAACCACCACCGGAGAAGGCCACTCTCAGTTATTTCGGCCAGCACCCAGACCGAGGAGAGAGGTCCCACAGCAAGGAATTATGCGTCATATCACCCACCACTGGAGAAGGCGACTTTCAGTTATTTCGGCCCCAGCACCCAGACAGAGGAGAGAGGTCCCACAGCAAGGGATCATGCGTCATATCAACCACCACCGGAGAAGGCCACTCTCAGTTATTTCGGCCAGCACCCAGACCGAGGAGAGAGGTCGCACAGCAAGGAATCGTGCGTCATATCACCCACCACTGGAGAAGGCAACTTTCAGTTATTTCGGCCCAGCACCCAGACCGAGGATACAGGTCCCACAGCAAGGAATCATGCGTCATATCACCCACCACCGGAGAAGGCCACTTTCAGTTATTTCGGCCAGCACCCAGACCGAGGAGAGAGGTCCCACAGCAAGGAATCATGCATCATATCAACCACCACTGGAGAAGGCCACTCTCAGTTATTTCAGCCCAGCACCCAGACAGAGGAACAGGTCACACAGCAAGGAATCATGCGTCATATCACCCACCACTGGAGAAGGCCACTTTCAGTTATTTCGGCACAGCACCCAGACCGAGGATACAGGTTCCACAGCAAGGAGTCATGCGTCATATCACCCACCACTGGAGAAGGCTACTTTCAGTTATTTCGGCCCCAGCACCCAGATAGAGGAGAGAGGTCCCACAGCAAGGAATCATGCGTCATATCACCCACCACTGGAGAAGGCCATTCTCAGTTATTTAGGCCCCAGCACCCAGTCAGAGGAGAGAGGTCCCACAGCAAGGAATCATGCGTCATATCACCCACCACTGGAGAAGGCCATTTTCAGTTATTTATGCCCCAGCACCCAGGCAGAGGAGAGAGGTCCCACAGCAAGGAATCATGCGTCATAACAACCACCACCGGAGAAGGCCACTCTCAGTTATTTCAACCCAGCACCCAGACAGAGGAGAGAGGTCCCACAGCAAGGAATCATGCGTCATATCAACCACCACCGGAGAAGGCCACTTTCAGTTATTTAGGCCCAGCACCCAGACAGAGGAGAGAGGTCCCACAGCAAGGAATCATGCGTCATTTCACCCACCACCGGAGAAGGCCACTCTTAGTTATTTCAGCCCAGCACACAGACAGAGGAGAGAGGTCCTACAGCAAGGAATCATGCGTCATATCAACCACCACCGGAGAAGGCCACTCTCAATTATTTCAGCCCAGCACCCAGACAGAAGATACAGGTCCCAGAGCAAGGAATCATGCGTCATATCAACCACCAAGGAGAAGGCCACTCTCAGTTATTTCGGCCCAGCACCCAGACAGAGGAGAGAGGTCCCACAGCAAGGAATCATGCGTCATATCACCCACCACTGGAGAAGGCGACTTTCAGTTATTTCGGCCCCAGCACCCAGACAGAGGAGAGAGGTCCCACCTCAAGGGATCATGTGTCATATCAACTCCCACCGGAGAAGGCCACTCTCAGTTATTTCGGCCAGCACCCAGACCGAGGAGAGAGGTCCCACAGCAAGGAATCGTGCGTCATATCACCCACCACTGGAGAAGGCAACTTTCAGTTATTTCGGCCCAGCACCCAGACCAAGGATACAGGTCCCACAGCAAGAAATCATGCGTCATATCACCCGCCACGGAGAAGGCCACTCTCAGTTATTTCGGCCAGCACCCAGACCGAGGAGAGAGGTCCCACAGCAAGGAATCGTGCGTCATATCACCCACCACTGGAGAAGGCAACTTTCAGTTATTTCGGCCCAGCACCCAGACCAAGGATACAGGTCCCACAGCAAGAAATCATGCGTCATATCACCCGCCACCGGAGAAGGCCACTCTCAGTTATTTCGGCCAGCACCCAGACCGAGGAGAGAGGTCCCACAGCAAGGAATCATGCATCATATCAACCACCACTGGAGAAGGCCACTCTCAGTTATTTCAGCCCAGCACCCAGACAGAGGAACAGGTCACACAGCAAGGAATCATGCGTCATATCAACCACCACTGGAGAAGGCCACTTTCAGTTATTTCGGCACAGCACCCAGACCGAGGATACAGGTTCCACAGCAAGGAGTCATGCGTCATATCACCCACCACTGGAGAAGGCCACTTTCAGTTATTTCGGCCCCAGCACCCAGACCGAGGAGAGAGGTCCCACAGCAAGGAATCATGCGTCATATCACCCACCACTGGAGAAGGCCATTCTCAGTTATTTAGGCCCCAGCACCCAGTCAGAGGAGAGAGGTCCCACAGCAAGGAATCATGCGTCATATCACCCACCACTGAGAAGGCCATTTTCAGTTATTTATGCCCCAGCACCCAGGCAGAGGAGAGGTCCCACAGCAAGGAATCATGCGTCATATCAACCACCACCGGAGAAGGCCACTCTCAGTTATTTCAACCCAGCACCCAGACAGAGGAGAGAGGTCCCACAGCAAGGAATCATGCGTCATATCAACCACCACCGGAGAAGGCCACTTTCAGTTATTTAGGCCCAGCACCCAGACAGAGGAGAGAGGTCCCACAGCAAGGAATCATGCGTCATTTCACCCACCACCGGAGAAGGCCACTCTTAGTTATTTCAGCCCAGCACAAAGACAGAGGAGAGAGGTCCTACAGCAAGGAATCATGCGTCATATCAACCACCACCGGAGAAGGCCACTCTCAATTATTTCAGCCCAGCACCCAGACAGAAGATACAGGTCCCAGAGCAAGGAATCATGCGTCATATCAACCACCAAGGGAGAAGGCCACTCTCAGTTATTTCGGCCCAGCACCCAGACAGAGGAGAGAGGTCCCACAGCAAGGAATCATGCGTCATATCACCCACCACTGGAGAAGGCGACTTTCAGTTATTTCGGCCCCAGCACCCAGACAGAGGAGAGAGGTCCCACCTCAAGGGATCATGTGTCATATCAACTACCACCGGAGAAGGCCACTCTCAGTTATTTCGGCCAGCACCCAGACCGAGGAGAGAGGTCCCACAGCAAGGAATCGTGCGTCATATCACCCACCACTGGAGAAGGCAACTTTCAGTTATTTCGGCCCAGCACCCAGACCAAGGATACAGGTCCCACAGCAAGAAATCATGCGTCATATCACCCGCCACCGGAGAAGGCCACTCTCAGTTATTTCGGCCAGCACCCAGACCGAGGAGAGAGGTCCCACAGCAAGGAATCGTGCGTCATATCACCCACCACTGGAGAAGGCAACTTTCAGTTATTTCGGCCCAGCACCCAGACCAAGGATACAGGTCCCACAGCAAGAAATCATGCGTCATATCACCCGCCACCGGAGAAGGCCACTCTCAGTTATTTCGGCCAGCACCCAGACCGAGGAGAGAGGTCCCACAGCAAGGAATCATGCGTCATATCAACCAACACCGGAGAAGGCCACTCTCAGTTATTTCAGCCCAGCACCCAGACAGAGGAACAGGTCCCACAGCAAGGAATCATGCGTCATATCACCCACCACTGGAGAAGGCCACTTTCAGTTATTTCGGCACAGCACCCAGACCGAGGATACAGGTTCCACAGCAAGGAGTCATGCGTCATATCACCCACCACTAGAGAAGGCCAATTTCAGTTATTTCGGCCCCAGCACCCAGATAGAGGAGAGAGGTCCCACAGCAAGGAATCATGCGTCATATCACCCACCACTGGAGAAGGCCATTCTCAGTTATTTAGGCCCCAGCACCCAGTCAGAGGAGAGAGGTCCCACAGCAAGGAATCATGCGTCATATCAACCACCACCGGAGAAGGCCACTCTCAGTTATTTCGGCCCCAGCACCCAGACAGAGGAGAGAGGTCCCACAGAAAGGGATCATGCGTCATATCAACCACCACCGGAGAAGGCCATTCTCAGTTATTTCGGCCAGCACCCAGACCGAGGAGAGAGGTCCCACAGCAAGGAATCGTGCTTCATATCACCCACCACTGGAAAAGGCAACTTACAGTTATTTCGGCCCAGCACCCAGACCGAGGATACAGGTCTCACAGCAAGAAATCATGCGTCATATCACCCGCCACCAGAGAAGGCCAATTTCAGTTATTTCGGCCAGCACCCAGACCGAGGAGAGAGGTCCCACAGCAAGGAATCATGCGTCATATCAACCACCACCGGAGAAGGCCACTCTCAGTTATTTCAGCCCAGCACCCAGACAGAGGATACAGGTCCCACAGCAAGGAATCATGCGTCATATCACCCACCACTAGAGAAGACCACTTTCAGTTATTTCGGCACAGCACCCAGACCGAGGATACAGTTTCCACTGCAAGGAGTTATGCGTCATATCACCCACCACTGGAGAAGGCCAATTTCAGTTATTTCGGCCCCAGCACCCAGATAGAGGAGAGAGGTCCCACAGCAAGGAATCATGCGTCATATCACCCACCACTGGAGAAGGCCATTCTCAGTTATTAAGGCCCCAGCACCCAGTCAGAGGAGAGAGGTCCCACAGCAAGGAATCATGCGTCATATCACCCACCACTGGATAAGGACATTTTCTGTTATTTAGGCCCCAGCACCCAAGCAGAGGATAGAGGTCCCACAGCAAGGAATCATGCGTCATATCAACCACCACCGGAGAAGGCCACTCTCAGTTATTTCAGCCCAGCACCCAGACAGAGGAGAGAGGTCCCACAGCAAGGAATCATGCGTCATATCAACCACCACCGGAGAAGGCCACTTTCAGTTATTTAGGCCCAGCACCCAGACAGAGGAGAGAGGTCCCACAGCAAGGAATCATGCGTCATTTCACCCACCACCGGAGAAGGCCACTCTCAGTTATTTCAGCACAGCACAAAGACAGAGGAGAGAGGTCCTACAGCAAGGAATCATGCGTCATATCAACCACCACCGGAGAAAGCCACTCTCAGTTATTTCAGCCCAGCACCCAGACAGAAGATACAGGTCCCAGAGCAAGGAATCATGCGTCATATCAACCACCAAGGGAGAAGGCCACTCTCAGTTATTTCGGCCCAGCACCCAGACAGAGGAGAGAGGTCCCACAGCAATGAATCATGCGTCATATCACCCACCACTGGAGAAGGCCATTTTCAGTTATTTAGGCCCCATCACCCAGTCAGAGGAGAGAGGTCCCACAGCAAGGAATCATGCGTCATATCACCCACCACTGGAGAAGGCCATTTTCAGTTATTTAGGCCCCAGCACCCAGTCAGAGGAGAGAGTTCCCACAGCAAGGAATCATGCGTCATATCAACCACCACCGGAGAAGGCCACTCTCAGTTATTTCGGCCCAGCACCCAGACAGAGGATACAGGTCCCACAGCAAGGAATCATGCGTCATATCACCCACCACTGGAGAAGGCCACTTTCAGTTATTTCGGCACAGCACCCAGACCGAGGATACAGGTTCCACAGCAAGGAATCATGCGTCATATCACCCACCACTGGAGAAGGTCACTTTCAGTTATTTCGGCCCCAGCACCCAGATAGAGGAGAGAGGTCCCACAGCAAGGAATCATGCGTCATATCAACCACCACCGGAGAAGGCCACTCTCAGTTATTTCGGCCCCACCACACAGACAGAGGAGAGGTTCATTCAACTTTGGGTTGCACCGCAAGATCATGGTAAAGTTAAAAAAATGAGGATTCAATAAAGAAGTGCCCCGGAGTACAAGAATACATGGTTGAGGGGGAGGCAGTTATAAATGTCTATTCTGCACAAGGGAGGGACAGGTCCTGTGGGATCCATGCCTGGTTCATTTTTATGAACGTCACCTTGTCCACGTTTGCTGTGGACAGGCGGCTGCGTTTGTCAGTAATGACGCCCCCTGCCATGCTGAATACACGTTCAGACAAAACGCTAGCCGCCGGGCAGGCCAGCACCTCCAAGGCAAAAAATGGTAACTCTGGCCACGTGGACAATTTGGAGACCCAGAAGTTGAATGGGGCCGAACCATCAGTCAGTACGTGGAGGGGTGTGCAGACGTACTGTTCAAACTGGTTAGTGAAATGCTGCCTCCTGCTAACACGTTCCGTATAAGGTGGTGGTGCAGTTAGCTGTGGCGTGGAGACAAAACTTTTCCCCATTTCTGCCATGCTAACCCTGCCCTCAGAGGAGCTGGCCGTGACACAGCTGCGTTGGCGACCTCTTGCTCCTCCTCTGCCTTCGCCTTGGGCTTCCACCTCTTCCCCTGTGACATTTGGGTATGCTCTCAGGAGCGCCTCTACCAGCGTGCGCTAGTACTCGTGCATCTTCCTATCAAGCTCCAGTGCAGGAAGTAAGGTGGGCACATTGTTTTTGTACCGGGGATCCAGCAGGGTGACAACCCAGTAGTCCGCACACGTTAAAATGTGGGCAACTCTGCTGTCGTTGCACAGTCACTGCAGCATGTAGTCGCTCATGTGTGCCAGGCTCCCCAGAGGTAAGGACAAGCTGTCCTCTGTGTGAGACGTATCGTCATCGTCCTCCGTATCCCCCCGGCCACGCACCAATGAAGGGCCTGAGCTGTGTCATGTGCCACCCCGCTGTGAACCTGCTTCATCCTCATCCTCCTCCACCTCCTCCTCATCCTCCTCGTCCTCCAGTAGTGGGCCCTGGCTGGCCACATTTGTACCTGGCCTCTGCTGTTGCAAAAAACCTCCCTCTGAGCCAACTCTAACAGACTGGCCTGAAAGTGCTAAAAATGACCCCTCATCCTCCTCCTCCTCCTCCTGGGCCACCTCCTCTTCCATCATTGCCCTAAGCGTTTTCTCAAGGAGACATAGAAGTGGTATTGTAAAGCTGATAACGGTGTCATCGCCACTGGCCATGTTGGTGGAGTACTCGAAACAGTGCAACAGGGCACACAGGTCTCGCATGGAGGCCCAATCATTGGTGGTGAAGTGGTGCTGTCCCGCAGTGCGACTGACACGTGCGTGCTGCAGCTGAAACTCCACTATGGCCTGCTGCTGCTTGCACAGTCTCTCCAGTATGTGCAAGATGGAGTTCCACCTGGTGGGCACGTCGCATATGAGGCGGTGAGCGGGAAGGCCGAAGTTCCGCTGTAGCGCAGACAGGAGAGCAGCGGCAGGATGTGAACGCCGGAAGCAAGCACAGACGGCCCTCACTTTATGCAGCAGCTCTGACATGTCGGGTTAGTTGTGAATGAACTTCTGCACCACCAAGTTCAGCACATGTGCCAGGCAAGGGATGTGCATCAAATCGGCTAGTCACAGAGCTGCGAAGAGATTTCGCCCATTATCGCACACCACCAGGCCGGGCTTGAGGCCCACCGGCAGAAACCACTCATCGGTCTGTTGTTCAATACCCCGCCACAACTCCTGCGCGGTGTGGGGCCTGTCCCCCAAACATATGAGTTTCAGAATGGCCTGCTGACGTTTACCCCGGGCTGTGCTGAAGTTGGTGGTGAATGTGTGTGGCTGACTGGATGAGCTGGTCGAAGCAGAGGAGGAGGAAGCCGAGTAGGATGAGGAGGCTACAGGAGGCAAAGAATGATGCCCTGCGATCCTTGGCGGCAGAAGGACGTGTGCCAAGGAACTCTCCGTCTGCGGCCCAGCCACCACTACATTTACCCAGTGTGCAGTTAGAAAGATATAGCGTCCCTGGCCGTGCTTTCTGGTCCACGTATCTGTGGTTAGGTGGACCTTGCCACAGATGGCGTTGCGCAGTGCACACTTGATTTTATCGGATACTTGGTTGTGCAGGGAAGGCACGGCTGTCTTGGAGAAGTAGTGGCGGCTGGGAACAACATACTGTGGGACAGCCATGTACATCAGCTGTTTGAAGCTGTCTGTGTCCACCAGCCTGAATGACAGCATTTCAAAGGCCAGTAGTTTAGAAATGCTGGCATTCAGGCCCAGGGCTCGAAGGTGGCTAAGTGGTAATTTACGCTTTCTCTCCAAGGTTTGTGAGATGGAGAGCTGAACGCTGCCGTGTGACATGGTGGAGATGCTTGGTGACGCAGGTGGTGTTGTCGGTGGCACATCCTCTGTTTGGTGGGCGGCAGGTGGCAACATTCCTCCCGAGGCGGAGGAAGAGGCCGAGGCAGCAGCAGAAGAGGGAGCAGGGGGAGCCAGAGTGAGTTCCTTGCTTTTAAGGTGTTTACTCCACTGCAGTTCATGCTTTGCATGTAGATGCCTGGTCATGCAGGTTGTGATAAGGTTCAGAACGTTAATGCCTCGCTTCAGGATCTGATGGCACAGCGTGCAAACCACTCGGGTCTTGTCGTCAGCACATTGTTTAAAGAAGTGCCATGCCAGGGAACTCCTTCAAGCTGCCTTTGGGGTGCTCGGTCCCTGGTGGCGGTGGCCAGTAGCAGGCGAACTCTCTTGGCGGCGGCTGGTCTGCTTTTGCCCCCTGCTCCCTCTTTTGCTACACTGTTGGCTCGGTCTCACCACTGCCTCTTCCTCTGAACTATGAAAGTCAGTGGCACGACCTTCATTCCATGTGGGGTCTAGGACCTCATCGTCCCCTGCATCGTCTTCCACACAGTCTTCCTCCCTGACCTCCTGTTCGGTCTGCACACTGCAGAAAGACTCAGCAGTTGGCACCTGTGTTTCGTCTTCATCAGAGACGTGCGGACTCCGATGAGGTGGTATTCCCATGTCCTCATCATCAGGCAACATCAGTGGTTGTGCATCAGTGCATTCTATGTCTTCCACCACTGGGGGAAGGGCTAGGTGGATTTCCTTGGGAAACCCTGCCAGCAGAGTCTTCAAACAGCATAAGAGACTGCTGCATAACTTGAAGCTCTGACAGTTTCCCTGATATGCATGGGGGTGATGTGACAGACTGATGGGCTTGGTTTTCAGGTGCCACCTGTGCGTTTTCTGCAGAAGACTGGGTGGGAGATAATGTTGTGAACGTGCTGGAAGCACTGTCGGCCACCCAATCGACTAATGCCTGTACCTGCTCAGGCCTTACCATCCTTAGAACGGCATTGGGCCCCACCAAATATCGCTGTAAATTCTGGCGGGTACTGGAACCTGAGGTAGTTGGTTCACTAGGACGTGTGGCTGTGGCAGAATGGCCACGTCCTCTCCCAGCACCAGAGGGTACACTAACACCACCACGACTGCGTCCGCGTCCCTTACTAGATGTTTTCCTCATTGTTACCGTTCACCAAGCACCACAATAAGGAAAAAAATATTTAGCCCAATGTATTGATTTCAAATTTAGGCCTTTTTTTACAGGCACCTAACACTATCTGCCAATTTGTTTATGTAGCGTATTACACTAATCCAGGCACAGCAGTAACCACTGATGTAGGGGAATATCTCTTTTAGGGCTAGTATTTAGGTCCTGGATGAAAGGTATCCTTTTATGGACAGATTTACACTTGGCCTGCAACAGCTGGGTCAAAAGATTCAGGGTATTGCTATTTTGGCAATTGAATGTCACCCCAGAACATAATATATGTTTTTGTGGACACTATGAATCCTGGCCTGCAACAGCTGGCACACCAGATTCAGGGTATTGCTATTTTGGCAATTGAATTTCACCCCAGAACAAAATATATGTTTTGACGGACACTATGAAATGTGGCCTGCAACAGCTGGGACACCAGATTCAGGGTATTGCTATTTAAGCAGATTAATTTCACCCCAGAACAAAATATATGTTTTGGCAGACACTATGAAACTTGGCCTTCAACAGCTGGGACACCAGATTCAGGGTATTGCTATTTTGGCAATTGAATGTCACCCCAGAACAAAAAATATGTTTTTGCGGACACTATGAATCCTGGCCTGCAACAGCTGGGACACCAGATTCAGGGTATTGCTATTTAAGCAGATTAATTTCACCCCAGAACAAAATATATGTTTTGGCAGACACTATGAAACGTGGCCTGCAACAGCTGGGACACCAGATTCAGGGTAATGCTATTTTGGCAATAGAATGTCACCCCAGAACAAAAAATATGTTTTTGCGGACACTATGAATCCTTGCCTTCAACAGCTGGGACACCAGATTCAGGGTATTGCTATTTTGGCAGATTAATTTCACCCCAGAACAAAATATATGTTTTGGCAGACACTATGAAACGTGGCCTGCAACAGCTGGGACACCAGATTCAGGGTATTGCTATTTTGGCAATTGAATGTCACCCCAGTACAAAATATATGTTTTGGCGGACACTATGAATCCTGGCCTGCAACAGCTGGGACACCAGATTCAGGGTATTGCTATTTTGGCAATTGAATTTCACCCCAGAACAAAATATATGTTTTGACGGACACAATGAAATCTGGCCTGCAACTGCTGGGACACCAAAATCAGGGTATTGCTATTTTGCCAGATTAATTTCACCATCAAAAAATGTGGTGATAAGAAAGCAGGATGCGCTCATACCCATATGCAGTTGTGCATTTCTATAGGGGAGCACATCCTGCACTTGTAGTCCGTTGCTAATGGCAATCACCAGCAAAAAATGCATACAATGGATGATGCCAGCAACGGACTACAAGTACCACAATGGACATCCTACATAAGATGAAATTTATGTGGATGTGGCAAGAATTCAGAACAAACACAGAACCAGAGATAGGTGCACACTGCCGTCATACCAAACCCTCACACTGATGTTAAAAATTGAGAGTTAGTTCGACATATCCTACTAGGAGGACGTGTCTTAAGCCTCGGGCACCAGCGTCAAGGTCTCTCAGTAGCCCGTGGGCCCTAACACTCACCTACCTGCGCCATATGGGCGATATCAGGAGCCAGTGGGCAATCATAGAGCATTAGACGACTCACAAACATCTCCTCTGTTACCTCCAGCATGTGGCCATGCTTGCAATGGGAGGTGGGAGGTGTCTATGAGCTCTACCCAAGACTGACTGATATAGCCCAAGGCCAAACAGGTGCACCCAAATGTGACCTGAAGATGAAAAACAGGCACATTTGAATTGGAGTTTATACACCTCCATACATATATATAAACCATCAAAAAATGTGGTGATAAGAAAGCAGGATGCGCTCATATCCATATGCAGTTGTGCATTTCTATAGGGGAGCACATCCTGCACTTGTAGTCCGTTGCTAATGGCAATCACCAGCAAAAAATGCATACAATGGATGATGCCAGCAACGGACTACAAGTACCACAATGGAGGATGTAGGATGTCCATTGTGGTACTTGTAGTCCGTTGCTGGCATCATCCATTGTATGCATTTTTTGCTGGTGATTGCCATTAGCAACGGACTACAAGTGCAGGATGTGCTCCCCTATAGAAATGCACAACTGCATATGGGTATGAGCGCATCCTGCTTTCTTATCACCACATTTTTTGATGGTTTATATATATGTATGGAGGTGTATAAACTCCAATTCAAATGTGCCTGTTTTTCATCTTCAGGTCACATTTCGGTGCACCTATTTGGCCTTGGGCTATATCAGTCAGTCTTGGGTAGGGCTCATAGACACCTCCCACCTCCCATTGCAAGCATGGCCACATGCTGGAGGTAACAGAGGAGATGTTTGTGAGTCGTCCTAATGCTCCTGTAATTGCCCACTGGCCCCTGATATCGCCCATATGGCGCAGGTAGGTGAGTGTTAGGGCCCACGGGCTACTTGAGAGACCTTGACGCTGGTGCCCGAGGCTTAAGACACGTCCTCCTAGTAGGATATGTCGAACTAACTCTCAATTTTTAACATCAGTGTGAGGGTTTGGTATGACGGCAGTGTGCACCTATCTCTGGTTCTGTGTTTGTTCAGATTAATTTCACCCAAGAACAAAATATATGTTTTAGCGGACACTATGAAATCTGGCCTGCAACTGCTGGGACATCAAATTCAGGGTATTGTTATTTTGCAAAATTAATTAACAAAAAAAAACTAGTATTGATGGATTGAGGGACTTGGTGGCAGCTTCTTCTGGTGCACCACAAGTCACAAAATGGCAGCCAATCAACCCAGAAAATATGTGACAGACAAAACGCTCTGTGCAGCCTAAAAACCAGCGAGCAATTAACTAGCAGAAGTTCAATGATTCTCAGCTGTAGATCGATCCATTCATTAGGTGCTGTTGCTGACTTTAACCTGCCTAATCTCGCCCTGACAGAAGCTGCGTCCTCTCCCTACACTAATCAGAGCAGTGTGACGTGCGGCGCTACGTGACTCCAGCTTAAATAGAGGCTGGGTCACATGCTTCACTTGGCCAATCACAGCCATGCCATTAGTAGGCATGGCTGTGATGGGCTCTTAGGGCAAGAAGTGAAACGCTAGCTGATTGGCTGCTGTGCAGCCCTTCAGAAAGCGGGAAGAAATCGACGAACAACGGACCCAAACCCGAACTTTTTTGAAAATGTCCGTGTTCGGGGCCGGGTCACGGACACCCCAAAATTCGGTACGAACCCGAACGATGCTCGAACTGTTTGCTCAACACTAGTCTTGATTACTCCACCTCTTGCATTTCTCGCTTCCACCTTACAAACCTTTCCATCCAAACTGGATACGACTTTAGTAATAAGTCAAGTAGGCCAGTAGAGACGATCGACTTGTTTGTCTCTTAACAGAACAAATCTCCTTCCTTTAAATTAGGCCTTGGTTTTTGCCACCTTCTGCATTCTTGCGAGAGGCAGAGGTACTTTCTTCTCCACCTTTTCCAGAACTGATTGGCGAGATGTTGTACCTGCTTCCACCGAAACTTATAAAGGTTGTGCTCTTTGAAAACGCCAGATTAATATTATCTATCTTACCTTTCTTTTCTTGTTTATTCTTGAGTGATCTGTTATGCACCCCAGATGTGGATTTCTTCTTTTTTACTACAGGATATTGAAGCTGAGCGAGACTTGGTTCTCCTTGATCTTGCCAAAGATTTAGAATGTGACTTCTCTCTGTGTCACCGACTTAGAGCGAGAGAACTTATTTTGTGAGGCTAATTTAGATGTAGATTGCTTTCTGTCTATGGATAGTGAACGCGAATGCTCATGTCTGCTTTTCACTTCTGAAATGGAATTTGTCTTTGTACATACAGACTTGAGTTGGTGACATGCAGTATTTGTCATGGACATTGGCGGTGAACTTTTCCCTGTGGTTTCAAGAAAAGGCTGAGCAATATGCAACTTAGCTTCAGCCTTGGCTTTGGTTGCTTGCGCCTGAGCTTGTATAGCTGCTTGATTAGCTTGAGGTTGGGCTTCTATAGCTGCTTGATTAGCTTGACATTGGGCATGTGTCTCTGCGACTTGTGACTTAATGGCTGATTCCTTTGTAATGCAGTGAGCTTGTACGTTCGCTGCTTCTGCTTTTGCGTGTGCCAATACTAGAGATGTCCTGAACTATTCGCTGGCGAACATCGCATGTTCGCGTTCGCCGCGGCAGGTGAACATATGCGATGTTTGAATCACCCCTATACTTTATCATTGAGCAAACTTTGACCCTGTACTTCACAGTCAGCAGACACATTCCAGCCAATCAGCATACCCTCCCTCCCAGACCATCCCACCTCCTATTAAAAGCAAGGACAGCATCCATCTTAGCTTCATTCTGAAGCTTCAGTGTAAGTTAGAGCAGGGAGAGTGCTGCTGCTGCTGAATTAATATGGAAAGCGTTAGCTAGGCCAGTGTTCTGTGTCCACTCCAGTCCACAAAGACTCATCGGCCTCTTTCACATGAGTGTGTCTGGATTAGGCCCCATTCACACGTCCATAGTGTGTTGCGGATTCGCAAATTGCGGATCCGCAACACACCATGCCCGCCCTCCCCATAGAGATGCCTATTCTTGTCCTCAGGCTGCGGACAAGAATTGGACATGCTCTATCTTTTGCGGAGCCGCGGCAGTATTTTTCCGGGCCAAAACCCGAAAGAACGGGGCCGCAGCTCCGCAAATGCGGAAGCGGATAGCACATAGTGTACTCTCCGCATTACGTCCGGCCACATTCGCAATGGTTGGGACCGCATCCAGAATTGCGGAATGGATGCGGACAAAAATTGCGGATGTGTGGGGCCTTAGGTCTGGATGCGTTGCGGATGCGTTCAGTGAAAACTGTGCGATTTCACAGGCAAAGCCATTCAGTTTTGCCTGGTATTGCGTTCAGTTGTTCAGTTTTTTCCGTGCGAGTGCAATGCGTTTTTCACGCGCTTGATAAAAACCTGAAGGTTTACAAACAACATCGCCTAGCAACCATTAGTGAAAAATGCAACACACCCACACTTGCTTGTGGATTCAATGCATTTTTCACGCAGCGCAATTCACTTCTAGGGGGCTAGGGCTGTGTGAAAAATGCAGAATATATAACATGCTGCGATTTTCATGCAACGCACAAGTTATGCGTGAAAAAAAAAGCTCATGTACACAGACCAATTGAAATAAATTGGTCAGGATTCAGTGCGGATGCTATGCGGTCACGTCACGCATTGCACCCGTGCGGAAAACTCACTCGTGTGAAAGGGGCCATCTGATTTTTATATATATATATATATATATATATATATATATGTTGCAGTTGCCTGCCCGTGTGTGAGCGGTCGCATGCCCACAGACTGTACTGTGTGCACACCACTCATATAGGGTGGCACAGTACCTTGCAGATAAAAAAGTCATTTAATTTTTACCCTTTAATATAATTGCAGTTGCCTGCCAGTGTGTGTCAGGCCCACAGACTGTACTGTGCCCACTGCCCACCACTTATATAGGGTGTCACAGTACATTGCACGGCGCACGCGCAGTGACCTAAAATTCAAATGAAGAGGACCGAGCATGGGTCTTTTTCTATCTCCCAGTTCCAAAAATCTATTCACTACACCGGCCCTGACCCTGATGAGGAATAAAACAGAGATTAAACTGATAGGAATAGTACTTAGTTAACACCAGTTGCATTGGTGGCAAATTCCATTGCAAGTGCCCAAAATTAGAAGGAAGTGGACAGAGCAAGCTTTTTTCTCTATCTCCCCATACAAGGATTCAATTCAATACATGTCCCCTTATAGGGGACTTAACAAAGTTTAAAATACTAAGAATAGTAGTTCACACTATTTGTATTGGTGGCACAGCACATTGCGCGGCGCACTTGACAGTGCCCCAAATTGGAAGGAAGAGGACCGACCAATCATCTTTTTCCATCTCCCGGTTCCTAAAATCTATTCCATACACCAGCCCCTGATAGGGGACAAAACAGAGATTAAACTGGTAAGAACAGATTTTTTTTCTTTTAAGAAAGAGGACAGCATCTGCGGAGCTGGGTATTTTTTGGCTGCGTTACTGAACGCTCATGCACAATGGCGGTAGGCTCATACGTCCTTTTGCGGAGGTTACAAACCTGATCAGTCAAACACAAAGCAACATCATCCACCTCATCCCATATGCGTTTTTTCTGGATCATGCCCTGCGAAGAGTGCTGGATCAGGACGTAGATGAGCATGAAGAGGAAGAGGAAGAGTTGTCATCGTCGATTGCTGGACCTGCAGCAACGCAGAGAGAGGAGTCTAAAGAATAGCAGTCAGAGGAGGAACGTGGCTTTGGGGAGGTGGAAGACAAACCACAGCAGGCTTCCCAGGGGGCTTGTTGTCACCTTTCAGGGACCCTTGGTGTTGTACGTGGCTGGGTGGAGGCTGGGTATACCTGATCGTATACACACACTAGATGTTTTAAAGTACGTTATTCCAAGCAATTTAGGAATGTTAGGTGATTAATGCCCTTTATGGATTAAAACCCGACTCTGCGTCAACTACGTAATTTTCCATGGGAGTTTTGCCATGGATTCCCCTCCGGCATGCCATAGTCCAGGTGTTAGTCCCCTTGAAACAACTTTTTCATCACTATTGTGGCCACAACAAAGCGTCCCTGTGGGTTTTAAAATTCGCCTGCCTATTGTAGTCTATGGCGGTTCACCCGTGTGCGAACATTTGCGGAATTTCGCGTTCGCTGCGGGGATCAGAAACTTTAAAATGCTGCCAAATTTTTTTATTTCTGTAACCTTGCGGGAGTTGCGCGGGCGGTTTCACGCGATCCTCTGCCCTCCCCCCGCTCATTTTCAGGATGGCCGAGCTGAGCAAGCAGAGTGTCAGCACATTGCTGATACTCTGCTTGTAACTGCTGACTAGTGATGATCGAATATGCCCATATTCGAATTCGCGATATTTCGCGAATATTTCGTAAAATATTCGTGATATATTCGCAAATTCGAATATTCGTATTCGTCATCATTTAATCGCCATCTTTTTTTTATAAAATCGTGGATAATCGCATAATGCGTATGATCATGCGCATAGAGTGTGAAAAAAATCGCATTACGGAAAAATCGCATAAAGGCAATATTTCAATTTTCAAGTCAATGCGCAGGCATGTCAGCAAGTGTTAGATATTCGCATCGCTTTAAAAAAAATCGCATTACGGAAAATCACAAAAAAGGCAGGATTTTGGCTATGGCTTTGAAAAAGAGCCTTGATGCAAAACAACACCTTAAATGAATGAAACTCAGAGTCACTCAAACTCATTTATCAACACAAGTGAACTGAAGTTCTTGAACTTATTGTGTATCATTTAATTTAACCAACGCGAATATTCGCAATATCGAATTTATGGCATGATATTCGAAAAAATCGCGAAATCGCGAATATGCGATATTCACGCGAAATATTCGCATCGCGAATATTCGCGCCCAACACTACTCCTGACATCCGTGCAGTAACGGATGTCAGCCTTTTACTCCCTCTCCTGCCGCGGTCCGTAGGGACCGCTGTATGGAAGGGGTTAAGAGGGAGGGAGCTGCTGTGGTGGACTTCTGTGCCTGGTGCAGCCCCCTAGCTCCAGTCCCCAGCTTCCCTCCCTCCCCACCCTCCGCTGCTCTGTTATAGCAGCGGAGGAGGGTAACCATGGCATTAGGACACCTTCAAAGGCGAAAGTCTGATCAGACTAAGGCCTCTTGTACAAAACAGTATTGCTTTTTCAGCATTGATCAGCCCATTTTTTACGGATCCGTTGTTCCGTTTTGTGTCTCCGTTGTGTTTCTGTTTCTGTTCCATTTCCATTCCGTTTCCATGCCGTATGTACTTTAAAACATATCCGTATTGCTTCCATATATGATCAATTTTTTACGGATCGTAAATGGAATGAAAATAAACATTTGCATCATTAGTTTTGATTAGTGATGTCGCGAACATAAAATTTTCAGTTTGCGAACAGCGAACGCGAACTTCCGCAAATGTTCGCGAACAGGCGAACTGGGCGAACCGCCATAGACTTCAATAGACAGGCGAATTTTAAAAACCAAAGGGACTCTTTCTGGCCACAATAGTGATGGAAAAGTTGTTTCAAGGGGACTAACACCTGGACTGTGGCATGCCGGAGGGGGATCCATGGCAAAACTCCCATGGAAAATTACGTAGTGGACGCAGAGTCGGGTTTTAATCTATAAAGGGCATAAATCACGTAACATTCCTAAATTGTTTGGAATAACATGCTTTAAAACATCCAGTGTGTGTATACGATCAGGTATGATGTTGTATCGATCAGGTAGTGTAAAAGGGTTACGCCCGATTCTCAGACATTGACAGACCAAACTCCTCTTTTAATGCACTGCAAACAGTCCATTTGCACAACCGCAAACTCCCCATTTGCACAAGGTTGGATACCAAGCTAGCCACGTCCCGGTGATGTCATTGAAGGTTTCTTCCTCCACCCAGCCACATACAACACCAAGGGTCCCCGAAAGGTCAATTGAATTGATTTTTCGAACGGGGAGATGGTTAAAAAAACGCTGGCTCCCTCCCCTTTGTTTTAATCCACGGTCACTGCTTCTGCGCCGTGCAATTTACTCTCACACCCGATATGAGTGGTATTTTCTGTAGTACTATTCTCATCAGTTTAATCCCTCTAACGTCGCCAATCTGGGGGCCATTTATTGAATAGATTTTTCGAACGGGGAGATTGTTAAAAAAACGCTGGCTCCCTCCACTCTGTTTTAATCTACGGTGACTGCGTCTGCGCCGTGCAATTTACTGTCACACTCGATATGAGTGGTATTTTCTGTAGTACTATTCTCATCAGTTTAATCCCTGTTACATCCCATATCAGGGATTGCCTTTTGTGAAAAAAATTTTAGGCCTGGTACCTTCGACTGCCTTCACAATGACAGACCAAACTCTCATACACCAAACTGAATTGATTTCAGGAACCGGGAGATGGAAAAAGCAGCTTGGTCGGTCCTCATACTCCCAAATTGGGGCACTGCGCGTGCACAGAGCAATGTGCTGTGACACCCTATATGAGTGGTGTCTTAACTAGTACTATTCCTATCAGCGGCGGGCGGGTGCGTGGTAACTTGAGAGCAGGTGACCAAAGCTGAGCTGGAGGAAGATGGTGCGTCAAGGTTCTTAGCGGAAGCTGTTGAAGATTGGGTGTCCTGTCTAAGCCAGTCAACTACGTCCTCAGAATTTTTCGAGTTCAGGGTACATGGCCTCTGAACACTAGGCATTATTCCAGGGACAGTGGAAATCACAGCACCCTGCGGGGTGGCCTGCCTCTGCCTGTCATTTTTTTTTCGATAAGTGGTACTGTGCCACCCTGTATCAGTGGTGGGCACTGGCAGTGGGCACACTACAGTCTGTGGAAGTGGACCTGACACACACTGGCAGCAGGCAAGCAACTGAAATTAGACTAATGTGTAAAAATGAAATGCTTATTTATCTATCGGCAAGCTACTGTGCCACCCGATATCAGTGGTTAGCACTGGCAGTGGGCACACTACAGTCTGTGGAGGTGGGCCTGACACACACTGGCAGGAGGCAAGCAACTGAAATTAGACTAATGTGTAAAAATGAAATGCCTTATTTATCGGCAAGCTACTGTGCCACCCGGTATCAGTGGTTGGCACTGGCAGTGGGCACACTACAGTCTGTGGAGGTGGGCCTGACACACACTGGCAGGAGGCAAGCAACTGAAATTAGACTAATGTGTAAAATGAAATGCCTTATTTATCGGCAAGCTACTGTGCCACCCGGTATCAGTGGTTGGCACTGGCAGTGGGCACACTACAGTCTGTGGAGGTGGGCCTGACACACACTGGCAGGAGGCAAGCAACTGAAATTAGACTAATGTGTAAAAATGAAATGCCTTATTTATCGGCAAGCTACTGTGCCACCCGGTATCAGTGGTTGGCACTGGCAGTGGGCACACTACAGTCTGTGGAGGTGGGCCTGACACACACTGGCAGGAGGCAAGCAACTGAAATTAGACTAATGTGTAAAAATGAAATGCCTTATTTATCTATCGGCAAGCTACTGTGCCACCCGGTATCAGTGGTTGGCACTGGCAGTGGGCACACTACAGTCTGTGGAGGTGGGCCTGACACACACTGGCAGGAGGCAAGCAACTGAAATTAGACTAATGTGTAAAAATGAAATGCCTTATTTATCTATCGGCAAGCTACTGTGCCACCCGGTATCAGTGGTTGGCACTGGCAGTGGGCACACTACAGTCTGTGGAGGTGGGCCTGACACACACTGGCAGGAGGCAAGCAACTGAAATTAGACTAATGTGTAAAAATGAAATGCCTTATTTATCGGCAAGCTACTGTGCCACCCGGTATCAGTGGTTGGCACTGGCAGTGGGCACACTACAGTCTGTGGAGGTGGGCCTGACACACACTGGCAGGAGGCAAGCAACTGAAATTAGACTAATGTGTAAAAATTAAATGCCTTTTTTATGCAAAGTCCTGTGCCAGCCGATATGAGTGGTAGGCACTGGCAGTGGGCACACTACAGTCACTGGAAGTCAGTCTGACACACACTGGCAGGCAACTAACCTTAGATTAAAGTGTAAAAATTAAATGCCTATTTTGATGCAAAGTCCTCTGCCAGCCGGTATGAGTGGTAGGCACTGGCAGTGGGCACACTACAGTCACTGAAAGTCAGCCTGACACACAGTGGCAGGCAACTAACCTTAGATTAAAGTGTAAAAATTAAATGCCTTTTTTTGATGCAAAGTCCTGTGCCACACGGGATGACAGGGGTGGGCACTGGCAGTGGGCACACTACAGTCAGTGGAAGTCGGCCTGACACACACTAGCAGCAGGCAAGCAGCTGAAATTACACTAAAGTGTAAAAATTAAATGCCTATTTTGATGCAAAGTCCTCTGCCAGCCGGTATGAGTGGTAAGCACTGGCAGTGGGCACACTACAGTCACTGGAAGTCAGCCTGACACACACTGGCAGGCAACTAACCTTAGATTAAAGTGTAAAAATTAAATGTCTTTTTTTGATGCAAAGTCCTGTGCCACATGGGATGACAGGGGTGGGCACTGGCAGTGGGCACACTACAGTCTGTGGGCCTGCAGCTCCTCACACACAGGCAGGCCATGCAACTGCAATATGCATATAAAGGAAAAAAAAAGCAGACTAATGTTGCAGCCCTAAAATGGGCTTTTTGGGGTGCTGTCAGGACGCTGTCCTTACAGCAGAGATCAGATGAGTCTTTCAGGACTGGAGTGGGCACTGAATTCACTAGCCTAGCTATCAATTTCCCAATTAAATCAGCAGCAACTACACTCTCCGTCCTCTCACTAAGACTGCAGCTTCAGAATGAATCTAAAATGGATGCTGTGCAGGAGGTGGGAGTGTCTGGGAGGGAGGTTATGCTGCTGATTGTCTGCTGACTGTGAGGTACAGGGTCAAAGTTTGCTCAATGATGATGTATAGGGGGCGGACCGAACATCGCATATGTTCGCCCGGCAGAGGCGAACGCGAACAAGCTATGTTCGCCGGGAACTGTTCGCCGGTGAATAGTTTGGGCCATCTCTAGTTTTGATCACATCCCCTTTTAACTCCACCCATTTAAATTGGCCATGTGATAGTAGTGACTCCATTTTCTTCAGCTTCTTGCAGCATTGAGAGCGTACTTTGAATCCAGTGTTTGGTACACATTGGTTTGGGATTGGGAATACAATTTTCTGTTGTATCATGGCTGAGGAGGAAGTGGTTCTCTTGTGCTTGCTGCTTTCTCAAGGACACGAACAGCAGCCAACTATGCTGAACCGACAAGGAGAAGGCATTGGGTTCACCCTATTGTCTCTCAGCGGCGCATGAAGGGTCATTTCCACATGCTGTACATGGATCTGCGACAGCATCCTGAAAAATTTCATGGGTATTGTATGTCTGTGAACAGCTTTGACTTGTTGTTAGGGGCTCTGCGCCCTGGCCTCACCTACCAGGACACAAATATGAGGCGATGCATTTCTCCTGAGGAACAGCTAATCGTTACGTTAAGGTGTGTAATATATTTGTATAGTATATCTTGATGAATGTGCCTAGTATAACGTGTAATAAATGTTCTTATGTAGTTATGTGTGATAGTGTTTTAGCAATGGTGTATATTTCCAAAGTAGTTTTGTTAGAAATGTTGGATGTTACTGCATATATGTTCTAGAAATGACAGTGTTTTTTTTCTCTGTTATGTTTTGCAGATTTTTGGCAACAGGGAATTCATATGCATCTCTCCATTTTGAGTTTCTACTGGGAGTCTCGACTATTTCTCGGATCGTTCATCAAACATGTGATGTGATTTGGCAGCGACTCCGGGGAGCCGTGACGCCAGAGCCCAAGACTGAGGATTGGGTCAAAATTGCAGAGGGTTTTCACAAACATTCACAGTTTCCAAACTGTATTGGGGCACTGGATGGCAAACACATACATGTGAAGAAGCTGCCTCACTCAGGGTCCCGGTATTTTAATTATAAACAGTATTTTTCTGTCTTGCTAATGGCCTTGGCTAACAGTACTTAAAAAGTTTATAATTCTGGATATTGGAGCCTATGGGAGCACTGCGGATGCAAGCATTTTCAGTTCTTCTAGAATGGGTGAGAGACTTCGGGCCAACCAGCTTGCCCTCCCAGAGCCCAGAATGCTGCCAGGTTCTGCAGGACCACCGGCTCCATTTGTTATTGTGGCTAATGAAGGGTTTGCTTTGACACACCATGTCATACGGCCCTTCCTCAGATGCAACCTGGATGACAGTAGACATATGTTTAACTATCGGCTGAGTTGAGCCCGTCGGTATGTTGAATGTGCGTTTGGGATACTCTCACACAAATGGAGAGTATTACTGTCATCCTTACAGATGTCGCCGGATAATGCCACCCTGGTTATTCAAGCATGGGTGATCCTGCACAACTTTGTTAGGATTAATGATGCTCCCACAGAAGTTGATGATATTGCACCTGGAACCTCTTCTTCATCTGTAGGCTTGGACCAGAGTCCTCATGGACGACCTGGAACTGCTGGATTTGCAGTTTGGACCCTTTATGAGCAATATTTTTCGTCTCCTGAGGGTGCATTGCCGTGGTAGATGGATGTAGATCCTTGCAGACTCGGAAGTATCTGGACTCTGGTCATCTTAGTATTTGTTATTTGCCAGTTAGTTAAATTATGTTGGTGTGGGGGTGGGTTATACGTAGAAAGTGTAGGGACTCACAAGACAAAGAGGACCCTTGACGTGGACTTGTGGGCTGGGGTGAACATGTAGGCACCAAAACATACTTACATCATGTAGTGTGTGACTACAATCACCCTCTAATACCTCGCATGTCTAGAGTGTGTTTATAACAAAATATTATTTTGCAGACATGGCCTCGAATAATGTCTTACCATTGTTAATTTTTTTATTGTGTTCGTTTATGCTTGCAGATTACTTCATTGATGCTGTCCCAGGTCCTGGCTTTTCCGAGGATAACAGCACTTACAACCAATTGCCTAGTAATTCCGCAGCCTTTTTTCTGTTTGGATAGTAGCTGCATTTAATTACTAAACTGTGCCACTGAAGTCCTGTTTAAAAAACGCAAAAAATGCATTGCAATAAAAGCTAAAAATAATATTTAATGGCATAATAATTAAATGACATACAGTTCTGGTTCAGTCCGTTCAGCATAGTTGTCGTTCCACATTGTTTGCCAAACTTTGCCTCTATAGCTGTTTCAAAACTGAAACCCCCACCATGCCCATAGTAACTACAGTTATCAGCCTACAAAAGTAGTTATACTTTTACAACAGCTAGAGAGGCAAAGCTTGACCATAACATACCTAAAGTCTACCAGGCAATACATTTTTATGAAACAAAAACAATATAAAAGTAACGAATGGCTTAAGCTACAGCCAATATACATACAGTTATGTATAAAAATAACTTAATATTAGAGGTTTAATAGGTCTGGCTATAAGGACCTGGACCCTGTGGATGAGGGTCAGAGCCTTGACTTTGGTGTGGGTAATTATATGTGGGGCCCGGAACATTTTGGTGGGCCATGAATTGTGGCTCCGGGGAAAACAGTGGCTGAGACCCTGAGCTTGGCCTAGTATGTGGAGGGACCATGCTGGTCCCAGGTTGTGCTTGTGCATGTACCCTAAATGCTCTGTTTTTAAAATTGTCGACACAGCACACAGCTCATTCGGATCCATATTGGTCTTCAAAATAGTGGCCACTTAAGTCATTATATCAGCAAAAGTGGTTTGCGTATATAATGGTAGGTCTTTGTTCCTCACTGCCTTCATTATGGCCCACTCAAATAATCAAGGACCTCCATCTGAATGAGTTGCTGATTGGTAGTCGCCGCCTTGGGTTGTGGATTGGCCTGCCTTCTCCGGCTGTGGCGGTCTCCTTCTGGTCTCTGGGCTGGAGACTTGCAGTGCTGAAGGTCCCTCCAGAGCCAAAGACTCCTCCCTCACTTGCTGGTCCAGCTGATGTTCAAACTCTGGACGGCAGGCTCAGATTCAGTGCTATTGGAGCCAGGATCCCTTGGTAGGTCCAGGCTATCAACGGTCCTGTTGTGAAAAAGATAGATATTGTTCTGTAGGTCAAGTCTGTACCAACAATGCCATACTGCCACAAGGCCGGTATATAACATAAACCACAATTCAACAACAAGACCTGTGCAATAAAGGCCAACTTACACGCTACACTGTAAAAATTACATCCATGCTATAATCCAGACAACATATAAGCCAAGAAATATAAGTCTGCCTGAGAGCCTGGTTTTAATGCGGGTCTTGGAGGAGAGTAAGACACGAAATTGTGGGTCATGATGATTTGACGTGTCTCGCTCCAAGGGAATCTCCAGAGAGTTTAATAATTATATCACGTGGAGACTGAATCTGGTACCTCACTATCTTGCAACCCTTTATTTATACCTGATTTCCGGAGGAGTAAAACAGATGAACCGGTGACATTTATTGACTTTTCAATGTTTGGAGAGAGGGAAGGTACCTTTCTGTTCATGTGATTGGAAGCAGCACTATCCCTTCTATAGTCATACAAAGAACACGTCTTTAACCTGTCCAGTATAATCACATACATACAGTTAAATACATTTCATACTCACGGCCTTAGATCCAGCGCAGGTCTGAGGATGCTCAGTTGGCGCGTATACAAGAACGGCTTTTTGCGCAGGCCACCATCGCCACTATGAAGTGTTGACTGCACCATTTCCCGGCGATACTGATCTCTGCAGGACTGCCATCGGGTTTTCACACGTTGGACTGCATAAAAATTTAAGCACACAAGCATTTAGGGGGACTATATCATTACTTACTTTATAAATGCACATTTGTGAAAATAAGGACAATACTACCACTACATCCATCTGCAGTCACCACACTTGCACTGTACTTGATACCTGACACACATTCCCTATAGTTCACGTGCTCACAGGCAAAATAGAGCCAGACATATTTGTACCAATACCCACAATGCTAATAAATTCCCGGGAAATAAAGATTAGTATACAACTACAAAAATGCAGTCGGCAGCAATGTTTTATAATACTCACAAAGCATGGCTAATACTGCTGCATAGCAGTGTTGATGTAACTATGGCAAAGTGACAGGGGACGACCATTATGCCAAATACATATATTTATATATCGAAACATATGCATGATCAGTAAGGGAGACAAACATATACAATGCAGATGATGTATAGATTTGCCCGAAAAAAGGCACATTCAAACTTCATTGTACTGGCCTTTAACTACAAACAAACATGCACACTTCCCTTCGATTGGTATATATACACACCACTGCATCATAGTTCTTATATGGAATAAACACAAATTTACTACAGCCAATATCCAGACACATGGCTTTGCTTACCTATTTTTTTTTACGCTTGGCTGCATTCGCCCTCTCCCAGTGTCTGGACAGCATCTGCTGGGTAACCTCCTCCCAGCCACGCTCATTGAGAAATTTGTCATAATATGCTTCTTGATGGGTGTCCCATAGCTGGGGACGCTCTTGGATCAATTTTAACAGCTTCTCTACATCCATGGTGGGACTTTCCAGACAAGACAGACTGGTTTGAGTTGATTTCAGCACCTGCACATGTGCTTGGCTACAAGTTTGGCAACACCAAACACAAGGCTAAAGTGGGCTGGACCTATCATTATGAAAAGGTGTTCCGTATGCATTCTGTTTTTAAATGGTCTCATTAACTTCAATGGAGCCACGGAACGTGATTTGCGGCCAAAGAACACATTCCGTTCTTTATGCGGAACCCATTGAAATGAAAGGGGTACGTCCACGGAACGGACCCGGAACGCTGAAAACGGGATGGATCCTTTCCACAAAATACTGTCGTGTGCAGGAGGCCTAAGTGTCAAGTACAAAATTATATAATGTACTGTACTGTATTATACAGACACCAGATCCACTGGATCTTCAAGAACCAAGAGGGTCTGGGTAAAAAAAAAAATGTTAAAAAAGTGAAAAAAGGTAAAAATAAATCAAACACATTTATCACAAATAAAAATTAAAAAAAATTAAATACACTACACATGTTATATATCACCGCATCTGTAACGACCTAATCTATAAAATGGGTTTGTAACTTTAAATTGAAATTTTGCCTACTTCACTTCCCAAAAAAGTTAATTAAAGTGATCAAAAAAGTTGTATCTACACCCAAATGGTACTAATCAAACCGTCACCTCGTCCTGCAAAAAATGATACCTTACCTAAGAAAATCGCCTAAAAAATAAAAAATTATGGCTCTAAAGCCATGCAGACACTAAAAAATGATTTGTTTTTTGTGTTTCAAAAATATGATTGTGTAAAACCTAAAAAACGAAATAAAAAGTTGACATATTTTGTATCGCCGCATCCGTAAGAACCTGAACTATAAAAATAACACATGAACTAACCCTTCAGGTGGATACCGCAAAAACAAATAAAAAAATACTGTAAAAAGCTGTTTTTTGTCACCTAACATCATAAAAAGTGTAACAGCAAGCGATCAAAAAGTCATATGCACTCCAAAATAGTGTCATTAAAATCGTCATCTCATCCCGCAAAAAATATGCCCCTACCTAAGACAATATGACAAAAACTAAAAAAAAAACTGACTCTCAGACTATGGCGATACTAAAATGTTTTTTAACAAAGGATATTATAGTGTAAAACCTAAATAAATATAAAAGAGTAGACATATTATGTATTTCCGAGTCCGTAAGAATCTGCACTATAAAAAAACACATGACCTAACCCCTCAGTTGAACACAGTCACAAAAATAAAATAAAAAAGGTCCCAAAACAGCAATTTTTTTCAAATTTTCCATTTTAATCTTTTTTTTTCCGGTAACAAAGCAAGGGTTAACAGTCAAACAAAACTCTGCATTTATTGCCCTGATTCTGTAGTTTACAGAAACACCCCATACGTGGTCGTAAACTGCTGTATCGCCAAACGACAGCGCATAGAATGAAGGGAACGCCATATGGTTTTTGGAAGGCAGATTTTGCCGGACTGATTTTTTGACACCATGTCCCATTTGAAGCCTCCCTGATGCTCCCCTAGAGTATAATTTCTATAAAAGTGACCCCACATAAGAAACTACACCCCTCAAGGTATTTAAAGCTGATTTTACAAACTTTGTTAACCCTTTAGGTGTTCCTCAAGAGTTTATGGCAAATGGAGATGAAATTTCAGAATTTCAATTTTTTATTACCTTGTCTCAAAAAAATGTATTATAGAGAAACAAAACTCATATGCATCCTAAAATTGATACCACCAAAACTGCCACCTTATCCAGTAGTTTCCAGAATGGGGCCACTTTTTTGACGTTTCTACTCTAGGGGTGCATCAGGGGGGCTTTAAATGGGACATAGTGTCTAAAAACCAGTCCAACAAAATCTGCCTTCCAAAAACCATATGGCGTTCCCTTCCTTATACGCTCCACCGTTTGCGATACAGCAGTTTACAACCACATATGGGGTGTTTCTTCAAACTACAGAATCAGGGCAATAATGGGTTTGGTTTGGCACAATCTCTGTTATATATTTATTTAATAATGGGTTATGTTTGGCTGTTAACCCTTGCTTTAGTTCTGGAAAAAATGGATTCAAATGGAAAATTTGCCATAAAATAGAAATTCTGAAATATGTCCATTTGCCATGAACTCTTGTGGAACACCCAAAGGGTTAACAAGGTTTGTAAAATCAGATTTGAATACCTTGAGGGTGTAATTTCTAGAATGGGGTCATTTTTGGGTGGTTTCTTTTATGTAAGCCTCACAAAGGGACTTCAGATCTAAACTGGTCCTTAAAAAGTGTTTTTTTTAAATTTTCTGAAAATTTTCAAGATTTGCTCCTAAACTTCTAAGCCTTGTAGCGTCCCCAAAAATAAAATGGCGTTCCCAAAATGATCCAAACATGAAGTAGACATTTGGGGAGAGTAAAGTAATAAATATCTTGTTAGTATTACTATGTATTATAGAAATGGGGAAATTGAAACTTAAAAAATGTCATATTTTTTTATACAAAAAAATGAACATTTTAAACAAAATGTTACCAGTGTCATGAAGTACAATATGTGAAGAAAAAACTATCTCAGAATGGCCTGGATAAGTAAAAAAGAAAGGGGGTCATTCAGCACATCCCTGTATGCAGGTGGCAAAATATACATACAAACACAGAAATGCAACAGCACTCTGCAACCACTACTCTGCCCTACCTCTATGCTACAAGTTAACAGAGGTGTCAGTGTACATTTTGATCAAAAAGTAATAAGCCACTTGAAGTACGAAGGCCGCCTCTATGAGTGGTCCTAATGCTAAATCCTACCTGTTGTGGGCCATGATAGCCACATAACATCCAGGGAGTACAGGCCCTTAATCATTACTTTTTGATTAAAATGTACACTGACGCCTCTCTTAACTTCTTGCATAGAGGTAGGGCAGAGTGCTGGTTGCAGAGTGCTGTTACATTTCTGTGTTTGTCTGGATAAGTAAAAGCGTTTTAAAGTTATCACCACATAAAGTGACACTGGTCAGATTTTCAAAAAATGGCCTGGTCCTTAAGGTGAAATAGGGCTGTGTCCTTAAGGGGTTAATTGATCTTCATTATAGCCTGATCCATGTGCTGCATCTATACATTGTTCAGTATTTTCCCACAAACTGGATAAGTTATTACATATTTCAATTTTGTTAGTTAGAAGGGCCTCTTTCATTTTTAATGAGGGAGTAGAAATCCTTTTAGCTGTTGTTCAGTCTTTTAATAGCTTATGCAGGCAGACGATATTTACCTCAGAAAACAGGCTGAATGCAGTTCCTAGCCTATATGCAACTGCAATTGCTAGAAGCTTCTGCGATCCTACTGAGCAGTATAAGATATTACCCTCCACTGCAGCAAGCAGGAGACGAATGATGATGGCTTATTACTTGGAGGAGGAGACAATTATTTTATTAGCGGGAGAAGGAGAATAATAAGACAATTTTTTTACTGTGGTGTTTCAAAATGTCAGCTTTATGCAATCATGCATCTATGAGAGAGCAGCCTCTATGCGCACTGAGGTGACTTGTTGAATCAGACATTCTATTGTACAGTTTCCACATCAGACACCCAGGAGTTAATCAAGTATCTTTTTAATCCGGAGATTTTGTTACAAGATGTTGCAGGGAATCCAGATGGTAAAAGAATTATGCCAACAATAAACTCTTAGCTAAGAAGATGGAGATTCTCATCAGAAAGCTGAGCACACACTAACAGCAATGCATGTGAAAAAGGGAGTGGCTAGGCTGAACTAACTAGAAGCTGAAACAGAGGGGGGAGGAGAAGAGAGGAGTATGCCAATACACAATGCAAGATACTGAAACAGAACACTATATATTCCCATACAGTATTCATGATGCCATTCAGTTCCTATACATTCCCATACAGTATCTATGATGCCATGCAGTTTCTATATATCCCTATACAGTAGCCATGATTCCATGCAATTCCTATATATTCCCATACAGTATCCATGATGCCATGCAGTTCCTATATATTCCGATACAGTATTCATGATGCTATGCAGTTCCTATACATTCCCATACAGTAGCCATGATGTCATGCAGTTCCTATATATTCCTATATAGTATCCAAGAGGACCTGCATTTTCTAAATATTCCCATACAGTATCCATGAGGCCATGCAGTTCCTATATAGTCCCATACAGTATCCATGATGCCATACAGTTCCTATATATTTCCATTCAGTATCCTTGCTTTTTGCCATATAGTTTCTATATATTCCCATACAGTATCCATGAGGCCATGCAGTTTCTATATATTCTCATACAGTATCCATGATGCCATGCTTTTCCGATACATTCCCATACAGTACCCATGATGCCATGTAGTTCCTATGTATTTCCATATAGTATTTATGAGGACATGCAATTCCTATATATTTTGTATATAGTATTGTATAGTATTCATGATGTCATACAGTGCCTAGATATTCCCATACAGTATCAACAATTCCATAAAGTTCCTGTATATCCCCATACAATATCCATGGTGCCATATAGTTCCTATATATCCCCATACAGTGTCAATGATGCCATTCAGTTCCCATACATTCCCATACAGTTTCCATGAGGCCATGCAGTCTCTATATATTCCCAGACATTAACCATGAGGCCATGCAGTTTCTATATGTTCCCATACAGTAACCATGAGGCCATGCAGTTTCTATATGTTCCCATACAGTATTTATGAGACCATGCAATTTCTATATATTTTCATACAGTACCCATGATGCCATGTAGTTTCTATACATTCCTATACAGTATTTATGATGCCATGCAATTGCTATATATTTAGTATAGTATTCATGATGTCATGCAGTGCCTAGATATTCCCATACAGTATCAACGATGCCATAAGGTTCCTGTATATTCCCATGCAAAATCAATGGTGTCATATAGTTCCTATCTATCCTCATACAGTATCAACAATGCCATAAGGTTCCTGTATATTCCCATACAAAATCCATCGTGTCATATAGTTTCTATATATTCCCATACAGTATCAATGATGCCATGCAGTTCCTATACATTCCCATACAGTAGCCATGATGACATGCAGTTCCTAAATATTCCCCTACAGTATCCATGATACCATACAGTTTCTATATATTCCCACACAGTAGACATGATGCCATGCAGTTCATATATTCCCAAATCTTAAAATTTGATCTTTCTGCAGACCAGAACTTTTCTTGTTGCTGGACAGCAGTTCACGGTTTAGGAAAATTGAGGATAAAGCGGATCTGTCTCCAGAAAAACAGCGTCCTCGTTGAAGGCAGATATAATGCCAGGCCAGCTAGACTATTACATCAAACAACATAAAAAATTCCAAGTTTGTTAATTGCAACTAATAAAGAATACAGCAGAATTATAGTTAGACGTCATGATCATGACCATGTACATTTTGCGGTCTGCAAATCACAAATCTACAAAATACAGACCTGGTCCATATACATCCCACACTTTCCATGGGGCTCCATTGTAAAAATATATATTCTTTAATGCAAAACTACATATTTGCAGAATGGACATGCGGGCATACAAATACAAACAGCATATGCCCACCTCACCAAAGATTGATTGTGGCTGATTTTTATCTACTCTCATACATGAGAGCTGCCAGTCAGTGGTGAGAGGGTAGAAGATGACGAGATACATGTAGCTGCTAATAATTATACAGTACAATACATAGTAACATAGTATATAAGACCGAAAAAAGACATTTGTCCATCCAGTTCGGCCTGTTTCCTACAAGTTGGTCCGGAGGGAGGCAAAAAACCCCTGTGAGGCAGAAGCCAATTTTCCCCACTTAAGGGGAAAAAAAATCCTTCCCGACTCCAATCAGGCAATCAGAATAACTCCCTGGATCAACGACCATTCTCTAGTAGCTGTAGCTTGTAATATTATTATACTCCAGAAATAAATCCAGTCCCCTCTTGAGTTCCTTTATTGTACTCACCATCACCACCTCCTCAGGCAGAGAGTTCCATAGTCTCACTGCTCTTACAGTGAAGAATCCTCTTCTATGTTTGTGTACAAACCTTCTTTCCTCCAAACGCAGAGGATGTCCCCTCGTCACAGTCACAGTCCTGTAGATAAATAGATGATGGGATAGATCTCTGTACTGACCCCTGATATATTTATACATAGTTATTAGATCTCCCCTCAGTCGTCTTTTTTCTAAAGTGAATAACCCTAATTTTGATATCCTTTCAGGGTACTGTAGATCCCTCATTCCATTTATTACTTTAGTTGCCCTCCTCTGAACCCTCTCCAGCTCTGCTATGTCTGTCTTGTTCACAGGAGCCCAGAACTGTACACTGTACTCCATGTGTGGTCTGACTAGTGATTTGTAAAGTGGTAGGACTATGTTCTCATCACGGGCATCTACACCCCTTTTGATGCAACCAATTATCTTATTGGCCTTGGCAGTAGCTGCCTGACACTGGTTTTTGCAGCTTCATTTGCTGTTTATTAAAATTCCTAGATCCTTTTCCATGTCAGTGTTACCGAGTGTTTTACCATTTAATATGTACGGGTGACTTGCATTATTCCTTCCCATGTGCATAAGTTTACATTTGTCAGTGTTAAACCTCATCTGCCATTTTTCTGCCCAAGCCTTCAATCTATCCAGATCCCTCTGTAGCAGAAAACTGTCCTCTTCCGTGTTAATTACTTTACACAGTTTAGTGTCATCTGCAAAAATAGATATTTTACTGTGCAGGCCTTCTACAAGATCATTAATAAATATATTGAAGAGAATAGGGCCCAATACTGACCCCTGAGGTACCCCACTAGTTACAGTGAGGCAATCTGAGTATCTACCGTTAATAACGACCCTCTGTTTTCTGTCACTTAGCCAGTTACTTACCCACATACAGACATTTTCTCCCAGTCTGAGCATCCTCATTTTATATACTAACCTTTTATGAGGTACGGTGTCAAATGCTGTGGAGAAGTCCAGATATATGACATCCATTGATTCGCCGCTGTCAAGTCTAGAACTTACCTCCTCATAGAAGCTGATTAAATTCGTTTGGCATGACCGATCCCTCATGAAGCCATGCTGATATGGCGTTATTTGCTTATTTTCATTGAGATACTCCAAAATAGCATCTCTTAGAAACCCTTCAAAAAGTTTACCAACAATAGATGTTAAACTTACCGGCCTATAATTTCCAGGCTCTGTTTTTGGACCCTTTTTGAATATTGGCACCACATTAGCTATGTGCCAATCCAGTGGAACATTCCCTGTCAGTATAAAGTCCGTAAATATCAGAAATAAAGGTCTGGCTATGACATCACTTAATTCCCTTAGGATACGGGGGTGTATGCCATCCGGTCCTGGCGATTTGTCTGGCGATTTGTCTGGCGATTTGTCTATTTTAATATTTTTAAGTCGCTGCTGTACTTCTTCCTGGGTCAGACAGGGCACTTTAATAGGGAATTTACTTTTACATTCTGCATTTCATCTGACAGTTAATTTTCCTCAGTGAATATAGTGGAGAAAAAAATATTTAATAGTTTTGCTTTATCCTCGTCGCTCTCTGCCACACCCCTCTCATTGCTATGTAGAGGGCCGACTCCTTCAGATTTTTATTTTTTACTATTTATATAATTGAATAACATTTTAGGGTTAGTTTTACTCTCTTTGGCAATTAGTCTCTAGTTTGGCAAATTTTATTAGTTTTTTACATATTATATATTTTTTCCTTGTAGTTTATCAGTGCTTCCTGCCTCCCCTCCTGTTTTAGTGATTTATATGCTTTCGTTTTGTCATTTATTGCTTTCTTTACGGTTCCATTTATCCACATGGGTTTCTCATTGTTCCTTAGCCTTTTATTCCTATAAGGTATGTACCTCTCACAATTAGATGTTACAATGCTTCTAAAAATCTCCCATTTTATGGTTGTATTTTTATTTTTGAGGACTTTGTCCCAGTTAGTTAGGCCTATGGCCTCGCTTAGTTGGCTAAATTTAGCTTTTTTGAAGATTGGTATTTTTGTTCCTCCCTTTAGAAACTCTCGTTTGAAGGATAATTGGAAGGTTATAACTTTATGGTCACTATTTACCAGGTGTCCCCCAACCTGCACATCTGTTGTTCTATCATGTCTATTGGTTAATACTAAGTCCAGTATGGCCGTCCCTCTAGTGGGGTCCTGAACCAGTTGGGAAAGGAAATTGTCTTTGGCTATTGCCAAGAACCTGTTTCCTTTTTGGGATGTACAGCTTTCAGTTTCCCAGTTTATATCTGGGTTGTTGAAGTCCCCCATAATAATAACTTTATTATGATTTGCCGCCTCGTCTATCTCGTTTAGTAATAGATTTTCTGTGGACTCTGGTATATTAGGTGGTTTATAATACACTCCTATTAGTATTTTATTATTGTTTTTTGCTACATGTATTTCTACCCACAGTGACTCCACATGTTCATGTCCCTCAGAGATGTATTCTCGAATTGTGGGATTTAGACACGACTTCACATAGAGGCAGACCCCTCCACCTCTCCGGTTTTGACGATCCTTTCTAAACAGATTGTAACCTTTTATATTAACTGTGACGAGACCAATCTCGCCACATTGCATTGGAGAAACCTGGTTGCTCGCCTGCTGCCTTTGGACTATGGCCCCCTGTTAAAAGACATCTTTTTTTACCTGCAGAAAAGCTTCATTCGTGCTTTTCTGCCTGGGGTTCGGTAGTTTTGGTTGAATGTGTTATACCCCAGATAGGAATCCCATGGAGCCCATTCGTATGAAACTGACTGTAAAGACTTTGGCTCCATGGCGATTAAACTGTATTCGTGTGGTCTGAGCGCCATTCACTTAATAATGTGCGCTCAGACCTGAGCTATCTGGGGATATGTTAAATGTATAGTTTTAATGTAATGTGTCTCACCTGGTGTATTTTATCAGTAATGCTTGTTCTGTGTCCCCATGTGCATAATGGAGTCTTGTCTCTGGAAATGTCTGTGTGTATTGTAAAGGGTGGGACATTGTGTATTGAATAGTGATGTCTGTCCTATTGTCCCCACATGTGTATTGGCAATTTCCCTTTGTCCTGAGAGATAATTGAATGACTCCTCAATTGTCTCCAGGACAGAAGACATTGTGTATTCGTCTGCCTGTGATGATTGCATTACCCATGTAGGGTGATGGTATCACAGGCAGAGGAGAGGATATGCTGGGGGTGTCTGTATTGTCCCAAATGTGTGTGATTGGCTGCTGTATCCCGTGTCGCAGTCTTCCTTCTGGTCCTCTAGGGGAGTGTCCACCAGGTGGGAGACTTGGATAAATACCAGGCAGGTAGCCGTTAATAAAGGTGAGAATTCCTGTTTACCCTCAATACGGAGCCTCGTCTCGTTCTTGGGGGGATTCACTGTATGCTGTTAGAGACTGATTGCCAGGAGTGTAAGCTGATTGTCTGCTTTTCCTGTTCGTCTGCTAGCAGCTATTTGGGAGGTTCCAGTACGGGAGTTGGAGTGCTATTTTGTATCCAGTTCGGGAGTTTGGTGTTCTGCAGTAGCTGGGCCTATATCTCTGTAAAGGGGACCGATCGCCTAAACGGTTTTTACCCCTTGTCTGCAGCAACGGTCCGTTACATTAACTGCCCAGTCATAGCTATCATCCAGCCATGTCTCAGTTATTCCCACTGTCATAGTCCTCCTCACACATCACTAATTCCAGTTCACCAGTCTTGTTAGTCAGGCTTCTGGCATTAGTATACATACATTTGACAGTTTTATGTGTATTTTTTACACTACATCTTTTATTCTGAGCTGTTCTAGTCCCCCCTTCCATTCCTCCCCCAGTCACACTACCTCGCCCCTGGTCTCTATCTTCACTATCTTCCCCTCCTATAATGTAATTACCCTCCCCCCCAGTCCCTAGTTTAAACACTCCTCCAACCATCTAGTCATCTTTCTCCCCAACACAGCTCTGCCCCTTCCCCATTGAGGTGCAGCCGGTCCCTACGATAGAGCCTGTAGCCGACAGAGAAGTCGGCCCAGTTCTCCAGGAACCTGAACCCCTCCTTCCTACACCAGTTCTTGAGCCACTTGTTAACCTCCCTAATCTCCCGCTGCCTTTCTTGTGTGGCTCGTGGTACAGGCAGTATTTCAGAAAATACTACTTTTGAGGTCCTTGCCCTAAGCTTTTTACCTAAAATCCTGAAATAATTTTTCAGGACTCTCCACCTTCCTCTAACTTTGTCATTGGTTCCGATATGGATCATGACCACTGGATCTTCTCCAGCCCCTCCCAGTAATCTGTCAACCCGATCCGCGATGTGTCGAACTCTAGCGCCAGGAAGACAGCACACTGTTCGGCGATCACAATCTTTGTGACAGACCGCCCTATCTGTACCCCTAATAATTGAGTCTCCCACTACCAGCACCTGTCTGGCCTGCCCTGCTCTCCTGGTCCCCTGCTTACTGGAGCTGACATTCCCCTGACTGGCAGAGGAAGTGTCCGGCTGCAGCAGTGCAGTCCCTGAACTGTCATCCCCCTCATCTGCCAACCGTGCAAACTTGTTGGGGTGTGTCAGATCAGGGCTAGCCTCCCTGGCACTCTTCCCTCTACCCCGCTTTCTTTCTGTTACCCAGCTAACTACCTCACTCTCCTTAGCCTCCTCGCTACCACCCTCCCCCATATCTACCCCATAGAGTGCTTGCTCAGTGAGCAGCAAACTCTTTTCCAAATTGTCAGTGGCTTTCAGTGTTGCAACTCGCCTGTTTAGAGACTCGATGTGCGATTCAAAACGGGTAATTTGCTCACATTTTGAACAAACATATACACCCTCGAACAGCTGTTCCAGGACTGCATACATCAGACAAGATGTACTCTGGACGGCGCTGTCAATAATGGAAGTCATACTAAATGGGGATTACGCAGGAAAAGAGAGGAAAAAAAAAATACAATATAGAGCAGTGATATCAAGATTCTTACTTACTGTGGTCCCTTACAACAGTAGGAAGACTAGCTAGAATCAAACCAACTGTATACAAGGATGATCTAATGAATCTCTGTTTTTTGCTCCTTTTCCTAAACTCTGGTTTCTTTAACTCCACTTATGAAAGCAGCCACTTAATAATGCAGGCCTCTGGTAGATGTGTGATAATATGTGATATTCACTCTAGTACTATGGACCTGACTCCATAATAAGTTGTCTTAAATAGAACAGAAAATTCTGGTGACAGGTTCACTTTCAAACAAAAATTTACTTTTTATCCTCCATATTTTTTTTTTTTTTTTTTTGGGGAGGTTATGGTTCTGTGGTGAATTGCTGATAAGAAAACTTTATTGTCATTGCAACTTACATCAAAATTACAATGAACATAATGTAGCTTACAAGTTTTCCAGCAACAATATAGTAATAGTGCAGTCATAACCAAAACAAAATACATACCAGCCAATTTAATTTACAAAATTAGCCTAACATTAGCATTAGAATACTTTATTTTACTTTATTTGGTTTGCAGAGTGCTGTTGCATTGTATGTTTTGCCTAGATAGCGGTAATCAAAACCACAATTAATATAGTAATCAAAACCGCCCCCCCTTGTTATAGCACAGGATCATATGAGTAAACATATAATCCAATACCAATACCATCATCGATCTAAACCATCTCTCTTTTATGCGTGTACAAACAGCAACCAAATGCTCTTTTTCAACATAAATGCAAAAATATAAAAAACAAGGCTGCTTAGCTTGAAGCTCTGGGCTGCTGAGTCGGTTTTTACGATGAACAAGATATCATCTCTGCAGGACCAATGGGGACCAGAGTGACTGGGACTGGGGGATAGGCGCTGGAGAGGTGGGACATTGAAAAGTTGAGTAAGATTTATATTAGACATCCCCTTCTCTGTGTTTTCTCCTTGAAACAAATACTGAATCTGCATATCAGAAAGTTTTTTTTAGGAACAGATGAATTTTATGGATTTAAATTAGAAACATACTGTACTTGTGTATGACAACAACATGAATTTTTATGGAAATATTTGCACATCATTGTGGCCTTCCTTTGATATGGGCATTTTTGTAGTGGTAATTTTACATGGACATCTTGTCATTCCTACTGACAATTCTGTTCAAAGATAGATGCAAGATAAATATCCAACACAGCTTGTTGAATAAACATGTTACAGATGGACTCTGTGATGTAAAAATCATGCCCTAATCAATATTTCATTCATTTCAGATTCTTTTTTTTTCACAGTGCGAAGGTACAGACTGGCATGAGAAGCATCAGTCTATGTAAATCTCCCCCAAAGTGTTTAAATGAAACAAACACAAGGTGAAGCATCTGGTGGGTCTCTCCTTATAGTTATTATTTGCCTTGAGAACAAAAGGATCTTATATTGAAATTCAGCATGCTTGCTTCTTATTCCTGCCAACATCATTTGACATTGTATAGCTGGGAGGCACACACACACAATAGATGGACGATCCTGCTGAACTTGGTGGTTTTGGTCATCTATGTGTAAGGGGTGGGACAGTGCAGCTTGTTTTAAAACAGGCTACTTGTTGTCAGGGGCTGGCATGCATTTACCCATCGTCATATATGTCACTGTCACTTTGACATTACCAAAGCTGCCTTCATTAAAGAGTTTTAGTTAAATTCAGTCCTAGGAGACCACAGAGAGTCATGCACAACTTTTCAGAGCAATATGAACACTTTCAATTTGGGCTGAATTTTTTCATACCAGATTTTAAGAAATTCACTCATCTCTATTTCTGATCTATTATTGAATAGATTGAATTGCATTGCATTGTATTTTTTAACCCATGGCGATGTACACCTGCATCATAGGATATGCTGGCTAACTTTTGTGTTTCTTACTCACTGAAAAAGTATCCCATAAAACTTAACTTTAATTATTTCCTGTAAGAATACCAAAAAATTCAAAAGTTATTCAAAAATAGTAAGTGATACACTGAAGACACTGGCATAGGTTGCCCAGGTGAGCACTTATCCATTCTTTTTAAAAGTCACTCAAGATTCTGATCAGGGTACAAAAGGCAGATGGGCTGGTATTAGCTTGGGACTCCAATGTTTTCTAGATACACCAGATTACTTTTGTTTTTGTCTTGGCAGTTTGCATTTGGAGGTGTGGCTGTCTCCAGTTTAGTTTTACGCTCCTTACTAACCCATCTTTCCTACAGGCTGATGTTAATTAGTGTGGCATAAATCTGGAACCTGCTGTCCCTGTATTCATTGGGGGTTTCCTGGCACCAGGAAAGGTGGCAAACAGGGTGGGTCCAATATATACTGTATGGGGAAACTGCTTGAACTGAATTCACTGAAGCCCGGTTGGCATCAGAAAATGTAGCATTTTTCACAGGTTTCCATCCAATACACGTCACCTTGCCATAGTGAATGGGCACAAATAAGTTTGATCAAATTGATCAAAACATATTTTCTAAGAATCTCATATTCATTACATTTGTTTATATGTTTTGTGATCATATATTTTCTGTTTTATTGTAGTTCATCTTTTGTTTTTAGCCATGGCGACAAGCACATGATACGTCTTTGGATGTGCTGACTAACTTTTGTTTTTGAAGCCCTTTGGACGTGCTACTGCCTATCTCCGGATATATATATATATATATATATATATATATATATATATATCCGGTGTCAGGGGGAGGCAGCCAATGGCAGTTAGGGATGGGGGGACAAGCCTCCCTAGCGTCATTGGCGATGCTAAGGAGGCTTGCCTCGGTCCCCACCTGCCATTGGCTGCTTAACCCCCCCCGACACCAGATGTTTTCATCTGTGTACAGGGAGAAGCAGCAGTGGTGGTGTGGGGACCAGAAGCATCACACGGAGTGGGGTAAGTATATTCACTATGAGGGGCCCGGCACATGGGTGGGCTATTTATCATATTTGGATAACCCCCTTAAGAGAAAACCATGATTTTTACAGAACTAAAACCTCATAAGATACTCAAAAATAAATCATCTCCAATATAAACAGTGATTATTATAAGTGTTAACAAAAATAAAATCATATCTAACCCAATTGTTGCACATGTGAAATAATCATTGTTGATAATCAATTAAAAATTGATGTGCAAAGTATATTAGTGCAAATTAAAAACAACTAGTATGGGCCCCACCAATCTGTCTCAGTATGACCTCAGCGTTGTGCACTTCACACTGCACATGAGCAGGGTTAGTGCACACCCCTTGGGCTAGCTATGGAACGCATATTACGTCATTATTTTGAAACGCACATATGACAACGTATGATCTTATAATAACAACCCAACAGACATGGAACATATGTTCCGCTGTCTACTGAGCCGCACTACATGTTGATCCAGCTAGGACACCTCTAATTTCAGAAATGCAATGTGTTGGGTAGTTCATGTAGTACTATGTGCTATCAATAATTGGAGGATCAGAGTAATATGTGACGTGAATAGTAAGACACGAAAAGACTGTTCATCTGCTAATTTTTTATTTTTGGATTTTGTTAAAAGAACGGAGGACAACCTACCGGAAGAAGGGGATGAGTCTGCATCACAGCTGTCCAGGGCGTGTGAGGAGGACACTCCCTTAGATCCAGCACAACCAAGCAGAACCAAGCACCACACCAGCAAGGCCACCACCTGCTTCGGGAGCAGATTCCCCCCCAACCCGTTGGCTCTACCCAGCAGGCCAGACAACGGGCAATGCCTCCTGCTGAGATGAATATTAATAAGCAAGTTATGGATTATTTATCCAGAGCCCGGCAGGAGGAAGAATTTGACCTCTATGCCCGTAGTCTGGTCGCCTATTTGCGCAGGCTGCCTCCAGAACGAGTACTGAGAACTCAATCTGCTCTCAGTATCATTCTGGATACAGCCACTCCACCCAACAACCCTACCGAAATTTTTGGGCACCCTTGAAAATTGTTGCCTACATGGGAACTTGTCTGGCCCCCAGTAAATGGCATATTCCCAGCCATCACAGCCTCCACCACCGCCTCCTCCACAATATCAGCCTTTCAATCAACTCCTCAGCCATATGGCCTACATTATAATGTTGAAGCGCCATATGGGCAGTCTTCAGCCATTCCGCTTCAACCAGCCCCATCGCATTACTCTGGCCCCCCTTCCCAACCAACCTACCCTGGGCCACAGTTTCTTGGCCCACCCTCTCCACCTGGGCGTTATACAAATTTGTAAATTTTTACTTTGTTTTTTGTTTGGTTCGAAAAAAAAAAAATAAAACTCTGAAATAGTCGGTCTGGCTAAAGCACTTAAGTTTTCATAAAACAAGTTTTATTTATAACCCTCGTCACCTACAACCACATAAGGCGCTGGTGGCCCAGTAGAGCTAGGAAGGATTGCTGGCTGTGGTACGTCCAGTTGGTTGGACTGAAGCCAGCGACCTATTCTGGAAGCCCTGAGGATGCGAACATCTGCGGCACTTCCATAGTACCCAATTTCTACAATTATAAACCTGTAGTTTATGTCAGCAAAGGCCAACAAAACTACAGAGAAAAACTGCTTATAATTATAGTATTGGAACCCTGAGTTCGGTGGCTTCTTAACCCGTATGTGCTTCCCGTCAAGGGCACCAATACAATTTGGGAATTGAGCCCTCTCCAGGAAGCCGTGGGATATATCAAGCCACTGCTGCCTAGTTGGAGGTGGCAGCACTGAAGCCTTCCGTGTCAACCAAATGGCCGCACATGTATCCCGTACCACACCAGAAATTGTGGAGGTCCCCATTCTAAAAACAAAATGTAACGCGAAAAAATAAGTTCCAGTCGCAAGATATCTGAAATTTTTTTTTTTTTTTTTTTAAATAATACACTACTTAGCACAACTTAAAACATATAGGACATTCATGTACAATATTTAATGGCAATGTGTCTGGCAAGTTTTATTTTAAAAAGCCAAAAGTACATGATTGTAACTCCATACTTCAGATTCATACATAATTTGAAGAAAGAAAGGGCATTGAGCAAACAATCAAAGAACAACATTTCCAGAGACCCACAGGTGATGTCTCCTCATCATTATATCCAAAATTTGAATAATTAACCCCCACCCAAGTGGAATCTGGTGTGACTAACCAATTACTTGTTAGTACACCAAGTGACTTTATACAAACTGGCTGACCAAAAAAGAAAAAAACAAAGTTTGTGATTGTGATCCCCAAAAAAAAAGGAAATACAATACTTGGGGCCTACTATTAAGTACGTAGACATAGAACAGGTAAAGTTTGGAAGAGACAGGGCAGAGAAAAAAAAAAAGGTTTGGCTAAACAGTGGGTCATTCATGTATGAGTCTGAGAATATATAGTCTCCTACCTTAACATAATAATGAGACGTTCTTCAGGTGACACACTCCGCCGCATGTTGGTGTCCTGGAAAGTCAAGGAATGCCTCTACGCCGCCAACAGCCGATCAAAGATAGGCACTGACATGCGGCAAAAATTGAAGAACTTCGGAGGGTGCGCACGGAGCTCTGAGTACAAGCCAACAAAGAAACCTTTGCTGGCCCGCTGCGAAATTATAGGATGCACCCACATGCACTTCCTCCGCGGTTCCTTCTCAATCATTTCTGGCCACTCTCAAAAACAGTGGAAGACCAGCCAGTGCAAGAAGACATGGTCTGTTGTGGACAGCCTGAAAGTGGACATCCTGCAAAGGAAAATCCACTACCAAACACACACACACCAACCACATGACAATCACTCCACCAAACATAATGGAGCTGTCCAACAAAACTATGCATGCTGGGGGTATTTATATGTGTTTGCAGTCATAGGTGAATGTAGTGGATGAATCAGTTTTTTTTTGTGAAAAACGCATGCCATCCGCATGTCACATGTGCGTGAAAAAAATGCAACAACGCGACACATACGCATACAATACTGATGCACTCGCAAGCAAAATCATACGTTTTTCCCTGAACGCATCCGGACCTAATCTGGACACGCTCGTGTGAAAGAGGCCTAAATGTATGATTGTTGATCACATCCCTATGGCCCCTTTCACACGAGCGAGTTTTCCACGTAGGTACAATGCGTGACTTGAACGCATAGCACCCGCACTGAATCCTGACCCATTCATTTCATTGGGTCTGTGTACATGAGCGTTGTTTTTCACGCATCACTTCTGCGTTGCATGAAACTCGCAGCATGTTCTATATTCTCAGTTTTTAACACAGCTCTGGCCCCATAGAAGTGAATGGGGCTGCATGAAAAACGCATTGTATCCTCAAGCAAGTACGGGTGCGATGCGTTTTTCACTGATGTTGATAGGAGATGTTGTTTGTAAACCTTCAGTTTTTCATCACGCACGTGAAAAATGTATCAAAATGCATTGCACCCGCTCGATAAAAACTGAAACCAGTAGCAGGCAAAACTGAATGGCTTTGCCTGTGAAATCGCACAGTTTTCACTGAACGCATCCGCAACGCATCCAGACCTAATCTGGACACGCTCGTTTGAAAGGGGCCTACATCTCGCAAAGTGGGTAATCGAGCAATATTGCTAAAAAAAAAATACTAAATTTACTAAACTTAATACATTGAAACCAAATGGATAAATGTGGATTTTAAACCATGGATCTTTTTCATAACTGCTCTTTTCAACATGACATCTATACTGTTCTGCCTAATCTTTATTTTGGGGCTACAATATCTAAAAAAAGTATTTTTTTTCTTCTCTTGCAGAAAAGAAAGACAATCAATTATTTTTTTTTTCATGATAGATAAAAGCCAATAAATTGATAATTTGTTTACAATGGATTAATCATCTTTATATTCCTTTTGTCTGTCCATACCATATATACTTGTAACTGTTAACTGATAACTGTTCTGAATATTAGTTACTTTATTGTTACTTTCGTTATTTTTTGTGGAATAGAGGGGGTGATATGTTATGGCACTGGATCAAGTGTCTGTATTACAGATACAGAACCAGTGCATAGCACGCCAACACTTGGACACATCTGTATGGATGTATACTGCTGTGACGTCAACACCATAAAGATTATATATATATATATATATATATATATATATATATATACTGCCATGAAAAAGTGTTCATAACCTTTGAAGGCGCAAGTATGTGTGAAGAGAAAAGATAATGATATTGTTTTCAACACTTTTTAAAAAGAAAAATGTGAAAAGTGTGGCATGCATTTGTATTCAGCCCCCATTTGTCGATATGTACCTTGTAGAACCACCTTTCAATGAATTTACAGCTGCAATCTTTTGAGGTATGTCTCTACCACTTTTGCCCATTTAAAGGGTGACATTTTACCCATTCTTCTGTGTAAAATAGCTCAAGCTTAATCAGTTTGGATGGAGAGCATCTGTGAACAGCAATTTTCAAGTCTTGCCACAGATTTCCAATAGGATTTTGGTCCATTCTAACACATGAATATGCTTCAATCTAAACCATTCCATTGTAGTTCTGGCTGTATCATTGGCTGTATGTATGGCCGTTGCCCTGCTGGAAGGTAAACCTCCACTCCAGTCTCAAGTCTTTTGCAGTCTCTAAAAGATTTCCTCCAGGATTGCCTTGTATTTAGTTCCATCCATCTTTCCATCAACTCTGACCAGTAAACTTGTCCCTGATGAAGAAAAGCCTCCCCACAGTATGATGCTGCCACCACTATGTTTCATGGTGGGGATGGTGTGTATAGGGTGGTGTACAGTGCTAGTTTTCCACCACACAGAGTTTTGCATTAGGCCAAAGAGTTTAACTTTAGTCTTATCTGACCAGAGCACCTTTTTCCACATGTTTTCTGGGTCCCCTACATGGCTTGTGGCAAACTGCAAATGGGACTTCTTATGGCTTGCTTTCAAAAATGGCTTCCTTCTTATCACTTTTCCATAATGGCCAGATTTGTTGAGCTAATAGATGTTTTTTGAACAGATTCTCCCACCTGAGCTTTGAATTTCAGCAGCTCATCCAGAGTGTTCAATGGCCTCTTGGCTACTTCTCTAATTTGTGCTCTCCTTGCCTGGGCTGTCAGTTTAGGTGGAAGGCCCTATCTTGGTAGGTTTGCAATTATGCCATATTCCTTTCAATTTCAGATGATGGATTGAACAGTGATCTGTGAGATGTTCTGAGCTTCAGATATTTTTTATAAGCTAACCCTGCTTTACATATGTCCACAACTTTGTCCCTGACATGTCACAGATTGTAAATTAGATTGAGATCTGGACTTTCACTAGGCCATTCCAAGAAATGTAAATGTTTTCTATAAATTACTCCAGTGTATTGTAGTTTTAGCAGTATTTTTTTAGGGTTGTCCTGCTAGGAGGTGAACCACCATCCCGGTCTCGAATCTCAAACAAACTGGTTTTCCTCAAGAATTGCCATTCATCATTTCTTAAATCCAAACCAGTTTTCCAGTCCCTGCCAATAAAAAGTTTCTTTATAGTATGATGCTGCCACTACCATGCTTCACTGTGAGAATGGTGCAATTGGGAGAATGGCAAGTTTTAGATTTGCTCCATAGATAGCACTTCCCATGATGGTCAAAAAGCTAGTTTGTGTTTGAGGAGCCTGCCATGTGCTGCTTGGCAAACTCCAAGCATGATTTCTTATGTTTTTCTTTAACTCCAAGAGTCCCTGCCTTCCCAGAGTCATAACCATTTTTTATTTTCCCATTCACATAGCCGTATAAGGGCTTTTTTTTTGTGGGATAAATTATACTTTCTAATGGCACCACTTAATATTGCATACAATGTAGTGGGAAGCGGGAAAAATTTAAAATCAAATAGAATTGGAAAAAAAAATCCAGTTCTGCCAGTTTTATGGGTTTTGTCTCTACGGCATTCCTATGGTAAAACTGACCTGTGTTCTTCATTCTTTGGGCCAGTATAATTATAACAATACCACATTTATATAGTTTTTCTTTTGTTTTAAGAAATGTAATATTATTTTTTTTCATCTTATCTAAAGGGTTTAATGTCAATGACCTGTGTTATTGCCGGTCACAGACATTAGCCCCAGTCCTCTGATGCTTGAAGCAACAGAGACCCTAAAGCTATGCTGCCCGCTGTACTCGTAAAGGGGGCATCATATTTAAAACTCCTCCTTATGCCATACATATACAATGCTGAGATGGAAGGGGTTAAGTATTATTATTATTTTTTTTTTTTCTGGCTACTGTTCCATAAAGTCTTATTCTGTGAAGTACTGGATCTTTGGAGCTCAATCAGAGTTATCATTGATGTCTTTGTATCATCTCTTATTAACCTCCTTACAGTCACATTAATTGGAAAAACCCTCCCAAAAATGTCACTTTTTTATTGTAGATTTTTAATGTGTCTTCAGTAAATCTTGTTGGTGCAACGGCTTTTGATACTGTGCCTCATATACGTTTAATAGGTAATGTAAGGTCTATAGGCTTGGAAAGTATAGTTTGTAATTGGATTAAAAACTGGCTGAAGGACCATGTCAAGAGAGTTGTGGTCAATTATTCCTATTCAGAATGGTCCCTGGTTATAAGTGGTATACCCCAAGGTTCAGTGCTGGGCCCTCTATTATTTAATTTATTTATTATTGATATCGATGACGAGATTAATAGCACCATTTCTATTTTTGCAGATGATACTAAGCTATGTAGAACTGTACAGTCTACAGTCTGTATAAGCTCATATAAGCTGACTTGAACACTTTGAGTGATTGGGCATCAACTTGGCAATTGAGGTTCAATGTGAATAAATGTAAAGTTATGCACCTTAGTAGTAATAATCTCTGTGCTTCATATGTTCTAGGTGATGTAACACTGGGAGAGTCACTTATAGAGAAAGATTTGGGTGTCCTTGTGGATGGTAGATTAAATTATAGCATACAATATCAATCAGCTGCTTCTAAGGCCATCAGGATATTGTCATGCATTAAACGAGGCATGGACTTCGCGGGGCAGGGATATAATATTACCACTTTGCATAGCGTTGGTACTGCCTCATCTGGAATATGCAGTTCAGTTCTGGGCACCAGTCCATAGAAAGGACGCACTAAAGCTGGAAAAATTGCAGAGGAGAGCGACTAAAATGGTAAGGGAAAGGGCCATGGAGGATTTTAGTTATGAAGAAAGATTAAAAGAATTGAATTTATTTAGTCTTGAGAAGAGATGTCTATACAAACCTATACAAATATATAAATGTGCCATACAAAAAAACTTTTCCGTATAAAATGGGCTCAAAAGACAAGAGGACACTGCCTCCCATTGGAGAGGAAAAAGTTCAGTCTCTGAAAGCGTCAAAGCTTTTTTACTCTAAGAACTATGAAGCTGTGGAATAAACTACCTCAGGACATGGTCACAAGAACAGTGGACAGTTTTAAAAAGGGTTTAGATTAATTCTCAAAAGTATACAACATTAATGCTTATGAAAACGTGTAGGAATCTAAATCTCTCTTCCTTCTGGGATTCGCGTCCCCACCTATCCCTTGGTTGAACTTGATGGACTTGCATCCTTTTTCAACCGTATTAACTATGTAACAATTCTAAGGACACAATAGAATTTGTAACCCCTTATTGACATGATTAATTTTAGTCTTAAGGACCAATAATATTTCCCCACTTTGTGTCATAACAAAAAAGTCATAACTTTTTAAGCTTTTGTTCTAAATTCTTTTATTTATTTTTTTGCTGGATTAGTTGTAGGGTTTTTAGGAACCATTTATGGGTATATATAGTGTAGTAAATTACATTTATTATGTTATTTTTAGGTGGAAAAGTAAAAAATAGCTATTGTAACATTATGTTGTGGAATTTATTTATGACATTCACTATGTGGTATAGCTAACATAATTTTATAATGCGGGTCAGTACAGTGATGATTGCCATATTTCTATATCTTTTTTACAATTTTTTTACAATTTTTCCTTTCCTCCTAGAGGCTGGCAGCTCTGCAACTACTCCACCTCCTACTCCAGACCAAAGAGGAGGATGAGGCTGCATTTAATTATTATTATTATTATTATTATTATTATTATTATTATTATTATTATTATTATTACATTGTACTAATTTTGAGATAAAAATATTTGTTTTACTTTGGTCTTTATTAAAAAATAAATAATAATAATTATGTACAGAGCTGAAATGGTCTAGTAGCACCCTTTGGATTTACTGTTTTTTCCATCAGAGAATAGGTTTATTAGATCAGAAGCACAAAGTAAAAGTACCAGTCACATAGCTAAAAAAAACAACTAACCGTTTATGACAGAACAGCTCAATATTTTTAATGAACATTTTTATTAAACATTTTAATTGAATATTACCTTTAAGTACTTTTCCCATAGCCAAAGCTGAGCTCAGGCAGAACAGTTAGATGGTTAATGTCCTCTTTGGCCAGTCTGTGAGTTTTTGATAACACCTTTTTTTCAGTTTATTGCGGTGCCCTATTATTTATATTTTCATATAATGAATTTTATGGATGGTACTCCATTGCTCAAAGTATATAACTCAGGGTCTTTCTTGAACATGTACATATATACACAAATCATATGACACATCATATGATGCTTTGATAGATTACTAATTGAATAAGATAATTGGTTGGACCAGATCTTATTTTGGGGTTTTTATTAGTAGATGAATACATATGTACTCGCAAATATTCAAATGTATTTGTTTTTCAACAAGTTGTTTTTCCTTCCTCCAGTTAGAATAGTGGCTGCTAAAGTACTGGAAGGCATGAATATCTTAACCAGAATGTTTAGTTGGGGGAGGTAATAGAATCTAAGAAAGCTGGGTGGTTTCAACAAAGTGCAGTTTTAAGGGCCTTGATTTTTATTAAATTGCAACTACAGATAATAGTAGAGTTAACCCCTTCTGGATCCTGAGATTTTCCATTTTTGAGTTTTCGTTTTAAAGTCCCCGCCTTCCCATAGTCCTAACCTTTTTATTTTTCCATTCACATAGCCTTATAAGGGCTTAATTTGTTGCAGGACAGGTTGTACTTTCTAATGGCACCTTTTAAAGTTGCATATAATGTAGTAGAAAGCGGAAAATCGAAATGGGGAAAAAACGCAATTCTGATAAAGGTTTTTATTTTTAATTTTTTACACTGTACTCTGTGCGGTAAAATTGACATGTTATCTTCATTCTCCAGGTAAGTATAGTTATAACAATACCACACTTTAATAATTTTTCTTGCATTTTAATACTGACAAAAAAATTGTATTTTTATTTTAACGAAATGGGGGTGATTAGAACTTTTAGTTTTTTTATATTTTTTTTTATATATTTGTAAAAGCTTTTTTTTTTTACTTTTTTAAGTCACCTTGGGTGACAATAACTGCCAATCATTAGATTGCCCATTATGTTCATTGATGGCTATATAGCCATTGTTGAACACTTAATTTGCAATATAACAATACAATGCTGCCAACTAGTGGCCTGTATTGGTATATTCCTGAAATTGACTCTGAAACCTGCTTGAGGCTTCGGGCTATTTCAGCTATGTAACAGGTTCCCCGATCTCAGCCGGGGAACGCTATTTCCGGAATGGAAGCGTCCAACTTCCACATCCGCACTGATCAGATGCCGTAGTCACATTTGACCACAGCATCTGAAGAGGAAAATGTATGCGATCAGCCTTAAAATAGCAGAAACCCTGGCGGCTATGGCGCCCGCTGCACGGTCCATGTTTAGGGAATGGCAGAGGTCCTTAAGGGGTTAACACACATGCTTTATGAGACCTATTATCTAAACTAAATGCATTAAGCAAACACCTTCAATTGCTTTTCAATCGCTTTTGTTTTAAGATAATGTGATCAGTTAAGAAATTTGAGTTAAGAGTTTCTGTGTTAACCCTGCTAAATCTGTAGGTGTTGGTAGTGGGACGTGACATTCCTTCCCCATTGCAGTATAACACTTTCCCCTAGCCTGAGGCAAAACCAGGTGTAGTTGCAGGGCACATTACGGTGGGGATAAATACAGGGCTAAAATGCTTATTCAGGTCCAAAAGCCTGGGCGCTGCATGACCAGTTATTTGCGTAAATCCGCGGATCTGCAAAACACGGACACCGGCAATCCGCGGATTCCTTGGGGTGTCTTCTTTCCAAAATGGGGTCACATGTGGGGTATTTATACTGCCCTGGCATTTTAGGGGTCCTAAAGTGTGAGAAGAAGTCTGGAATCCAAATGCGTAAAAATGCCCTCCTAAAAGGTACTCATTGGAATTTGGGCCCTTTTGCGCACCTAGGCTGCAAAAAAGTGTCAAACATGTGGTATCTTCGTACTCAGGAGACGTAGAGCAATGTGTTTTGGGGTGTATTTTTACATATACCCATACTGTGTGTGAGAAATATCTCTGTAAATTGACAACTTTGTATACATTTTTTTAAAAAGTTGTCATTTACAGATATCTCACACATAGCATGGGTATATGTAAAAATACACCCCAAAACACATTGCCCTACTTCTCCTGAGTATGGCGATACCACATGTGTGCCACTTTTTTCAGTCAAGATGCGCAAAGGGGCCAAAATTCCAATGAGTACCTTTTAAGAGGGCATTTTTACACATTTGGATTCCAGACTTCTTCTCATGCTTTAGGGCCCCTAAAATGCCAGGGCAGTATAAATACCCCACAAGTGACCCCATTTTGGAAAGAAAACACCCCTAGGTATTCCGTGAGGGGCATAGAAGATTTTTTTTTTGGCACAAGTTAGCGGAAATTGGCTTTTTTTTTTTCTTACAAAGGCCTCATGCACACGACCGTTTTTTTATGCTGTCCGCAAAAAGGGGTTCCGTTGTTCAGTGATCCGTGTCCGTTTTTGCCTTCCGTTGTGCTTCCGTGTGTCTTCCGTTTTTTTAGCGGACATGACCCAAAAGATTTTACCAAAAGACAGGCTGACAATGTTTCCCAAGTGCCTGCCAAGGGATCCGCAAAAAAAACGGACACGGAACACGGATGACACACGGATGGCCATCCGCATTTTTCACGGACCCATTGACTTGAATGGGTCCGTGAACCGTTTTTCACGGACAAGAATAGGACAGGTTATATTTTTTTGACGGACTGGAATCACGGACCACGGACACGGAGGACAAACGGTGCATTTGCCGAGGTTTCCACGGACCCATTGAAAACCAATGGGTCCGCAGAAAATCACGAAAAACGGAGCAACGGACACGGAAACAATCAACGGTCGTGTGCATGAGGCCAAAGTCTCATATTCCACTAACTTGTGACAAAAAATAAGATTTTACATGAACTCACCATACCCCTCACGGAATACCTTGCTGTGTCTTCTTTATAACATGGGGTCACATGTGGGGTATTTATACTGCCCTGGCACTTTAGGGGCCCCTAATGCGTGAGAAGAAGTCTGCTTAGGTGCGTAAAGGGGCGTAAACTCGAGTACCTTTAGGTTTTACAGGGTTTCTCACAATTTAGCCCCGCCCAAAATGCCAGAATAGTAAACACACCCCACAAATGACCCCATTTTGGAAAGTAGACACCCCAAGGTATTCACTGAGGGGTATAGTGAGTCCATGGGAGATTTTATTTTTTTTTGCCAGAAGTTAGCAGAAATGGAAACTTTATTATTTTTATTTTCCTCAGAAAGTGTCATTTTCCGCTAACTTGTAAAAAAAAATGAAATCATAAATGAACTCACCATGCCCCTCCGTGAATACTTTGGGGTGTCTTCTTTCTAAAATGGTGTCATTTTGGGGGTATTTATACTATCCTGGCATTCTAGCACCTGAAGAAACATGACAAGTGCTCAGAAAGTCAGAGCTGCTTAAAAATGCAGAAATTCACTTTTTTGCACCATAGATTGTAAACGCTATAACTTTTACCCAAACCAATAAATTTACACTTATTGGATTTTTTTTATCAAAGACATGTAGAACAATAAATTTAAAGAAAAATTTATATAGAAATGTAGTTTTTTTTTTAAAAAAATACAAAAGAAAATGAAAAATTTCATTTTTTCCCCAAAAATTTCGATCATTTTTGATTAATATAAATGAAAGCTCTGATAGTGAGAAGAAAAGGAGGTAAAATTAATTTGGGTGGTAAGTTGTATGACCGAGCAATAAACGGTGAAAGTAGTGTAGTGCAGAATTGTAAAAAGTCGTCTGGTCATAAAGGGTGTTTAAGCTAGGGGGGCTGAAGTGGTTAATCTCATGTTCTTTTCTTCATTTTTCTATAGGATGCAAAATTGCCTATGCTTTGGTAGTAACATCTTTGGACGTTTCTTTGGACTCACTTATTTCAGCCCATCTAAGTCGGTTGATCTCTACAAGATGTCCTGGAACTTTGTCATTCACATGTTTTTCTCACTCCCCTTTCCCCTTCTCTTCATATTTCCTTGATTACTTTATTTTATACAATATATAGTTAATAAGTTATATATTTTATACGTATATTGCGTCCTGCTATTCTATTTCTACTAATTTCGCTTTATCTGCGATATAGTATGCGTGACGCACGACGCCACGCTCGGCACCTCCTACTTGTGCGTCCATATGCTGTCTTTCCACCGCATCACATGACCTTGTCATGTGATTGTGGGCATGATGGCAGGACGCCAACTGGGAGGCTAGCAGGGAGCGGTTTGTTTTCGTATGTTCGCGCGCCCTTTATACACGTGGATGACGCGATTTACGTGTCAGCATCCTATTGGATTTTTGATGTATAAAACCTCCGGTTCACAGTGAGGATTAGAGTTGAGCGAACACCTGGATGTTCGGGTTCGAGAAGTTCGGCCGAACTTCACGAAAATGTTCGGGTTCGGGATCCGAACTCGACCCGAACTTCACCCCAAACCCGAACCCCATTGTAGTCAATGGGGACCCGAACTTTTGGGCACTTAAATGGCTGTAAAATAGCCCTGGAAACGGCTAGAGTACTGCAAAAGGCAGAAAAATGTAGGTAAATACCCAGCAAACATATGTGAATAGGTAAATGACTTAAAATAAAATAAAATAAAATACAGAAAAATAATAAATAAACATTCTAAACTTGAGCGCAAGTGAGTGACAGTGGCATCTGTCACCCAGCAAACAGAGGATGTGGCAGCAACGCCACCACATCTGTCATTGTCACCAAGCATCTCCACCAAATCCCATGGAAGTGTTCAGCTATCAGCTGTCCATCTCCCAAACACTGGAGAGAAAAAGAAATAGAAAGAGGAAGTACCCCCCTACCCATGGCTCTGAATGCCTTATTTAAAACTTCCTGGTCCTTTGAAATGCTGTCATTCTGTCTGGTGGACAGTTTTAAAAACCTTATGGCGGTGCCTATCTCACAGTACGTGTATCCCAGCTGCCGCTACTTTTGCAGACGAGCCATCCCTTCCCTGCACAACCAAGTGGCGGACAAAATCAAGTGTGCACTGCGCAACGCTATCTGTGGCCATGTCCACATAACCAACAACACAGTGGGTAAATTTAGCGGCTGGCCCAAAGGCGGATAGCATTTTTGCGAATGTTCTTCCGCCCCCGAGGATTGCTGGACATTTCTCTTTGTATCCTGTTACCTCCTCCTCCTCCTCCTATTCGACTTCCTCCTCCTCTACCTCCTCCTCATCCACTCAGCGTAACACCTTCACCACCCACAGCAGCACAGCCAGGTGGATACAACAGCAGGTTGTTTTTAGTGTTGAGAGCGAATATTCGAATAGCAAATTTTTTTAGCGAATATCGGCACTTCGCTTATTCGCGAATATTTCGAATATAGCGCTATAAATTCGCTATTTCGAATATTCGTTTTTTTTTTTTTTTTGTTATATTTTTTTCTTTCCCACTTCCCAAAAGTAGTTCTTACCTGTCCTGAGGATTCCTGGCATCCTGGCTGCTCTAGTCAGTGCCCGTTGCCGCTTCTGCCGACTTCCGTGCTCATGGAGCGTCCCCATCACCATGGGAACGTCTCCATACTAAAATGTACTGTCGGATTTGAGGAATTACGTTGAAATCGCAATGCGATTAATATATCTTGAATTAATCGCATTGCGATTCCAACTTAGCACAGCTATGTTACATAGGCTAGAATTAACGAATATGGAATATAGCACTAGCAGTGCTAAGTTGAAATCGCAATGCGATTACTTCAAGTTAAATTAATCGCATTGCGAATTCAACTTAGCACTGCTGCTATATTCCATATTCGTTAACTTCGTTCATTCTAGCAAGCTGACCCATTATAAACCCAGCTCTAAGTTGAAATCGCAATGCGATTAATATAACTTGAATTAATCGTATTGCGATTTCAACGTAATTCCTCAAATCCGACAGTACATTTTAGTATATGGAGACGTTCCCATGGTGATGGGGACACTCCATGAGCACGGAAGTTTATGGTTGGCTTGGTAGAATTTGCGAATAGCGAATATGACGAATGTATTCGTTATATTTCTCAAAACGAAGATAACGAAGTATTCTACATCTTCGTTTTAGCTACCTATTCGTCAACTTCGCTAATTCTAGCAATCAAATAGGAGGGTTGACTATAGAGACAGCTGTGTTAAATTCGCTATGCAATTATTTTTTTTATAGAATAATTATATTACTTGATAATTATTATAATTATTCTATTTATTAAAAAAAAAATTATATAATCGCATAGCAAATTAAACACAGTTGTCTCTAATATAGTCAACCTTCCTATTTGATTGCTAGAATTAGCGAAGTTGACGAATAGGTTGCTAAAAAGAAGATGTAGAATACTTCGTTATCTTTGCTTTGAGGAATATGACGAATACATTCGTCATATTCGTCATCTTCGCTATAATTCTAGATATGAAACCAATAGGAAAGTAGCCTTAAGTTAAAATCGCAATACGCGATTATTTAAATCGCATATTAATCGCGATAACTAGAATAATGACGAATATTCGATTTCGACGAATATGAAACGAATATTCTTTCGAATATTCGCGAATTTCGTCGAAATCGAATATGGCACCTGCTGCTCATCACTAGTTGTTTTAAAACTTGTGTGTTTGTGGGACAAACCCTGCACCGTGCAGAAGCTGAGGACAGGCATGGAACAACAGACTGACCATTGGTTGGTGCCACCGAGCCTCCAGACTGGCCTGGTGCTGTGCGCTAATGGGCGAAATATACTAGCAGGTCTGGGCCTAGCCGGTTTGACACACATTCCCTGCCTGCCACATGTGCTGAATTTGGGATACAGAACTTTCACTCAAACCATTAACAAACTAATAACAAATTTTCTTAAAAACATATTAAAAGAACTATAATGCAGTTAAACTTACTATATAAACAAACAAAACTATATACACGCCTTATCCTTAACTTAAGGCCAGTGATATCCAAGTGGCTCGAAGGGTGGGTTCCTGCACCAACATAGTCATTGGCCTGGAACACAACTGTCCAGCCAGGGCACAGTTCTGGAGGATGAGGAGGATAAGTAGGATGAGGAGGATAAGGAGGAACCGTGTTCTCAGCAGGGTGGCACCCAAGCCAGCTCACGGGCAGCTGGGTCACCATCAGCACCTCAGAAGGCGGGTTAGCATTGGCGAAATGTGGGAAAGCTTTGTCATCACGCCACAACAAACTGCACCACCAGCAGATCTGGAACTTCTTAGCAGGAGGCAGCATTTCAGCAACATGGTGGAAGAGTACACATACTTATTGACGGGTTTGCCCAGGGGCGTAGCTACAGGGAAGCGCGGGAAGCACACTGTTTTGGGTCCCTGACCTAGAAGGGACCCATCCAGGAGGAGGACTAAAAGACTGTCAGGGCCCCCCTCAACAGTATTATACAGTGAAATTAGATACAGTGGCAGTATACACAGAGTAGAAAGCGGATGGAAAATAAACCCAAACAGCCTCGCACCCTACACACTCAACCCCCCCCCCCCTTTCACTCAAAACATTAACAAACTATTTACAAATTTACTTAAAAACATATTAAAATAACTATAAGGCAGCTAAACTAACCATATAAAGAAACAAAACTATATACACACCTTATCCTTAACTTAAGGCCAACCAAATACAAGTGGCTCAGAGGGTGGGTATCTGCACCAACATAGGCCCTGGCCTGGAACACAAATGCCCAGCCAGGGCACAGTTCTGGAGGATGAGGAAGAGGAGTAGGAGGAATGCTGGGGGATTCAGAGGACACAGACGATATACCTAGCTCAAAGAGAATAGCTTGTCATTGCCTCTGGGCAGCCTGGCAGACATGAGCGACTACATGCTGCAGTGCCTGCGCAACGACAGCCGAGAGCCGAGTTACTGCCACAAATAACTTTTGCTGATTACTGCGTTGCCACCCTGCTGCATCCCCGTTACAAGGAAAATGTGCCATCCTTAATTCCCTGATGGCATTCACACCTAACACCGTGGACTCAATGGAAGCACAAGGTGAAGGCAGAGGAGGAGGAGGAAGAATTTGCCAATGCAGCTGGGTCACCAGCAACACCTCAGAAGGCAGGGTTAGCATGGGCAAAATGTGTAAAAGCTTTGTCATCACGCCACCGCAACCTGCACCACCAGCAGATCTGGAACATCTTAGTAGGAGGCAGCATTTCAGCAACATGGTGGAACAGTACAAATACTGACTGATGGGTCTGCCTAGGGTAATAGCTACAGGGGAAGCAGAGGAAGCAGCTGCTTTGGCGCCGTGACCTTTGAAGGGCCGATCCAGAAGGAGGAGGAGGACTAACAGTATTATACAATGAAAATTTATACAGTGGCAGTATAGATAGTGTAGAAAGCGAATGGAACAGCTGCTGGGCCTGGTCTGGGAGAGCGATCTTTAGTAGCCACAGGCATAGCTGCATGAAAGGAAGGGGTTTGCACAAAAATTTCTGGGGGAGAGGGGCCCCATTCAAAAATTTTCTGTGGTGCCCAATCATTTCTAGCAACGCCACTGGGTCTGCCCCATTCAACTTCTGGGTCATCAAATTGGGCACATGTCCTGAAGTTGCCCTTTACGCCTTGGAGGTGCTGGCCTACCCTGCAGCCACTGTATTGTCTAAACGGGTGTTTAGCATGGCTGGTGGCATTATCACAGACAAGTGCAGCCGCCGTGTCCACAGACTATGTGGGCAAGCTTTCGTTTATTAAAAAGAACCAGGCATGGATCCCACAGGACTTGTTTGTACTTTATGCAGAATAGACATGTATACCGGCCTCACCCAACAACTGTTATACTACCGTGCACTTACACTTTGTTTTATTTTTTATATTTTCCCAATGTTTTGGGGTCTACACTAATTTATTTAAAAAAAATAAAAATAAAAAAACAGTTATTGGCGACTACCTTTGGCTTAACAGCCCAAAAAGGCTTTATTTCATGCAAGAATGCAACCGCCAATTGTAAGTTCTCTGTTAGTTATGCAGTACAAGGGTTTGTATCTGGCAAAAATGGTAATATTTCACCCAACAATTTAAAATCTATCCTTTGCCAGACAGTATTAAACTTGGCCAGCAACAGCTGGAACCACTGATCAACGGTATTGCTATTTTGGCAATTGAATTTCACCCCAGAACAAAATATATCCTTTGCCGGACACTATTAATCTTGGCCAGCCACTGCTGGGACACCAGATTTAGGGGATTGCTATTTTTGCAACTGAATTTCAAGTTCCCTGTTAGTTATGCAGTGCAGGGGTTTGTATCTGGCAAAAATGGTAATATTTAACCCACCAATTTAAAATCTATCCTTTGCCGGACAGTATTAAACTTGGCCAACCGCAGCTGGAACCACTGATCAACGGTATTGCTATTTTGGCAATTGAATTTCACGCCAGACCAAAATCTATCCTTTGCCGGACACTATTAAACTTGACCAGCCACTGCTGGGACACTAGATTTAGTGGATTGCTATTTTGGCTATTGAATTTCACCCCAGAACAAAATATATGCTTTGCCGGACACTATTAAACTTGGCCAGGCGCTGCTGGGACACCAGATTTAGGGGATTGCTATTTTTGCAACTGAATTTCACCCCAGAAAATAATATATCCTTGAGACAGACACTATTAAACTTGGCCAGCTACAGCTGAAACCACTGATTTATGGTATTGATATTTTGGCAATTGAATTTCACCCCAGAAAAAAATATTTCCTTTGCCGGACACTATTAAACTTTGCCAGCCACTGCTGGGACACCAGATTTAGGGGATTGCTATTTTGGCCATTGAATTTCACCCCAGAACAAAATATATCCTTTGCCAGACACTATTAAACTTGGCCAGCCACGGCTGGGTCACCGGATTTAGGGGATTGATATTTTGACAATTGAATTTCACCCCAGAAAATTATCTATCCTTTGCCGGACACTATTTAACTTGGCCAGCCACTGCTGGGACACCAGATTTAGGGGATTCCCGTTTTGGCAATTGAATTTTACCACAGAAAAACATCTATCCTTTGCCAGACAGCAGACAGTATTACACTTGGCTAGCCACAGCTGGAACACAGTATTTAGGGGACTGCTATTTTGGCAATTGAATTTAACCCCTTAATAAAATATAGAAATTTCTATCCTGAGTTTCTAGGGGTGACAATACGCACAGCCAAGCCCCTGATGTAGGATATAGCAAAAAAAAAAACTAGTATCGATGGATTGATGGACTTGGTGGCAGCTTGTGCTGGTGCACCACAAGACACAAAATGGCCACCGATCACCCCAGGAAAAAGTGACAGAAAGACGCTCTGTGCAGCCTAAAAACCAGTGAGCAATTAACTAGCAGAAGTTGAATGATTCACAGCTGTAGATCGATCACTTCATTAGATGTTTTTGCTGAGTTTTCCCTGCCTAATCTCGCCCTCACAACAGCTGCGTTCTATCCCTACACTAATCAGAGCAGAGTGACGTTTGGCGCTATGTGACTCCAGCTTAAATAGATGCTGGGTCACATGCTGCACTTGGCCAATCACAGCCATGCCATTAGTATGCATGGCTGTGATGGCTTCTTAGGGCAAGAAGTAAAACGCTAGCTGATTAGCTGTGCAGCCCTTCAGAAAGCGGGAAGAAATTGCCGAACAACGGACCCGAACCCAAACTTTTTTGAAAATGTTCGGGTCCGGGTCCCGAACACCCCAAAATTCGGTACGAACCCGAACTATACAGTTCGAGTTCGCTCATCCCTAGTGATGACATTACCCCCAGACGAAGGTATGCCAAAACGCGTGTCGGGGTAACGCCATCTTGGTTGTTTGTCCACACCACTGTACTTAGGTAAGTCTTTCCCCTGCCTTTGCTGCTTAGGTTTTTCATAACTTTGTATCACTGGATATGTATATCTAAGCCTTGTGCATGTGTACCATTACTTACCATAGTGTGGTTGGGTTATTTAGACTTTTCCTATTTTCCATGACTATTTATACATGCAACTGCGTACTATCATTTCTTTACTATTTTTGTTTGGTGTGTGACACCAGGCTGACGTTTTCTGTTGCTCCCCTTCCCCTCTTTTAATGGCACAAATATGCTTTTATTATGATACAAATAAAGATTTATCCATTTTTTCATAAAGGTACAGTGTGAGCTCCATTTTTCTTTTTAGCTCCCAGATAGGCAAATACATTTTTTGTTGTTTATTTTCTATTTTGGTGCAACTGAAGACATCTTTGTTGGAAAAAAAGGGGGGTTATGCAGCAGCACTCTGCAAACACAAATAATGTACAACAATGCCATAGAAAACATTCTGGTGCTACTGCTAATGCTACCTTAGTTTTGCAAATGAGATGCTTGGCAAATTATTTTGTACAAAATTACTTAAGCCCGTCTGCCAAACGTCATTGTGATCCACATGCATGCTGTGTCCACTCTGCTTTTTACCATTTTTGGTGCCATAACAGACTCCATGGAATCCAGGGATGCAGGTACCAGCATGCATGCTAAGCCCACTCTATGCTCTTCCTAGTGCCAAAATGGCTACTAATAGATACCAATAAGAGAAGGCTACATATTTATACTTTCTTTAATTAAAACTAGCCTATAGGGCAGGCAGGCTTGTCAGGGGTGCAAGACTGAATGGAGTCAGCCACACCTCCAATACAAACTGCAAAGAAAAAGGGGTCAGTCAGCACATCCCTATGCACAGGTGCACACTGCCATGGCTTGAAACATACAGGAAAAAAGGGGGGTTATGCAGCAGCACTCTGCAAACACAAATAATGTACAACAGTGCCATAGAAAACATTCTGGTGACAATGCTACCTAAGTTTTGCACATGAGATGCTTGGCAAATTATTTTGCACAAAATTATTTGAGCCAATCTGCCAAACGTCACGGTGATCTCGATTAGACGGGTTCCTAACACTAAATTCTACATGTTTTGCGACATAACAGCCACATAAAATCCAGGGAGTGCAGGTCAGGTTACACATGCATAATGGGTCCACTCTGCTTTTTACCATTTTTGGTGCCATAACAGCCTCCATTGAATCCAGGGATGCAGGTACCAGCATGCATGCTGAGCCCACTCTATGCTCTTCCTGGTGCCAAAATGGCTACTAATAGATACAAATGAGAGGAGGCTACAGCTTTATACTTACTCTACTTACTAAAAAACATAATTTGTGTTTGCAGAGTGCTGCTGCATAACCCACCTTTTTTTATGTTTCAAGCCATGGCAGCGTGCACCTGTGCATAGGGATATGCTGACTGACCCCCTTCTTCAAGACTAGAGATGAGCGAACACCTGGATGTTCGGGTTCGAGAGGTTCGGCCGAACTTCCGGAAAATGTCCAGGTTCGTGATCCGAACTCAACCCGAACTTCATCTCGAACCCGAACCCCATAGAAGTCAATGGGGACCCGAACTTTTGGGCACTAAAAAGGCTGTAAAAGACTCCCGGAAAGGGCTAGAGGGCTGCAAAAGGCAGCAAAATGTAAGTAAATCCCCTGCAAACAAATGTAGATAGGGAAATTAATTAAAATAAAATAAAATAAATAAAAATTAACCAATATCAATTGGAGAGAGGTCCCACAGCAAGGAATCATGCGTCATATCACCCACCACTGGAGAAGGCCACTCTCATTTATTTGGGACCAGCACCCAGACAGAGGATACAGGTCCCACAGCAAGGAATCATGCGTCATATCAACCACCACCGTAGAAGGCCACTCTCATGTATTTTGGACCAGCACCCAGACAGAGGAGAGAGGTCCCACATCAAGGAATCATGCGTCATATCAACCCTCACCGGAGAAGGCCACTCTCATTTATTTTGGACCAGCACCCAGACAGAGGATACAGGTCCCACAGCAAGTAATCATGCCTCATATCAACCACCACCGGAGAAGGCCACTCTCATGTATTTTGGACCAGCACCCAGACAGAGGAGAGAGGTCCCACATCAAGGAATCATGCGTCATATCAACCACCACCGGAGAAGGCCACTCTCATTTATTTTGGACCAGCACCCAGACAGAGGATACAGGTCCCACAGCAAGGAATCATGCGTCATATCAACCACCACCGGAGAAGGCCACTCTCATTTATTTTGGACCAGCACCCAGACAGAGGATACAGGTCCCACAGCAAGTAATCATGCCTCATATCAACCACCACCGGAGAAGGCCACTTCATGTATTTTGGACCAGCACCCAGACAGAGGAGAGAGGTCCCACATCAAGGAATCATGCGTCATATCAAGCCCCACCGGAGAAGGCCACTCTCATTTATTTTGGACCAGCACCCAGACAGAGGAGACAGGTCCCACAGCAAGGAATCATGCGTCATATCAACCACCACCGGAGAAGGCCACTCTCATGTATTTTTGGACCAGCACCCAGACAGAGGAGAGAGGTCCCACATCAAGGAATCATGCGTCATATCAACCCCCACCGGAGAAGGCCACTTCATTTATTTTGGACCAGCACCCAGACAGAGGATACAGGTCACACAGCAAGGAATCATGCGTCATATCAACCACCACCGGAGAAGGCCACTCTCATTTATTTTGGACCAGCACCCAGACAGAGGATACAGGTCCCACAGCAAGTAATCATGTCTCATATCAACCACCACCGGAGAAGGCCACTCTCATGTATTTTGGACCAGCACCCAGACAGAGGAGAGAGGTCCCACATCAAGGAATCATGCGTCATATCAACCACCACCGGAGAAGGCCACTCTATTTATTTTGGACCAGCACCCAGACAGAGGATACAGGTCCCACAGCAAGGAATCATGCGCCATATCAACCACCACCGGAGAAGGCCACTCTCATTTATTTTGGACCAGCACCCAGACAGAGGATACAGGTCCCACAGCAAGTAATCATGCCTCATATCAACCACCACCGGAGAAGGCCACTCTCATGTATTTTGGACCAGCACCCAGACAGAGGAGAGAGGTCCCACATCAAGGAATCATGCGTCATATCAAGCCCCACCGGAGAAGGCCACTCTATTTATTTTGGACCAGCACCCAGACAGAGGATACAGGTCCCACAGCAAGGAATCATGCGTCATATCAACCACCACCGGAGAAGGCCACTCTCATGTATTTTGGACCAGCACCCAGACAGAGGAGAGAGGTCCCACAGCAAGGAATCATGCCTCATATCAACCATCACCGGAGAAGGCCACTCTCATGTATTTTGGACCAGCACCCAGACAGAGGAGAGAGGTCCCACATCAAGGAATCATGCGTCATATCAACCACCACCGGAGAAGGCCACTCTCATTTATTTTGGACCAGCACCCAGACAGAGGATACAGGTCCCACAGCAAGGAATCATGCGTCATATCAACCACCACCGGAGAAGGCCACTCTCATTTATTTTGGACCAGCACCCAGACAGAGGATACAGGTCCCACAGCAAGGAATCATGCCTCATATCAACCACCACCGGAGAAGGCCACTCTCATGTATTTTGGACCAGCACCCAGACAGAGGAGAGAGTTCCCACATCAAGGAATCATGCGTCATATCAACCACCACCGGAGAAGGCCACTCTCATTTATTTTGGACCAGCACCCAGACAGAGGATACAGGTCCCACAGCAAGGAATCATGCGTCATATCAACCACCACCAGAGAAGGCCACTCTCATTTATTTTGGACCAGCACCCAGACAGAGGATACAGGTCCCAGAGCAAGGAATCATGCCTCATATCAACCACCACCGGAGAATGCCACTCTCATGTATTTTGGACCAGCACCCAGACAGAGGAGAGAGGTCCTACATCATGGAATCATGCGTCATATCAACCACCACCGAAGAAGGCCACTCTCATTTATTTCGGACCAGCACCCAGACAGAGGAGAGAGGTTTTCACAGCAGAGAATCAAGCATTTAGATCACCCACCACAGGAGTAGGCCATCATTTAATGGGACCCCGGCAACCAAGTCAGATGGCACAAACATCAGTTTCACATCACCCAGCACAGGAGAAGGCCACTTTGAGAGACTTTGACCCCTGCACCCAGACGGAGGAGATAGGTTTCACAGCAGAGAATCAGGCATTTAGATCACCCACCACAGGAGTAGGCCATCATTTAATGGGACCCCGGCAACCATGTCAGATGGCACAAACATCAGTTTCACATCACCCAGCACAAGAGAAGGCCACTTTGAGAGACTTTGACCCCTGCACCCAGACGGAGGAGAGAGGTTTCACAGCAGAGAATCAGGCATTTAGATCACCCACCACAGGAGTAGGCCATCATTTAATGGGACCCCGGCAACCATGTCAGATGGCACAAACATCAGTTTCACATCACCCAGCACAGGAGAAGGCCACTTTGAGAGACCTTGACCCCTGCACCCAGACGGAGGAGAGAGGTTTCACAGCAGAGAATCAGGCATTTAGATCACCCAACACAGGAATAGGCCATCATTTAATGGGACCCCAGCAACCATGTCAGATGCACAAACATCAGTTTCACATCACCCAGCACAAGAGAAGGCGACTTTGAGAGACTTTGACCCCTGCTCCCAGACGGAGGAGAGAGGTCCCACAGCAGAGATTCAGGCATTAATATCAGCCAGCACAGGAGAAGGCCGCTTTCAGTGACTTAGGCCTTAGCACCGACACAGAGGAGACAGGTCAGATAGCACAAGCATCAGTTTCACATCAACCACCACAGGAGAAGGGCACTTTTAGAGACTTTGACCCCTGCACCCAGAAAGAGGAGAGAGGTCCCACAGCAGAGATTCAGGCATTTATATCAGCCAGCACAGGAGAAGGCCGCTTTCAGTGACTTAGGCCTTAGCACCGACACAGAGGAGACAGGTCAGAAAGCACAAGCATCAGTTTTACATCAACCACCTCAGGAGTAGGCCACCTTTTGTTTCTTTGACCCCTGCACCCAGAAAGAGGAGAGAGGTCCCACAGCAGAGATTCAGGCATTTATATCAGCCAGCACAGGAGAAGGCCGCTTTCAGTGACTTAGGCCTTAGCACAGACACAGAGGAGACAGATCAGATAGCACAAGCATCAGTTTTACATCAACCACCACAGGAGTAGAACACCTTTTGTTTCTTTGACCCCTGCACCCAGAAAGAGGAGAGAGGTCCCACAGCAGAGATTCAGGCATTTATATCAGCCAGCACAGGAGAAGGCCGCTTTCAGTGACTTAGGTCTTAGCACCGACACAGAGGAGACAGGTCAGATAGCACAAGCATCAGTTTTACATCAACCACCACAGGAGTAGGCCACCTTTTGTTTCTTTGACCCCTGCACCCAGAAAGAGGAGAGAGGTCCCACAGCAGAGATTCAGGCATTTATATCAGCCACCACAGGAGAAGGCCGCTTTCAGTGACTTTGGCCCCCTGCACCCACACAAAGGAGACAGCACAAGTATAACATTCATATCACCCAGCACAGGAGAAGGACACTTTCATGTACTTTGGCCCCGGCACCCAGACAGACGGAAGGTTCATTCAACTCTGGGTTGCACCCCAAGATCCTACTTAATTTCAAAAATAGATTTTTCAATGAAGAAGTGGCCAGGAGTACAAGACAACATGGTTTAAGGCAGTTATTAAGGACTACTCTGCACAAGGGAGGGTCAGGTCTTGTGGGATTCATGCCTGGTTCATTTTTATAAACGTCAGCTTGTCCACGTTGGCTGCGGACAGGCGGCTGCGTTTGTCAGTAATGACGCCCCCTGCCGTGCTGAATACACGTTCAGATAAAACGCTGGCCGCCGGGCAGGCCAGCACCTCCAAGGCATAACATGCTAATTCTGGCCACGTGGACAATTTGGAAACCCAGAAGTTGAATGGGGCCGAACCATCCGTCAGTGGAGTTGTGTGCAGACGTACTGTTCAACCATGTTAGTGAAATGTTGCCTCCTGCTAACACGTTCCGTATCAGGTGGTGGGGCAGTTAGCTGTGGCGTGGAGACAAAACTTTTCCACATTTCTGCCATGCTAACCCTGCCCTCAGAGGAGCTGGCCATGACACTGCTGCGTGGGCGACCTCTTGCTCCTCCTCTGCCTTGGCCTTGGCCTTCCACCTGTTCCCCCTGTGACAGTTGGGAATGCTCTCAGGAGCGCGTCTACCAGTGTGCGCTTGTACTCGCGCATCTTCCTATCACGCTCCAGTGCAGGAAGTAAAGTGGGCACATTGTCTTTGTACCGTGGATCCAGCAGGGTGGCTACCCAGTAGTCAGCACATGTTAAAATGTGGGCAACTCTGCTGTCGTTGCGCAGGCACTGCAGCATGTAATCGCTCATGTGTGCCAGGCTCCCCAGAGGTAAGGACAAGCTGTCCTCTGTGGGAGGCGTATCGTCATCATCCTCTGTATCCCCCCAGCCACGCACCAGGGATGTGCCTGCGCTGTGCTGGGTGCCACCCCGCTGTGAACCTGCTTCATCCTCATCCTCCTCCACCTCCTCCTCATCCTCCTCGTCCTCCAGTAGTGGTCCCTGGCTGGCCACATTTGTACCTGCCCTCTGCTGTTGCAAAAAACCTCCCTCTGAGCCACTTCTAACAGACTGGCCTGAAAGTGCTAAAATCAACCCGTCATCCTCCTCCTCCTCCTCCTGGCCCTGGCCCACCTCCTCTTCCATCATCGCCCTAAGCGTTTTCTCTAGGAGACATAGAATTGGTATCGTCACGCTGATAACAGTGGCATCGCCACTGGCCATGTTTGTGGCGTACTCGAAACAGCGCGACAGGGCACACAGGTCTCGCATGGAGGCCCAATCATTGGTGGTGAAGTGGTGCTGTTCCGCAGTGTGACTGACCCGTGCGTGCTGCAGCTGAAACTCCACTATGGCCTGCTGCTGCTCGCACAGTCTCTCCAGCATGTGCAAGGTGGAGTTCCACCGGGTGGGCACGTCGCATATTAGGCGGTGAGCGGGAAGGCCGAAGTTCCGCTGTAGCGCTGACAGGCGAGCAGCGGCAGGATGTGAACGCCTGAAGCGCGCACAGACGGCCCACACTTTATGCAGCAGCTCTGACATGTCTGGGTAGTTGTGAATGAACTTTTGAACCACCAAATTCAGCACATGCGCCAGGCAAGGGATGTGCGTCAAACCGGCTAGTCCCAGAGCTGCCACGAGATTTCGCCCATTATCGCACACCAACAGGCCGGGCTTGAGGCCCACCGGCAGCAACCACTGGTCGGTCTGTTGTTCAATACCCCGCCACAACTCCTGCGCGGTGTGGGGCCTGTCCCCCAAACATATGAGTTTCAGAATGGCCTGCTGACGTTTACCCCGGGCTGTGCTGAAGTTGGTGGTAAAGGTGTGTGGCTGACTGGATGAGCTGGTGGAAGCAGAGGAGGAGGAGGAGGAAGCTGAGTAGAAGGAGGAGGCTACAGGAGGCAAAGAATGATGCCCTGTGATCCTTGGCGGCGGAAGGACGTGCGCCAAGGAACTCTCCGCCTGGGGCCCAGCCGCCACTACATTTACCCAGTGTGCAGTTAGGGAGATATAGCGTCCCTGGCCGTGCTTACTGGTCCACGTATCTGTGGTTAGGTGGACCTTGCCACAAATGGCGTTGCGCAGTGCACACTTGATTTTATCGGACACTTGCATGTGCAGGGAAGGCACAGCTGTCTTGGAGAAGTAGTGGCGGCTGGGAACCACATACTGGGGGACAGCCATGGCCATCAGCTGTTTGAAGCTGTCTGTGTCCACCAGCCGGAATGACAGCATTTCAAAGGCCAGTAGTTTAGAAATGCTGGCATTCAGGCCAAGGGCTCGAGGGTGACTAGGTCGGAATTTGCGCTTCCTCTCAAAGGTTTGAGAGATGAAGAGCTGAACGCTGCTGTGTGAAATAGCGGAGACGCTAGGTGACGGTGGCGGTGGTGGTGGTGGTGTCGGTGGCACATCCTCTGTTTGCTGCTCGGCAGGTGGCAACATTCCTCTCGAGGCGGAAGCCGAGGCAGCAGCGCTAGAGGGAGCAGGGGGAGCCTGAGCAGGTTCCTTGTTTTTAAGGTGTGTACTCCACTGCAGTTCATGCTTTGCATGTAGATGCCTGATCATGCAGGTGGTGCTCAGGTTAAGAACGTTAATGCCTCGCCTCAGGGTCTGATGGCACAGCGTGCAAACCACTCTGGTCTTGTCCTCAGCACATTGTTTGAAGAAGTGCCATGCCAGGGAACTCCTTGAAGATGCCTTTGGGGTGCTGGGTCCCTGTTGGCGCTGGCCAATAGCAGGCGAACTCTCTGGACGACGGCTGTTCTGCTTTTTCCCCCTGCTCCCTCTTTGGCTTCGCTGTTGTCTCGGTCTCACCACTGCCTCTTCCTCTGAACTATTTAAGTCAGCGGCACGACCTTCAGTCCATGTGGGGTCTAAGACCTCATCGTCCTCTGCATAGTTTTCCACCCAGTCTTCCTCCCTGACCTCCTCCTGTTCAGTCTACACACTGCAATAAGACGCGGCAGTGGGCACCAGTGTTTCGTCATCATCAGAGACTCGGTCACTCTGCTGTGGTGGTATTACCATGTCCTCATCATCTGGATACATAAGTGGTTGTGCGTCAGTGCATGGAATGTCTTCCACCGCTGGGGAAGGGCTAGGTGGACGCCCCTGAAAAACCGTGGGAGCAGAAGGGCTAGGTGGATTCCCTTGGGAAACCCTGCCAGCAGAGTCTTCATACAGCATAAGAGACTGCTGCATAACTTGAGGCTCAGCCAGTTTCCCTGATATGCATGGGGGTGATGTGACAGACTGATGGGCTTGGTTTTCAGGTGCCACCTGTGCGCTTTCCGCAGAAGACTGGGCGGAAGACAATGTGGTGAACGTGCTGGAAGCACTGTCGGCCACCCAATCGACTAATGCCTGTACCTGCTCAGGCCTTACCATCCTCATAACGGCATTGGGCCCCACCAAATATCGCTGTAAATTCTGCCGGCTACTTGAGGGAGTTGGTTCACTACTTTGTGCGCCTGAGGCCGAACGGCCACGTCCCTGCCAGCAACAGAGGCTCCACGGACACCACCACGACCGCGTCCTCGTCCCTTAATAGAATGTTTCCTCATTGTTGCGATTCAACTCGCACCACAATAAAATATATTATTTTTAGCCCCAAAATTCCCACACTGGAAGATATAATTCCTTTTTCCGGTATTAATTACAAGAAGACTGCTGCAAATTGGACACCAGAATTTTTAATATGCTAGTTTTGGTACATAGATTCCCACACGGGGAGATATAATTCCTTTTTACAGGAGTAAAACGTGAGGCCTAGTGTTTCTGCTCTAACAAACACCAGATTGATTAAATTGGCCTTTTTTTCACCAAAATTACAACACTGGACAATAATGCCTTTTGGCGGTATTAATTACAAGAACACTGCTGCTAATTGGACACCAGAATTTTTATAATGCTAGTTTGTGTACATAAATTCCCACACTGGATGATATAATTCCTTTTTCCGGTATTAATTACAAGAAAACTGCAGCAAATTGGACACCAGAATTTAAAAAATGCTAGTTTTGGTACATAGATTCCCACACGGGGAGATATAATTCCTTTTTACAGAAGTGAAAACGTGAGGCCTAGTGTTTCTGGTCTAACAAACACCAGATTGATTAAATTGGCCTATTTTTCACCAAAATTACAACACTAGACAATAATGCCTTTTGGCGGTATTAATTACAAGAACACTGCTGCTAATTGGACACCAGAATTTTTATAATGCTAGTTTGTGTACATAAATTCCCACACTGGAAGATATAATTCCTTTTTCCGGTATTAATTACAAGAAAACTGCAGCAAATTGGACACCAGAATTTTTAAAATGCTAGTTTTGGTACATAGCTTCCCACACGGGGAGATATAATTCCCTTTTACAGGAGTGAAAACGTGAGGCCTAGTGTTTCTGGTCTAACAAACACCAGATTGATTAAATTGGCCTTTTTTTCACCAAAATTACAACACTGGACAATAATGCCTTTTGGCGGTATTAATTACAAGAACACTGCTGCTAATTGGACACCAGAATTTTTATAATGCTAGTTTGTGTACATAAATTCCCACACTGGAAGATATAATTCCTTTTTCCGGTATTAATTACAAGAAAACTGCTGCAAATTGGACACCAGAATTTTTAATATGCTAGTTTTGGTACATAGATTCCCACACGGGAGATATAATTCCTTTTACAGGAGTGAAAACGTGAGGCCTAGTGTTTCTGGTCTAACAAACACCAGATTGATTAAATTGGCCTTTTTTTCACCAAAATTACAACACTGGACAATAATGCCTTTTGGCGGTATTAATTACAAGAACACTGCTGCTAATTGGACACCAGAATTTCTATAATGCTAGTTTGTGTACATAAATTCCCACACTGGAAGATATAATTCCTTTTTCCGGTATTAATTACAAGAAAACTGCAGCAAATTGGACACCAGAATTTTTAAAATGCTAGTTTTGGTACATAGATTCCCACACGGGGAGATATAATTCCTTTTTACAGGAGTAAAAACGTGAGGCCTAGTGTTTCTGCTCTAACAAACATCAGATTGATTAAATTGGCCTTTTTTTCACCAAAATTACAACACTGGACAATAATGCCTTTTGGCGGTTTTAATTACAAGAACACTGCTGCTAATTGGACACCAGAATTTTTATAATGCTAGTTTGTGTACATAAATTCCCACACTGGAAGATATGATTCCTTTTTCCGGTATTAATTACAAGAAAACTGCAGCAAATTGTTCACCAGAATTTTTAAAATGCTAGTTTTGGTACATAGATTCCCACACAGGGAGATATAATTCCTTTTTACAGGAGTGAAAACGTGAGGCCTAGTGTTTCTGGTCTAACAAACACCAGATTGATTAAATTGGCCTTTTTTTCAGCAAAATTACAACACTGGACAATAATGCCTTTTGGCGGTATTAATTACAAGAACACTGCTGCTAATTGGACACCAGAATTTTTATAATGCTAGTTTGTGTACATAAATTCCCACACTGGAAGATATAATTCCCTTTTCCGGTATTAATTACAAGAAAACTGCTGCAAATTGGACACCAGAATTTTTAATATGCTAGTTTTGGTACATAGATTCCCACACAGGGAGATATATTTCCTTTTTACAGGAGTGAAAACGTGAGGCCTAGTGTTTCTCGTCTAACAAACACCAGATTGATTAAATTGGCCTTTTTTTCACCAAAATTACAACACTGGACGATATAATGCCTTTTGGCGGTATTATTTACAAGAAAACTGCTGCAAATTGGACATCTGAATTTTTAAAATGCTAGTTTTGGTACATAGATTCCCACACGGGGAGATATCATTCCTTTCTACAAGAGTGAAAACGTGAGGCCTAGTGTTTCTGGTCTAACAAACACCAGATTGATTAAATTGGCCTGTTTTTCACCAAAATTACAACACTGGACAATAATGCCTTTTGGCAGTATTATTTACAAGAAAACTGCGGCAAATTGGACACCAGAATTTTTAAAATGCTAGTTTTGGTACATAGATTCCCACACGGGGAGATATAATTCCTTTTTACAGGAGTAAAAACGTGAGGCCTAGTGTTTCTGGTCTAACAAACAACAGATTGATTAAATTGGCCTTTTTTTCACCAAAATTACAACACTGGACGATATAATGCCTTTTGGCGGTATTAATTACAAGAGGACTGCTGGTATTTCAGAACACCGGAATTTTTAGTATGCTAGTTTTGCTAGATAAATTTCCCACACTGGGAGAAATATTGCCTAAGCCTTTTTACAGTATTAATTACAACAGGAGTGCTTCTTCTGGTCTAACACCAGAATAATTTTATTATTACAGTGAAAGCTTTTTCTAATTTATATTTCTGGCATATAAAAAAAAAAAATATTTCTGGCTGACAGTATTGGACAAAGTAGTGGCACTGGCTAGCCTAGCTGGAACAGCACATTCATGGGATTTGCTATCCAAGTGGGTTACTTTCAGTTTCACCACTGATATATTAAATATCTTTGCAGTTAGTATGGGTGACACAAGCACAGCCAAACCCCTGATGTAGTATATCTATGAAAAAAATCTAATATTACATGAGATTAATGGACGTTGTGGCAGCTTTTGCTGTAGCACCACAAGTCCCAAAATGGCCGCCGCCTATCAGCCCAGTAACATGTGCCAGAAAACAGTCTGCCCAGCCAGAAAAAAAAGAGACTTTGACTGAGCAGCTGAATCGCTGTTGTTCTGATTCACAGGTGTAGATTTTTCACTTCTTTGGAGCTTTGGTTTAGACTCTGTGGCAGCAAGTGCTGGCGCACCACAAGTCCCAAAATGGCCACCGCCGGTCAGCCCAGTTACATATGCCAGTAAAAATCGCTCTGGCCAGTCTCAACAAAATAGTGACTTTCAGTGAACAGCTCAGCTGAGTTGTTCTGATGCACAGGTGTAGAAAGGTAGATCATTCAATCACTTCTTTATCCCTGCCTATCTCGCCCTCACAGAAGCTGCATCCTCTCCCTACACTAGTCAGAGCAGTGTGACGTGCGGCGCTATGTGACTCCAGCTTAAATAGAGGCTGGGTCACATGCTGCACTTGGCCAATCACAGTCATGCCATTAGTAGGCATGGCTGTGATGGGCTCTTAGGGCAAGAAGTAAAACGCTAGCTGATTGGCTGCTATGCAGCCCTTCAGAAAGCGGGAAGAAATCGACGAACACCGGACCCGAACCCGAACTTTTTTGAAAATGTCCGTGTTCGGGTCCGTGTCACGGACACCCCAAAATTCGGTACGGACCCGAACGATTTTCGAACTGTTCGCTCAACACTATTCAAGACATCTTTGTTGGACCCATGTTCATATGTGCCCGGATTGTTGAGAAAAATGATGTGTTAATATATGCAAATTATCCTCTAGGAGCAATAGGGGAGTTGCCAGTACACTTAGAGGCTAAGCTCTCTCTGCAGCTGCTGCACCCTCTGAACTTTGATTGATAATGTTTACACTACCTTGCCCTGTCAATCAAACTGGAGATGATGGAGCAGTAGCAGATAAAGCAGAGCTTCTAGATGCAACATGGTTCCTAGAGACTCATCTGCATATATTAAAGCTTAATTTTTCTCAGTAATGTGAACACATATGGGCATAAGACCAACACATATGCCCTCAACTGCCAAGCACACATGCAACAGGTCAATCAATTTCATTGGATACACAAATACTAACAGATGCCTTTTAAATAGCCAGATTGACTGATTACAAGTTTGAAGACACCTATAATACTAATTACAAGATGAAACTTAGTTTAACCCCTTCAGAACCCTGTCATTTTTAACCTTAAGGACCAGGCCATATTTTGCAAATCTGACGTGTCATTTTATGTGGTGACTTTAAAACCTTCTTACTTATCCAAGACATTCTGAGATTGTTTTCTTGTCACATATTGTACTTCATGACAGCGGTAAATTTGAGTCAAAATATAAAATTTTTATTTATAAAAAAATACCAAATTTACCAAGAATTTTGAAAAATTATCAATTTTCAAAATTTCAATTTCTCTGCTTTTAAAATAGATAGTGATAAAATAGGTATTACTTTACATTTCCCACATGTCTACTTTATGTTTGGATCATTTGTAAATTACTTTTTTTTTTTTTGGGGGGGGGGGATGTTAAAAGGCTTATAAAATTTGAAGTAAATCTGAAAATTTCCAAAACCCACTTTTTAAGGACCAGTTCAGGTCTGATGTCACTTTGTGAGGCTTACATAATAGAAACCACCCATGAACGGCCCCATTTTAGAAACTACACCCCTCAAGGTATTTAAAAATGATTTTACAAACTTTCTTAACCCTTTATGTGTTCCACAAGAATTAAAGGAAAATGTAGATACAATTTCAGAATTTCACTTTTTTTGGCAGATTTTCCATATTAATCAATTTTTTCCAGTAACAAAGCAAGGGTTAGCAGCCAAACAAAACTCAATATTTATTGCCCTGATTCTGTAGTATACAGAAACACCCCATATGTTGTTGTAAACTGCTCTATAGGCACATGGCAGGTAGAGATGTCGTGTACATAAAATTTTCAGTTCACGAGCTGCGAACGCGAACTTCCGCAAATGTTCGTGAACGGGCGAACCGCCATAGACTTCAATTGGCAGGCGAATTTTAAAACCCACATGGACTCTTTCTGGCCACAGTAGTGATGGAAAAGTTGTTTCAAGGGGACTAACACCTGGACTGTGGCATGCTGGAGGGGGATCCATGGCACAACTCCCATTGAAAATTACGTAGTGGATGCAGAGTCAGGTTTTAATCCATAAAGGGCATAAATCACCTAACATTCCTAAATTTTTGGAATAACATGCTTTAAAACATCCAGTGTGTGTATACGATCAGGTATGATGTTGTATCGATCAGGTAGTGTAAGGGTTACGCCCGCTTCACAGTGACAGACCTAACTGTGACAGACCAAACTCCCCGTTTAACGCACCGCAAACAACCGCAAACAGTCCATTTGCACAACCGCAAACTCCCCATTTGCACAAGGTTGGATACCAAGCTAGCCATGTCCCGTTCCTTGTCCACACTGAAGTAATTGACTGTCTCTTCCTCGCACAATGTACTGTGCCACCCTATATGAGTGGTGTGTTCAGTAATCAGTAGTATATTTTTATCAGTTTAATCCCTGGTACATCCCCTATTAGGGGACGTGTATCGAATAGATTTTAGGAACCGGGAGATGGAAAAAGAAGCTTGGTCTGTCCTCTTACTTCCAATTTGCGGCACTACACGTGGGCCGTGCAATGTACTGTGCAACCCTGTATGAGTGGTGTGTTAACTAGTACTATTCTTATCAGTTTAATCCCTGTTACATTCCCTATCAGGAGACGTGTAGCAAATAGATTTTTGGAACCGGAAGATGGAAAAAGAAGCTTGGTCGGTCCTCTTACTTTCCAATTTGGGGCACTGCACGTGCGCCGTGCAATGTACTGTGCCACTCTATATGAGTGGTGTGTTAAGTGGTACTATTCCTATCAGTTTAATCCCTGTTACGTTCCCTATCAGGGGACGTGTATCAAATAGATTTTAGACAACTGCAAAGAGTTGTCAATAGTTGACACACTCATGACATAAATTTTTTTCCTCTATGTGTCAATCTTGGTGTAGTGATGATTGTGCTTGTGCGCATGTTTGGGAGATTGCAGGCGATGGCGGTTTTGCAAAGCCTATAGTTATGCTGAGGTAGTTCAGTGAAAGTTAAGTGACCCAGAAAACAATGATTCTTCAGTGTGGGCCCATTGTTGGCCTAGTAGGCTTTAATGATCACCTTAGATGATCACAAAGAAAATTAATGTTTTTCCTATGAAAAATTATCCAGCCGATGGCTTTTGGTCTGCTCACAATGAAGCAATGACCTTATCATCTGGGGTGTGCCAACATTGCCAACACACTCATAGAGGTGATCGCTTCATTGTGATACACAAGCCCCTTCACCACAACAAGGTAACGTTCACGAAGGGGAATTGACACATGTATGTGCCTTTTTTTTGTTTTGTTTTTGCAGCCGCAGTGCAGCACCAGAGGCCAGAAAAATTTGGCATGTACACAGGCCTGAAAAATTAGGTATTGTTGCAGCCACTGCTGTAGCAGCGGCCGGAAAAGTTGATGTTTTCCAGGCAGAAAGTGTACTAAAACATTGCGGCTTGAACCCTAGTTGGTGGCAGAGAAGTCACGCAAGTTATCCGGCATGCAGAGATTAAATACAGCAGCGTGGGGACCATTTTTAGACCAAGGCATCTCATCAGGCCATTTTTAGTCAAATGTATCCCCACTGTCAGTCCCTTCAGTATCCACGCCTCATTCATCTTAATAAAGGTGAGGTAATCTAGACTTTTTTGACCTAGGCGACTTCTCTTGTCAGTGACAATACCTCCTGCTGCGCTGAAGTTCCTTTCTGACAGGACACTTGAAGCGGGGCAGTCCAGAAGTTCTATTGCAAATTGGGATAGCTCAGGCCACAGGTCAAGCCTGCACACCCAGTAGTCAATGTGTTCATCGCTCAGAGTGTCGATATCTGCAGTTCAGGTGAGGTAGTCTGCTACCTGTCGGTCGAGTCGTTCTCTGAGGGTGGACCCCAAAGGACTGTGGCGATGCTTAGGACTTAAAAAGCTCTGCATGTCCTCCATCAACAACACGTCTGTAAAGCGTCCTGTCCTAGCTGGCGTGGTCGTGTTAGGAGGAGTATTACTTTCACCTCTTCCCCTGTTAGATTCCCGTTGTGCTCTGACATCACCCTTATACGCTGTGTAAAGCATACTTTTTAACTTGTTTTGGAACTGCTGCATCCTTTCCGACTTCTGGTAATTTGGTAACATTTCAGACAGTTTCTGCTTATACCGGGGGTCTAGTAGCGTGGCCACCCAGTACAGGTTGTTCTCCTTCAGCCTTTTTATATGAGGGTCCCTCAACAGGCATAACAGCATGAAAGACCCCATTTGCACATGGTTGGATGCCAAGCTACTCATCTCCCGTTCCTCGTTCTCACTGATGTCATTGAAGGGCTGTTCTTCCCCCCAGCCACGTACAACACCACGGGTCCCAGATAGGTGACAACAACGAGCACCCTGGGATGCCTGCTGTGGTTGGTCTTCCTCCTACTCAAAGCCACATTCCTCCTCTGACTCCTCTTCCTCAGACTCCTCTTCCAGCGTTGCCGCAGGTCCAGCAAGCGATCATGATAAGGCTTTTTCTGGTCGTGATGGTGACCACAACTCTTCCTCTTCCTCTTCACGCTAATCTACGGCCTGATCCAGCACTCTTCGCAGGGCACTCTGCAGGAAGAAAACAAATAGGATGACGTCGCTGATGGTGCCTTCGGTGCGACTGACTAGGTTTGTCACCTCCTCAAAAGGACGCATAAGCCTACAGGCATTGCGCATAAGCGTCCAGTAATGTGGCAAAACAAAACCCAGTTCCGCAGAGGATGTCCTAGCACCCCGGTCATACAAATACTCATTGATGGCTTTTTGTTGTTGGAGCAGGCGGTCGAACATTAGGAGTGTTGAATTCCAACGTGTCGGGCTGTCGCAAATCAAGCGCCTCACTGGCATGTTGTTTTGTCGCTGAATATCGGAAAAGTGCTCCATGGCCGTGTAGGAACACCTGAAATGGCCACACACCTTTCTGGCCTGCTTGAGGATGTCCTGTAAGCCTGGGTACTTACACATAAAGCGTTGTACAATCAGATTCAACACATGTGCCATACACGGCACATGTGTCAACTTGCCCAAATTCAATGCCGCCAAAAGATTGCTTCCGTTGTCACACATCACTTTTCCAATCTCCAGTTGGTGTGGGGTTAGCCACTGATCCACCTGTGCATTCAGTGCGGAAAGGAGTGCTGTTCCAGTGTGACTCTCTGCTTTCAGGCAAGTCAACCCCAAGATGGCGTGACACTGTCGTATCCAGGATGTGGAATAGCCCCTGGGGAGCTGGGTGGTGTAGTTGATGATGTGGAGCAAGATGCAGCAGCAGAAGAGGAATCAGCCAAGGAGGTTAGCGAAGAGGATGGAGTAGGAGGAGTAGAGGAGGTGGCAGCAGGCCTGCCTGCAAGTCGTGGCGGTGTTACCAACTCCGCTGCAGAGGCACGCATTCCATGCTTGGCAGCCGTCAGCAGGTTTACCCAATGCGCAGTGTACGTGATATACCTGCCCTGACCATGCTTTGCAGACCAGGTATCAGTGGTCAGATGGACCCTTGCCTCAACACTGTGTGCCAGACATGCCATGACTTCCTTTTCCACAATAGAGTATAGGTTGGGGATTGCCTTTTGTGAAAAAAAAATTCGGCTGGGTACCTTCTACTGCGGTGTCCCAATAGCTACAAAGTTTTTGAAGGCCTCAGACGCCACCAGCTTGTATAGTAAAAGCTGGTGGGCTAAGAGTTTCGCCAAGCCAGCTGTCAGACGCCGTGCAAGGGGATGACTCTGTGACATTTGCTTCTTACACTCAAATATTTCCTTGACAGACTCCTGACTGTGGGCAGATGAGTATGAACTGCTGAAGGTGAGAGGCAGAGTGGCGGGTGGTTGAGAGGGGGCAGAGAGGAAAGCAGTCGTTGACGTGGCTGAAGAAGCTGGACCAGAAGGAGCATGGTGGCTTTGAGTTTGTGTGCTGCTTGTACTCATGTGTTGATCCCATAGGCGTTTGTGATGTGAGATCATGTGCCTTCGCAAAGCAGTTATACCTAGGTTGGTGTTGGACTTTCCACTACTCAGTTTCTTTTGGCACACGTTGCAAATGGCATCGCTGTTATCAGAGGCAGAAACACAAAAATAATGCTGCAGTGCTGAGCTTTGCAATGACGGCATTCTGGTGGTGGCAACAGCATGTGTTGATTGGCGTGCTGTCTGGCTGACCCCGGGTGCCGATACATGCTGTCTGACTGTGCCACTAGCTCCTTGTGATGACCTCCCCCTTCTTCCAACTCGTCTCCTCCTCTTCTCTGTCTCCCCATCTGAACTTTCCCCCTGTTCTTTTTCTCTTTGAGCGGGCACCCACGTGACATCCACAGACACATCGTCAGACTCAGAAATATGATGCAACCAAATGAAATAATTTTTATTTGTCTATCCACAAGGTTAATGTATACATGGCCAACGTTTCGGTCCTTCCCGGACTTTGTTCGCGGCCAGGTGCATTTAGGTTGTGTGAATAGTGCAACGCCATCCAACTGTTCACACAGCCCACATTCAACCAACCGCTTCACTTGTATCTGACAACTCAGCAAAGGAAGCAGCAGCGGGTACAACATCATCATCATCACACTGCACGTCCATGTGTGTAATGCTGCCTGACTGAGACATAACCCTGTTATTTACATCCTCTGGCACTAATGGTTGTGCATCACTCATTTCTTCCAACTGATGTGTAAATAAATCCTCTGACAGATCAAATGAAGTGGCTGTGGTGCCAGTGTTGGTGGTGGCGGCGGGCGGGCGAGTGGTAACTTTAGAGGTGCCTGAAGCTGAGCTGGAGGAGGATGGTGCGTCAAGGCTCCGAGCGGAAGCTGTAGAATATTGGGTGTCCTGTGTTAGCCAGTAAACTATGTCCTCGAGTTCAGAGTATGGGGCCTCTGAACACAGGGCATTATTCTAGGGCCAAGGGAAGTCACAGCACCACGACGGCCACTGTGGGGTGGCCTGCCTCTGCCATTTTTTTTTGATTAGTGGTACTATCCGTGCAAGGTACTGTGCCACCCGGGATGAGTGGTGGGCACTGGCAGTGGGCACAATACAGTCAGTGGAAGTGGGCCTGACACACACTGGCAGCAGTTAGGCAACAGAAACTATATTAAAGTGTAAAAATGAAATGCCTTTTTTTATGCAAAGTCCTGTGCCACCCGGTATGAGTGGTGTGCACACTACAGTCAGTGGAAGTGGGCCTGACACACACTGGCAGAAGGCAGGCAATTGAAATTAGATTAAAGTGTAAAAATGAAATGCCTTTTTTTTCAAGCAAAGTCCTGTGCCACACGGTATGAGTGGGGGGGCACTGGAAGTGGGCACACTACAGTCAGTGGAAGTGGGCCTGACACACACTGGCAGCAGGCAGGCAACTGAAATTAGATTAAAGTGTAAAAATGAAAAGCCTTTTTTTATGCAAAGTCCTGTGCCACCCAGTATGAGTGGTGGGCACTGGCAGTGGGCACACTACAGTCAATGGAAGTGGGCCTGAAACACACTGGCAGCAGGCAGGCAACTGAAAATAGATTAAAGTGTAGTGCCTTTTTTTCATGCAAAGTCCTGTGCCACATGGTATGAGTGGTGAGCACTGGCAGTGGGCACACTACAGTCAGTGGAAGTGGGCCTGACACACACTGGCAGCAGGCAAGCAATTGAAATTAGATTAAAGTGTAAAAATGAAATGCCTTTTTTTCATGCAAAGTCCTGTGCCACACGGTATGAGTGAGGGGCACTGGCAGTGGGCACACTACAGTCAGTGGAAGTGGGCCTGACACACACTGGCAGCAGGCAAGCAATTGAAATGAGATTAAAGTGTAAAAATGAAATGCCTTTTTTTCATGCAAAGTCCTGTGCCACACAGTATGAGTGGTGGGCACTGGCAGTGGGCACACTACAGTCCATGGAAGTGTGCCTGACACACACTGGCAGCTGGCAGGCAACTGAAATTAGATTAAAGTGAAAAAATAAAATGCCATATTTTATGCAAAGTCTTGTGCCACACAGTATAAATGGTGGGAACTGGCAGTGGGCACTTTACAGTCAGTGGAAGTGGGTCTGACACACACTTGCAGCAGGCAGGCAACTGAAATTAGATTAAATTGTAAAAATGTAATGCTTTTGTTTAATGCAAAGTCCTGTGCCACCCGGTATGAGTGGTGGGCACTGGCAGTGGGCACAATACATTCAGTGGAAGTGGGCCTGATATACACTGGCAGGCAACTAACCTTATATTAAAGAGTAAAAATTAAATGCCTTATTTATCGGCAGGCTACTGTGCCACCCGTTATGAGTGGTGGGCACTGGCAGTGGGCACACTACAGTCAGTGGAAGTGGGCCTGGCACACACTGACAGCAGGCAGGCAACTGAAATTAGATTAAAGTGTAAAAATGAAATGCCTTTTTTTATGCAAAGCCCTGTGCCACCCGGTATGAGTGGTGGGCACTGGCGGTGGGCACACTACAGTCAATAGAAGTGGGCCTGGCACACACTGACAGCAGGCAAGCAACTGAAATTAGATTAAAGTGTAAAAATGAAATGCCTTTTTTTAATGCAAAGTCCTGTGCCACCCGGTATGAGTGGTGGGCACTGGCAGTGGGCACAATACAGTCAGTGGAAGTGGGCCTGACACACTGGCAAGCAACTAAGCTTAGATTAAAGTGTAAAAATGAAATGCCTTTTTTTAATGCAAAGTCCTTTGCCACCCAGTATGAGTGGTGGGCACTGGCAGTGGGCACACTACAGTCCTTGGAAGTGTGCCTGACACACACTGGCAGCGGGCAGGCAACTGAAATTAGATTAAAGTGTAAAAATAAAATGCCTTATTTTATGCAAAGTCCTGTGCCACACAGTATGAGTGGTGGGAACTGGCAGTGGGCAAACTACAGTCAGTGGATGTGGGCCTGACGCACACTTGCAGCAGGCAGGCAACTAAAATGAGATTAAAGTGTAAAAATTAAATGCCTTTTTTTCATGCAAAGTCCTGTGCCACATGGTATGAGTGGTTGGCACTGGCAGTGGGTTCACTACAGTCAGTGGAAGTGGGCCTGATACACACTGGCAGCAGGCAAGCAATTGAAATTAGATTAAAGTGTAAAAATGAAATGCCTTTTTTTCATGCAAAGTCCTGTGCCACACGGAATGAGTGGTGGGCACTGGCAGTGGGCACACTACAGTCAGTGGAAGTGGGCCTGACACACACTGGCAGCAGGCAAGCAATTGAAATTAGATTAAAGTGTAAAAATGAAATGCCATTTTTTTTCATGCAAAGTCCTGTGCCACACGGTATGAGTGGTGGGCACTGGCAGTGGGCACACTACAGTCAGTGGAAGTGGGCCTGACACACACTGGCAGCAGGCAAGCAATTGAAATTAGATTAAAGTGTAAAAATTAAATGCCTTTTTTTCATGCAAAGTCCTGTGCCACACGGTAAGAGTGGTGGGCACTGGCAGTGGGCACACTACAGTCCATGGAAGTGTGCCTGACACACACTGGCAGCGGTCAGGCAACTGAAATTAGATTAAAGTGTAAAAATAAAATGCCTTATTTTATGCAAAGTCCTGTGCCACACAGTATGAGTGGTGGGCACTGGCAGTGGGCACACTACAGTCAGTGGAAGTGGACCTGGCACACACTGACAGCAGGCAGGCAACTGAAATTAGATTAAAGTGTAAAAATTAAATGCAATTTTTTTCATGCAAAGTCCTGTGCCACACGGTATGAATGGTGGGCACTGGCGGTGGGCACACTACAGTCAGTGGAAGTGGGCCTGACACACACTGGCAGCAGGCAGGCAACTGAAATTAGATTAAAGTGTAAAAATAAAATGCCTTATTTTATGCAAAGTCCTGTGCCACACAGTATGAGTGGTGGGCACTGGCAGTGGGCACACTACAGTCAGTGGAAGTGGGCCTGACACACACTGGCAGCAGGCAAGCAATTGAAATTAGATTAAAGTGTAAAAATTAAATGCAATTTTTTTTCATGCAAAGTCCTGTGCCACACAGTATGAGTGGTGGGCACTGGCAGTGGGCACACTACAGTCAGTGGAAGTGGGCCTGACACACTCTGGCAGCAGGCAGGCAACTGAAATTAGATTAAAGTGCAAAAATAAAATGCCTTATTTTATGCAAAGTCCTGTGCCACACAGTATGAGTGGTGGGAACTGGCAGTGGGCACACTACAGTCAGTGGAAGTGGGTCTGATACACACTTGCAGCAGGCAGGCAACTGAAATTAGATTAAATTGTAAAATTGTAATGCTTTTTTTTTAATACAAAGTCCTGTGCCACCCGGTATGAGTGGTGGGCACTGGCAGTGGGCACAATACAGTCAGTGGAAGTGTGCCTGATATACACTGGCAGGCAACTAACCTTAGATTAAAGAGTAAAAATGAAATGCCTTTTTTATCGGCAAGCTACTGTGCCACCCGGTATGAGTGGTGGGCACTGGCAGTGGGCACACTACAGTCAGTGGAAGTGGGCCTGACACACACTGGCAGCAGGCATGCAATTGAAATTAGATTAAAGTGTAAAAATGAAATGCCTTTTTTTCATGCAAAGTCCTGTGCCACACGGTATGAGTGGTGGGCACTGGCAGTGGGCACACTACAGTCAGTGGAAGTGGGCCTGACACACACTGGCAGCAGGCAAGCATTTGAAATTAGATTAAAGTGTAAAAATTAAATGTCCTTTTTTCATGCAAAGTCCTGTGCCACACGGTATGAGTGGTGGGCACTGGCCGTGGGCACACTACAGTCAGTGGAAGTGGGCCTGACACACACTGGCAGCAGGCAGGCAACTGAAATTAGATTAACGTGCAAAAATTAAAAACATTTTTTTAATGCAAAGTCCTGTGCCACCCGGTATAAGTGGTGGGCACTGGCAGTGGGCAAACTACAGTCTGTGGGCCTGTAGCCTCTCACACATGGGCAGGCCAAGCAACTGCAAAATATAGATGGAGAAAAAAAATAAAAGCAGACTAAAGGAGCAGCTTTAAAAAGGGCTTTTGGGGTGCTGTGATGCTGTCCTTACAGCAGATGAGCTAATGCTTTCCCTATGAATTCAGAATCATCAGCACAGCAGCAGCTGCAGTCTACCTGCTCTCACTAACATGCAGCTTCAGAATGAATCTAAGATGGATGCTGTCCTTGCTTTTTGATAAGGGTGGGAGCCTCTGGAAGAGAGGGTATGCTGATTGGCTGGAATGTGTCTGCTGACTGTGAGGTACAGGGTCAAAGTTTGCTCAATGATGATGTATAGGGGCAGACCGAACATCGCATACGTTCGCCCCCCGCGACGAACGCAAACAAGCGATGTTCGCCGGGAACTGTTCACTGGGGAATAGTTCGGGACATCACTAATGGCAGTGCACAGAAGGAAAGGAATGACATATGGTTTTTGGAGGGCAGATTTCACTGAGATAGTTTTAAGTTGCCATGTCATATTTGAAGACCCCCTGATGCACCCCTATAATAAAAACTCCCAAAAAAGACCCGATTTTGGAAACTACAGAATAAGGTGGCAGTTTTGTTGGTACTATTTTAGGGTACATATGATTTTTGGTTTCTCTATATTACACTTTTTGTGAGGCAAGGTAACAAAAAATAGCTGTTTTGGCACAGTTTATATTTTCTGTTATTTACATAGTTCATCTGACAGGTTAGACCATGTGGTATTTTTATAGAGCAGGTTGTTATGGACACAACAATACCAAATATGACTACTTTTTTAGATTGTTTGTTTCAGTTTTACATAATAAAGCATTTTTTTAAACAATATTTTTTTTGTGGCTCCATATTCTAAAAGGCATAGTTTTTTTTTTTTTTTTTTTAGGCAACTGTCTTATGTAGGGGCTCATTTTTTCTGTATGAAATAACGTTTTTTTTGGTAGTATTTTAGGCTCCATATGACTTTTTAATCGGTTGGTATTATACTTTTTGTGCAGTAAGGTGACAAAAAATTGCTTATTTAAAACTATTTTTATTTTATTTTTTACGATGTTCATCTGAGAGGTTAGGTCATGTGATATTTTTTATACAGCAGGCTCTTACGGACAAGGCAACACCTAATATGTATACTTTTTTATTTATTTAAGTTTTAAACAATAACAACATTTTTGAAACAAAAAAAAATCATGTTTTAGTGTCTCCATATTCTGAGAGCCACAGTATTTTTATTTTTTTGGGTGACTGTCCTAGGTAGGGTCTGATTTTTTGTGGGATGAGATGATGGCTTGATTGGTACAATTTTGGGGTGCGTATAACTATTTGATTGCTTGGAATTACACTTTTTGTGATGTAAGGTGACAAAAAAATTGCTTTTTTAAAAAAAAATTGGGGTGTTCACCTGAGGGGTCAGTTCATGTGACATTTGTATAAAGCAGGTTCTTACGGATGTGGCGAGACTTTAAATGTATACATTTCTATTTATTTAAGTTTAAAATAATCTAATTTTTGAAACAGAAAAAAAACATTTTTAGGGTCTCCAAAGTCTTAGAGACATAGTTTTTTTATAAAAAATTTGGGGTGATTGTCTTAGGCAGGGTCTCATTTTTTGAGGGATGAGATGACCGTTTGATTGGTATGATTTTGGGGTCCGTATGAATTTTTGAAAAAAGACTTTTTTGACACAGTATTTTTTTTTTATGGTGTTCACCTGAAGGGTTATGTCATGTGTTATTTTTATAGCGCAGGTTGTTACGGACATAACAATATCTAATATGTATACTTTTTATTTATTTAAGTTTTACACAATAATATCATTTTTGAAACAAAAAAAAAATCTTGTTTTAGGCCGTGACAGATTGGCTCTGGATGCGTTTAGGGTGCGTTCAATGAAACTTGCACCATTTTGATAGTTCAGTCAGTTTTGTCTGCAATTGCTTTTAGTTGTTCAGTTTCTTCCACTCGCGTGCAATGCGTTTTCATGCGGTTTTTACGTGTGTGATAAAAGACTGAAGGTTTACAAACCATCAGTGAAAAACGCATTTCATCCGCACTTGGTTGCAGATGCAAAGTGTTTTTTACTGAAGCCCCAATTGACTTCTATGGGACCAGAGCTGATGCATGGAAAAAAAAAAAGCGCAGAAATGAATGGATCAGGATTAAATCCGGGTGCTATGCGTTCAAGTCAAGCATTGCACGCACGTGGAAAACTCGCTCGTGTAAAAGGGGCATTAGTGTCTCCATAGTCTGAGAGCCATTGTTTTTTATTTTATGGGTGATTGTCTTATGTAGGGGCTCATTTTTTGTGGGATGAGGCAACAGTTAGATTGGTACTATTTTGGGGGACATACGCCTTTTTGACCGCTTGGTGTTGCACTTTTAGTGATGTAAGGTGACAAAAAATGTTTTATTTAGCACAGTTTTAATTTTATTTTTGTTGACATTGTTCACCTGAGGGTTTAGGTCATGTGATATTTTTATAGAGCTGTTCGATTTGGACGTGGCGATACCTAATATGTCTACTTTTCTTTTTTTCCCTATTTTTTACAATTTTTTTTTTTTTACTTTATTTTGGGGAAAGGATGCTTTTTTTTACTTGAAACATTTATATTGTTTTTTGGAAAACTTTATTGTTTTAACTTTTTTTCAATTTATTTTTGTCCCACTCTGGGGCTTTATCTTTTGGGAGTCTGATCCCCTTTACAATGCATCACAATACTTCTGTATTATAATGCATTGGTTGTAAGTGTATTACACACTGTAATACACTTATAGCCTGCTTCCTGTGAGATCCAGGGGGCTTGATCTCACAGGCTGTCACGGAAGGCAGCTATGATGCCTAAGAAAGGCAACGGGCTGCCTTCTCTGCCATCGAGTCCCTGTCACAGCAGTGCGGGGACCTGATGGCCACCCTGCATCCGGCAGGATACCACACTTGCTGTGGTCAGTGCTGACCGCGGCAGTGCGAGGGTTAATGTGTTGGCATCAGTGTTTTCAATGATGCTGGCACATAGAGCAGGGGTCTGGCTATCAGTGACTTTCGGACCCTTGCCACAGATTGGGCAGGCGCAGCTTTTGCACCCGCCCGATCATCCCGCCGTTCAAGTATGGCACTGGTCCTTAAGTCACGTCCACTGGCGCAGGTCCTTAAGGGGTTAACGTGTCTCTTTGGTAAAATTGTTTTCAATTATTTTTGTCCATGCCAGTTTTATTAATTTGTTTTTTAGAATTATTCTGTGCATATGAGCATACAGGATTCGGAATGGAGTTTAGAGATAGTTGAAGAATATGCATGGTTAGCCTAAGGCCCTTTGCAGATGAGCGTTCCTCCCGAGCGAGTCCGCAGCGGAGCTCCCGGCCTGACCTCCCAGCACTGACGGGATCACATAGCATTATATTGATTTATGATGCTATGTAACCCTTACAGTTCAGGAATGTATTGGTTAACACTGGCAGCATTTTAAGCGAGGTTTAAGCGACTTTTTCTCATTTTCACAGCCATGTGTTTCTAAATATTATGAAATGCCTCTGAGGTAAAAGTGGTTAGTAAACCCTTCAATAAATTCTTTGAGGGGTGTAGTTCTCAAAATTGAGTCACGTTTGGGGGGTTTCTACTGTGTGCCTTCAAAAAGGAAACAACTCCCAAAAGCAATTTCAGCTAAATCTGCTCTCCAAAAACCAAATGTTGCTCCTTTCCTTCTGAGACCTGCATTGTGCCCATACAGCATGTTACTACCACATATGGGGTGTTTCTGTAAACTACAAAATCAGGGTAATAAATATTGAACTTTGTTTTGCTGCTAACCCTTGCTATGTTATAGGAAAAATTGGATTAAAATTAAAAATCTGTGCAAAAAACTGAAAATTATAAACTTCATCTACATGTTCCTTTAATTCTTGTGGAACACCTAATGGGTTAACATAGTTTGTAAAACCAGTTTTTAACAATTTCAGGGGTGTACTTTCTAAAATGGGGTCATTTATGGGTGGTTTTCACTAGTTTCTAGTATGTAAAGACCTCAAAGAGACTTCAGAACTGAATTGGTACTTGGAAAAGTCGGTTTTTAAAATTTTATAGAACATTTTAAAAATTACTTCTTAAATTCTAAGCCTTGTAACGGCCTAAAAAAAAAATGTAAACTTTAAATTATGCCAACATAAATTTGACATATAGGGAATCTTATGTAAAAACTATCTAATGAAGTACCATTAATGCGCAGAAATTAAAATTTAGAAAATTTCATATTTTTTCAAAATTTTCTGTAAATTTTGGATTTTTTATAATATAAAGGTAAAAGTTATCAACCCAAATTCACTCCTAATATCAAGTGTGAGACATAACGGGAAAACAATCTGAGAATGGCTTGAATAAATAATAGCATTCAAAAGTTAATACCACATAAAGTGACATATGTCACATTTGCAAAATTAAGCCTGGTCATAAAGGTGAAAATTAGCTTGTTCTTGAAAGGGTTAATATTCCATACAATAGATTAAGAAGCTGGAAAAAATATTAAGGGGGTAGAATAGTGAAAAAAGATACAACTGCACCATAGTTTCATGAGTTTTGTTTTAACTGTTGAATGGGCAGTAAAAATCTTATCTTTAATCTGTGAGTCACCGCCGATGCCAAATTTATATAATTTTTGCTTTAGAAAATAAAATGTTTTCTTATAGACATAATATGTAAGAACATATATGTAAGAACTAGGGATGAGAGAACCGAACTGTATAGTTCGGGTTCGTATCGTATTTTGGGGTGTTCGTGACATGGACCCGAACCATAACATTTATGTAAAAAGTTCGGGTTCGGGTTCGTTGTTTGGCGATTTCTTCCCGCTTTCTAAAGGGCTGCACAGCAGCCAATCAGCTAACATTTTACTTCATGCCTTAATAAGCCATCACAGCCATGACTATTAACGTCACTCTGCTCTGATTAGTGTAGGGATAGGATGCAGCTGCTGTTAGGGTGAGATTAGGCAGGGATTAAATCAGCAAAAACACATAATATGATCGATCTACAGCTCTGAATCATTCAACTTCTGCAAGTTAATTGCTCACTGTTTTCATGCTGCCCAGAGCGTTTTTCTGTCACTTTTTTCTGGTGTGATCAGTGGCCATTTTATGACTTGTGGTGCACCAGAACAAGCTGCCACCAAGTCCATCAATCCATCAATCCTAGTTTTTTTTTTTTTCGCTATATCCTACATCAGGGGCTTGGCTATGCTTATTGCCACCCCTAGAAACTCAGAATAGAATTTTCTATATTTTATTGAGAGGTGAAATTCACCTAAAGAAATTAGCAATCCCCTAAATCTGGTGTTCCAGCTGTGGCTAGACAAGTGTAATACTGTCCGTCAAAGAATATATATTTTTTTCTGGGGTAAAATTCTATTTCAAGAAGAACAATACCCTAAATCAGTGGTTTCTGCCGTGGCAGTACAAGTTTTATAGTGTCCGTCAAAGGATAGCTTTTGATTTGGGGTGAAATTCAATTACCAAAATAGCAATACCGTAAATATGGTGTTCCAGCTGTGACTGGACAAGTTTCATAGTGTCCGTCAAAGGATATATTATTTTCGGGGGTGAAAGTCAGTTGCAAAAATAGCAATACCATAAATCTGGTGTTCCAGCTGTGACTGGAAAAGTTTCATAGTGTCTGTTAAAGAATATATATTATTTTCTGGGGGAAAATTCAGTTGCAAAAATAGAAATACCATAAATCTGGTGTTCCAGCTGTGACTGGACAAGTTTCATAGTGTCCGTCAAAGGATATATTATTTTCTGGGGTGAAATTCAGTTGCAAAAATAGAAATACCATAAATCTGGTGTTCCAGCTGTGACTGGACAAGTTTCATAGTGTCCGTCAAAGGATATATTATTTTCTGGGGTGAAATTCAGTTGCAGAAATAGAAATACCATAAATCTGGTGTTCCATCTGTGACTGGACAAGTTTCATAGTGTCCGTCAAAATATATATTTTTTCTGGAGTGAAATTCAGTTTCAAAAGTAGCAATACCGTAAATCTGGTGTTCCAGCTGTGACTGGACAAGTTTCATAGTGTCCGTCAAAGGATATATTATTTTCTGGGGGGAAATTCAGTTGCAAAAATAGAAATACCATAAATCTGGTGTTCCAGCTGAGACTGGACAAGTTTCATAGTGTCCGTCAAAGGATATATTATTTTCTGGGGGAAATTCAGTTGAACAAATAGCAATACTGTAAATCAAGTGTTCCAGCTGTGACTGGACACGTTTCATAGTGTCCGTCAAAGGATTCATAATTTTCTGGGGTGAAATTAAGTTGCAAAAATAGAAATACCGTAAATCTGGTGTTCCAGCTGTGACTGGACAAGTTTCATAGTGTCTATTAAAGGATATATTATTTTCTGGGGTGAAATTCAGTTGCAAAAATAGCAATAGCAATAGCAATCTAATGTTCCAGCTGTGACTGGACAAGTTTCATAGTGTCCGTAATAGTATAGCTTTTGTTCTGGGTTGAAATTCAATTACCAAAATAGCAATACCGTAAATCTGGTGCTCCAGCTGTGACTGGACAAGTTTCTTACTGTCCGTCAAAGGATATATTATTTTCTGGGGTGAAATTCAGTTGCAACAATAGAAATACCGTAAATCTGGTGTTCCAGCTGTGACTGGACAAGTTTCATAGTGTCTATTAAACGATATATTATTTTCTGGGGTGAAATTCAGTTGCAAAAATAGCAATAGCAATAGCAATCTAATGTTCCAGCTGTGACTGGACAAGTTTCATAGTGTCCGTAATAGTATAGCTTTTGTTCTGGGTTGAAATTTAATTACCAAAATAGCAATACCGTAAATCTGGTGCTCCAGCTGTGACTGGACAAGTTTCTTAATGTCGTCAAAGGATATATTATTTTCTGGGGTGAAATTCAATTGCCAAAATAGCAATCCCGTAAATCTGGTGTTCCAGCGGTGACTGGACAAGTTTTATAGTGTCCAGCAAAGGATATATTTTGTTCTGGGTTGAAATTCAATAGTCAAAATAGCAATCCCCTAAATCTGGTGTCCCAGCAGTGGCTGGCCAAGTTAAATAGTGTCCGTCAAAGGATATATTATTTTCTGGGGTGAAATTCAGTTGCAAAAATAGAAATTCAGTAAATCTGGTGTCCCAGCAGTGGCTGGCCAAGTTTAATAGTGTCCGGCAAAGGATATATTTTGTTCTGGGGTGAAATTCAATAGCCAAAATATCAATGCCGTAAATCTGGTGTCCCAGCAGTGGCTGGCGAAGTTTAATATTGTCCGGCAAAGGATAGATAATTTTCTGGGGTGAATTCAATTGTCAAAATTGCAATACCCAAAATCTGGTGTTCCAGCTGTTGCAGGCCAAGTGGAAATCTGACCGTAAAAGGGTATATTACACTCAGCGTGCATCTCCAAGTGTATTTCTTTTCCGTTAAAGGGCATATTACAGTTAGTGTTAAAATACAGCATAATACATTTGCACACACTGTTTTGCATCTCTAAGTGTATGTCTTTCCTTTAAAGGGTATATTACACAAAGTGTTAAAATACAAGTGCTGAAAGCATAATCCTATATATTTTTCACACACGCTACTGTGCATCTCCAAGTGTAAATCTGTCCTTAAAAGGATACCTTTCATCCAAGGCCTAAATACTAGGCCTGCAATTGATATTCCCCTAAATCGGTGGTTACTGCTGTGCCTGGATTAGTGTAATACGGTACATAAATAGCCAGATAGTGTTAGGTGTCTGTAAAAAAAAGGCCTGAATTTGAATTCAATACATTAAATATGTTTTAAATATTATGTTTTTCTTATTGTGGTACGCGGTAACAATGAGGAAAACATCTAGTAAGGGACGCGGACGCGGTCGTGGTGGTGTTAGTGTACCGTCTTGTGCTGGGAGAGGACGTGGCCATTCTGCAACAGACGCAAGTCCTAGTAAACCAACTACCTCAGGTTCCAGTACCCGCCAGAATTTACAACGATATTTGGTGGGGCCCAATGCCGTTATAAGGATGGTAAGGCCTGAGCAGGTACAGGCGCTAGTCAATTGGGTGGCCAACAGTGGATCCAGCATGTTCACAACATTATCTCCCACCCAGTCTTCTGCAGAAAGCGCACAGGTGGCACCTGAAAACCAAGCCCATCAGTCTGTCACATCAACCCCATGCATATCAGGGAAACTGTCAGAACCTCAAGTTATGCAGCAGTCTCTTATGCTGTTTGAAGACTCTGCTGGCAGGGTTTCCCAAGGGAATCCACCTAACCCTTCCCCAGTGGAGGAAGACATAGAATGTACTGACGCACAACCACTTATGTTTCCTGATGATGCGTACATGGGAATACCACCTCATCACAGTCCGCACATCTCTGATGATGATGAAACACAGGTGCCAACTGCTGCATCTTTCTGCAGTGCGCAGACCGAACAGGAGGTCAGGGAGGAAGACTGTGTTGAAGACAATGCAGGGGACAATGAGGTCCTAGACCCCACATGGAAAGAAGCTCGTACCACTGACTTTTATAGTTCAGAGGAATAGGCAGTGGTGAGACCGAGCCAACAGCGTAGCAAAAGAGGGAGCAGGGGGAAAAAGCAGAACAGCCACCGCCAAGAGAGTTCGCCTGCTACTGGCCACCGCCACCAGGGACCGAGCACCCCAAAGGCAGCTTCAAGGAGTACCCTGGCATGGCACTTCTTTAAACAATGTGCTGACGACAAGACCCGAGTGGTTTGCACGCTGTGCCATCAGAGCCCGAAGCTAGGCATTAACGTTCTGAACCTTAGCACAACCTGCATGACCAGGCATCTACATGCAAAGCATGAACTGAATTGGAGTAAACACCTTAAAAACAAGGAACTCACTCAGGCTCCCCCTGCAACCTCTTCTGCTGCTGCTTCGGCCTCTTCCTCCGCCTCGGGAGGAATGTTGGCACCTGCCACCCAACAAACAGAGGATGTGCCACCAACACCACCACCTCCGTCATTAAGCATCTTCACCATGTCACACGTCAGCGCTCACCTCTCCATCTCACAAACCTTGGAGAGAAAGCGTAAATTACCACCTACCCACCCTCGAGCTCTTGGCCTGAATGCCAGCATTTCTAAACTACTGGCCTTTTAAATGCTGTCATTCAGGCTGGTGGATGCAGATAGTTTCAAACACCTGATGGCGATGGCTGTCCCACAGTATGTTGTTCCCAGCCGCCACTACTTCTCCAAGACAGCCGCTCCTTCCCTACACAACCAAGTATCCGATAAAATCAAGTGTGCACTGCGCAACGCCATCTGTGGCAAGGTCCACCTAACCACAGATACATGGACCAGTAAGCACGGCCAGGGACGCTATATCTCCCTAACTGATAGATACTATAGATGGAGGGGGCACACCAAATAACAAATAAATGATTACATGGAGAGCAAAAGAGTGGTTAGAAATATTATAAAGACACAAATAGACTTACTAAAGAGTCAAAAGAACCACCTTAAAAAATGCACATCCAACAATAACCAAATATAAAAATATATATAAAGTTTATTAAACAACACAGACAAACAGACACATTCAAAATTGTATACAATATGAACACTGTGTCGGTAGCAAATATGATCGACACATACAAGATCCACTGAACGTCCACAAGATCAGGACATAAAATGTATTTCAGCTATACGCAATATATAAACAACATATAGAGAATATTAAATAAGGTATGGCCACAAATAAATGGAAACAGACCGCAATGAGGACAAAAGGTAAAAGCCAATACCTGTGACAACCGCTGATGCAGTGGATCTGGACAAAAATGAGAGACGCCCAACGCGTATTGCCAGCACAGTCCGGCTTCCTCAAGGATCCTCAATATCTCCCTAACTGCACACTGGGTAAATGTTGTGGCGGCTGGGATTGCATGGCATCATTCTTTGCCTCCTGTAGCCTGCTCCTCATACTCAGCTTCTTCCTCTTCCTCCACCTGCTCATCCAGTCAGCCACACACCTTCACCACCAACTTCAGCACAGCCCGGGGTAAACGTCAGCAGGCCGTTCTGAAACTCATATGTTTGGGGGACAGGCCCCACACCGCGCAGGAGTTGTGGTGGTGTATTCTGCCGGTGGGCCTCAAGCCTGACCTGGTGGTGTGCGATAATGGGCGAAATCTCGTCGCAGCTCTGGGACTAGCCGGTTTGACGCACATCCCTTGCCTGGCGCATGTGCTGAATTTGGTGGTGCAGAAGTTCATTCACAACTACCCCGACATGTCAGAGCTGCTGCATAAAGTGCGGGCGGTCTGTGCACACTTCCGGCGTTCACATCCTGCCGCTGCTCGCCTGTCTGCGCTACAGCGTAACTTCAGCCTTCCCGCTCACAGCCTCATATGGGACGTGCCCACCAGTACTTCACCAACGTGGCCAGTAGCGATGACGCCGTTATCAGCTTTACAATACCACTTCTATGTCTCCTTGAGAAAACACTTAGGGCGATAATGGAAAAGGAGGTGGCCCAGGAGGAGGAGGAGGAGGAGGAAGAGGGGTCATTTTTAGCACTTTCAGGCCAGTCTCTTAGAAGTGGCTCAGAGGGAGGTTTTTTTGCAAATGCAGAGGCCAGGTACAAATATGGCCAGCCAGGGCCCACTACTGGAGGACGAGGAGGATGAACAGGAGGTGGAGGAGGATGAGGATGAAGCATGTTCACAGCGGGATGGCAACCAACGCAGCTCGGGCCCATCACTGGTGCGTGGCTGGGGGGAAACGGAAGACGATAATGATAAGCCTCCCACAGAGGACATGCTGCAGTGCCTGCACAACGACAGCAGAGTTGCCCACATTTTATTGTGTGCGGACTACTGGGTTGCCACCCTGCTGGATCCCCAGTACAAAGACAATGTGCCCACCTTACATCCTGCACTGGAGCGTGATAGGAAGATGCGCGAGTACAAGCGCACGTTGGTAGACGCTCTACTGAGAGCATTCCCAAATGTCACAGTGGAACAAGTGGAAGCCCTGTGGAGGCGCAGGCAGAGGAGGAGCGAGAGGTCGCCAACGCAGCTGTGTCCCGGCCAGCTCCTCTGAGGGCAGGGTTAGCATGGCAGAGATGTGGAAAAGTTTTGTCACCACGCCACAGCTAACTGCACCACCACCTGATACGGAACATGTTAGCAGAAGGCAGCATTTCACTAACATGGTTGAACAGTACGTGTGCACACCCCTCCACGTACTGACTGATGGTTCGGCCCCATTCAACTTCTGGGTCTCCAAATTGCCCACGTGGCCAGAGGTAGCCTTTTATGTCTTGGAGGTGCTGGCCTGCCCGGCTACCAGCGTTTTGTCTGAATGTGTATTTAGCATGGCAGGTGGCGTCATTACTGATAAACGCAGCCGTCTGTCCACAGCCAACGTGGACAAGTTGATGTTCATAAAAATGAATCAGGCATGGATCCCACAGGACCTGTCCATCCCTTGTGCAGAATAGACATTCATAACTACCTCCCCTTAACCATATATTCTTGTACTCCAGGGCACTTCTTTATTGAGTCCTCTTTTTTTAATTTTACCATTATTTTGTGGGGCAACCCAAAGTTGAATGAACCTCTCCTCCGTCTGGGTGCCAGGGGACTAAATAACTAAAAGTGGCCTTCTCCATTGGTGGGTGACATGATGCCTCTTTTGCTGCTATGGGACCTTTCTTCTCTGTCTTGGTGCCGGGGCCTAAATATCTGAAAGTGGCCTGTTCCATTGGTGGGTGACATGAAGCCTGATTCTCTGCTATGGGACCTCTCTCCAATTGATATTGGTTAATTTTTATTTATTTTATTTTATTTTATTTTAATTCATTTCCCTATCCACATTTGTTTGTAAGGGATTTACCTACATTTTGCTGCCTTTTACAGCCTTATAGCCCTTTCCTGGGCTATTTTACAGCCTTTTAAGTGCCCAAAAGTTCTGGTCCCCATTGACTTCAATGGGGTTTGGGTTCGGGGTGAAGTTCGGGTCGAGTTCGGATCCCGAACCCGAACATTTTCGGGAAGTTTGGCCGAACTTCTCGAACCCGAACATTCAGGCTCAACTCTATCAGAGAAATACGGGTCAGTAGATCAAGCACCCTGCACTCAGCATTCTAGGCATATCACACATTGGTATAAATAGCAGGCTGATTAAGGAACCTGACTACTGCTGCTATGAGAGAAAGATGTTATATGAAAGGTAATCTTAATGGTAATAGTAGATTCAAAATAGGAACTGTAGGCCTAGATAAAGATATCTTATAACCTAGATAGGATATTTTATTTTCTGGGGTGAAATTCAGTTGTCAAAATAGCAATACCGTAAATCAGTGGTTTCAGCTGTGGCTGGCTAAGTTCAATCGTGTCCGGCAAAGGATTTTTTTTTTTTCTGGGGTGAAATTCAATTTCCAAAATAGCAATTCCGTAAATCAGTGGTTTCATCTGCGGCTGGCCAAGTTCAATAGTGTCCGGCAAAGGACATATTTTTTTCTGGGGTGAAATTCATTTGCAAAAATAGAAATACCGTAAATCTGGTGTTCCAGCTGTGGCTGGCCAAGATTAATACTGTCCGGTAAAGGATAGATTTTAAATTGTTGGGTGAAATATTATAATTTTTGCCAGGTACAAACCCCTAAACTGCATAACTGACAGGGAATTTACAATTGGCGGTTACATTCCTGCATGAAATAAAGCCTTTTTGGGCTGTTAAGCCACAGGTAGTCGCCAATAACTGGTTTTTTATTTGTAATTTTTTTAAATAAATTAGTGTAGACCCCAAAACATTGGGAAAAAATAAAAAATAAAACAAAGTGTAAGTGCACGGTAGTATAACAGTGGTTGGGTGAGGCCGGTATACTTGTCTATTCTGCATAAGGTACAAACAAGTCCTTTAGGATCCATGCCTGGTTCTTTTTAATAAACGAAAGCTTGCCCACATTGTCTGTGGATAGGTGGCTGCACTTGTCTGTGATAATGCCACCAGCCATGCTAAACACACGTTCAGACAATACAGTGGCTGCAGGGTAGGCCAGCACCTCCAAGGCGTAAAGGGCAACCTCAGGACATGTGCCCAATTTGATGACCCAGAAGTTGAATGGGGCAGACCCAGTGGCGTAGCTAGAAATTATTGGGCACCACAGCAAATTTTTGAATGGGACTCCCCTCTCCGAGAAATTTTTGCGCAAACCCCTTCCTTTCATGCCGCCATGCCTGTGGCTACTAAAGATCGCTCTCTCAGCCCAGGCCCAGCAGCTGTTCCATTCGCTTTCTACACTGTCTCCACTACCACTGTATATAATTTCATTGTATAATACCGTTAGTCCTCCTTCTCCTCCTGGATGGGCTCTTTCTAGGTCACGCCCCCAAAGCAGTTGCTTCCCCTGCTTCCACTGTAGCTATTCCCCTAGGCAGACCCATCAGTCAGTATGTGTACTGTTCCACCATGTTGCTGAAATGCTGCCTCCTGCTAAGATGTTCCAGATCTGCTGGTGGTGCAGGTTGTTGTGGCATGATGACAAAGCTTTTCCACATTTTGCCCATGCTAACCCTGCCTTCTGAGGTGTTGCTGGTGTCCCAGCTGCATTGTCAAATTCTTCCTCCTCCTCCTCTGCCTTCACCTTGTGCTTCCACTGAATCCCCGGTGTCAGGTGTGAATGCCATCAGCAGCGTGTCTACTAGCAGGCTCATCTTCCTATTACACTCCAGTGAGGGAATTAAGGAAGGCACGTTTTCCTTGTAACGTGGATGCAGCAGGGTGGCCACCCACTGATCAGCAAAAGTTAGAATGTGGTAGTAACTGGGCGGTCGTTGCGCAGGCACTGCAGCATGTAGTCACTCATGTCCGCCATGCTGCCCAGAAGCAAGGGCAAGCTATCCTCTTTAAGGGAGGTATATCGTCTGTGTCCTCTGTATCCCCCAGTGTTCCTCCTACTCCTCTTCCTCATCCTCCAGAACTGTGCCCTGGCTGGACAATTGTGTTCCAGGCCAGGGCCTATGTTGGTGCAGATACCCACCCTCCGAGCCACTTGTATTTGGTTGGCCGTAAGTTATGCTTAAGGCTTGTATATAGTTTTGTTTCTTTATATGGTTAGTTTAGCGGCCTTATAGCTTTTTAAAACATGTTTAAGTAAATTTATAAATAGTTTGTTAATGGTTTGAGTGAAAGGGGGGGGGGGGTGTTGAGTGTGTAGGGTGTGAGTCTGTTTGGGTTTATTTTCCATCCACTTTCTACACTGTCTATACTGCCACTGTATCTAATTTCATTGTATAATACTGTTGAGGGGGCCCTGACAAAGTATTTTAGTCCTCCTTCTTTTCTCATGGATGGGCCCCTTCTAGGTCAGGGACCCAAAACAGTGTGCTTTCCATGCGTCCCTGTAGCTTCGCCCCTGGGCAAACCCATCAGTCAGTACGTGTACTCTTCCACCATGTTGCTAAAATGCTGCTTCCTGCTACGACGTTCCAGATCTGCCGGTGGTGCAGGTTGTTGTGGCGTGATGACAAAGCTTTCCCACATTTCGCCAATGCTAACCCAGCCTTCTGAGGTGCTGATGGTCCCCAGCTGCCCGTGAGCTGGCTTGGGTGCCACCCTGCTGAGAACAAGGTTCCTCCTCATCCTCCTTATCCTACTTATCCTCCTCATCCTCCAGAACTGTGCCCTGGCTGGACAATTGTGTTTCAGGCCAGGGACTATGTTGGTGCAGGAAGCCACCCTTCGAGCCACTTGGATGTCACTGGCCTTAAGATAAGGCGTGTATATAGTTTTGTTTGTTTATATAGTAAGTTTAGATGCATTATAGTTATTTTAATATGTTTTTAAGAAAATTTGTACATAGTTTGTTAATGAGTGAAAGGGGGGGGGGGGTGGGGGTGTTGTGTGTGTTCGATTAACTGAATTGATTTTCACTGTCTGGTATTTAGGAATTTCTGCACCCCAAATTCAGCACATATGGCAGGCAGGGGATGTGTGTCGAACCGGCTAGGCCCAGACCGGCTAGTATTTTTTCGCCCATTAGCGCACAACACCAGGCCGGGCTGGAGGCTCAGTGGCACCAACCAATGGTCGTTCTGTTGTTCCATGCCTGTCCACAGCTCCTGCGCGGTGCGAGGTTTGTCCCACAAACTCAAAAGTTTTAAAATAACCTGCTGTCGTTTCCCCCTGACTGTGCTGCTGTGGGTGTCGAAGGTGTTATGCAGAGTGGATGAGGAGGAGGTAGAGGAGGAGGAAGCCGAGTAGGAGGAGGAGGTAACAGGATATAAAGAGAAATGCCCAGCAATCCTCGGGGGCGGAAGGACATTCACAAAAATGCAATCCGCCTTTGGGCCAGCCGCTACATTTACCCACTGTGTAGTTGGTTATGTGGACATTGCCACAGATAGCGTTGCGCAGTGCACACTTGATTTTGTCCGCCACTTGGTTGTGCAGGGAAGGGATGGCTCGCCTGCAAAAGTAGCGGCGGCTGGGATACACCTACTGTGGGATAGCGACCGCCATAAGGTTTTTAAAACTGTCCACCAGGCAGAATGACTGCATTTCAAAGGACCAGGAAGTTTGAAATAAGGCATTCAGAGCCATGGATACGGGGTACTTCCTTTTTCTATTTCTTTTTCTCTCCAGTGTTTGGGAGATGGACAGCTGATAGCTGAACAGTTCCATTAGATTTGGGGGAGATGCTTGGTGACAATGACAGATGTGGTGGCGTTGCTGCCACATCCTCTGTTTGCTAGGTGATGGATGCCACTGTCACTCACTTGGGCTCAAGTTTAGAATGTTTATTTATTATTTTTCTATATTTTATTTTATTTTAAGTCATTTTCCTATTCACATATGTGTGCAGGGCATTTACCTACATTTTGCTGCCTTTTGCAGCCCTCTAGACATTTCCTGGGCTATTTTACAGCCTTTTTAGTGCCCAAAAGTTCTGGTCCCCATTGATTTCTGGAAGTTCGGCCGAACTTCTCGAACCCAAACATCCAGGTGTTCGCTCAACTCTACTAGCAGGGTATGAAAACTAGATGGATGAAAGTAAGTGATATCGATTGAGATAGTTGATGACTTTACTAAAAAGGGAAGGAATGAGAGTTAACGGATTATAATGTGATGTCTAGGAATCTCAGTCTAATGGTATAGACTAACATGTTTGTTTTCTTTCCTAGGAGCTGAAGATGTGAGATTTTAACCCTTGTCTGTACTGCATACTGTAGAATCAAGAATACATGACATGTACTGGATGCAGTGTGTGGTACTTTTCTGAAGTTGGGAGTTTAAACAAAAAGCTTTCTAATTTCAATACATTGTAATTGATTTAAAACTGGATAAAAAATAGACAAAAAAAGTTGATCTAATTTAATACTGGATAATTGTTTTTTAAGTTTGAAAATTGTTTTACGAGTTTTATTTTGCAGCTAATAGAAGTTAGGACCTGGAGGCTTCGTACTAAAGTTACTTTTACTTTCTCCCAATGTTTAACTTTAAATGTTGAATGTTTAATTTTTAGGAATGATGAAGGAGACCCTGACAGAATATCTGGGGGAAAAATGATGCATTAAATTAACTTTCCTTTTTGGTTTGGAGCTCCAATATATATTATGTGTAAAAAGTGTATGATGTCAAATGGGCCCTTTGTTTTATGTCGATATTGTGTTATATGTTGTATGTTATCTATGTTACATGTTGGGACAAAAACTTAGGACCAGTGCACTGTTAAACTCCAAAGCAGAACTGACCTTTGAGAAACATGGTACATTTTGCCAGACCCCAGGGGATGTGAACATATGATGTAAAGGGAAGGAGGAAATGTGGGATATTGTAATAATTTGAATTCCAATACCTCATCTCTACTGATATATGATGCTATAGTCAGAAGGAACCTTCTTATTAACAACTGAAGAACAAGAAGTTTAAGCAATCTATTGTATCTAACCCCAACCCTGAGATTTCGCCAATGCAGTAAGAATAATTTTTTACATTTAAAGACCTCACACGCAGTGAGTGAAACACTTGAACAAACTCACTGTAACCATATGTTTACTTTAAGTTTCCAAGTAGGAAACTTCACTCCTCAGCAGCATTTTGACGGGAAAACAATCAGGTGGAAGGACGGGTTACCTGAGTATTTAGTACATAGTAACTTAGTACATAAGGCCGAAAAAAGACATCTGTCCATCCAGTTCGGCCGGTCATCCTGCTAGTTGATCCATAGGAAGGCAAAAAAAAAAAAAAACCTGTGAGGTAGAAGCCAATTTGCCCCACTTAAGGGGAGTAAAAATTTCCTTTCCGACTCCAATCAGCCCATCAGAAATCCTCCCTGGATCAACGACCAATCTCTAGTAGCTATAGCCTGTAATATTATTACACTCCAGAAATACATCCAGGCCCCTCTTGAATTCCTTAATTGTACTCCCCATCACCACCTCCTCAGGCAGAGAGTTCCATAGTCTCACTGCTCTTACCGTAAATAATCCTCTTTTATGTTTGTGTACAAACCTTTTTTCCTCCAGACGCAGAGGATGTCCCCTCGTCACAGAGACAGTCCTGGGGATAAATAGATGATGGGAGAAATCTCTGTACTGACCCCTGATAAATTTATACAGTGGAGGAAATAATTATTTGACCCCTCACTGATTTTGTAAGTTTGTCCAATGACAAAGAAATGAAAAGTCTCAGAACAGTATCATTTCAATGGTAGGTTTATTGTAACAGTGGCAGATAGCACATCAAAAGGAAAATCGAAAAAATAACTTTAAATAAAAGATAGCAACTGATTTGCATTTCATTGAGTGAAATAAGTATTTGAACCCCTACCAACCATTAAGAGTTCTGGCTCCCACAGAGTGGTTAGACACTTCTACTCAATTAGTCACCCTCATTAAGGACACCTGTCTTAACTAGTCACCTGTATAAAAGACACCTGTCCACAGAATCAATCAATCAAGCAGACTCCAAACTCTCCAACATGGGAAAGACCAAAGAGCTGTCCAAGGATGTCAGAGACAAAATTGTAGACCTGCACAAGGCTGGAATGGGCTACAAAACCATTAGCAAGAAGCTGGGAGAGAAGGTGACAACTGTTGGTGCGATTGTTCGAAAATGGAAGGAGCACAAAATGACCATCAATCGACCTCGCTCTGGGGCTCCACGCAAGATCTCACCTCGTGGGGTGTCAATGGTTCTGAGAAAGGTGAAAAAGCATCCTAGAACTACACGGGAGGAGTTAGTTAATGACCTCAAATTAGCAGGGACCACAGTCACCAAGAAAACCATTGGAAACACATTACACCGCAATGGATTAAAATCCTGCAGGGCTCGCAAGGTCCCCCTGCTCAGGAAGGCACATGTGCAGGCCCGTCTGAAGTTTGCCAATGAACACCTGAATGATTCAGAGAGTGACTGGGAGAAGGTGCTGTGGTCTGATGAGACCAAAATAGAGCTCTTTGGCATTAACTCAACTCGCTGTGTTTGGAGGAAGAAAAATGCTGCCTATGACCCCCAAAACACCGTCCCCACCGTCAAGCATGGGGGTGGAAACATTTTGCTTTGGGGGTGTTTTTCTGCTAAGGGCACAGGGACAACTTATTCGCATTAACGGGAAAATGGACGGAGCCATGTATCGTGAAATCCTGAGCGACAACCTCCTTCCTCTGCCAGGAAACTGAAAATGGGTCGTGGATGGGTGTTCCAGCACGACAATGACCCAAAACATACAGCAAAGGCAACAAAGGAGTGGCTCAAGAAGAAGCACATTAAGGTCATGGAGTGGCCTAGTCAGTCTCCGGACCTTAATCCAATCGAAAACCTATGGAGGGAGCTCAAGCTCAGAGTTGCACAGAGACAGCCTCGAAACCTTAGGGATTTAGAGATGATCTGCAAAGAGGAGTGGACCAACATTCCTCCTAAAATGTGCGCAAACTTGGTCATCAATTACAAGAAACGTTTGACCTCTGTGCTTGCAAACAAGGGTTTTTCCACCAAGTATTAAGTCTTTTTTTGTTAGAGGGTTCAAATACTTATTTCACTCAATGAAATGCAAATCAGTTGCTATCTTTTATTTAAAGTTATTTTTTCGATTTTCCTTTTAATGTGCTATCTGCCACTGTTACAATAAACCTACCATTGAAATGATACTGTTCTGAGACTTTTCATTTCTTTGTCATTGGACAAACTTACAAAATCAGTGAGGGGTCAAATAATTATTTCCTCCACTGTACATAGTTATTAGATCTCCCCTAAGTCGTCTTTTTTCTAAAGTAAATTACCCAAATTTTGATAATCTTTCAAGGTACTGTAGTTGCCCCATTCCAGTTATTACTTTATTTGCCCTCCTCTGAACCCTCTCCAGCTCTGCTATGTCCGCCTTGTTCACAGGAGCCCAGAACTGTACACATTACTCCATGTGTGGTCTGACTAGCTATTTTTAAAGTGATAGGACTATGTTCTCATCACGGGCGTCTATGCCCCTTTTGATGCAACCCATTATCTTATTGGTCTTGGCGGCAGCTGCCTGACACTGGTTTTTGCAGCTTAGTTTGCTGTTTATTAAAATTCCTAGATCCTTTTCCATGTCAGTGTTACCGAGTGTTGTACCATTTAGAATGTATGGGTGACTTGCATTATTTCTTCCCATGTGCATAACTTTACATTTGTCAGTGTTAAACCTTATCTGCCACTTATCTGCCCAAGCCTCTAATCTATCCAGATCCCTCTGTAGCAGTATATTGTCCTCTTCAGTGTTAATTACTTTATACAGTTTAGTGTCATCTGCAAAAATTGATATTTTACTATGCAAGCCTTCTACAAGATCATTAATAAATATATTGAAAAGAATAGGGCCCAATACTGATCCCTGAGGTACCCCACTAGTGACAGTTGCCCAATCTGAGTGTGTACCGTTAATAACCACCCTCTGTTTTCTGTCACTCAGCCAGTTACTTATCCACTTACAGACATTTTCTCCCAGTCCGAGCATCCTCATTTTATATACTAACCTTTTATGTGGTACAGTGTAAAATGCTTTGGAGAAGTCCAGATATAAGACATCCATTGATTCACAGCTGTCAAGTCTAGAACTTACCTCTTCATAGATACTGATTAAATTCATTTGGCATGACCGATCCCTCATGAAGCCATGCTGATATGGCGTTATTTGCTTATTTCTGTTAAGATCCTCCAAGATAGCATCTCTCAGAAAACCTTCAAACAGTTTCCCCACAACAGATATTAAACTTACCGGCCTATAGTTTCTGGGCTCTGTTTTTGGACCCTTTTTGAATATTGGCACCACATTTGCTGTACACCAATCCTGTGGGACATTCCCTGTCAGTATAGAGTCCGCAAATATCAGAAATAAGGGTCTGGTTATGACATTACTTAATTCCCTTAGGATACGGGGGTGTATGCCATCCGTTCCTGGCGATTTGTCTATTTTAATCTTTTTAAGTCGCTGTTCTGTCTTGGGTCAGACAGGACACTTTTAATGGGGGATTTATTTTTACATTCAGCACTTCATCTGACAGTTTATTTTCCTCAGTGAATACATTAGAGAAAAAAATATTTAACAGCTTTGCTTTCTCCTCATCGCTCTCTGCAACTCCCCATTCATTACTCTTTAAAGGGCCGCTACCTTCAGATTTATACTTTTTAACATTGATATAATTGAAGAAAATTTTAGGGTTAGTTTTACTCTCTTTGGCAATTAATCTCTCGGTCTCTAGTTTGGCCGCTTTTATTTGTTTTTTACATGTTCCATTTTTTTCCTTATAGTTTTTTAGTGCTTCCTCGCTACCCTCCTGTTTTAGTGATTTATATGCTTTCTTTTTGTCATTTATTGCTTTTTTTTACATTTCTATTTATCCACATTGGTTTCTTTTTGTTCCTTAACCTTTTATTCCCATACGGTATGTATCTCTCACAATGAGAATTTAGGATGCTTTTCCCATATCCCATTTTGTGGCTGTATTTTTGTGTTTGAGGACTTTGTCCCAGTTATTTATGGCCTCGCTTAGTTGGCTAAATTTAGCTTTTTTGAAGTTTGGTATTTATGTTCCTCCCTGTAGAAATGCTCTTTTGAATGATAATTGGAAGGTTATTACTTTATGGTCAATATTTCCCAGGTGTCCCCCAATTTGCACATCTGTTGTTCTGTCAGGTCTATTGGTTAATACTAAGTCCAGTATGACCGTCCCTCTAGTTGGGTCCTGAACCAGTTGGGAAAGGAAATTGTCTTTGGTTATTGCCAAGAACCTGTTTCCTTTATGCGATGTACAGCTTTCAGTTTCCCAGTCTATATCTGGGTAGTTGAAGTCCCCCATAATAACCACCTCATTATGATTTGCGGCCTTGTCTATCTCATTTTGTAATAGATTTTCTGTGGACTCTGGTATATTAGGTGGTTTATAGTAAACTCCTATTAGTAATTTATTATTGTTTTTGGCTCCATGTATCTCTACCCACAGTGACTCCACATGTTCATGTCTCTCACTTATATCTTCTCGGACTGTGGGCTTTAGATAGGACTTTACATAAAGGCAGACCCCTCCCCCTCTCTGGTTTTGATGATCCTTTCTAAACAGTCTGTAACCCTGTACATTAACTGCCCAGTCATTGCTATCACCCAGCCATGTCTCTGTTATTCCCACTATATCATAGTCCTCCTCACACATCACTAATTCCAGTTCCCCAGTTTTGTTAGTCTGGCTTCTGCTTCAGGCATCAACAGAACACAGGAGGAATGCAGCATTTTGAATTAATAACCCAGACTTTGATTTTCTTGTAGATGGCTCCAGGTTCTTTAAAATGGATAATCTTTGACAAAAAGATCAAGGCAAAGGGAAAAGGGACTTGTATCGAATGTGGCTCCATAGTCCTGTATTCAGGAAGGATCATGCCTCAGAAGAATGCCGTATGAGATATATTCTTAGGCTATATTATCTAGGACAGGGATATATTATCTCCAACAGGCCCAGATACTGTATTTTTGATCTTACTACCTATTGTTATGATATGTGGCTTCTGACCCATGAGGATCAGAGACACCAAAGTGGGGAAGTGGGCTAAACTTTGTACAAGATACAGACTGTTCCTGCTGTACAGCAACTGATTGCTGCAGATAACTAACTGTGTGATTCCCTTCTAGATGTGAATTCAGAGACCTTACCTTTTCATAAACCCTGTGAGCATTGATGATTGGGGATGTGTTAAGAGACATATGGAAAAGTGTGATGGTGACATCCAAGAGCAGCTAACCACTTTGGAATTTGTGAAGTGTTTGAAGGAAAAACCACCTGGAGACACACCAACCATTACAAATACATCTGTAACTAAAGGGAAACACCAGGAGAGTCTTCAGTCTCTGCATTGTGCTGCTTATTGGACTTATGAAGTAAGTTTGGTAAACAATACTGATCAGTGTAAGAAAGTATGGAGAGATTTTGTAACATCATCAACTTCAAGTGAAGTTCCAGAAGAGAAAGGTCTCAAATCATGAATGTGGATGTACTGTATGTTATGTTAATAATGGGAAAAGAATAACATTTGGGACAAACACTTGATATAAGATGGTCAAATGTAAGAGTCAAGGGACTGCTGTACTGACTGATGTGCGATGGCAATGTGGTAGTATGGCATATACCAGACTCCCTGGAGACTGGTCAGGTGTTTGCTCAGTGGTTAAATTAATTCACCCCTTGTTGGTAATTCCTAAGCTTGCATGGGCTCCAGGTGAGTGTGTGCTAACTAAGAGTCAATACTCTAGATTACATTAAAATCATTTCAAAGGCTGGAATCTTTTTTGCCAGTTGGCTGACTCATGATGTACAAGTAGCAGCAAATTTGAAATGGATCTAGAAAAACAGGTACAAGCTATAGAAGTTCAGAAAGATCAGATGAATGCCATCAAGGAGGAGCTCATAGGTCTGAAAGTGACAAGGTTGGAGATATAGGTGACTGGTTCTCAGGGTGGTCTATGAATCTTCTAGCTAAGTTATTGCCATTTCTGAGGACTGTCATGCGTGTATGTGCTCCATTGTTGTTCTTGTGTCTTGTATGCCTGTAATTTTTATATTGCAAAAGACTGTTTTTGAAATCCACCATGATGCTTGCCTATGCACCTGTTGCTATCAAAGAAGTAAAGGATTAGGAGTGTGAATTTTTTTCCTTGGATAAGGAGAACATCATATATTAAATTGCATAATGCGAGAGGCATTGTGTGTGTGGTATAAATGTCAGTATCTGTGTGCATGTGTGTTGGGGAAACCCACAACAGGGAGGAATGAAGGCGAAAATGAAAATATATAGTATAATGCCGCCTGGTAATGCCAGACACTACATTCCCAAATCTTATGTATAAGTATACTTTACAAAGGTGGGGGTAGAACTCAGTTGGGTGAGGGGCTATGCATTAGACAGGATGAAGAAAGTAATGGTAATAGCAGATGTTAGGTAGCTAAGAAGAACATTAAGCAAGCATGCGTTGGTCATGCATGAATGTATCCAATGGGGTATTAGAGAGAGTTTAACCTATCCAATGGGGATAAGACATGTATGTATGGTTTAGGATGGTTATGTATAAGACGAGTGTGGGCCTCTCCCCCTTTGAGTATTTTCCTTTGTGTGATTGAAGCTGTTAAAGGGGTTATCCAATTTCAAGAACTGTCCCCCCACATGTGCCAGGCCCCTCACCGCTAATATACTTACCCTGCTCCCTGCTCCCGATCCCCGCACCACTGCTGCTGCTTCTCCCTGCACATGGATGAAAACATCCAATGTCAGTGGGAGCAGCCAATGGCAGGCGGGGATGGGGACGAGCCTCCCTAGCATTACCTGCAATGCTAGTGAGGCTCGTCCCCATCCCAGCATGCCACTGGCTTCTCCCCCCGACACCGGATGTTTTCATCCATCTGCAGGGAGAAGCAGCAGAGGCGGTGAGGGGACCAAGAGCGGTGCCATGAGCAGGGAGCTGGGTAAGTATATTACCGGTGAGGGGCCCGGTAGTGTGCGTGTGCGTGTGTGTTCTTGAAATTGGATAACCCCTTTAATGCTTCCGGCTAGCCGCAATAAACCTTATTCTTACTGAAGATTGCTTTTTCTGAGTGGTATTCCATAACAGAGAGACCTCTAAACTCATACATATCCAGAAAAGCATGCATCCATTTTCATTATAAAAAATACATGATAGTTACTTATTGGTTGCTAATTTGCAAAAAAATCAATGTAACTATGCCTTTAAGTTTATGCCTAAATATTTAAAGCTATCTCCAGAAGACATGATAACAGCATTTAGTTCATTGGTATATTTTTCTTCTTTTTTATTTATTTATTGGTAATTTGAATGTGCCAAATATGTCATTGCTTGGAAGATTACCATGCAAAAGTCTGGCCATCCCTGATTTAGCATTACAACTATAGTTATATACTGTATAAATGATAGCTTGTATTGCTATGAACATTATAAGATACAATATTTCTTCATATTCCCTTTATTTTAATATGCAGTATATGACTTGAATTGTAAATTTGTCTTTCTTTAATGAAAGAATGCTAATAGAATTAACTTTTTTTTTATTATACTCAAAAAATTGGTAACAGTGACATCCAAGGTTTGGAACACTGCCAAATATGCACAGAAAAACGAGAATAAAGGATTATAGAGCAGCAAACTGATTCTAAAATTTTGCAAACAGCACTGTTCTCTTGTTTAGCAGTACAGTTGTCAAATAGAATAAAGCACAATATAGCAGAACCATTTTAACATAGATACACATATCTGAAGACTGCTGTGCCACTGAATAGCACAAAGCTCCAGAATGCTAAAATTCAAATCTGTGAGGCATGGTGGTGGTTTGATAGAGAGTAACAGCCTAGAAATCTTACACTTTCCATTTCCTATTTAAAATCAAATCATTGACTTTAGCATTGAATTAATTGAGCAGCAAAACAAAAGGGTGCATTAATTATATTCTTAAATTATTCTGCATTGTACATGCTTGATTTTATGTATCTGAAATTCTTCAAACAGCTTTTCATAATCTTTTATATGCTGATAACATAAAGCTAAGTTTTAGAAAGTACAAGCATATAATTTATCTAAGTGACATTGGTAAGCTTGGAAACCACTTAGAGGAACAAAATGTATAGCTCTACTACAGAAGAAAGACAAGTAACTTATTTTGATATATAACACATTAAATAACATTACACTGATGATATAACACTTCAGTATAGTGCTATGATTCCGGTGCTAATGATTATTATTTTAAAATAATAGAGATGTCCAGGACCACAATGATATTTTTTGAGAGTAAAAGATTAGCTCTGTTTTTATACTACCTATTTATTATTGCTCAAACTGATTAAACCCTCATTTTACATACAGTAAAATATAATATATATATGTATGATGCTCCTGATAACAAAATTGAGACAGTCTACATTATATTATGCTCCTCCCTGATTTCAGTATTGATCAAACACAGGATGACAACATTTGCATAAAGGCAATGGGATTTCAAAAGTCTCTAAATGTCTCAATTAAGCAAAGATGCTTCATAGACTGTCACTGTAATGGTACCTCAAAATGGACATTATCATGGGTAGTCTGGCTGTGATGTAGATGAGGCTGTGGAGATATTTATTATATTTATTTATTTATTTTATGCTTTAATTCAGGTCACCTCTATAAGCTATGTCAGCTGTGTCAGAACTTAAAATGGTCCTGGGAAAACTAAAGATGGTCCCATGTTTGAGGTGGGGAAAAGACAACAATATCATAGTACTGCAAAAAAGAACCAAATACCAGAGTGCAGCTCAAAATACTGCCGTAGCAGAACCAGATACCACAGTGCAGAAGAATATACTGCACCTATATTAGATAATACTTCCCAGAAGCTGTACATGCCTCTGTGGTGGCTATCACCAGCTGCGTGTTTTTTTTACAATTATACAGGAAAATATGGCACTACATACCTGTTATATCCAGTGAAATTTTCTCTGATGTAGAATTTATCTTTCTTCATTTTCCCAGAATGCTGTGAAGACTTCTTTAAGCCACATATCATCTCTGCAGGGTTTGCCACCCAGACATCTTAGGTTCCTTACTTTTCCTTCATCCTTCCTAACTTCCCAACAGAAACATCTCATCCTCCTGCCAATGCTATTACTGTGCTCATTATGCTCCCTGGTGTCCCAAATACTATGCTACAGAAAAAAGAGTGCCCACAGTAATTATAATGTTACCTGTTCACCTGTAGTATACAAAATAATAATATCCATTATAATACCCCCTATAGTTCCCCAGTAGTAATGCCCCTATTGTGCTGCAAGTAATATTATTGCACCTGACCACAGCATCTGAGGACATGAAATACCAGAATGGCACGCTTCTGGGAATTCTCCGGCTCCCCTATGTGGCGATTGGAGGAGCCGGAGCATGTATGTGGCAGCCTCTGTCATTGAGAATGACAGGAGGCTGCTGCATAGTAGTTTCTATGGAGCCCCTGCCTGTGACAGGGCTCCATAGAAACACAGTAAAATCATGCATTGGAGTCTGTGAGAATAACAATCCAATGATTACTTGTTATAGTTCTCTATGGGGACTATAAAAAAAGTATAAAAAAAAGTTTTTAACAATAAAAAAATATAAAAATGTAAATCACTTCCCTTTCCCCCCCAAAAAAAAAAAAAAACAGACTAAAAATACAAAAATACATATCACAGGTATCGTCGCATGCCATATGGAATAAGGGAAAAGTAAAAAAGTGTCAAAATGGCAGATTTTTTATCATCAAAACACAAAAACTGTCCGCGTTGTGGATGTCCCAGCGCAGACCATCTTCATATCTTTTGGGACTGCCCTCGGGTGAGTGGATACTGGCGGCTGATCCAGGAAACTTTGATACAGAAATTGCAGGTTCAAATTCCCTTCCTGCCAGGAGTATGGATTCTAGGCGATTTATCTCAGGTCACCTATCAAACTCCAAAATTCGCCTTTTGATCAAAGCGATGTTTTTGGCAAGGCTCATTATTGCTAGGATGTGGTTCTCTAGATTCCCCCGATTACAAAAAATGGCTTAACCTGTTAAATAAAATTAAAAAGTATGAGGAGATTCTGTATAGGGAAAGACAAGCTCACGGAAAATGGGATAGGATTTGGCAAGGGTGGAAAGAATAATCTGTTTGTTTTTTCTTCTTCTCTCGGTGCGATGGGAGGGGGGAATGGAGGGAGGGGGAACCTTAGTAAGGTTTATGCATTTTTAATAGTCTGTAATTTGCAAGATTCATACTGGCCTGGCAAATGAAGAGCAGTGATCAGTTTTACCACATAGTGAACACCATAAAAAAAAAAATATATATATATATATATATATATATATATGTAACTGTGGCAGAAATACATTTTTTTTTCCAATTCCATCCCATTAGGAAAAATGTTTCCCCCACTTTCTACTACATGTTGTGCAATATTCAATGGTGGCATTAGAAAGTACAACTTGTCCTGCAAAAAACAAGGCTATGTACGGCTATGTGAACGGAAAAATATAAAAGTTATGGCTCTGGGAAGACAGGGAGCGAAAAACAAAAACACAAAAGACTAAAATCTCTTTGTCAGGAAAGGGTTAAGTGTATTCCATCTCTGATCGTGGCAATCATTTTGTAATGATCCTAACAAAGGTGTGTTATAGGACACTAGATTTCCAAATTCTCTTATTAAATATTTCATTACTTTACTTACTGAACAATACAAACCTAACATTCTAGTGAAGAAAGTACATTCATCTTCTTGAGAGCATAGACACACAAAACTAAAAACTTTGCAATAAAAGTTGTAGAAAGGTGAATGTAATTTTAAAACTATTGATTTAAAGTCTTTAGTTCAAAGACTAAAAGGCTCAAGCATATTCTCCTGTCATCCCTGTTGTCTTATAGTAGTGAGGAAATTTGGAATCATTAGCCATAGATATAATTCAGTTGCATTAAAATACATGTAGAGATGTAGTAGAGTTAACACACAAGCTTTATAAGACGTGTTATCTAAACTAAATGCATTAAGCAAAATCCTTTAATGGCTTTTCAATGGCTTTTGTTTCAAGATAACGCAATGAGCTTAGAAATTTGGGTTAAGAGTTTGTGTGTTAACTCTGCTACATCTGTAAATGCATTTTCTTCTGTCAGCTTACTTTTAACCATAAACACTTTACTAGTTTAACATCCCACATGCATCTATACCACTGATGCCCAACCTACGGTCCCCAAATACGGTCTCATGCGGCCAGCGCAGTGACTAGAGGCCTTAGACTTTTCCCTGCTTTTTATCAGCTCAGGGTGCACTGTGAACGGCACAGGAAGCGCAGCGATGCTGCATGTGCCTGCAATAACCAATAACAAAGCTATGGACAGCAAGGAGCTTTGCTATTGGTTAGATTGGGCGATACAGCCCCCTGCAGTAGGGGAAGCCGGCGGGAGCTGAAAGGAGGAGGGGTCGGCTCTCGGGGGCGGCTTAAGCATAGAGTGCCTGGCGCGCTGCGCAAGCAACCGAAAAGCATGGCGGCGGAGGAGCTGAAGCCTACAACCAAGACATCAAGATGGACCTGCATAAGAAGGTGACAGTGCAGGGTGTAATGTATCGATGTGTGTAATGTATGTAGTGCAGTGTGTGATCATCACATACTGCACTTTATACATCATACACATGTATACAACACATACTGCACTATATACATCATACACATGTATACATCACATGCCCCCTCACAGTAATAATGGCCAGATATGTGCCCTCTTCACAGTAGTAATGCTCACACGTGCCCCCTCACAGTAATAATGGCCAGATATGTGCCCTCTTCACAGTAGTAATGCTCACACATGCCCCCTCACAGTAATAATGACCAGATATGGGCCCTCTTCACAGTAGTAATGCTCACATGTGCCCCCTCAAAGTAATAATGGCCATATATGTGCCCTCTTTACAGTAGTAATGCTCACTAGAGCATTGTTCGGCGATTTCTTCCCGCTTTCTGAAGGGCTGCAGAGCAGGTAATCAGCAAGCGTTTTATTTCTTGCCCTAAGAAGCCATCACAGCCATGCCTACTAATGGCATGGCTGTGATTGGCTGAGTGCAGCATGTGACCCAGCCTATTTATAAGCTGGAGTCACGTAGTGCTGCACGTCAGTCTGCTGAATTGAGATTAGGGCAAGGTTGCTGCTGGTGCGACCAGGGACAGAATAGGGCAGAAATCTGAAGAACCTTTGCAACTTTAATCCACAAGATACAGCACATAGAGAGGGAGGGAGCCTAAGCAATCCATCATTTCTGTATCCAGCCACTGCCAGGGAGATTTGTTTTGTAATCCATCTGTTACTGAGGTGGGGGTCGGCGGCCATTTTAGGCACTGTGTAACAATGGCAGTTTGCAGCCGCCAGCGTGCAGTGCGTCTGACTACATACCTCAGTCGAGCTGCACGCGGGGCTCCTCCTCTTCGCTGCAGGCTCCGGACCCGCTTTCCTGCGCTGTCGCAGGCTACGACAGCTTCTGTTATATCTTGTAGGAGCCGCAGGCGTCCTGGTACCTTAAGGGTTAATGCACGCCCCTGAGTCCGCCCTCTCTCCAATCCTGGCCAGGCACCACCTTTATAAGGGTGCTTCCCCCTTCCTGCAACGCCTGAGCAATATTGTACTTCCTACAGCTAAGGCTCCTGTTGTTCCTGCATTCGATATCCTGATTATGACCTCTGCCTGTATCCTGACCTCGTCTCTGCTTGATCCTCTTGTACCTCGCTGCTCTCAAGTTAAAGACCCGGACTGTCGACCATGCCTCTGTCTGCTGTGCAGATCGTTACACCAGCTCCACCTGGACTAACTCAGCTCTGCTGTTCTCACAGCACTAGTTCTGCTATACCGCTTGTTTCAGCTCAGCATTATCCTGCGGCTGTCTGCTATATTGCCTGTTTCCCAGTGCTAGCATCGGTGGCTTTCTGGCCTGCCCGGCCAGCTGCCACTTAACCGGGACCACTCTTGCAGTAGCGACCTGGTGTCTCCCCTGCAGCTGAGTCTAGCTTCCGCATCCTGGAGCGGGATGAAGGGTAAAAACCAGGTGGACACTTAGACTCCGCTCCCAAGTTGGCCCAAAGTCAAACCGGTAAGTGGCACGGCGGGTCCACACCCGTTGATCCGTTACAGTTTGCTCAGGCCATGGACCCCGCTGGCAAGCCCACGCCTGTGGTACAAGATTTATTCCAAGAGCTGCAACGCCAGAGTGAACGCCAAGATGCCCTGCTGCAGTGTCTGAACACAATTTCTGCACGTCTGGATGCTCTACCCACTACTGCTCCTGCGGCACTACAGGTCCCAGCAACTCCTGCTAATTCCGTTGCATCGTCTGCATACCAAGGCACGTCTGCTGTCCAACTTCCAGCGGTGAGTCAAAGGCCTGCAGAGGGTTCCTGAATCAATGCTTGATCCACTTTGAGCTACATGGAGACAAGTTCCAGTCTGACCGAGCAAAAGTGGCTTTCATTGTATCTCTGCTCTCTGGAGAAGCTCTTGCTTGGGCTAATCCTATATGGGAGCAAAGCGGACCCGAGACTGCAAGCCTACAGACCTTCTTAACTGTTTTCCGTACAGTATTTGAGGAACCTGGCCGTGCCTCGTCTGCAGCCTCTGCTCTTCTTTGTCTGCGTCAAGGTGCTAGGACAGCGGGCTAATACGCAATCCAGTTCCGTACACTGGCCGCAGAACTGTCCTGGAATGATGAAGCTCAACGAGCCGTATTCTGGGAGGGTCTGAGTGACCGCATTAAAGACGAACTTGCAGGAAGGGACCTTCCTGATTCTTTGGACGCTTTGATCACGTTGGCCACACGCATAGACGTGCGGTTTCGTGAACGTTTTTCTCAAGCCGCAAGGATGAAGCAGACGTCTAAACTTGCACCTGTCTTCCAGAGGACTGTTCAGACTCCTGCTGTGATTCCGTCTGAAGAGCCTATGCAGGTGGATCGCCTGAAGCTCTCTGATCAGGAGCGCCAGCGAAGGCGAGCAGAGAACTTGTGCCTCTACTGCGGTGGAAAGGAACATGTTGTTCGTACCTGCCCCCAGAAGGCGGAAAACTTCAGCACCTAGGCTCATTGGGAGAAGTGACCCTAGGTGAAAAAGACAATTCTCCCAAACTTCTTATCCCTGTAATGGTGTTTGCTGGGAAAACCAGTATATCGGTACCTGCCTTCCTGGATTTTGGCGGTGCCGGGAATTTTGTTAATCAAGCCCCTAATGTCTGAATTGTTTGACCGTATCCGAGGCGCACAGATATTTTCTAAATTGGATCTACGTGGTGCATAAAACCTGATACGAATCCGTGAAGGCGACGAGTGGAAGACGGCATTCGATACCCGTGATGGCCACTATAAGTACTTGGTTATGCCGTTCCGCCTTTGCAACGCTCCTGCAGTCTTCCAAGAATTTGTAAATGACATCTTCTAGGACCTGTTATACAAGTGTATAGTAGTGTATCTCGATGATATTCTCATTTATTCAACCGACTCGTCCACTCACCGGAAACAAGTGCGCCTGGTTCTGCAGCGCTTAAGGGAGAATGGTCTGTTTGCCAAGCTCGAAAAGTGTGTCTTTTAGCAGTCTTCCTTACCCTTTCTGGGGTACATTGTTTCCTGCACTGGTCTGCAAATGGATCCCGACAAGGTCTCTGCCATCCTGAATTGGCCCCGTCCTCAAGGTCTCCGTGCCATTCAAAGATTTCTGGGATTTGCCAACTTCTATAGGCAGTTCATCCCAAACTTCTCTTCCTTCACAGCCCCTATTTCTGCGCTGACTAAGAAAGGGGCGGATGCAAAGAAATGGACCCCTGAAGCTGAGTATGCTTTCCGACAACTCAAGGATTACTTTGCTGCTTCTCCTGTCCTCCATCATCCAGACACTTCCAAACAGTTCTTCCTAGAAGTGGATGCTTCTTCTATTGGTGCAGGTACAGTCCTGCTACAGAAGACCTCCAAGGGGAAATTTGTCTCGTGTGAATTCTTCTCCAAGCTCTTCTCTTCTGCAGAAAGAAACTACTCTATTGGTGATAGAGAATTGCTTGCTATCAAGATGGCCTTGTAAGAATGGAGATACCTTCTGGAGGGGGCTTTGCATCCAGTGGTTATACTGTATACACTGACCACAAGAATTTGACTTATCTGCAGTCTGCACAGAGTCTTAATCCACGTCAGGCTCGATGGGCACTCTTCTTTGCCCGATTCAATTTCCTTCTGCATTTTCGACCGGCAGACAAAAATGCGAGGGCTGATGCGCTTTCCCGTTCCTTTGACCCAGAAGATCAGATTGAGGAACCTCAAAATATCATCGATCCGTCCTGCCTGGTTTCAGTGGCGCCAGTTCGAGTAAAAGATATTCCTTCGGGGAAGATTTTTGTTCCGCAAGCCAAGAGGAGGAAGATTCTCTTCTGGGGACATTGCTCCAAGTACGCTGGACACCCTGGGGTACGTAAGACCCTTGAGTTGCTGTCCCTTCACTACTGGTGGCCTACCCTACCCAAAGATGTCCGGGAATTTGTGTCTGCCTGTACCTCCAGTGCCCGCAACAAGGTTTCCCGAACCAAACCATCGGGTTTGCTACTACCGTTACCCATTCCGGAAGTTCCCTGGCAGCATGCTGTTATGGACTTTATCACAGACCTCCTGTTCTCTGCTGGCTGTTCTGTAATCTTGGTAGTGGTAGACAGATTCTCCAAGATGGCACATTTTATTCTGCTTCCTGGATTGCCCTCTGCTAAGCGACTAGCCTGTCTGTTCTTCGAACACATCTTCCGCCTTCATGGCCTTCCTCTGCACATTGTGTCCGATCGAGGGGTACAATTTACTTCCAAATTCTGGAGAGTGCTCTGTGGGCTACTTGAGGTCAAGTTGGACTTCTCTTCTGGATACCACCCTCAGTCTAATGGGCAAGTTGAACGAGTTAATCAGACTTTGGATAACTACCTACGTCAATTTGTCTCTGCTCAGCATGATGATTGGGTGCAGCTCCTGCCTTGGGCAGAATTCTCGTACAACAGCCATTCCGGAGAATCCACGGGCTCTTCTCCCTTCTACATAGTGTATGGACTACACCCTCGTGCTCCTTTACCTCTGTCCGCATCTTCCGAGGTACCGGCTGCTAATTCTTTGTTCAGAGACTTCCTCAGCATCTGGAGACAGACTAAGGACTCCATCTCTCAGGCTGTTACTCGTATGAAGAAAAATGCGGATACTAGACGTAGACCTCCTCCTCAGTTCTCTCCTGGCGACAAAGTCTGGCTTTCCTCCCGGAACATCCGCATTAATGTACCCTGTTACAAATTTGCTCCACGGTTTCTGGGCCCGTTTGAGGTCCTTGAGCGTATCAACCGTGTTTCCTATAAACTCCGGTTGCCTCATTTTCTCTGGATTCCAAATTCTTTTCATGTATCTCTTCTGAAACCATTGGTCCTCAACTCCTTTCCCAGGCCTTCCTCCACCCCTACTTCCGTGCCTACTGACGGTAAACCTGAATTTGAAGTACAGAACATTCTCGATTCCAAGATTACAAGGTTGGTATTTGTTGTAAGAGGTGCTTCCTTGTAGACTGAAAGAATTATGGTCCTGAGGAACGTTCCTGGGAGAATGTACATGCTTTGAATCTTCTCAGAAGATTTTTTCAGCGCATCAAGGCCAAAAAGAAGGGGCGTGAGAGGGGGTATACTGTAACAATGGCAGTTTGCAGCCGCCAGCGTGCAGTGCGTCCGACTACGTACCTCAGTCGAGCTGCACGCGGGGCTCCTCCTCTTCGCTGTTTGCTCTGGACCCGCTTTCCTGTGCTGTCGCAGGCTACGACAGCTTCTGTTATATCTTGTAGGAGCCGCAGGCGTCCTAGTACCTTAAGGGTTAATGCACGCCCCTGAGTCCGCCCTCTCTCCAATCCTGGCCAGGCACCACCTTTATAAGGGTGCTTCCCCCTTCCTGCAATGCCTGAGCAATATTGTACTTCCTACAGCTAAGGCTCCTGTTGTTCCTGCATTCGATATCCTGTTTATGACCTCTGCCTGTATCCTGGCCTCGTCTCTGCTTGATCCTCCTGTACCTCGCTGCTCTCAAGTTAAAGACCTGGACTGTCGACCACGCCTCTGTCTGCTGTGCAGATCGTTACACCAGCTCCACCTGGACTACCTCAGCTCTGCTGTACTCACAGCACTAGCTCTGCTATACCGCTTGTTTGACCTCAGCATTATCCTGCGGCTGTCTGCTATATTGCCTGTTCCCCGGTGCTAGCATTGGGGCTTTCTGGCCTGTCCGGCCAGCTGCCATTTAACCGGGACCACTCTTGCGGTAGCGACCTGGTGTCTCCCCTGCAGCTGAGTCCAGCTTCCGCATCCTGGAGCGGGATAAAGGGTGAAAACCAGGGGAACACTCAGACTCCGCTCCCAAGTTTGGCCCAAAGTCAAACCGGTAAGTGGCACAGCGGGTCCACACCCGTTGATCCATTACACACTGCAGTGTACTGCATGTCTACCAGCCTGCCAGGGACATCAGCCTAATCCTGTTTTGTAGCTCAGTGAAGGAAAAAAAAAACTTTTTTTTCTGGCTGCTCAAGTCCCCTATATTGCCTTTTGTATGTTTAAGGGGTGACATAGTCCATTTGTCTAGCCTGGGATCTGTTGTGCCACAGAGCACTTTTGTATACCATGCACTAAACCGTAAATTCTATTTCAGCTATCAAATAGTGCATCAGTGTATTTTAGTTAAAAAAAAAGTGGTCATCCAGATCCATCAAGCCGATTTTACACCGCCAACAGGGGCGTAGCTATGGGCGTGCAGAGGTAGCAGTCGCTACCGGGCCCAGGAGCCTGAAGGGGCCCAAAAACACTTGTGCCGCATAAGAAGACACACAAAGCACTGAGGGAAGAGGGGCCCAAACTGAACTCTTGCACCAGGGCCCATGATCCGTTAGCTACGCCCTTGACCGTCAACATATATAATTGACATGGAAATAGTGCTTCTTTTTTTTTTATAGAAAAAAAAAACTTTATTCAAGGTCCACCAAACAGTCTAAAATACCCATTACAACCACCTATTTTACATTGCTGCTGTGAAATACAGCATAAGTGTATGTTTTTTGACAAGAGTGGTAATCCCGATCCACAGAGCACCTTGAAATACACCACTTAAATACCGATTTCACATTACAGCTGAGAAATAGTGCATTATTCTTTTTTGTGTGAAAAAAGCAATATTCTTGCTTCACAAAGCAGTTGTACATACACGGTATAAATATCTAATCTAAATTAACACCAGTAAAAAAAACTGCATTTTGGGGTTTTATTGAAAAAAAACTGTGTTTTAGGCCGAACAAACAGTTATGCATCCGTCGTTTAAATAATTATCTCCAATTTATAATAGTCTAATACTGCATTTGTGAATTTTGGTGACCTAATCCGTGTTCTGGGTCCCCAAATCTGGTGTCCATAAATAGTATAAATATCTACTTTTAATGTACTGCAGTTAAAAACTGCATTTTGGGGTTTTATTGAAAAAAGCAGTGTTTTTGGCCGAAAAAACTGTTGTGCATCCGGCACTGAGCACACCAAGGCCTGCTCCATGGAGTTCATTGGCGTGGCAGTTCTTCACACAATGTCCTGACAACAAGACACAAGTGGTTTGCATGTTGTGCCATCAGTGCCTGAAACGAGGCATAAACGTTCTTCACCTGAGCACAACCTGCATGACCAGGCATCTACATGCAAAGCATGAACTGCAGTGGAGTAAACACCTTAAAAACAAGGAACTCTCTCATGCTCCTCCTGCTCCCTCTTCTGCTGCTGGCTCGGCCTCTCTCTCCACCTCTGGCGTCACCGTGGCACCTGGCGACCAGCAAACAGAGGATGTTCCACCACATACGACACCATCACCAAGCATCTCCATAATGTCACACGGCAGCATTCAGCTGTCCATCTCCCAAACATTGGAGAGAAGGAGGAAATACCCACCTACCCACCCTCGAGCCCTGGCCCTGAATGCCAGCATTTCAAAATTACTGGCTCTTGAAATGCTGTCATTCCGTCTGGTGGAGACGGACTGTTTCAAACAGCCGATGGCAGTGGGTGTCCCCCAGTACGTCTTTCCCAGCCGCCACTACTTTTCCAGGCGAGCTGTCCCTTCCCTGTACAACCAAGTGGGGGATAAAATCAAGTGTGCTCTGTGCAACGCCATCTGTGGCAAGTTCCACATAACTACAGATACATAGACCAGTAAGCATGGCCAAGGTCGCTATATCTCCCTAACTGCACACTGGGTAAACGTAGTGGCGGCTAGGCCCGAGGCAGATAGCGGTTTGGCGCCTGTCCTTTCACCACCAAGGATCGCAGGGCATTATTCGTTGCCTCCTGTTGCTTCCTCCTCCTACTCCGCATCATCTTCCTCCTCCTCCTACTCCTCTTCTACCACCCCCACATCCGGTCATCAAAAGAACCTCACCCCCAACTTCAGCACAGCCCGGGGTAAACGTCAGCAGGTGATTTTAAAACTCATGTGTTTGGGTGACAAACCCCACACCGCACAGGTGCTTTGGAGGGGCATATCTCAGCAGACTGATGAGTGGTTGCTGCTGGTAAGCCTCAAGCCCGGCCTGGTGGTGTGCGATAACGGGCGAAATCTCGTTGCAGCTCTGGGACTAGCCGGTTTGACGCACATGCCTTGCCTGGCGCATGTGCTGAATCTGGTGGTGCAAAAGTTTCTTAAAAACTACCCAGACATGTCAGAGCTGCTGCTGAAAGTGCGGTCCGTATGTGTGTGCTTTCAGCGTTCTCACCTTGCTGCTGCACGCCTCATTGTGCTGCAGCGTAACTTTGGCCTTCCTGCTCACTGCCTCATATGTGACATGCCCACCAGGTGGAACTCCATCTTACATATCCTGGAGAGAATGTGCGAGCAGCAGCGGCGATGGTGGAGTTTCAGATGCAGTATAGGCACGGGTCAGTCGCTCTGCGGATCAGCACCTCTTCACCACCAAGGACAACGTTCCTACCTTAATTCCTGCACTGGAGCGTGATAGGAAGATGTGCGACTATAAGCGCATGTTGGTAGACGCGCTCCTGAGGGCATTCCCAACTGACATGGGGGGACAAGTGGAAGCACAAGGCAAAGGAAGAGGCGGAGGAGGAGGAGGAAGAGATCGCAAATGCAGCTGTGTCACAGCCAGCTCCTCAGACAGCAGGGTTAGCATGGCTAAGATGTGGAAAAGTTTTGTCACCGCGCCACGGCAAACTGCACCACCAGCTTATAGGGAACGTATTAGCAGAAGGCAGCATTTAAACAACATGATGGAACAGTACATGTGCACATGCCTCCACGTACTGACTGATGGTTCTTCCCCATTTAACTTCTGGGTCTCCAAATTGTCCACATGGCCAGAGCTTGCCCTTTATGCCTTGGAGGTGCTGGCCTGCTCTGCGGCCAGTGTATTGTCAGAATGTGTATTTAGCACGGCAGAGAGCGTCATTACAGACAAATGTAGCCGCCTGTCCACAGCCAAAGTAGACAAGCTCACATTCATTAAAATGAACCAGGCATGGATCTCACAGGACTTTTCCGAACCTTGTGCAGCATAGACATTTATAACTGCCTCGCCCTCAACCATACATTCTTGTACTCCAGGGCACTTCATTATTGAATCCTCTTTTTTTAATTGTACCATTATTTTGGGGGCAACCCCAAGTTGAATGAACCTCTCCTCTGTCTGGGTGCCAGGGGCCTAAATATTTGAAAGTGGCCTTCTCCATTGGTGGGTGACATTAAGCCTGATTCTCTGCTTTGGGACCTCTCTCCTATGTCTGGGAGCTGGGGTCTAAATAACTAAAAGTGGCCTTCTCCGTTGGTGGGTGACATGATGCCTTTTTTGCTGCTATGGAACCTCTCTCCTCTGTCTGGGTTTCAGGGGCCTAATTTTCACGTACTTGCTTTTTACTGTCTAATGACCGCCCCATTGTCTGGTTGTCAGGGGCCTAAATAACTTGAAAATGGCAGGTGACATCGAGCTTCATTTTCTGCTATGGGACCTCTCTCCTCTGTCTGGCTGATTGGGCCTAAATAACTGAAAATGGCCTTTTCCATTGCTGGGTGACATAAAGCCTGATTTTCTGCTTGGGACCTCTCTCCTCTGTCTAGGTGCCTGGGGTCTACATTTCAGATAATCAACTGTTGCTTTGGTGGGAGACATTAAACTCTTTATACTGTCAAATGACCTCTACATTGTCTGGTTGGCAGGGGCCTTTATTTTGTTTCATCGCCTGTTTTATTGGTGAGAGACATTAACCTATTTTTACTGTCAAATGACCGCCCATTGTCTGTTTGTCAGTGGCCTACATTTCTTTTAATCGCTTGTTGCATTGGTGGGAGACTACCAATGCAACTATTAAATTACCTTTCCTCTGTCTGGGTGTCAGGGGCCTACATAAATGATAATAGCTTGTTCAATTGCAGGTTGACCTGAGGCCTATGTTGCTGTTACGGGACCGCTCTCCTCGTGCGGGTGCCATGGTCCTGAATTAGTGAATGAGGCCTGTGGCACTACTGGGTGAAATCAATACTGTTTTGGTATGATCGTAACTCTCCTCTTTATGGGTGACATGGGTCTGAATCTATGAATGAGGCCTGTGGAATGCAGGGTGAAATAAATACTGTCTTGGCATGATTTTAACTCTCCTCTTTGTGGGTCCCGTGGGCATGAATGTTTGAATTAGGCCTGTGGCCCTGCAGGCAGACAGGAATCCTTTTTGGCTGTGATGAGAACTTAAACTCCCATAGCATTCCCACCTGACGCCACCCACACCTCCTATTCCACCTCCTCCTCCAAGTTGACAATTGATATTAGTTAATTTTTATTTATTTTATTTTAAGTCATTTCCCTATCCACTTTTGTTTGCAGGTGATTTACCTACATTTTGATTCCTTTTGCAGCCCTCTAGCCCTTTACAGACTTTTTAGTGCCCAAAAGTTCGGGTCCCCATTGACTTCAATGGGGTTCGGGTTCAGGGTCAAGTTCGGGTCGAGTTCGGATCCCGAACATTTTGGTGAAGTTTGGCCGAACTTCTCGAACTCGAACATCAAGGTGTTCGCTCAACTCTATTCCTCACATGTGCTCCTCACAGTGTTTGCATTTCTTTCTAGCAAAGCTACCTGGTTCTGGCCCACTAAATTTATATCAAGTCTAGTGCGGCCCTCAGACGAAAAATGGTTATTATTTTTATTATTATTATTATTAATAATTTATTACCATTTACCATATCTAATTATATAATTTTCATTTATTTAACTGAAAAAGTGACTGAATTTTGAACAGGTAATTATGATTTACAGCGTAACTAATCTTTCAACAAACTTTATATTAATCAATAGAACAGTATGTATAACTGAGAAATAGTACTATATCTGGTCACAATATTACTTTTATTTGGCATTATATAGCAATTTTCCCCTGCGCAAGCTGAATGTCTAATTTTGCAGTTCTTTCAGAGATGATGGATGGAGACTACAAATAGTAGAGGAGAATCCTCTCCCTAACCTTCTCTTATTCACTCAGACACAGCCATAGGATCACAAAGGAAATTACAGATGGGTACTGACTAGTGTTGAGCGAACAGTTTGAGCATAGTATGGGTTCGTACCGAATTTTGGGGTGTTTGGGACACATTTTCAAAAAAGTTCGGGTTCAGGTCCGTTGTTCGGCGATTTCTTCCCGCTTTCTGAAGGGCTGCACAGCAGCCAATCAGCTAGCGTTTTACTTCTTGCCCTAAGAAGCCATCACAGCCATGCCTACTAATAGCATGGCTGTGATTGGCCAAGTGCAGCATGTGACCCAGTCTCTATTTAAGCTGGAATCACGTAGCGCTGCACGTCACACTGCTCTGATTAGTGTAGGGAGAAGACACAGCTTCTGTGAGGGCGATATTAGGCAGGGAAAAGTCAGCAAAAACACCTAATGAAGTGATCGATCTACAGCTGTGAATCATTCAACTTCTGCTAGTTAATTGCTCACTGGTTTTTAGGCTGCACAGAGCGTTTTTCTGTCACTTTTTTCTGGGGAGATCAGCAGCCATTTTGTGACTTGTTGTGCACCAGCACAAGCTGCCATTAAGTCCATCAATCCATCAATACTAGGTTTTTTTTTGCGACATCCTACATAAGGGGCTTGGCTGTGCTTATTGGCACCCCTAGAAACTCAGGATAGAAATTTATATATTTTATTAAGGGGTTAAATTCAATTGCCAAAATAGCAATCCCCTAAATATGGTGTTCCAGCTGTGGCTAGCTAAGTGTAATGCTGTCTGGCAAAGGATAGATAATATTTTGTGGTGAAATTCAATTGCCAAAATAGCAATCCCCTAAATCCGGTGTCCCAGCAGTGGCTGGAAAAGTATAATAGTGTCCGGCAAAGGATATATTTTGTTCTAGGGTGAAATTCAATAGCCAAAATAGCCATACCGTAAATCAGTGGTTTCAGCTGTGGCTGGCCAAGTTTAATAGTGTCCTGCAAAGGATATATTTTGTTCTGGGGTGAAATTCAATTTCCAAAATAGCAATACCATAAATCAGTGGTTTCAGCTGTGGCTGGCCAAGTTTAATAGTGTCCTGCAAAGGATATATTTTGTTCTGGGGTGAAATTCAATTTCCAAAATAGCAATACCATAAATCAGTGGTTTCAGCTGTGGCTGGCCAAGTTTAATAGTGTACGGCAAAGGATATATTTTTTTCTGGATGAAATTCAATTGCCAAAATAGCAATCTCATAAGTCAGTGGTTTCAGCTGTGGCTGGCCAAGTTTAATAGTGTCCTGCAAAATATATATTTTGTTCCAGGGTGAAATTCAATTGCCAAAATAGCAATACCATAAATCAGTGGTTTCAGCTGTGGCTGGCCAAGTTTAGTAGTGTCCGGCAAAGGATATATTTTGTTCTGGGGTGAAATTAAATTGCCAAAATAGTAATACCATAAATCAGTGGTTTCATCTGTGGCTGGCCAAGTTTAATAGTGTCCTGCAAAGGATATATTTAGCTCTGGGGTGAAATTCAATTGCCAAAATAGCAATACCATAAATCAGTGGTTTCAGCTGAGGCTGGCCAAGTTTAATAGTGTACGGCAAAGGATATATTTTTTTCTGGTTGAAATTCAATTGCCAAAATAGCAATCCCATAAATCTGTGGTTTTAGCTGTGACTGGCCAAGTTTAATAGTGTCCGGCAAAGGATATATATTGTTCTTGGGTGAAATTCAATTGCCAAAATAGCAATACCATAAATCAGTGGTTTCAGCTGTGGCTGGCCAAGTTTAATATTGTCCGGCAAATGATATATTTTGTTCTGGGGTGAAATTCAATTGCCAAAATAGCAATACCCTTAATCTGGTGTTCCAGCTGTTGCAGGCCTAGTTTAAATCTGTCTGTAACAGGGTATATTTTGTTCTGGGGTGAAATTCAATTGCCAAAATAGCAATACCCTGAATCTGGTGTCCCAGCTGTGGCTAGCCAATTGTAATACTGTCTGCTGTCTGGCAAAGGATAGATCATTTTCTGTGGTGAAATTCAATTGCCAAAATAGTAATCACCTAAATCTGGTGTTCTAGCTGTGGCTGGCAAAGTATAATAGTGTCCGGCAAAGGATATATTTTGTTCTGGTGTGAAATTCAATAGCCCAAATAGCATTACAGTAAATCAGCGGTTTAAGCTGTGGCTGGCCAAGTTTAATAGTGTCCTGAAAAGGATATATTTTGTTCTTGGCAGAAATTCAATTGCCAAAATAGCAATACCGTAAATCAGTGGTTTCAGCTGTTGCTGGCCAAGTTTAATAGTGTCCGGCAAAGGATATATTTTGTTCTGGAGTGAAATTCAATTGCCAAAATAGCAATACCATAAATCAGTGGTTTCAGCTGTGGCTGGCCAAGAATAATAGTGTCCTGTAAAGGATATATTTTGTTCTGGGGTGAAATTCAATTGTCAAAATAGCAATACCATAAATCAGTGGTTTCAGCTGTGGCTGGCCAAGTTTAATAGTGTCCGGCAAAGTATATATTTTGTTCTGGGGTGAAATTCAATTGCCAAAATAGCAATACCCTGAATCTGGTGTCCCAGCTGTGGCTAGCCAAGTGTAATACTGTCTGCTGTCTGGCAAAGGATAGATAATTTTCTGTGGTGCAATTCAATTGCCAAAATAGCAATCCCCAAAATCTGGTGTCCCAGCAGTGGCTGGCAAAGTATAATAGTGTCCGGCAAAGGTTATATTTTGTTCTGGGGTTAAATTCACTTACCATTATAGCAATACCCTGAATCTGGTGTTCCAGCTGTTGCAGGCCAAGTGTTAGTCAGTCCGTAAAAGGGTATATTACACTCAAGGTGTATATACAAGTGCTGAGAGGGTCATCCTCAATAACTTCACACGCTACCGTGCATCTCCCATTGTATTTCTGTTCGTTAAAGGGTATATTACACAAAGTGTTAAAATACAATTGCTGAAGGCATAATTCTACATATTTTTTCACATGCTACTGTGCATCTCCAAGTGTAAATATGTCCATAAAAGGATACCTTTCATCCAGGGCCTAAATACTAGCCCTACAATTGATATTCCCCAAAATCAGTGGTTACTGCTGTGTCTGGATTAGGGTAATACGGTACATAAATAAATAGGCAGACAGTGTTAGGTGCCTGTAAAAAAAGGCCTGAATTTGAAATCAATACATTGGGCCAAATATATTTTTTTCTTATTGTGGTGCTTGGTGAACAATGAGTAAAACATCTAGTAAGGGACGCGGTCGTGGTGGTGTTAGTGGACCCTCTGGTGCTGGTAGAGGACGTGGCCTTTCTGCAATAGCCATACGTCCTAGTGAACCAACTACCTCAGGTTCCAGTACCCGCCAGAATTTACAGAGATATTCGGTGGGGCCCAATGCAGTTCTAAGGATGGTAAGGCCTGAGCAGGTACAGGCGCTAGTCAATTGGGTGGCCGACAGTGGAGCCAGCACGCTCACAACATTATCTCCCACCCAGTCTTCTGCAGAAAGCGCACAGGTGGCCTCTGAAAACCAAGCCCATCAGTCTGTAACATCACCCCCATGCATATCAGGGAAACTGTCTGAGCCTCAAGTTATGCAGAAGTCTCTTATGCTGTTTGAAGACTCTGCTGACAGGGTTTCCCAAGGGGAATCCACCTAGCCTTCCCCAGTGGTGGAAGACATAGAATGCACTGATGCACAACCACTGATGTTTTCTGATGATGAGGACATGGGAATACCACCTCATCGGAGTCCGCACGTCTCTGATGATGACAAAACACAGGTGCCAACTGCTGCGTCTTTCTGCAGTGTGCAGACCGAACAGGAGGTCAGGGAAGAAGACTGTGTGGAAGACTATGAAGGGGACGATGAGGTCCTAGACCCCACATGGAATCAAGGTCGTGCCACTGACTTTCATAGTTCAGAGGAAGAGGCAGTGGTGAGACCAAGCCAACAGCGTAGCAAAAGAGGGAACAGGGGGAAAAAGCAGAACAGCCGCCCCCAAGAGAGTTCGCCTGCTACTGGCCACCGACACCAGGGACCGAGCACCCCAAAGGCAACTTCAAGGAGATCCCTGGCATGGCACTTCTTCAAACAATGTGCTGCTGACAAGACCCGAGTGGTTTGCACGCTGTGCCATCAGAGCCTGAATTAAGGCATTAACTTACTGAACCTTAGCACAACCTGCATGACCAGGCATCTACATGCAAAGCATGAACTGCAGTGGAGTAAACACCTTAAAAGCAAGGAACTCACTCAGGCTCCCCCTGCTCCCTCTTCTGCTGCTGCCTCGGCCTCTTCCTCCGCCTCGGGAGAAATGTTGGCACCTGCCGCCCACCAAACAGAGGATGTGCCACCGACACCACCATCTGCGTCACCAAGCATCTCCACCATGTCACATGGCAGCATTCAGCTCTCCATCTCACAAACCTTGGAGAGAAAGCGTAAATTCGCACCTAGCCACCCTCGATTCCTGGGCCTGAATGCCAACATTTCTAAACTATTGGCCTTTGAAATGCTGTCATTCAGGCTTGTGGACACAGACAGCTTCAAACAGCTGATGGCGATGGCTGTCCCACAGTATGTTGTTCCCAGCCGCCACTACTTCTCCAAGACAGCCGTGCCATCCCTGCACAACCAAGTATCCGATAAAATCAAGTGTGCACTGCGCAATGCCTTCTGTGGCAAGGTCTACCTAACCACAGATATGTGGACCAGTAAGCACAGCCAGGGACTCTATATCTCCGTAACTGAAGTGGAAACACACGGCACTCTGGCGACAATATGATTATAATGCAGGAAGGTTTTTTATTCAGCCACCATTAGGGTTACATGATAGTGAATAGCCGACGTTTCGATCTAACCAAGACCTTTTTCAGGGCCTAAAAGTAGATAGTAGCGCAGGAATGGGTGGCATGGTCTTGGTTAGATCGAAACGTCGGCCATTCACTATCATGTAACCCTAATGGTGGCTGAATAAAAAACCTTCCTGCATTATAATCATATTGTCGCCAGAGTGCCGTGTTTTTCCACTTCATATGATTTGGGATATTCCCATAACACAGAGCACCATCTACAAGGAGGAGTGCCAGCCATTTTTGTTTATGAATATCTTCCTAACTGCACACTGAGTAAATGTAGTGGCGGCTGGGCTCCAGGCGGTGAGTTCTTTGGCGCACGTCCTTCCGCCACCAAGGATCACAGGGCATCATTCTTTGCCTCCTGTAGCCTCTTCCTCCTACTCGGCATCCTCCTTCTCTGCTTCCACCAGCTCATCCAGTCAGCCACACACATTCACCACCAACTTCAGCACAGCCCGGGGTAAACGTCAGCAGGCCATTCTGAAACTCATATGATTGGGGGACAGGCCCCACACCGCGCAGGAGTTGTGGCGGGGTATTGAACAACAGACCGACGAGTGGTTTCTGCCGGTGGGCCTCAAGCCCGGCTTGGTGGTGTGCGTTAATGGGCAAAATCTCGTCACAGCTCTGGGACTAACCCGTTTGATGCACATCCCTTGCCTGGCGCATGTGCTGAATTTGGTGGTGCAGAAGTTTATTCACAACTACCCCGACATGTCAGAGCTGCTGCATAAAGTGCGGGCCGCTTCCGGCGTTCACATCCTGCCGCTGCTTGCCTGTCTGCGCCACAGCGGCCTTCCCGCTCACCGCCTCATATGCGACGTGCCCAGCAGGTGGAACTCCACCTTGCACATGCTGTGCGAGCAGCAGCAGGTGATAGTGGAGTTTCAGCTGCAGCACGACGGGTGAGTCGCTTGGCAGAACAGCACATCTTCACCACCTATGACTGGACATCCATGCGAGACCTGTGTGCCCTGTTAAGCTGTTTCGAGTACTCCACCAACATGGCCAGTGGCGATGACACCGAGATCAACGTTACAATACCAATTCTATGTCTCCTTGAGAAAACACTTAGGGCGATGATGGAAGAGCAAGTGGCCCAGGAGGAAGAGGAGGAGGAGGATGAGGGGTCTGTTAGAAGTGCCTCAGAGGGTGGTTTTTTGCAACAGCAGAGGCAAGGAACAAATGTGGCCAGCCAGAGCCCACTACTGGAAGATGAGGAGTACGAGGATGAGGAGGTGGAGGAGGATGAGGATGAAGCAGGTTCACAGCAAGGTGACACCCAACACAGCTCAGGCCCATCACTGGTGCGTGGCTGGGGGGATACGGAGGATGATCACGATACGCCTCCCACAGAGGAAAGCTTGTCCTTACCTCTGGGCAGCCTGGCACACATGAGCGACTACATTCTGCAGTGCCTGCGCAACGACAGCAGAGTTGCCCACTTTTTAACGTGTGCAGACTACTGGCTTGCCACCCTGCTGGATCCCCGGTACAAAGACAAAGTGTCCACCTTACTTCCTGCACTGGAGCATGATAGGAAGATGTGCGAGTAAAAGCGCATGCTGGTAGACGCGCTCCTGAGATCATTCCCAAATGTCACAGAGGAACAGGTGGAAGCCCAAGGCGAAGACAGAGGAGGAGCAAGAGGTCGTCAACGCAGCCGGGTCACGGCCAGCTCCTCTGAGGGCAGGGTTAGCATGGCAAAAATGTGGAAAAGTTTTGTCTCCACGCCACAACTAACTGCACCACCACCTGATACGGAACGTGTTAGGCAGCATTTCACTAACATGGTTGAACAGTAGGTCTGCACACCCCTCCACGTACTGACTGATGGTTTGGCCCCATTCAACTTCTGGGTCTCCAAATTGTCCACGTGGCCAGAGTTAGCATTTTATGCCTTGGAAGTGCTGGCCTGCCCGGCGGTCATCGTTTTGTCTGAACGTGTATTCAGGACGGCAGGGGGCGTCATTTCAGACAAACGCAGCCGCCTGTCCACAGCCAACGTAATAATAATGAACCAGGCGTGGATCCAACAGGAACAATCCCTCCCTTGTGCAGAATACACATTTATAACTGCCTCACCCTCAAAGATGTATTCTTGTACTCCGGGGCACTTATTTATTGAATCCTCATTTATTTAAATTTACCATGATCTTGCGGTGCAACCCAAAGTTGGATGAACCTCTCCTCAATCTGGGCGCCGGGGCCTAATTAACTGAAAGTGGCCTGTGACAATGGTGGGTGACATGAAGCCTGAATCTCTGCCATGCGACCTCTCTACTCTGTCTGGGTGCCGTGGGCTAAATATCTGAAAGTGGCCTTCTCCAGTGGTGGGTGATATGAAGCTTGATTCTGTGCTATTGGACCTCTCTCCTTTGTCTGGGTGCTGGGGATTAAGTAAATGAAAGTGGCCTTCTCCAGTGGTGGGTGATATGATGCATGATTCTCTGCTGTGGGATCGCTCTCCTCTGTCTGGGTGCTGGGGCCTGAATAACTCAAAGTGGCCTTCTCCAGTGGTTGGTGATACAACGCCTTATTCCTTGCTGTGGGAACTCTCTCCTCTGTCTGGGTGCTGGGGCCTAAATAACTCAAAGTTCCCTTCTCCAGTGGATTGTGATATGACGATTTATTTTCTGCTGTGGGACCTCTCTCCACTGTCTGGGTACTGGGGCCTAATTAACTGAAAGTGGCCCTCTCCAGTGGTGGGTGATCTGACGCATGATTCTCTGCTGTCTGACCTCTCTCCTCTGTCTGGGTGCTGGGGCATAAATAACTGAAAGTGGCCTTCTCCAGTGGTGGGTGACATGACGAATTATTCCTTGCTGTGTGACCTCTCAACCTTTGTCTGGGAGCTGGGGCCTAAATAACTGAAAGTGGCCATCTCCAGTGGTGGGTGATATGACGCATGATTCTCTGCTGTGGGACCTCTCTCCTCTGTCTGGGTGCTGGGGCCTAAATAACTGAAAGTGGCCTTCTCCATTGGTGGTTGACTTGACGCCTTATTCCTTCCTGTGGGACCTCTCTCCTCTCTCTGGGTGCTGGGGCCTAAATAACTGAAAGTGGCCTTCTCCAGTGGTGGGTGATATGACGCATGATTCTCTGTTGTGGGACCTCTCTCCTCTTTCTGGGTGCTGGGGCCTAAATAACTGAAAGTGGCCTTCTCCAGTGGTGGGTGATATGACGCCTTATTCCTTGCTGTGGGACCTCTCAACCTTTGTCTGGGAGCTGGGGCCTAAATAACTGAGAGTGGCCATCTCCAGTGGTGGGTGATATAACGCATGATTCTCTGCTGTGGGACCTCTCTCCTCTGTCTGGGTGCTGGGGCCTAAATAACTCAATGTGGCCTTCTCCAGTAGTGGGTGATATGACGCATTATTCCTTGCTGTGGGACCTCTCTCCTCTGTCTGGGTGCTGGGGCCTAAATAACTGAAAGTGGCCTTCTCCATTGTTGGTTAATTTGACGGCATATTCCTTGCTTTGGGACCTCTCTCCTCTCTCTGGGTGCTGGGGCCTAAATAACTGAAAGTGGCCTTCTCCAGTGGTGGGTGATATGACACATGATTCCTTGCTGCGGAACCTCTCTCCTCTGTCTGGGTGCTGGGGCCTTAATAACTGAAAGTGACCTTCTCCAGTGGTAGGTTATATGACGCCTTTTTCCTTGCTGTGGGACCTCTCTCCTCTGTCTGGCTGCTGGGGCCTAAATAACTGAAAGTGGCCATCTCCAGTGGTGGGTGATATGACGCCTTATTCCATGCTGTGGGACCTCTCTCCTCTGTCTTGGTGATGGGGCCTAAATAACTGAAAGTGGCCTTCTCAGGTGGTGGGTGATATGACGCATGATTCTCTGCTGTGGGACCTCTCTCCTCTGTCTGCGTGCTGGGGCCTAAATAACTGAAAGTGGCCTTCTCCATTGGTGGTTGATATGACGCCTTATTCCTTGCTGTGGGACCTCTCGCTACTGTCTGGGTGCTGGGGTCTAAATAAGTGAAAGTGGCCTTCTCCAGTTGTGGGCGATATTACACTTTATTCCTTGCTGTGGGACCTCTCTCCTCTGTCTGGGTGCTGGGGCCTAAATAACTGAAAGTTGGCTTCTCCAGTGGTGGGTGATATTGCACATTATTCCTTGCTGTGGGACCTCTCTCCTCTGTCTAGGTGCTGGGTCCTAAATAACTGACAGTGGCCTTCTCCAGTGGTGGGTGATATGACTCAAGATTCTCTGCTGTTGGACCTCTCTCCACTGTCTGGGTGCTGGTGCCTAAATAACTGAAAGTGGCCTTCTCCAGTGGTGGGTGATAGGACGCATGATTCTCTGCTGTGGGACCTCTCTCCTCCGTCTGGGTGCTGGGGCCTAAATAACTGAAAGTGGCCTTCTCCAGTGGTGGGTGATATGACGCATGACTCTCTGTTGTGGGACCTCTCTCCGCTGTCTGGGTGCTGGGGCTTAATTAACTAAAAGTGGCCTTCTCCAGTGGTGGGTGATATGACGCCTTATTCCTTTTTGTGGGACCTCTCTCCTCTGTCTGGGTGCTGGGGCCTAAATAACTGAAAGTGGCCTTCTCCAGTGGTGGTTGATATGATGCATGATTCTCTGTTGTGGGACCTCTCTCCTCTGTCTGGGTGCTGGGGCCTAAATAACTGAAAGTGGCCTTCTCCAGTGGTGGGTGATATGACGCATGATTCTCTGCTGTGGGACCTCTCTCCTCTGTCTGGGTGCTGGGGCCTAAATAACTGACAGTGGCCTTCTCCAGTGGTGGGTGATATGACTCAAGATTCTCTGCTGTTGGACCTCTCTCCACTGTCTGGGTGCTGGTGCCTAAATAACTGAAAGTGGCCTTCTCCAGTGGTGGGTGATAGGACGCATGATTCTCTGCTGTGGGACCTCTCTCCTCCGTCTGGGTGCTGGGGCCTAAATAACTGAAAGTGGCCTTCTCCAGTGGTGGGTGATATGACGCATGACTCTCTGTTGTGGGACCTCTCTCCGCTGTCTGGGTGCTGGGGCTTAATTAACTAAAAGTGGCCTTCTCCAGTGGTGGGTGATATGACGCCTTATTCCTTTTGTGGGACCTCTCTCCTCTGTCTGGGTGCTGGGGCCTAAATAACTGAAAGTGGCCTTCTCCAGTGGTGGTTGATATGATGCATGATTCTCTGTTGTGGGACCTCTCTCCTCTGTCTGGGTGCTGGGGCCTAAATAACTGAAAGTGGCCTTCTCCAGTGGTGGGTGATATGACGCATGATTCTCTGCTGTGGGACCTCTCTCCTCTGTCTGGGTGCTGGGGCCTAAATAACTGACAGTGGCCTTCTCCAGTGGTGGGTGATATGACTCAAGATTCTCTGCTGTTGGACCTCTCTCCACTGTCTGGGTGCTGGTGCCTAAATAACTGAAAGTGGCCTTCTCCAGTGGTGGGTGATAGGACGCATGATTCTCTGCTGTGGGACCTCTCTCCTCCGTCTGGGTGCTGGGGCCTAAATAACTGAAAGTGGCCTTCTCCAGTGGTGGGTGATATGACGCATGACTCTCTGCTGTGGGACCTCTCTCCGCTGTCTGGGTGCTGGGGCTTAATTAACTAAAAGTGGCCTTCTCCAGTGGTGGGTGATATGACGCCTTATTCCTTTCTGTGGGACCTTCTCCTCTGTCTGGGTGCTGGGGCCTAAATAACTGAAAGTGGCCTTCTCCAGTGGTGGTTGATATGATGCATGATTCTCTGTTGTGGGACCTCTCTCCTCTGTCTGGGTGCTGGGGCCTAAATAACTGAAAGTGGCCTTCTCCAGTGGTGGGTGATATGACGCATGATTCTCTGCTGTGGGACCTCTCTCCTCTGTCTGGGTGCTGGGGCCTAAATAACTGAAAGTGGCCTTCTCCAGTGGTGGGTGATATGACGCCTTATTCCTTGCTGAGTGACCTCTCAACCTTTGTCTGGGAGCTGGGGCCTAAATAACTGAAAGTGGCCATCTCCAGTGGTGGGTGATATGACGCATGATTCTCTGCTGTGGGACCTCTCTCCTCTGTCTGGGTGCTGGGGCCTAAATAACTGAAAGTGTCCTTCTCCATTGGTGGTTGACTTGACGCCTTATTCCTTCCTGTGAGACCTCTCTCCTCTCTCTGGGTGCTGGGGCCTAAATAACTCAAAGTGGCCTTCTCCAGTAGTGGGTGATATGATGCCTTATTCCTTGCTATGGGACCTCTCTCCTCTTTCTGGGTGCTGGGGCCTAAATAACTGAAAGTGGCCTTCTCCAGTGGTGGGTGATATGATGCATGATTCCTTGCTGTGGGACCTATCTCCTCTGTCTGAGTGCTGGGGCCTAAATAACTGAAAGTGGCCTTCTCCATTGGTGGTTGACATGACGCCTTATTCCTTGCTGTGGGACCTCTCTCTTCTGTCTGGGTGCTGGGGTCTAAATAAGTGAAAGTGACCTTCTCCAGTTGTGGGTGATATTGCACCTTATTCCTTGCTGTGGGACCTCTCTAATCTGTCTGGGTGCTGGGGCCTAAATAACTGAAAGTTGCCTTCTCCAGTTGTGGGTGATATTGCACCTTATTCCATGCTGTGGGACCTCTCTCCTCTGTCTGGGTGCTGGGTCCTAAATAACTGACAGTGGCCTTCTCCAGTGGTGGGTGATATGACGCAAGATTCTTTGCTGTTGGACCTCTCTCCACTGTCTGGGTGCTGGTGCCTAAATAACTGAAAGTGGCCTTCTCCAGTGGTGGGTGATAGGACGCATGATTCTCTGCTGTGGGACCTCTCTCCTCCGTCTGGGTGCTGGGGCCTAAATAACTGAAAGTGGCCTTCTCCAGTGGTGGGTGATATGACGCATAACTCTCTGTTGTGGGACCTCTCTCCGCTGTCTGGGTGCTGGGGCTTAATTAACTAAAAGTGGCCTTCTCCAGTGGTGGGTGATATGACGCCTTATTCCTTTTTGTGGGACCTCTCTCCTCTGTCTGGGTGCTGGGGCCTAAATAACTGAAAGTGGCCTTCTCCAGTGGTGGTTGATATGACGCATGATTCTCTGTTGTGGGACCTCTCTCCTCTGTCTGGGTGCTGGGGCCTAAATAACTGAAAGTGGCCTTCTCCAGAGGTGGGTGATATGACGCATGATTCTCTGCTGTGGGACCTCTCTCCTCTGTCTGGGTGCTGGGGCCTAAATAACTGAAAGTGGCCTTCTCCAGTGGTGGGTGATATGACGCCTTATTCCTTGCTGTGTGACCTCTCAACCTTTGTCTGGGAGCTGGGGCCTAAATAACTGAAAGTGGCCATCTCCAGTGGTGGGTGATATGACGCATGATTCTCTGCTGTGGGACCTCTCTCCTCTGTCTGGGTGCTGGGGCCTAAATAACTGAAAGTGGCCTTCTCCATTGGTGGTTGACTTGACGCCTTATTCCTTCCTGTGGGACCTCTCTCCTCTCTCTGGGTGCTGGGGCCTAAATAACTCAAAGTGGCCTTCTCCAGTAGTGGGTGATATGATGCCTTATTCCTTGCTATGGGACCTCTCTCCTCTTTCTGGGTGCCGGGGCCTAAATAACTGAAAGTGGCCTTCTCTAGTGGTGGGTGATATGACGCATGATTCCTTGCTGTGGGACCTATCTCCTCTGTCTGAGTGCTGGGGCCTAAATAACTGAAAGTGGCCTTCTCCAGTGGTGGGTGATTTGACGCCTTATTCCTTGCTGTGGGACCTCTCTCCTCTCTCTGGGTGCTGGGGCCTAAATAACTGAAAGTGGCCTTCTCCAGTGGTGGGTGATATGACGCATGATTCCTTGCTGTGGAACCTCTCTCCTCTGTCTGGGTGCTGGGGCCTTAATAACTGAAAGTGACCTTCTCCAGTGGTAGGTTATATGACCCCTTATTCCTTGCTGTGGGACCTCTCTCCTCTGTCTGGCTGCTGGGGCTTAAATAACTGAAAGTGGCCTTCTCCAGTGGTGGGTGATATGACGCCTTATTCCATGCTGTGGGACCTCTCTGCTATGTCTGGGTGCTGGGGCCTTAAATAACTGAAAGTGACCTTCTCCAGTTGTGGGTGATATTGCACCTTATTCCTTGCTGTGGGACCTCTCTAATCTGTCTGGGTGCTGGGGCCTAAATAACTGAAAGTTGCCTTCTCCAGTTGTGGGTGATATTGCACCGTATTCCTTGCTGTGGGACCTCTACCCTCTGTCTGGGTGCTGGGTCCTAAATAACTGAAAGTGGCCTTCTCCAGTGGTGGGTGATATGACACTAGATTCTCTGCTGTTGGACATCTCTCCACTGTCTGGGTGCTGGGGCCTAAATAACTGAAAATGGCCTTCTCCAGTGGTGTTTGATAGGACGCATGATTCTCTGCTGTGGGACCTCTCTCCTCTGTCTGGGTGCTGGGGCCTAAATAACTGAAAGTGGCCTTCTCCAGTGGTGGGTGATATGACGCATGATTCTCTGTTGTGGGACCTCTCTCCTCTGTCTGGGTGCTGGGGCTTAAATAACTGAAAGTGGCCTTCTCCATTGGTGGGGGATATGACGCCTTATTCCTTTCTGTGGGACCTCTCTCCTCTGTCTTGGTGCTGGGGTCTAAATTACTGAAAGTGGCCTTCTCCAGTGGTGGGTGATATGACGCCTTATTCCTTGCTGTGGGACCTCTCTCCACTGTCTGGGTGCTGGGGCCTAAATAACTGAAAGTGGCCTTCTCCAGTGGTGGGTGACATGACGCCTTATTCCTTGCTGTGTGACCTCTCAACCTTTGTCTGGGAGCTGGGGCCTAAATAACTGAAATTGGCCTTCTCCAGTGGTGGGTGATATGACGCATGATTCCTTGCTGTGGGACCTCTCTCCTCTGTCTGGGTGTTGGTGCCTAAATAACTGAAAGTGGCCTTCTCCAGTGGTGGATGATATGACGCCTTATTCCTTTCTTATGGGACCTCTCTCCTCTCTCTGGTTGCTGGGGCCTAAATAACTGAAAGTGGCCTTCTCCAGTGGTGGGTTATATGACGCCTTATTCCTTGCTGTGGGACCTCTCTCCTCTGTCTGGGTGCTGGGGCCTAAATATCTCAAAGTGGCCTTCTCCAGTGGTGGGTGATATGACACATGATTCTCTGCTATTTTACCTCTCTCTAATTGATATTGGTTATTTTTTATTTATTTTTTAATCATTTCCCTGTACACATTTTTTTGCAGGCCATTTACATACATTTTGCTGCCTTTTGCAGCCCTCTAGCCCTTTCCTGGACTATTTTACAGCCTTTTTAGTGCCCAAAAGTTTGGGCCCCCATTGACTTCAAGTGAGTTCGGGTTCGGGATGAAGTTCTGGTCGAGTTCGTATCCCGAACCCTAACATTTTTGGGAAGTTCATCCGAACTTCTCGAACCCGAATATCCAGGTGTTCGCTCAACTCTAGTACTGACCAGTATGGTTGTGAATAAAGCACTTGTGCTGAGATTAAAGTTTGCCATGTAGCTGTTTAGTTTCTTTGTCTGTGTGTGTGTCTGACTCTGCTCCTGCTCACTCCTCTGGCTCACTCTATAAAATGAGAAAATATACATGCAACAAGAGCTTAAATTAAACATCTCAGAAAGACATTGATGGATTTGCTAGAATAAATAATCAATATCCAGTGTATGGGGGTCTGACTAATGCAACGAAGTAGACTTTGATCTGAATTTAAGGGAAAATTTGATTTTCCGCAATGCCAAATTTCCTTGTGATTCGTGGTAGCGAATCGATTTTCAATGAATGTCTATAAAATCATACTTACCTCATCCATTTGATCATGAAGAGCCGGTCGCTGCCATCTTGATTGAAGATCTCGCAGAAAGTCCTGTCAGGGGTGATGTGTGATATGACGTCATCGCAGGACCTGCAATATTTCGCGCTAGATCTTCAATCAGGATGATGGCGTCCGACTCTTGGCAATCAAATGGATGCGGTAAGTATGATTTTATGTTTTTTTTAATTATAAAATGTGTTTTTACTCTCAGATGCCACGTTATGCTATGAACGCAGCATCTGAGGGGTACAATGATGGAATCGCAGTTACCTATAATTGCAACCACTACTTACAAAGGAATGCGTTTCATGGTGAAGTAATTATTCACAAAGCTAATTTTTTTGTAAAATTCGGCGAAGCAGCCAAATCAAATTTTCAAATACTTCGCTTATCAATAATTGGTATATAACTCCTGCTAGTCTACTAGGACTCAGAGCGTTTAGGAAAACTAAGGAAAAATTTGTAAATAGTAAATTGACCAAATGTACTATTTCCACCAGCGCTCAAAAACACCTACCTAGCTGCAGCATCCCAACAGCCCCACTCTAACTGCTGTAATTGTATGAAAAGCTAAATCAATAGTGACACCTGACGCCGCGCTCACCGCTACTACTGCCTTCACTAGCAGGGGGAGTTACTTAGGCAACCCTTAGGGAAAAGAAACACCACCGATAATGATAGAAGTATTACCTTAGTCTGGCTTCTTGTATGTACTGTTTCTCCAGTGTCTATGCTTTCCTTGTCTCCTTGTTACTCCTCCTCCTGATTGGGTGAGGGCTTAACAGAAGCGGCACTTGTGGTTCTGGAGCATGCCCTGGCCGGTGGCCTTTCTCCACTGTCTTCGTGCTCGGGCTCTCACAGAGCCAGTGACATCACTTATCAAGCTACGGATCACTATAGGTGGAAAATAATTCAGTGCATTTCAAGCAATAACATTCACCAGGGAGCAACGTTATTGCTTGAAATGCATTGGATTGTTTGCCACCTATAGTGATCCGTAGCTTGATAACAGGCTGAACTGGATTGACAGATGTCTTTTTTAAGCCTTATAAACTATGTTACTATGTTAGTAGTAGTAGCAGCTGATGCAGCAGCAGCCATATGGAACATGAGGGTAGGCAGGAAGTTAGACAACGATACAGCAACAATGGAAAGATAAGACAGCAGATCTATTGATCATCCTCAGCCAGAGTAGTGTGAAAATTCTCCTTAATCAAGGCTTAGTTCATTTTAACAAATGGGATGTTTTGAGCAAATTTTTTTGTAAACATTGTCACAAGTTGTCATCTAGGAGACTGTCTTGTCTATCTGCCTTTGGTCGTGGTGGGGGTTTGTTGTCACTTCTTAGAAAAAAAGGTGCCTCACTAAAAAGGGGCAGGGCAGTCAAGATAGAGAGCACAGCACTGAAAGGCTTTTCTGGGGCTGCAAGAAGGAGGAGCAGGTGGAATGGTGTGACCCCTGCATCAAAGGCACTGTGTCAGACTCAGAAGTCACCTCTACATCATCCTGCTATGACTGAGAGCAGAATGAGCCATCCAATCCTTAATCGTATCCTCTTTTCCCTCAGTGATAATGTTGCACCTTTCCAAAGCTAGGGAGAACTGTGACTTACTGCTACTACTACTTCTGGCCGGATAGCTGGTGCTGCTACTACCCACCTTCTCTCCCTGGGTCTTTTGTTTGGAACCCTTGCATGTTCCTGACATTTTACCTACTATACAAAGTAATCCTGGATAAATAGACTCACAGGCACTGTTGACCACAGAGACAAACTGTGTGAAGATGCTCTGTCCCAGATTTTGTACCATTATTTTATTTGGTTTCAATGGGAAATAAAATGGTGCTATCTGGATTGTCAAACACATGTTCTACACTTGTATTGGTATTTTCCAGAGAAAAAAAAAAAAAGCTGTATGGAGATGATCTCTCCCAGATTTTTTCATGTATTTTCACTGACAGTTAAAATGCTACCCTCTGGATTGTAAAATGTGTTGAAACCTTGAACTGAGTGGAGATGCTCTCTCCTAGATTTCGTACTATTTCATTAATTTTTACTGAGAGTTAAAATACTCCCATAAACAAATTTGTATTCTCTGATCTGTTAGAAAGGTATATGATATAAACTGTACTGAAGGTAATTTTCTTACCAGAGACTATATTTATGAGTTATAACCTCCCTTCTGATCCTTAGCTGTGTCATGTGACCAATAATCTGCCTCCTAAACTGACACAGGACAGGAAGACAGTTACTTCTCTATTTATTCACATGAGACTGACATTGAGGCTCTGATAGGAATGCACAAAGAAACTGGTTTCCTATCCACACATAATATGCTGTGTTATTTGGAGAGTCAGAGTGTGGGTCACATGACATTGCTGAGGATCAGAAGGGAGGTTATAACTTACAAATATATTCACTTATAAAAAAAAAAAAAAACATTTATAACAGTTTAAATCATCTACTATTCTAACAGGTTAGAGAATAAAAATGTTTGCGGGAGTGGTTCTTTGAAATGTTACCTTTAAAACACACATTGTACACTTGTATTGCTATTTAAAAAAAAAAAAACGTTTTGGTCTATCCCAAATTTTGGACAATTATTTCACGTGTTACTGAGAGTTAAAACACTACTGTCTACATGGTAAAACACATGTTCACTTGTATTGCTAGTTTCTCAAAACCAAAAAAGCTTTTAACTGTTTGGAGATGCATCGTCCCAGATTTCAGACTATTATTTCATGTGTTTTCACAGAGAGTTAAAACACTACCCTCAAGTTTGTAAAATATATGTTGTAAAGCTGTATTGAGCCTATCACCCCCCCCCCTGCAAATTTCATTACATACATTCTTACAGTAAAATAAAAAGCTAAACATAATTTTTAATTATTATTTTTAATATTATAACCTGATGTATTATTATACTTTACTATGTGGCTAGAAAATACTGTTTAGCAGGTGATAAATGAAACAAAAAACTTGATATAGTTAGTATTACTGACTAAGCTTTACGCTATTCAATTGCAATATGCTACTAACCCTTAACATAAAATTATACAGGGGAGAGTTAAAACCTCAAAGGAAACTGCAGCCAATATTTATTTCATTATCAAAGTAGTCATACTGCAATGAATACATGATATAGTGCTAGCATTGCAAACCAATTTCCTCTTGTCTATATTACAGAATAAAACCATAAATCCCAAAGTGTATGTTTTTTTATTGAGAAAACATAAAATGAACTGCAAACGTGGAATTAAATTCCTTAAATCAACTGGTTTAATGGACATAGAACTTATTAGTTAACTGTCATAGTGCCTGGAAAAAAAAAAATGACATCAATGTTCCTTATAGACCAGTAAAATGATGCTCAACATACAAGAGAAGAATGATAATATTGATGGTTGTTGTAATATATATTGGATAATATTCTCTCTAAGATGCATAAAGCATTCAAAAGGTATTAACAGTATATGAATTAATAAATTGTATTAAACAATTAGCTATAATTCTGATAAGAAGCTGAAATAGAAAGATATAATTTAATAATGATGGTGTGCAACAATCATTGACTGTAATCTCAGTTTGTAATAAAAGAGAAAGATATAACAAAAAACAACCAGGAAAAATATTTGTTCATTGAAATATTGAAAAAAAAAAAAACTGAAACTATGTGATAACTGCTTATTGTACTGCTACTCCATTGCCTGTACTTGTAACTGTTACTGCTACTGTCTGTTACTCATAGTTGTTTCTATGAAAAATTCAATAAAAAAAAAACAAAACTGAAAAATACAGGGATACTTACTGACTTTATCTTTATTTCTGGGATTGGCATGTGGCCACAACCTGCTTCTTTTGTTCTCCATAGTGATGATCGAGCACCAAAGTATTCGGGTGATCGGCCCAAACACATTGCTATATTTGTGTGCTCGGCTGAGCACCCGAATATGATGGAAGTCAATGGGAGACCACCACGCACCCCCTGCTCTGAAGAGTGGAAGGTGCCTGGTCCATTGGAAAAGTCAGAAAGTGACAGAAACACTACTAAAATGGATCGGCATGAGGACGATGTCTGGATGCATCTTGGACTCCCAGGTCGCTGCTGGGAACCATGTTGTCCTAGTTGTATGCAACAGGAACAATTTTTTGTTTACAGGAAAAATTGTTAGGAAACATTCTTTCCTGTATATTCAATTGTATATAAAGTGCAAGTGCTGCCAAATTATTTTATTTTTTTTCAGAACTGGGGCCATGATTAAGATGGATGGCCGAAGATATTCGTATTGCGCTGCTATAAGTAGGATTCTTTGACTGGCGCCAGAAGAACCACACTGAAAGCATTTGCCAAGAATGTTTTCATCAATCTATGATGAAATTTGTAGTCTGGTTTGAAAACGATCTGACACGCGATTGAGGGGCGTTATTCCCATTACCGGCTAATACTCCGAGGGGAGTATGGTTGCAAAGTTGAAACAAACTAATTGATAGAATGGCACCACCAGGATTGGAGCCTGTGACTTAATTTCAATCTACATGGGAAAACACACCCGGCCCGGACACTGAAAGAATTGGCAGATTGAGACCTCTTTCTCGATTCTGTGGGTGGTGGTGCATGGCCACTGTGAGTGGGTGGAGCGATTTGTCTGGTTCATTCCGATAACCAACAAGATTCCTCAGTGCTAATAAGTTATGTCACCCGCGGCTGCCAGTGCAAGGACATTGCAGAGATATTATCAAATACACTGGCTACGATAAAATTTTATAGAATTTTATAAATATTTTTTGCTTGCAGTAATGTTACATTGCAGAGTTAGCGCAGGGAATGGCGGTCAGCACCAGCAATCAAAAAATGTTATTGAAATTTAAGATTATTTTTTGATTGCCCTGTAAAAGATTGTAGGTGAGGGCCTGCAGGTGAGCTGATCCTCTCTGAAGAGGGACATGAGGAGATCTTGCGCACTGATCCCCAAACTCTTCAGCATCCACAGTCAGAAGAAGATGACGGTGGGGAATGGCAATTAGTTTTTCACGAGGTGGATGATGCGGATGAGACACAGTTGTCAATAAGTGAGGGTCTTGTTAGGTCAACACAAGTCAGAGTGAGGAAGTGGAAGAGGAGATGGGGATGGTGACATCACTGACTCAACCTGGAAAGGTGTCAAGCTCAAAGAGGCTGTGGGGTGGCAAAAGGGAGAAGGCAGGCCACACCAAACAGGCCCGCAACTGTTCCCCCTTGCGGAAATCTTCCTCGCCAAGGGGTAGGTGTTCTGCAGTCTGACGCTGTTTTGAGGAAAGACGATAAAAGAATTGAAATTTTCAAACTGTGCCACACCAAAATAAGAACTCATAAATAATCAAATAACCATAACATATTTTACATCCTATTCATAAACTCTAACCCAAACCCTAACAATAAAAGCTCAAACTCAGGAACATAGTGGGGGAAGACAGTACACTGGAGGCAAAATGAGTAGGAGTGTGAACACCAGCAACCTCACCACCACCAGCATGATCCGCCACATGGCATCAAAGCACCCTTAAAGGTGGGCCGAACCTCTGGGTCCACAATCAGTGTCTGTGGGTCAAACCACTGCCTCTTCTTCCACCCCTTTGTTATGTGCTGGCCAATCCTCTGTCCTAGACACAGGCCCGGAAGACTCCCGCGATGCAGCTGGGCCTTTGCAAGTACCATCAGCTAGCATACCCACTTCTGTGTTCAAGCACAGCATACAGATGTCCTTACCCCAGGCCTTTGAACGTCAGAGCAAATACCCAGCCACCTACCCCCAGGCCATAGCACTAAATGCGCATATTTCAAAATTTATGGGCCTGGAAATGTTGCCATTTAGGCCAGTGGACACTGAGGCTTACCTCAGCCTCATGGCGACTGTCCTTCATTACTAAGTCCCCAGCTGCCACTATTTTTCTCGGTGTGGCGTCCCTGCATTACACCAGCAATTGTGTCCTGTAACATCACCCGTGCACTGACCAGCACAGTTATTGGGAAGATCCACTTAACGACGGACACATGGACAAATGCTTTTGGCCAGGGACGCTACATTTCTGTGACGGCACACTGGGTGAACCTTGTGGAGGCAGGTAGCAAGTCGTACCCTGGGATGGCACAGTTGCTACCGACGACAAGGATTGTGGGCCAGACTTCCATCAGGATTTACACCACCACCTACATTAGTGGCTGCAACCCCCCCCTTCTCCTCCTCCTTCACCTCATCCTCCACTGCAAACTCTGAATTCTCATTTTGCAGCAGCAGTCAACCATTAGTCAGTAGCTGGAAACAGTGTAGCACAGCAGTGGGGAAGCAGCAACAGGCCGTGCTGAAACTCATTTGCTTGGGTGACAAACAGCACACTGCCACAGAGCTATGGCAGGGTATAAGGGACCAGGTTGGTTGTGTTTGACAATGGCCATAACTTGTTGGCTGCTTTGTAGCTCGGCAAGCTCACACACATGGCAATCATACAGCATATATGTACCATGCATAACAAACATCCCAAACTTATACATTAATATAAATAAAAACATAAAAAACATAACATACGAGAGTGGAGGTAAGCTAATGGCATGGCCTGTTTAAATAACCAAATAACCATAACAAATTTTACATCCTATTGATAAACTCAAACTCAAACCATAACAATAAAAACTCAAACAATGGAACATTACAGGACCAGCCCTCAGCCAATCACGTCCCTCAGCAGGCAGAATGAAAACTCTGCCCAGTGAGCACAGCAAAACGTCTGGAAATTGTCCCGCAAAAACCTGTCATAATAATAGAATCTTAATCAATGGGCAGAAAATAACCTCAGTGAAGAAGGCAAAATTGTTTATGGGACAAATGCTGATATGCCATGTGGAAACCTCTATAATGTCCGGGATCAAGCCATACCATGCCTAGCCCATGTGTTCTGAAATTTCTCTAAACTTACCCCAATTTGCCTGAGCTACTGGTGAAGGTATGCCTTGTGTGTGCCCATTTCAGAAAGTCATCTACAGCTGCCGACGGTCTGGCAATGCTGCTGCAGCGCTTGTATTTGCCAGCAAACCGAATGTTGTGCGATGTGAGCACGTGTTGGAATTCTACATTATTATTATTTATTATTAAAGAGCCATTCATTCCATAGTGCTGTACATATGAAAAGGGGTATACATACATAATACAGACAATTGCACTAAGCATGAACAAGATGAGTTACAAACTGGTACAGAAGGAGAGAGGGCCCTGCCGTGAGGGCTTACAATCTACATACATTACACATGTTGGCCAGGCTTTGTGAGCAGCAGAAGGCAGTAGTCGAATACCAGCTGCAACATGGTCTTGTATGTCTGACCTCTGTAAGGTTTTATGCAACTTTGAGGGATAAACACAGATGGTGAGTAGCGATGCCACTATTATCAGCCTAACCATCCCACTTCTGTGTCTACTGAAATGCTAACAATGAAGTTGGACGCTTTACATGTGGAAGAGGTGGAACTAGGGGAAGACATTACACAGGGTTATAGCCAGACCACCCTCAGTTCATCTTCTTAGTGTGAATTGGATGACAGTGATGAGGAGGAGGAGCAGCGGACAGTTGCCTCCACTAAATTGGGTAGTAACCATAGCAGGCTTATTCCATCTGTTCAGCATAGATGGGCAGGAGAGGAGGAAGAGGATAAGGAGATTGAGTCCATCCTCCTGATGAGGATACAAAAGTCTATTCTGTTGGGACTCTAACACACATGGCTCACTTTATGTTATGCTGCCTTTTCTGTGACCCTCACATTCTATGCATTTTGCGCAACAGTGATTACTGATTGTTCAGTTCACCGTTCTCGACCCCTGCTACAAAGAAAACTTCTCACCTCTAATTCCTGTGGTGGAGAGGATGAGCAAAATGGTGCAATACCCGAAGGTCCTTCTTGAAAAATTGCTCCATAAATTACCATTTGACAATGCTGGCGGCAGAGTACGTAGTTCCTTAGGCAACCCAGGAGGGGAGATGAGGGGGACACAGAGCAGTTCCAACAGAGGCAGGAGAACATTCTCCAAAGCCTGGGACAGTTTCATGACACCCCGCTAGCACCTCACCTTAATGCACGGCCTTGTGTCACAAGGATGGAAAAAATTTGGAAGATGGTAGAGGAGTATATAGAAGACCGTGTCAGCATCCTCAGTGATCCCTCTGTGCCTTACAACTACTGGGTGTCCAAGCTGGACACGTAGCATGAACTGGCACTCTACAGCTTTAGCTAAATAAGGAACATGGAAGATATAGTATATTGAACTGTAGTTTTCAGGGTAAATGACCATGAGGGCACTTTGCGATAAATAAGGGGGTTGCAGTTTCGCTACCCAGTCTCTAAAAGGTTCGCCATCACCATGTTTAAGAGGGTTAGTGCACCTGGAGGCCCTCAGCTACATTCTTTTACTCATTTCATTGTGCCCAGGGCCCATCAGCATCACGGACACTTGCACGTCCCTCACTGGCCGCCTTCTTAATAATAAATATTATATATGCTTAAAAGTATGTCACACGTACAGTAGCTTAGGATTTGTAAGTGTATGCGCCAATAAATTAAAACAGGTATTTGGGATGCACACACTTTACACAGGAGAAGTAGCCCTGATAACGTCACAGACTAGCATACACCATCTGCAGATAAAGTACAGTATATTTCAGTGATATGTATGAAATGCACACACAGTAGATGTTGAACAAATAATTTACATTTCACCAAAATACACTGTTTTCACATGTGGTATAGTATTTGACACAGAGAGCCACACACTATGGACACTAGATTGGGCCCAGATTATTTAGATTTGCGCATCAGACACTCTTTTCAGATGTGGTGCAGTATTTGAGACAGAAAGCCACACACTATGGAGACTAGATGTTGCACAAATTAGTTAAATTTACCCCAAAAACATAGTTTGCAGATGGAATACAGTATATGTCATGGATGTGGATTAAACGCACACACAGATGTGGCAAAAATGATTTCAATTTCCCCCCAAAAAATAGTTTGCGGATGAAATACAGTATATGTCACGGATGTGGTTTAAACACACACACAGATGTGGCAAAAATGAGTTTAATTTCCTCCCAAAACATAGTTTGCAGATGGAGTACAGTATATGTCATGAATGTGGATTAAACGCACACACAGATGTGGCACAAGTTATTTAAATTTCCCCAAAAAACATCGTTTGCAGATGGAGTACAGTATATATCACGGATGTGGATTAAAAGCACACACAAATTTGGCACAAATTAGTTAAATTTCCCCAAAAAACTGTTTGCGGATGGAGTACAGTAGATGTCACGGATGTGGAATAAATGCACACACAGATGTGGCACAAATTAGTTAAATTTCCCCCCCAATTTTTTTTTTGTAGATGGGGGACTGTATATGTCACGGATATGGATTAAACGCACTCACTATTGACAATAAATGTTGCCCTGATTAGTTGAATTTACGCAAAAATATCATCTGCGGATGATGTACATATATAGTGTATATGTCACTAATAGCTATTAAAGAAATATATATTTCTGCTGTTAAACACACACACTAGCCCTTCAAATGATTATTGGTTGCATAAAAAGCTTTAGGTAGTTGTTAAAACAGCAATTTTTCTCCCTGCACTGTGTCTCTTCATCAGCACGATTGTCCCTAAGACTGATCAATTGAGCGCAGGTACTAAAAATATATTACTGCTCTCAAACTCACACACACACTGTAGTCCTTAAAAAATACTTTTGTTTCTTTGCAAATCTTGTTTCTAATAAAATCTGTTAAATTTCACGTCACACACTATCTTTCTCTGCCTACGCTCTGCTCTCTCTGACGCTGACTGAGTCAAACACGTGTCATCGGGTGCTATATAGCACCCGATGACACGTTCCTGCCAGCCAATCAGTAGCTAACTTGTCTGCGGCATTACACTGAAGGGCATTACTTACGTGCACGATGATTGGCTGCTTAGGAGGCACCAAACGTGCGGGAAGGAGACTCGAGGATTTCGCTCGAGCACACATGGTACTCGGCCGAGTACCGCCATGGGCCGAGTATAGCGATGCTCGAGCCGAACCAGTACTTGGCCGAGCATGCTCGCTCATCACTAGTCCTCGCTCCTTCCACTTGAACTGCCTGAGATGTCTCCATAAAAAAGGTGTTCAGACCCTTTGCTAGATGCTGACACCAAAGAGAAGACATCAGCTAGCTTTCATTACTCCTCCTTTTAGACAACAGCTCAAAAGATGTCAGATTAACATGGTCCCAGGTCCCAGCATTGCTCATGCAGAGTCTCCATTTCTCTCACAGCTTTATGATCTACTCACAGCCCGGCAAACAGCAACCTAGGTAGAGACTCCACAAGAGGAATATGAGGACTTACTAGATGTGTAAGGGATCTTTAAAAACCTGCCATTGTCTGTCAAGGCAACTATGAAAGATATGCTTGTAGCCTTACACCACTTATTGCAGACAGATATTGCTCAATTGGTCAAGCAACCAAAATTTATTGATTCACTCCATGGGGGACATAATACACCATGTAGCAACAAAAATGGGAGAGTTTGCAAATGGTCTAGAGCAGTGATGGGCAAAGTGCGGCTTTCCAGCTGTTACTAAACTACAGCTGCCACCATGCCCTCCAGAAGGCTGATAGCTATAGACAGGCTTTGCATGCTGAGAGTTGTAGTTCTGCAACAGCTGGAGAGCCGCACTTTGCCCATCACTGGTCTAGAGGCTGAAGTCTCACAAATGAAAGACAAAAGTGCAGACCTGGAGGAAAGGTCCAGACAAAATAATGTGATATTTTGTGGGATCCCCTTCTCCATTAGTCAGTCTGGTCTTCTGATTTGAGAGCACATAGACTGCCACATCCTAAACACCTTGCTGATGGTGTCCTGAAGGACCTACTTGCTGGCATACACTTTTACCAAGTTTAAAATGACCTCATGGACCCTGCAGGAAAACTTAAGTGTTTGACTGCTCTGTATCGTCAGGTCCTCTTAACTGCAGACTTATCTGCTAATACCTTACAACTCCACAAGCAACTTCATCCTATAACTTCTGTCCTTCTGGACAAAGAATGAGCGAACCTTTTTGTAACTGGTTTGGCTCAGGTTTGCTGATTTTTTCAAAAAGTTTGTTCAAATCCCAAATCAATTTGAGACAAACCAAAGTAGCTCCAGTTGCCTGAAAAGTGATGTATAACACCCTCTAATCTCTTGGGACACAAATTTTTTTTGGAAAACATGTTATCTATTTTAATTAATTCTTAATAATTTTTTTTCTTTTTCCCTCCCCAAGCTCTTGAACGCAATGGCGGCAATAGTATATCATGTCTGCGTGACAATGTGATACATAGCTATGGGTAAATGCACAACTGATTGCATTAATAAATAACATGTTTAAAAACACCCTGCTTTTTTCATATTCCAGAGCTTCCAAAAATGTTCCCTTATTGGGGAAGATGATATTTAAATAGAGTTGAGTGAACCCGAACTGTATAGTTCGGGTTCGTACCGAATTTTGGGGTGTTCGGAACACGGACCTGGACCCGAACATTTTCAAAAAAGTTCGGGTTCGGGTCCGTTGTTCGGCGATTTCTTCCCGCTTTCTGAAGGGCTGCACAGCAGCCAATCAGCTAGTGTTTTACTTCTTGCCCTAAGAAGCCATGCCTACTAATGGCATGGTTATGATTGGCCAAGTGCAGCACGTCACCCAGCCTCTATTTAAGCTGGAGTCACGTAGCGCCGCACGTCACTCTGCTCTGATTAGTGTAGGGATAGGATGCAGCGGCAGTAGAGGAGAGATTAGGCAGGGAAAACTCAGCAAAAACACCTAAGTGTTGAAGTGATCGATCTACAGCTGTGAATCATTCAACTTCTTCTAGTTAACTGCACACTGGTTTTTAGGCTGCACAGAGCGGTTTTCAGCCACTTTTATCTGGGCTGATCGGCGGCCATTTTATGACTTGTGGTGCACCAGCACAAGCTGCCACCAAGTCCATCAATCCGTGAATCCTATTTTTTTTTTTGCTATATCCTACATCAAGGGCTTGGCTGTGCTTATTGTCACCCCTAGAAACACAGGATAGAAATTTCTATATTTTATTGAGTGGTGAAATTCAATTGCCAAAATAGCAATCCCCTAAACCTGGTGTTCCAGCAGTGGCTGGCTAAGTTTAATACTGTCCGGCAAAGGATAGATATTTTTCTGGGGTGAAATTATATCGCCAAAATAGCAATACCGTAAATCAGTGGTTTCAGCTGTGGCTGGCCAAGTTTAATAGTGTCCAGCAAAGGATACATTTTTTTCTGGGGTGAAATTCAATTGCCAAAATAGCAATACCATAAATCAGTGGTTTCAGCTGTGGCTGGCCAAGTTTAATAGCGTCCGGCAAAGGATACATTTTTTTTTCTGTGGTGAAATTCAATTGCCAAAATAGCAATCCACTAAATCTGGTGTCCCAGCAATGGCTGGCCAAGTTTTATAATGTCCGGCAAAGAATAGATAATTTTCTGGGGTGAAATTAAATTGCCAAAGTAGCAATCTCTTAAATCTGGTGTCCCAGCATTGGCTGGCCAAGTTTAAAAGTGTCCGGCAAAGCATAGATTTTGTTCTGGGGTGAAATTCAATTGCCAAAATAGCAATACCGTAAATCAGTGGTTTCAGCTGTGGCTGGCCAAGTTTGATATTGTCTGGCAAAGGATATTTTTTTTTTCTGGGGTGAAATTAAATTTCCAAAATAGAAGTAACGTAAATCTGGTGTTCCAGCTGTGACTGGACAAGTTTCATAGTGTCCATCAAAGGATATATTTTTTTCTGGGGTGAAATTCAGTTGCCAAAATATAAATACCCTAAATCTGGTGTTCCAGCTGTGACTGGACAAGTTTCATAGTGTCCGGCAAAGAATAGATTTTGTTCTGGGGTGAAATTCAATTGCCAAAATAGCAATCCCCTAAATCTGGTGTCCCAGCAGTGGCTGGCCAAGTTTAATAGTGTCCGGCAAAGGATAGATTTTGTTCGGGGGTGAAATTCAATTGCCAAAATAGAAATACTGTAAATCTGGTGTTCAGCCGAACTTCTCGAACCCGAACATCCAGGTGTTCGCTCAACTCTACATTTAAACACACCAGTTGATGTGGGATAAAAATAAATAAAAAGGGGGCTTATTAGGGGACCAAACTTTTAAAAATTATAGTTTGACAGGGTCAGAATACCTGCCCAGATGATAAGCACAAGTGTTAATCATCAAAAGAAAAAGTAACTCATTGTGAACGAGCCTATAAAAATTCTCTCTCTTAATTGGGAGCAGCAGCAGTGTAGTGTGGAAGTGGAACAGGTAGGGTAATAAGAGGCACATGGCCACAATAGTAGCGGTAGCAGAAGCATGCATAACATGAAACATCCACTTTAGTAGGTCATCTGTTATTGGGTTATAGTAGTAATAGTAATAGTGGTAAAACCCTCTCAGAGATAACATTAAAGGTTGGGCAAGAAAGAAGAAAGAGAGTGTTGGTAAAGGAGGCAGATAAGTGCCTGCTGTAGGAGCTGTCTTGAGGAAATTGTGGGTAAAGGATATTGGGGGTAAAAAGGACCTGTCAAGGCAATGTTGCTACCTTGCCATGTGTTATGGTTCCTGGTCCCATGCTACTGCTAGAGATGGGCTGAGTGTTTGGGCATGGAGGTGCCTGCCACGGAAGCATTCACGAAGAATTCCTGGGTAAAGGGGGTCAAAAGGACCTGTTCTAAGCATGTTGCCGGGGTGCTGCCTCGCTATGTTATGGCTCCTGATCCCATGCTGCTGTTGAAGATTGTCTGAGTTTCCATGCGTGGAAGTGCATTCTGTGGAAGCCATCCCCAAAAATTTGTGGGTAGGGGGGTTATTGAGTCAAAATGACCTGTCCTGGTTATGTTGCTGGCATGCTACCTCGCCACTGCCTCAAAGAACATTGACCTAGTGGGCCATGAAAGACACATCATGTACTGTTATACATAACAGTTTCTCCAGGTGTCTATTGAGTTGCAGGGAATGGCCCTTGTTCTCCGCCATGTGAAAGTACTAGGCACTTATACAATGGTATGGCAGCAACTGCTCCACCAGCAATGTGGGCCAGGTGGGGGTTCAGCTTGTAAACAAGCTAATTGCTGGTGCAGAAAAGTTTTTTCATGGCCAAATGTTCTGTTTTAGCAGGAGAAGAAGAAGGTGATGATGATGACAAGGACACTGTATTGCTTGGGGATGCAGGTTGGCTGCCATAACAAGGACCCGGAAAATGAGGACAGACTTGTTCTGATTGAGAATGCTGGCCAATTTGTGTTTTCCCAAAGGAGATTGACTTAGTTCTGGCACATTTTGGGCCTAACCTACCCACAGTCTCAGCGGCATCACCAGATCCTACATCTGACATGGCCCTGGCTGTTATTTGGGAGGTATGTTGCTTCTGCTCTTTAAGGCTTCCACGACCACAATCCTCCACTGCTGTTGACTCCTCCTCAGCATGCCAATCTGGCTGCAAAATTCAGTCCAAAACCCAATTGTCATCGGAGACCTCACCCTTCCTGCCACTTTTATCAGACTGTGAGATATCATAGTGGGCTCCTTGGACCCTCTCCCCTGCTTTGCATTTTCCCCAACTGCCACTGTCAATGCCCCCACCACCAATGCACTGGCTACAGGTGCCACTTTTACCCCACCATAAAAAAACACTTGGGGTCTGTAGCCTCCTCCTGAACCTCCTCAGGGCAGCCCTAATACAAGTCATTATCAGGGAGACTCTCATGGTTGGGTTTTTGTGCCACTTCTTATCAAAAAGGAAGGTGCCCTACTAGAAAGGGCAGTGAAGACAAAGAGGGCACGACTGAAATCCTTCTCTGGGTGGGACTGCACGGAGGAGGAGCAGTAGGAACTCTGTGACCCCTGGCTTCATGGCGTGGCGTCAGACTTAGAAGTCACCTACTTGCTATCCTGCTATGACAGGAGGAGTGAGAAATCCAATCCACTATCTCATCCTCTTACTCATCAACAATAATGTTGCACCTTTCTGACGCTGGCAGGCACAACTTCTGCCTACTACTGCTACTACTACTACTACTACTAATACTTCTAGCTGGATAGCTGCTGCTGCTACTACCCACATTCTGGCCCTTTCATTTGGAACCCTTCCATATTCTTGACATAAGTGGGTCTAAATATACGCAGTCACACTAAGTATGGAACAGTTTGTAAATCTGTTTTCTGGAACTTCAAGACAGGGAGACACAATTTGAAATCCTTCCCTTTCCACAAACACACTAAAGCCACTGCTACTGACAGTTGACTTTTGAAAGAATGCAGCATCTGCACCCACAGATTTGGGCCTAATGTTTTTTGTGGGTTAAAATATGCAGATTCAGTAAAAAAAATAAAAAAAAAAACACTTTAGCAAGTGTAAAACACAGGTTGTCCAAGTACTGTACGATTATTTCCCCGCTTGAACTGTCTGGAGATTCACCAACAAGGTTTTGATGTAAACCATCCGCTATCCTGTGTATTGTAAGCCATGTATATCTCGTCTGTAGTTTCAAGAGTTAGAAGTATATACTTACTATTGAAGATCATACAGTTCTATCTACTGTTCTGCCCAGCTGGGTAGAAAATGATTCTAGTTCATTCTGCCAGAACAACTGCAAAAGAGGGGGTTATTCAGCACATCCCAATGTGCAGGTGCATGCTGCGATGGCTAGAAAAACAAAGAAAAAAAAAAGACAATGCAACACTCTGCAGACACAAATAAAATACAACAATGCCATAATTATAGCAATATTGTGCCAAAATGGCCACCATAAAATTCAGGGAGTGCAGTTTTCACATGCATGCTGGGTCCACTCTGCTTTTTACTATTTTTGGTGCCATAATAGCCTACATTATATCCAGGGATGCAGGTACCAACATGCATGCTGATCCCACTCTATACTTCTCCTGGTGCCACATGGCTTCCAATAAATACAATGGGAGCAGGCTACAGCTTTATACTTACTGTAAATAAAATCAGCCTATGGGGCAGACAGGCTAGTCAGGGGTGCATCCCTGGATTTGATGGAGGCCATTATGGCACCAAAAATGGTAAAAAGCAGAGTGGACCAAGCATGCATGTGGAACCTGCACTCCATGAATTTTAAGGTGGCCATTTTGGCACATTATAGGTAGTATTTAGTGTTACGTTCCTATCTGATAGAGATTACCTTGACGTTTGACAGACGGGCCCAGATAATTTTGTACAAAATGTATTTGCCAAGTATCTCTAATTTATAAGCATAGCATAAGCACCAAAATGTTTTCTATAATTATGGCATTGTTGTATTTTTTTTTTTTTTTTCAGCAGAGTGCTGTTGCATTGTCCATTTTTTATTTGTGTTTCCAGTTCTTTCTGCCAGAGTCATGGTATTCCTGAAGAGGTTAGTGTGGTTATAGCACATCTAGCGGTGTTAAGTTGTATTACACTTTGTTTTTCTGTTACAATACTACTGAATTGTGGGTGGTGCACTGCATTGTGGGAGTGCAAAGCATCCTGGGAAAGAAGTGTCTCCAGGACACATCAGCAGAGCTGTCTTTTTGCATATCTCCTTCTTAAACTCTACCATCCTTGTATAATCATATCTGGTGAGACATCTACCTTTATTTCAGGGACATGATGTTATGCAGAGCTGTTCAAATAGATATAATTGTTACTAAAGGAGTTGTTGCTACTGTTAGATAGACATGTAATCTTATGTACAGGCAGCTATTTTACCATATGCTTTCAATGTTAATGCAAATGTTATACTACATGCTATGCTTTATACTTATACATGCTATTTTTATTCTTGTCATTTTACCACACTTCTACAATCTCTCAATCATGCGCATTGCACAGAAAGTACAACCTGTTGACTAATAAACAAGTTAGACTACAAAAGAATAGTCCTCTTATTTGGAAGACAGGAATGGTTTATGCTAAATGTCAGACTGCACACTGCGTGAATGTGTATGAAGACAGAACAATTCACTGTGGTGTCCCATGTGGTATTGATAGCTGCAGCACTTGTACTGAACTTGACATCCCTCAATATATATATATTTATATATATATATATATATATATATATATATATATTATATATATATCTATGGTGCAGGTAGCAGTACCTGTTATGTGGCTGCTAAGTCTCGGTGTTCCATGTGGTGCTCAGCAGTATTGTATCTAGGCTCTTCGGACTCTAGTCACATGGGATGCTCCACACGCTTTTGATCAAGAGCTTTGCACATCGTCCGCTCCTACTTTAAGACTTGTCCTCTTATAAGTAGGTTAGTGGGTTTGTGGTGGGTACAGGGTTTTAAAAGTATTGCCAATATTAACAAACAAGTTTCTGAGTTATGCTGACTCCTTCCTCAGTGGCCATTGAAAACACACTCAAACCACAATGCGTTCTTGTACATGGACTGAATGATTTTTGCACATAAAATTAAAGGATTAATGCAAATTTATAATCTATAGTGTAATAATTATGAGACACTGACGAAAAAACATAAAATACAAAGAAAACATCACCTCTTGGAATGATTGAGTAAACATGGAGGTGAAGCTATAGATATAATTCCTTTAAGGATATTATAATATCTTGATTAAAGAAACATGAAAGAATAAATAAATAAACATTATCCATAAGAGAAGAAATCCAGTGGGCATTTTGGTTAGGACCAGAAAGTGGGAAGAACCCTAAAATAATCATGGCCACATAAACTGTTGACTGTCCCTAAGATTTTTTTTCTGGCAGACACTGCTACACCCATACACGCTCATTCACAGCCCAACCCAGAATTATGTTCTGCTTGTTCTGAAAAGTTCCTTGCCTATAGTGATGTCGCGAACATAAAATTTTCAGTTCGCGAACAGCGAACGCGAACTTCTGCAAATGTTCGCGAACGGGCGAACCGGGCGAACCGCCATAGACTTCAATTGGCAGGCGAATTTTAAAACCCACAGGGACTCTTTCTGGCCACAATAGTGATGAGAAAGTTGTTTCAAGGGGTCTAACACCTGGACTGTGGTATGCCAGAGGGGGATCTATGGCAAAACTCCCATGGAAAATTACGTAGTGGACGCAGAGTCGGGTTTTAATCCATAAAGGGCATAAATCAACTAACATTCCTAAATTGTTTGGAATAACGTGCTTTAAAACATCCAGTGTGTGTATACGATCAGGTATGATGTTGTATCGATCAGGTAGTGTAAGGGTTACGCCCGCTTCACTGACATTGACATACCAAACTCCCCTTTTAATGCACCGCAAACAGTTCATTTGCACAACCGCAAACTCCCCATTTGCACAAGGTTGGATACCAAGCTAGCCACGTCCCGGTGATGTCATTGAAGGTTTCTTCCTCCACCCAGCCACATACAACACCAAGGGTCCCCAAAAGATGAATTGAATTGATTTTTCGAACGGTGAGATGGTTAAAAAAACGCTGGCTCCCTCCACTCTGTTTTAAACCACGGCCTTATCATCTGGGGTGTGGCAACATTGCCAACACACTTATAGAGGTGATGATGATTGCTTCATTGTGATACGCAAGCCACTTCACCACAACAAGGTAACGATCACGAAGGGGAATTGACACTTGTATGTGCCTTTTTTTTTTGGTTTGTTTTTGCAGCCACAGTGCTGCACCATAGGACAGAAAAATTAGGAATGTACACATGCCTGAAAAATAATGGCACTGTTGCAGCCGCTATTGTAGCAGCGGCCGGAAAAATTTATGTTTTCCAGGCAGAAAAGTGACTAAAACATTGCGGCTTGAACCCTAGTTGGTGGTGGAGAATTCACGAAAGTCATCCGGTATGCAGACATTAAATACAGCAGCGTGGGGACCATTTAAGGCCATGGCATGTAATCAGGCCTTTTGTTAGTCAAACGTATCCCCCACTGTCAGTCCCTTCGGGATCCATGCCTCATTCATCTTTATGAAGGTGAGGTAATCAACACTTTTTTGACCGAGGCAACTTCTCTTGTCAGTGGCAATGCCTCCTGCTGCACTGAAGGTCCTTTCTGACAGGACACTTGAAGCAGGGCAGGCCAGAAGTTCTATCGCAAACTGGGATAGCTCAGGCCACAGGTCAAGCCTGCACACCCAGTAGTGAAGGGGTTCATTGCTCCTCAGAGTGTCGATATCTGCTGTTAAGGTAAAAAACGCTGGCTCCCTCCACTCTGTTTTAAACCACGGTCACTGCGTCTGCGCCGTGCAATTTACTGTCACACCCGATATGAGTTGTATTTTCGGTAGTACTATTCTCATCAGTTTAATCCCTCTAACGTCCCCAATCTGGGGGCCATTTATTGAATAGATTTTTCGAACGGGGAGATGGTTAAAAAAACGCTGGCTCCCTCCACTCTGTTTTAAACCACGGTGACTGCGTCTGTGCCGTGCAATTTACTGTCACACCCGATATGAGTGGTATTTTCTGTAGTACTATTCTCATCAGTTTAATCCCTCTAACGTCCCCAATCTGGGGACCATTTATTGAATAGATTTTTCGAACGGGGAGATGGTTAAAAACGCTGGCTCCCTCCACTCTGTTTTAAACCACGGTCACTGCGTCTGCGCCGTGCAATTTACTGTCACACCCGATATGAGTGGTATTTTCTGTAGTACTATTCTCATCAGTTTAATCCCTCTAACGTCCCCAATCTGGGGGCCATTTATTGAATAGATTTTTCGAACGGGGAGATGGTTAAAAACGCTGGCTCCCTCCACTCTGTTTTAAACCACGGTGACTGCGTCTGCGCCGTGCAATTTACTGTCACACCCGATATGAGTGGTATTTTCTGTAGTACTATTCTCATCAGTTTAATCCTCTAACGTCCCCAATCTGGGTGCCATTTATTGAATAGATTTTTCGAACGGGGAGATGGTTAAAAACGCTGGCTCCCTCCACTCTGTTTTAAACCACGGTGACTGCGTCTGCGCCGTGCAATTTACTGTCACACCCGATATGAGTGGTATTTTCTGTAGTACTATTCTCATCAGTTTAATCCCTCTAACGTCCCCAATCTGGGGGCCATTTATTGAATAGATTTTTGAACGGGAGATGGTTAAAAACGCTGGCTCCCTCCACTCTGTTTTAAACCACGGTCACTGCGTCTGCGCCGTGCAATTTACTGTCACACCCGATATGAGTTGTATTTTCGGTAGTACTATTCTCATCAGTTTAATCCTCTAACGTCCCCAATCTGGGGGCCATTTATTGAATAGATTTTTCGAACGGGAGATGGTTAAAAACGCTGGCTCCCTCCACTCTGTTTTAAACCACGGTGACTGCGTCTGTGCCGTGCAATTTACTGTCACACCCGATATGAGTGGTATTTTCTGTAGTACTATTCTCATCAGTTTAATCCCTCTAACGTCCCCGATCTGGGGGCCATTTATTGAATAGATTTTTCGAACAGGGAGATGGTTAAAAACGCTGGCTCCCTCCACTCTGTTTTAAACCACGGTCACTGCGTCTGCGCCGTGCAATTTACTGTCACACCCGATATGAGTGGTATTTTCTGTAGTACTATTCTCATCAGTTTAATCCTCTAACGTCCCCAATCTGGGGACCATTTATTGAATAGATTTTTCGAACGGGAGATGGTTAAAAACGCTGGCTCCCTCCACTCTGTTTTAAACCACGGTCACTGCGCTCTGCGCCGTGCAATTTACTGTCACACCCGATATGAGTGGTATTTTCTGTAGTACTATTCTCATCAGTTTAATCCCTCTAACGTCCCCAATCTGGGTGCCATTTATTGAATAGATTTTTCGAACGGGAGATGGTTAAAAACGCTGGCTCCCTCCACTCTGTTTTAAACCACGGTGACTGCGTCTGCGCCGTGCAATTTACTGTCACACCCGATATGAGTGGTATTTTCTGTAGTACTATTCTCATCAGTTTAATCCTCTAACGTCCCCGATCTAGGGGCCATTTATTGAATAGATTTTTCGAACGGGGAGATGGTTAAAAAACGCTGGCTCCCTCCACTCTGTTTTAAACCACGGTCAC